>OZ010798.1:201840017-202527517 GCA_963932465.1 Maratus speciosus
CTAGAGGGGGGGGGGGCAGAGGAGGCATGTTCCCTGGTCGCCATAAGGAAAACGAAGGGGGTGTCGAATGAATTTTGGTTTTTGATTTCTTAAGAAGCTACATTAGTCACACGAAGAAACTCGCAAGCTAATGTTAAATATGGGAGCATTCTTTTCAAATTTCTCGCTTGCATTTTAATATTTTTAAATATTTTTTTTTTCTTAAGATAGCTGAGTTTGATCTTTAACATTGTTAGGTTGTACGTTTTCGATTTTGGTTCAAGTTTTTTATGAGTCTACTTAAACTTTCAGAACCGGTTCAAAAAGTGAAAGTAATTTTATATATATATTAAAAAAAACTGCAAACAAAATGTAAAAAGTAAACATTTATCCTGTTAGAAACAACCTCAGCTGTCCCAAACGGAAAAAATCATTTAAAAATATTAAAGTGCAAGCGAGAAATTTGGAAAGAATGCTCCTATAAGTTTAACATTAGCTTGCGAATCTGCATAGTTTCTTCATGTAACTTCCTTTGGATTTCGTTTTCAAAGTTTTAATGAATCAATATTTGACAAAGTTGATTATGTATTTTTTTATTACATATTTTAAATTTGAAATAAGTCAGCGATTAGAATTAAAATTCTCTTTGTAAATTTACTTTGTGGAGGCCGGGGGGGAGGGGGCAAAATCTATGTTTGTGCTGGGTGCAAAAAAGGCTAGTTTCAGCCCTGGTTTATTTCATGTGCCTGGCTGACATAAAGTACCTACCCAAAAATGTTGTGAATTTGATAAATTTCACTGGATCAAATGGCATAGCAATGATTTCACTAATAAATATATCTCCAACCGTAACATGCCAATGAAACACATTATGTTGCCTCTCTGTAAGTTTAAATGTTAAATTATGATAAAAATGATAGAGTTACTACTAAATAAGTATAAAAGTAAAAATAGTTTTTTTTTTAACCACTTTTTTATAAACATTGAATGTTTATAAAAATCATCCCTAATTTCAGGACTATAATTCATGTTGGTTCAAAAAACTTCTGTTACAATACATTAATTTGGCATGACTCTAATTATGGAAAATTCACCACTTCGACTTGGTAGAAAGCATGAACTACTGAATTTATTAAAATGATTATTTTTTCAAGTATGACAACAGAAAAGGCGAAAAAAACATTTTTGAAACTATGTATTGAGAATTTTTAAATTATTTTTTCAAAGTTTAATTATAATTTACTTAATATTAAATTATCATTTGATAAAAGCAGATTAAAAAAATTATTTCTTTATTATTGTAATTAAAAATTCTCTTTATTTTTTATTTATATTTCATTTCTTACCTAATATTTCGTTGCTACAGTTTCACTGCCAGTTGGCATGTTTTAATGACATGATTTGATGCAAACCCTGTTATTTTAACCATAGAGAATATTTGGAGATTTATCACCTGTGACTCTAACAGAAAAATGCATTAAAATTCATTTATCACTTTATAATTAAGTTCCTAAAGATACTAAAATTTATTGCCAAAAGAAGCACTCAGGTGTACATCATTTTTAAAATTCTGGAGTATTAGGTAACACGAATCTACTCTTGGTTAGGGATGCACCGAATATCAAACTATCTGGTTAAGCTGAATATCAAAGTATTCAGCCAAACCGAATACTTAAAAAAACCTTTTGAAACACATTTTAAAAAACTTTTCACAATTTCTACCTTTAACTGTCAACTTATAAATATATTTAAAATAATTAGAAACAAGTTCATATTTAAATAAAATAGGATGTTTTTAGATTATTTGTTTGCTGTAACTTAAAAAAAATAACCATGATGAGGATTAAAATGATGATTAATTTAGATTTTCATAGGAATTAATGATGTACAAATACAAGTTTCTAAATTTTGTTTAGTAAATAATATGTTTCTTGCTTTTTTACAAAAAAGAGTTTCTAACAAAATGGAAAAACTTTTGTGGTTGATGATAGGTACAAAGACAGACAATTTTTGTTCAGAAAACCATAATCCACTTATTGAGTCATCATAAATACATTATATCTCATCTCACTCAATCTTGAATTTTCGTTTGTTACTTTAACAATAATGAAGACATCATAACTATAGAAACAGATGTCATAAATTCCCGGAGCCGCCATCTTGGAATTTTTCTTGGAGTGAAAACCCCTTTTCCGCCAAGTAGTAAATGTCGCCAAACACCGGTTTATACGCATGTTAGGCTTAACGAAAATAAAATGTAAATAATAAACAAAACTCGTTAAAGTGGCATTCACTAAACGTTGTATGAGCGCTATGCGCTCATTAACTGAAAAAGAAAATCACTGGATTCCGCAAACTCCTGCCGTGACCACAAAAATGCACGAAACTCATTAAAGTGCCAATCAGTAATCACGCTCATTAACTGAAAAAAAACATCACTGGATTCAGCAGTTCTTGCTGTGTAGCATTCTCAAAATTCAGCAGTTCTCACTGTGTAGCAATCTCAAAATGTAAAAAACTCGAAAGGCAACAAAATATACATAAAATTATTAACATACCTTAACAGACGTCTGCTTTCTTGAAAGCTCAAGCATGAAATACTGTCATAGCATCACCATCATTTTCAAAAATAGGCTTATGAATACGCATTGACACACTATAAACAAACCTCCTTTTTTCGTCAAAATTTCCTCAAATTTATTAATTACTTCAGCAAGAGTGTTTAAACAGACTACAGAAACCATAGTCAATCAAATACATCCAATAAATTTAACAAAAATAAAAAGACAGAATAATACAACACAATATCAAAACACATCCACAAAATCCTAAGCGAAAATGAGCTTCTCAGGGGTTCACAGAATACGACACGCCAGAACTCACACGGGGTTCCACATATCGATAAAGATTGCCAACATAAAATCCCCAAGAAATCTCAAAACATCCAAGATAGCGGCCACCTGGGAATATAAGGCATCTAAGCCTAACTAACTATTAATTAGCTAAGAAATTTAAGTACGCTTATAGGCAAAATTAGACAAAAACAGAAATAGTTATGCTACTGTATTATCTAAATATTTATTACAGAATGCTAATTATGAAAAAACACTTTTAAAATGCTTTAAATATTTATAAATATAAATTTATTATAACTATATAAATTATGGAATAAATTTATTGCATGGTATTTTTAAAAAGATATGATACTGCAAAACAGTTTTTTTTTTGTTTACATTACATTTTCATCAAATTTTAGGATAAAGTTATAATATAGATTCCCAAAAGGCAAATCTCAACACCTTAGAAATTTTAAATCAAAATATCTTACACATAATTATATTTAAAAAAAAAATAAAAGCACTTTAAACATATTAATATTTAAAAAATGAAGGGCAAAACATAATACAAATATAAATAAATATTTGATTCAAATGGTAAATGTTGATTTTTTATTAAAGTACTACTCAAAATCAAGTATGGGAAACTGAAAATAGCTGACTACATATATATTTATTAAAATAGTAGTATATCACTTTTAACATTAAGAAAAACTTCATAAAAGAATTTTAGCCCTAAGCAATGATTTATAAAATTACACATGCTTCCACTTAGATTAGGGCCTAAATTCTATCAACTGTCAGAAGACTTTAATAAAGCTACATTTAAATACAAAAACAGTTATATTAATTTTAAAAGTTGCAGAAATTTGTCTTACCTGCATATACTTAAAGTTGTTCTGGTGGACTTTAAAATCTTTCTACAAAAGATTGAGTTTATTATACACATAAAGGTGGCAACCTCTAATTATAAAAATGTTTCTGTCATAACTTTAATTTTTGAAAGATTACCTTACCATTAATTTTTTAAACATTATTTGCAACGGGTAGTTTGTTTATATTTAGGTTAATACAATGTGACAATTTATTTAAGTATGCAATGTTGTTGACAGTTTGTTTATTTAGGTTTTTTTTTTTTCTTTCTTTTGCACGTTGCATGCTTTATAAATCACTGTTTTAGATCTAATTTTTAAAATTTTCCTAACGAAAAATAAAGATTTCTCATTTAAATTTTTCTTTTTTTTCTGCATTCATAATTAACAAAACAATAAGACTAAAAAGCAATCGAAGAATCAAAATTTAACAAGTTTCAGTTTTGGTCGATACTTAATTTTAAATCATACCAACCGTATCATGTAACTGCTCTGATGACAATAAATATAATTAACATAAGGAAAAAAGAAGACACTTTGTCGTCTTAAAACAACAAACTCTCTATCTTTTTTATTATTATTATTATTTTACTTTCAAAAACACTTAGTCTCATATGAATATAAACAACAAACCATTTTTGCATCTTTTAAGAACACTTTTTTACTTTAAAAAAGAAAACACTAGAAACTTTTATTATCTAAAAACCTTTCCCCTTTCCCTCGCCTTTTTTTTTTTTCATCTTTTAAAATAAAACCAAATAGTGCAATTGCCCTGGTAACAAACAAAATGAAGATATACGTAAGGCTGGCCCACACTTTTTTTTTTACTTAGCAGCAGACTTTATTTATGCCCCAGACTGAAACATATAAATGCTTATTTCACATTATATTTGCAATATGGGCATTTAAAAATATTTTCAGCTAAATAATTTTTGTACTTACTCATTGAGTAATATATTGTGTTCTCATAGTTTGTAGTGCAGCATGCTATTTTTGGAAAATGTAATTTAACGAGTAATGTAATTAAAAAAAGACTAGTTTGTAGGGAGCACAAATATTATTTTTGATGTTACTTAAATAAACTTACTTTACTGTCTCCTCTTTGACATAGAAGTGGTACTCACAGTTTTTTTTAAATCTTCTTTTCTGAAGTCCAAGGGCTTGGTCTGAAGTCCAGTTGCTTGCAGACGATCACTAATGGTAGTCACTTATTATACAATAAAACTACACACCTGTGATTTTCTGAAAGCATTCAAATTTGAAGATCTATCCCGGCACCAGCTGATCTGCCAGACGCTTACCTCCACTGGTATACTTTGTATTGATTGATATATACAATTTCTGGATGTAACATCAAAAATATTGATGCTTCTTACAAACAAGTTTCTTTTTATTACATTACTCGCAAAATTATATTTTCCAAAAAACAGCATATTACACAACAAACAATGACAAAACTAGGACCTACTATAGTTTCATTACTTCTAATATACTATTTTGACCACTGAATTTATATACATCATGAATTCATGATTCGTCTAAAACTTTAATATACACTCAAACATATAGACTCAAAGAATCTCCCACAGAGAGCATTTTATTTTTTGATAATGAATTCCATTTTCAAAAATAGTAAGAATAATAAGTAATGATTTTTGAAAAAAATAAATAAATGAATATATAGTTCTTTACTTTAATAGATAAATAGGTACATTTAAAACCGATGACCTATGCTGTAAGATAAACCTGTAACCATACTTGTAAAAGAAATGCACCTAAATAACAATTTAAACAAAATTTTATAAATATGCATTTCAAATGGAGAATCTCCTATTATTTTGGTAGCAATACTTTTTTAATAAATGAAAATAATCGCTAACAAAACATGCAGATTTAACTTAAAATACATTGAATATGCATTTATAACTGCTTATCGAATTGGAATGGTAATGTGTACAAATTCTTCAAAATGGGCACATAGAAAAGCTACACATGGTCTGAATATCTCTCAATTGATTTAAATTTCATACAAAGTTATAAATCTTCATAAAAGTTTCAGCATTAATCTTAACAACAAAATGAAAAATAGCACATCTGCAGGTGAAAAGCATTAAAATTAAAATAAAAAATAGATTAGCAGTGTTTTCCTTACATGACAAAGTTCACAAGTAAATATCTGAAAAGGAGTAAAGAGCAAACTGTTTTGCAATCAGATGTTTCTTGCTTAAAAGAGAACAGGAAAATACAAAATACAACGGCTTGTTTATTTTATAGAAACTTTGTTTACATGCTCGCTTAAACATGCATAATCAAATACCTACTATTAGCAAAACTGGATTAAAGTTTGCCTGTAACTAATTTTCCATTTAAAAATCAATGGGCTACAGTAAACAATATCCTTCTTAACAATTACAATTATTTTAAGTGAGTAAATGGAAATTTAAATCTAAATTGATCAGAAATACCCTATCAAGTAACCAAGTATAATCAATGAAGCAAGTAATTCATCTTAAGAAACAAACATTCTTAAAAAATACTTTTAATCTTTGTATACTATTAACGTTCAATAAAAATAAAATAATATTGAGAACTGGACATATCTTCATCCTTATATCCGCAACAAAATCCTTAAACAAACTATATAATTAGTATTCTAATATTAATAAAATGTATCTGAATGATTATCAAAAATAACAACAATTTAAAGAATCCATATGGATTACCCACAATTTATTAAATTAAAAGACAATAATAAAGGATGATATCTATCCAACATGTCAATAAAACTTACCGTTTTGCTTCAATCACAAGAAATAGATTCCTCTTTGACGTAAAACAAAATAAATAAATAAAACGATATAAAACATAAATATCACTTAGTAAATTGACAACATCGCCATTATTATCAAAAGCTCTATTTTAATTGGCTGCGCTTAGGTAAGCCGTGCTTAGGATTGATCACGAATCAAACCTACAAAATCGCGTTCTAACGACCTAAAATCTTGTGTTTAGGTAAAATGTTAGGTAAGTTAGACCTTGGGTAGACCAGTGAAAACGCACCTTTATGCGTCATGAGTAGGCCTTGTATGTTGTTAGTCTCCGTATATCGCCACTCTTATATAGAGGTACTCTACTTGGTGTAACTGATTAGCTTGCAGTAATTATAACATCCATGATTAAAAATTTCGATATATTCAAAATTCGAATGACGCTCGATTGTTTTTAATTTGCAAAAGTTATGGTTTCGATTTGCAATTTGACTGTCATATGAACTCAAACTCAAATTTGTGACTTCTTGAGTTTGAAAGTAAAATCTTTGGTGTCAACATAAAAAAAAAACATTCGAAATGCGTATTTTCCTAATAATGAAAATAATAAGAGTTTCAATGTGATGAAAGTAATATTTTCACTGCAGTCCCTGATTAGCGTACCTCGTGTAAGTATGCTGATTGTCTTGCTGCTTAAAAAATTTATTTTAAAGTTTTAGAATGTTGCTGTTGTTTACATTACATTGGTATTGTCAAATATTTTAAGGGCGAAATCGTGATAAAAAGCGAGAATATTCTAAACCAGATAAATTGGAGGAAAATTGATGTTCTTTTTATGAAATTAATGAATATAAATATTGTTTTTAGCATGAAATATAATTCATTCAATTTTCACTTCTTGGACTGGTAAAATAAAATTACTTTTGGTGTATTCATTTAATTTGTCAAATTTAAATAAAATAACTTTCCGACTAATGATTCTAAAAGAATGTGACTAGCTGGATTAAATGTTTTATAGTATTATTTCTGACTGAAACACTTAAAAATTTCAAAAAACTGTCTGAAAAAAGTTGAACTTTTAGTAATAGATCCCAAAGAATTTATACATCTGATGGAAAATTTCCCATAAGTGGATATGTCGCCAATTGCCATATTTTATTGAAAGTTTCTCTCTTACGTTTATTATTTTTCTTTCGTGGTTGTTTATAAACAACCTATAGGGTAGATATAGGGATGAGTTCCATATCCTGTGCCGGAAGATTTTTGGCGAAAAAAAATCTCGCCAAAATGCCGTTTTGGCGACATGAAAATTTTTCCAAGATTGCAGAAAAACATCATTTTTAAATATTTATATTTATATTATTTATAAATCAATGATTTTGCACCATTTTTAAAGGTAGAAAATGATATAAAACAAGGATTTATAAATTACACAAAGATTTAAAAACGAAGTTTTTGCGCCATCTTGGAAATTTTATTCCGATACAATTACACAAATTTTAGCAGCATTCTAAATAAATGTTTTTTTTTAGATGAATACTTGTTATTGTCAGGGGGGCTCTGCCCCCCTGAACCCCCCGTTCCTAAAACATTTTCGACAATAAAAAAGAGAAAAAAAACTGGCCAGAAACCTTTTATAAATTTCAACAATATTTCAAAAACTATTATTTTTAATGCAGGTAAAATCCCGCTCACAACTGCAGAAAAGAAAAAAAGTATTAAATCATAGAAAAAATGTATAAAAATAATTTAAAAATGTTTACACACAAAAAAAAAAAAAAAAAAAAAAAAAAAAACAATCAGCAAGAATTTAATGCTTATAAAATGATCCCAGTTAGGGTCTAAAACAGGGTATCAACTATTCATCTGAAAAAGCACATGTTTAGATTTATTTAGAATGCTGAAATTTATGCAATTGCATCGGAAAAATTTTCGAAGTGGCGCAAAAACTTCGTTTTTAAATCTTTATGTAATTTATAAATCCATGTTTTTACATCATTTTCTCTTTTTAAAAATGGTGTAAAATCATTGATTTATAAATAATATAAAGATTTAAAAATGATGTTTTCCGCAATCTTGGAAAAATTAACGAGACTTTACTTACATCGACCGGCACAGAGAGTAATCCGAATGTGAGTGTTGTGGCGTCGGCGTGGCCGCGGGAGCAAATTCTTATCTAACCGAATTCAAAATTTGCTGACTAACAGTTCCCGTGATACTAGTAAACCAATAAGCTTCAAGATCTCACGTCATCCAGTTGGCCGGTTTTGAAAAGGCATTTCCGAAAAAAAGCAACCCTAAAGCCGTTCGAACGATCCGAAATCCGACGAACAAACTTAAACCAGATCGAAACATTTATCGCCAAACAAAGCGCGCCAAAAAATCGCCAAATCTTCCGGCACAGGATACGGGACTCTTCCCTAGATATAGGGTAGATGTGCCAGTAATGGACACCCTTAAGGAATTTCTTTCAAAATTATTTATTTATTAATAGTTATAATTATTATATTCCAGTTTTTTCAATATTATATTAACCTATCAACAATATTTAACCATTCTTATAGTCTCATTTCCCAATATGAGTCAAAATTTAATTTTAAATAACAGAAATATATCAAAAGCCCAGTAATGGACACCCTCTAGCCCAGTAATGGACACCTTCTGACCCAGTAATGGACACCCCATAAAAAGCAATAAATATAATTGTTTTTATGACTGTATTTAGAACCAGAATTTAATGAATACATTCTAATGTTAAACAAAATAGTTATTTTCAAATAAATTTAACAATTAGGATACCAGTAATTAATAAAATATTTGTGATAATCATTTACTGTTTGCATCAATTGTAATTATCAGAAGGTCGATGTTTTAATTATTTTAGATGGATAATTTAAAATACTAAATATCAGACAATTACAGCTATCAAATTATTGAAACAGTGGGGGATTTTAAAAGCAATTAAAAAAAAAAAGTTTTGGAATATTAGTGTTTAGTTTTGTCTCATTATTTTTAACAATCTTCCGGAGACTACTTGATATATCATTTAGTATAATAATTAATAGTACAAATAGGAAAGAAATGATATTGTGAGTTGAATATTTTAAATACTAAATAAAATAATTTCAAAATAAAATTGTAGAACTGATGTTTGAGGCCACTGATCTGCAGATTCACTAGTTTCATGAACATTACCTATAACTTTCATTAATATTACAATTTTTTTTTCCTCTCAGAGATAAATAAGGAAACACTTAAGACAGAAAATAGATTTATAATAACTTCTATAACTTAATTGTATTTATTTAAACGGAGAGGGATTAAGCCGTATGAGCCCCTCTTTGACTGTGCTCTTAAACAATATTTTCTGCTTCCTGGCTGGTTTGATTGCCAGATTATAAAATATGCAAGGTACATCTACATAAAAAAATAATAATAAAATAAATAAAATAAAATATTGAAATTTTATTAATCCACATAAAATAACTTGAAAGCAACTATTTATAAAAGTTTTGGTGTTATTACATTTTGGTAAGTATAATTTAAAAATTAAATTTGATTATTTAGGTTTGCAGTTAAGTCAAAATATTTTGTGCACTATAAACATTACTGAAATTGCATTTTTAGCAATGTTTACATGGGGTGTCCATTACTGGAAAATGTCTAATTAACCATTCCAGTAATGGACACCACCTCTTAAAACCTTAAAAATAAATGAAATTTTGTAAATGGCTGTTAGTATATAAAATTCTAAGTTTTCTCTTGCTACTCAAACAAAAACATTCAAATTTTGCAAAAAAATAAATAATATATAACTTAATTAAACGAAGCCAGCTCTTAGTCTCTTCATTAAGATTTTCACAGAAAAACAGCGAAACTTTGAAACATTATTTTCTGCTTCCTGATTGATTTGATTAACAGTGTCAACAATAACACAGTTTTATAAAACATGCAAGAGGGAATTATTAAAAAAATAATTAAAGCTAAATATTTATTAGTTATTTTTTTATGAACTAAAAACTTCAAGGGGTGTCCATTACTGGTACATCTACCCTATATATATATATAGGGTGAACTTCCAGTAATTGACCACATGCCAGTAATTGACCAAAAACACATTTATGTGTTAAAAACAAGAATCAATGTGTTGATAAAGTATTTTTGAATGCTGAATAAAAATATCTAACATCCAATGAATTGCATAGGAAAAAATTACTTTTGCTATCTATATTCTGATTGAATGTAAAAAATTAAAGAAAATGCACCTTCTAACAATATCAAAAATGAATACATTCTGTAATAGTAGCGTTGTTTTGTGAGTTGTTTTATTAATCTTGCAGCATCAAGTTTAATTTAGTTCCATTGATTCATCAAATGAGGTATGTAGCTCATTTTTGTTTGTTTTAAGTTAATCATTATGCATTTAATATTAAATTCATAAATTAAATGACGTTAAGGGGGGTGGTCAACTACTAGATGTGTGAATGTTGAAAGCATTCAGTAATTGACCAAAGTGGTCAACTACTGACTTTTTGCTTGTTTGCATCCATTCCTTTTGATACTTTAAAAAATACATAGATTTCTATTATGAAAGCAATATTCACCAATTTTTTAGTTAAAAAATGAGTTATTTCAGTAGTTGACCAGGGTGGTTAATAACTAAATATGCTTGGTCAATTACTGATCAAGCAAGCACACATTTGTTATGTTAAGAGGGTCATAACACATTTATATAATAATAATGTAAGAAAAGTGTAATTAAAATGTAAAGATAACAAAATTAGTATAGTGAGGCTCTAAATATCGTTAGCGTTTGTCACACAAATCTTATAAAAAAAGTTTTACCACCATCAGCTCCAAACATAGTTTGTGATAGATTTCTATTACAATTGTTGTGAAAGTATGCTGTTAAAATTGCTATATAAAATGTTCTTTATGCTAATTTTATCCATGACAAAGCTCAACCCTAATTAACTGCAGTTGTATAATAATAAAACATAATAACAATACAGAATTTACATTAATATTACAGTAAGTTTTGAGGGACAAAAGTAGAGTGTTGATTGCCAAGTGCTTCAGAAATGTATGCATAACTGTAGCACAAATAGGACTACAACTAAAAAAAAAAAAAAAATTTTCACTAAACGAAAAGGGCATTTAGAATATTTAAACATAATTTAAAATTAATTATAAATAAAATGACAGATTTTGTCATCCCACAAAAATATAAAGCAATAGGGAAAATCTTAAATATATTTTATGCATATATCAATTTTATAAATAGAGATTAATGATTATGTATCTCGGGCCACAAGTAATAAGATTACTGGGCCATATGTGGCCTGCAGGTTGAGCATGGCTGCTTTAAAGCATGACTAAATTATTGGGAAAGTAAAGAAGATAAACAGAAGAAAGAAGACAGGAAGTAAGGCAAATTAAAAAATTAAAGAAAACAAAACAACAAAAAAAAAAAAGGTGAAAAAGCAGCAATAAAGACTTCAACATATAAGCAAAGTCTGATAAATGATTGGGTGTGAAAGGCATGTGAAGAAATCTAGATGGAAGAAGATATGATAGGAATAAAAGAAATCTGGTACGAGCCCTATCATACTAAAATGTGCGTCTACGAGACACAGGCAACAATTTGCATTGGATGACAGAGTGACAAAGAACTTGACTTCATGTGTGTCAGTTGTTTTGGTGAAACAGATGAGGATTAAGTTTCATTTTTGTGTTAACTTTAAATTAATGGATTTTTTTTTATAAATAAATTTCGAAGTAGTAACTATTCTTTTCTTGTCTATATTTACATATAAATATCACGTTTTACCACTAATTTCAATCTTACAAAACATTGTGGAAATTCACTAATATGTTTTCTGTTCAGAAACAGTTTTAATTTTTTACAAAAAGTCTCTTGACTAGTTTTTTAAAATCGGATCATAATGTGCTCTATATAGAATGTACATCTATGTTTTCCATACAGAATGACTGACTAGCCAAGTTCAGTGATTAATTTCCTTTACTTTTCTAGGTTTTCCATGCCAATAAAAAAAATTGGTACTTTTCGATTAGCCGGGTGGCAACAATTTTTCAGGTGTCGAGATTGTGTGATCTTACATACCAAAAACCTTAATTGCCAAAAAGAGTAAAAGAGGATAAGCAAAAAAAAAAATCTATAAGAGGTTCAAACAGTCCTTATGAAGAGCACAGCTACATATTTTGCTACTACTGCAATTTAAAAGTCCTTGGCTTTATGATTGAAATTCATTTTCTAAAAAATTTCTCAGAAATTTCAAATTCGTCAGTTTTTTTAGAAATTTGAAATTTCCCCGATTTTTTTCTGACTGTCCAGGAGGCTAGACATCCAGTTTCTGATGAATAAAACTTGACAAACTTCCTATTTTTTCATATGATTAATTTTAAAAAGGTTTATCAGTTCAACTTCAGAGTGGTCAATTACTGACACAGTGATGGTCATTTTCTAGCATTAAGTGGTCAATTACTGGCAAAATCTCACTTGACAACTATTATATTTAATAAAATAAAATTGCAAAAAAGTAGACAAAAAATGTTTATTTATTATTGATCCTTATAAGTGATTGTTGCTTTTAAAAAAAAGTTTCAAGAAATATCTCCTTAAATTTAGCACAGAAAAAAATATTGTGAAGAAACTTTCACTAAATGGTCAATTACTGGGTAGTTCACCCTATTTGCTTTATTGTTATGATATGTTAAATTGACAATTTGTAGTTTGATTTAAAAATAGATTGTTAAATTTTTAAAATAGCTAATATGCTAATAAACATTGTTTGTTTGTTTGTTAGGGTCAGGTGGGGTGGAATGGGTAATACTGTTTTGTGTCTGAATTAAAATCATACTAATGTACAAAAAATATTTGTAAATCATGTACATAATTTATTAACCATTCAACTTCCATTTTAAGTTTAGAAAAAACATATTGGCAACATTTAACCCATTTAGAATCAGTTTTGAAAGGCACATGGTGAATGTCAACGTCACTTAGTGCTACATTAACTTTATTGTATTTTTTTAATTTTATTGCAGCAATAATTTTTTTATTGCATAGTTTGTACATAGCAGTGTCCTTTATTGACTGAAACAAACATGTAAGAAAAATTCTTTATTTTTTAAAAGTTATAATTAAAAATGTAAAGTGGGGTGAAATGGATAGTATATGATTAGGCTTAGGAAAAAAATACTTAGGGAAAAAAATCTAAAAATTATTTTAATGCCCAAGTGATTGAAACATCTGATCCTCGTACTTACATTGTAAAATTCCTGCATAAATCATCAATAGGAAACTACTATACCTTTCCTAACAAAGATGACAAGGTAGAAATCGACAGTAAACAACTTTCAGAAAGCTTAGCCAACCACAGGCACAGATCCACGGAGGCCCAAACAATATAAATCCACCGATTATCGTGAATTTTAAGAAAATGATCGCCGAAAAAAAATCAATTTCGTCAATCGTTCGCAGGGCAAAGGATAGCAAAAGGAATGCAAATTTCGTCAACGGATCATGCAAAGAAACCCGATTTCGTCAAAGAATCACGAAAAAACACGAAATTTCGTCAAAGAATCACGAAAAAACACGAAATTTCGTCAAAGAATCACGAAAAAACACGAAATTTCGTCAAAAAGCACAGAAAATGCGAATTTCATTAAAAATTCGTATTTCGTCAAAGGACCACAAAGGAATGCAAATTTCGTCAAAGGATTGCAGAAAAAAACGCAAATTTCACCAAAGAATTGAGGAAAAAAACGCTAATTTCGTGAAAGAATCAAGCAAAAAATGCTAATTTCGTCAACAGACCTCTGAAAAAATGCGAATTTCTTCAAAGAATAGCGAAAAAAATACGCGAATTTCGCCAGTTAGCACCGGGAGGAGATTCCCTAAGCGCACATCCACGGGAGTGGCAGATTCAATCGGGGCAAAGAAGGGAAGAACAAATTTACCAGGTTGGCTTTTAAGAAATCAACACACCATAAGCATTTTAGCTTTTAACTGACTAGGATTGGGACATAATCCAATCCTTTTTTGTTCATTCATCAAATACCCCTTGAAATTTACCAATGTGGGTTGAAATAACAGGACATTTTTTACACATTAGTGACTTTATTCAGAAAGCATTAAGATGATTGCATTTTTCAAAGGACCTTTCTTTTTCTTGTTTCTTTCTTTCTTTGGAAATTGCTATGATTCCCATTCTTTTCTCAAACAATTAAGAACTCCTCAAAAATATCGTTATACAGAAATTAGAATTGCAGCTTCTTTGAAAGAAGGAAAAGTTTCAACACCTTAAAGGGATCCACATAACGTTGTCAATTTCTGTTGTAGAGATTCAACAAAAGGTACACGAAGTGGCACCATCCCCCACTTCAACCCATAGTGTCAAAAATTAGGGCGTCATATGCCTTTTGACAGGACATCCCAATAGCAGAAAATTCTCCAAGTGTCTGCGACAGATCTTTCAGGGACTGTAAATAATCTGCAGGTAAAATGTTACAAATGAACCTTTTAATTAATTAATCATTTACTTTTAATGTTTTTAAGCATTTTACTCATTTTTATTAATAATAATCTTAAGTTTTAGTAATAAATAATAAAGAACTAAACATAATATAAAGTTGGAAAAAGATCCAATGGAAAAAAAAAATCTGCAAAAGGGAAAAGAAAATCTGCGACGCACGTCACCCGTCAGGAAGTTTCTGCTACCGGGCAGGACATAATCCTATTTTGTTCACTAATTGCCGAAACATCAGTGAGGTTTACCACTGACACCCAGAAAGTGTTTGGTTTTCGTTTGCTTGTGTGTCTGTTCCGCGAAAACTGCCATTAAAAGAGTTGGATTTATATCTTGGGGGGTGACCGCCCTGATAGAAACCCCCATGGATGCACGCCTAGTGGAATCTCCTCCTGGTGCTAATTGTGCATTTTTTTCTGCGGCCCTTTGACGAAATTCATGCATTTTCTCACAATTCTTTGACGAAATTCGCATTTTTTCCGAGATCTGTTGACAAAATTCGCATTTTTGCACGATTTTTCGCGAAATTAGCGTTCTTTCCGTAATTGTTTGGCGAATTTCACGTTATTTAGATCCTTTGGCAAAATTTGCGTTTTTTTTTCTGCGATTCTTTGACGAAATTCGCGTTTTTTTCTGCGATAATTCCTCGAAATTCGCGTTTTTTCAACTATCCTTTGACGAAATTCGCGTTTTTTTACGTGGTCCTTTGATGAAATTCGTATTTTTTTCGCGATTATTTTTCGAATTTAGCATTTTTTCCATAATTGTTTGGCGAAATTCGCGTTTTTTGCGATCCTTTGGTGAAATTCCCGTTTTTTCTGCGATCCTTTGATGAAATTCATGTTTTTTTCTGCGATCCTTTGACAAAATTCGCGTTTTTTTCTGCGACCCTTTGACGAAATTCGTGTTTTTTCTGCCATCCTTTGACGAAATTCGCGTTTTTCGTGGTCCTTTGACAAAATTCGCATTTTGCGCGACCCTTTGACGAAATTAGCTTTTTTTGCTCGATCCTTTGACGAAATTCACGTTTTTTGCTCGATCCTTTGACGAAATTCGCGTTTTTGCACGATTTTTTGACCTGAGAACGATTGACAAAAATGATTTTTTTCGGCGACCATTTGTCAAAATTTGCGATAATCAGTGAATTTATATTTTTTGATCTAAGGGGTGGGTGGCGATTGGGGCGATCTCCCCCCTTCCTTGGATCCTTGGATCTGTGAAGAGGTAAACACACCACTTAGATGACATTTGTGACTTTCAAGGATGTTAAGGCACCTTCAGATTTTTGAAGGGGATCCTTTTTCAGAGATTATCCTCTTTCAGAAATCTGATATTAAAAAATGGATGTGATAGTTATGTTTTTCATCTTTCGATAATTGGTTCTCATGTATTTTTTTATGTGCTGAATCCAAAAATGATCTTCATTTTTTACCAGACCATCACGTCAGTTTTTTTTCACAAATTGCAAATTTTTTAATTTTTAAAAAGTCGAAATATTGCGAAAATCTGCTGCTATAAAATAGACGTAACTTTTTTTCATAATAATTTATTCATTTTTTTGCTTATACATGGATTTTTATAGTTAAACATGTAAAATATTGTGTATTTAAAATCTTTATAATTTTATTCCATGCGTGGAAGTTTCTTTGAACTGCTCATGCTCTGCTTCCCGCTTTTCTTTTAATCCTCTCTATGGGGTTCATCTCGGTATTCTCTTTTATTTTGGCGACTGATAAGGCTGGAAAATTTGTCGCAGATGCATTTAAAACATTTACCTTCTTTTGTTAAGGCTTTGACAAATTGCTTTGTGAGATTTTCGCTATTTTTTACTTTTTCACTTTGAAATTTACGATTTGCGAAAATCGTGACGTGATGGTTAAAAATGAAGGTCATTTTCGGATTCAGTGCTAAAAAATACACCAAAATCAATTATCAAAAGTTAAAAAGCACAATCATGGCAGGCTTGTGTTATTAACGTTGTTCACTATAACTAAAAGAACAAAAAATAAGATAATTACCATAGTACAAGAGTAAGAAGAAAAAGAAAAAATAAGACATTTAATAAATAAATTCTGTTATAACGTTTTTAATTTTATGACCTAATAGGTAACAATAAACCCTATTTTGAGGAGAGGGCGGAATTATAAAAAAAGAGTGTTTGATAACTGAGTGTTTCGGTTAATCGGATGTTGGATAACCGAGTGTTTCGGATAATCGAGAGTCTGTAATATTTTTAAATCGCATTAATTATTTCATATTCATTTAATAATTAACTGCAAGGAATGATTTGAGCAACAGAAGTTATGACTACGTTGATTATATGTCACTCGGTATCTCCCCCCCCCCCCCCCCCCCCCCCCAAATGATTCTCTGGATCCGCCCCTGGCCAACCAACACTTAATAATCAGGGACATTATGTATTTAATGAGGAAAAAAATTGGCCAGTATAATTGTCAATAAATAATTTGATCTAATAAAATATATAATAAACTAGAATTTGGGTTATTGGTTGCTTTGAATGCCTTTTAAACTTGGTTACCCATTCCACCCCATCCTATGGGGTGGAATGGGTAGGGTCAGGTGGGGGAAAGTGGTGGTAAAATCAAGTTTTTTTTAGAAAAGGCCCTAAAATCAAACTATTAAATTTATTTTAATGAAACTTTTGATGCATTTTCTATACATTGGATTCATATAGATTAAACATGAAGCATAACCACTCAATTTTATTAGATTGTTTTCTGACAGTGATACATTTAAAAGAGCATGTTTTGATACCACCACTTTACCCCATGGTGGGGGAAAGTGGGGGTAGTTCCAAAATTAGTGTATATTTAAATAGAAATGTGTAAATATTGTTTTTTAAATAAAAATACACTGAAATAAATGTATCTTAATTATTTTTAGAGGTACAAATGCACAATTTTTTTTTCAGATATTATTTAATTAAAGAAATAATGTCCATGGCTATCAAAATTAGGTTCTCTTAGTATGTAGGGTAGATGTACCAGTTTTGGCCACATTTAGAGAAAATTTGAAATAGAAATTTTACATTTCTTGATCGATTGAAGCATATTAAATCATAATAACATCATTCTTTAGTAAATTTAATTGTCTTTCTGTTAACTATAATGACTTTCTACAGAATATTTTAGATTGTGAGTAATAACTCATCAAGTAATTTATTCCAATTTGTACCAGTTTTGGCCACCCCTACACCAGTTTTGGCCATCTCTATGCACCAGTTTTGGCCACTCCAATATCATGTAGTTTAACAAACATTATAATTGATAATAAGTAAAAATAAAGCATTTTTATGCAACATCTATTTTACCACACATATATTTGTTTCCTGTATTAAGAGAGTTTTGCAAATTTCTTTATGAATTGATAAAAAACATCAAATAAAATATACTTATGTTGATTTTAACTGAAAATTTCAATTAAAAAACAAAAAATATATTTAAATTTGATTAATAAAAGGGACAACAGTGCCTATAGGACATAAAGATTAACTATTTAATCAGTTTTATAATTATTCATAGATTGTGGCTTGTTTAGAACACTTGAATCTTCATCAAAGAGTTATATTTCTTGAAAGCATTTTCTGATTTTTGTTTGATTTTCATCAAAAAGTTATGAAATCATCTTTTGATTTATATTACCTTGTGCCTTATTTAAATACCTTGCTTCTTTGCAAGTTATTTTAGGGTGTGATTTCAGAAGCAAATAATACCATTTGATACCTGGTCTTCCATCTTGAAATGGAGTTTCTATCTTGCCGGCTACAATTTTCTGGGCAGAATCTTAAAAGTTATTCCATTTTTATAGGAAATAGTATTCTGACAATATCTAAAATTCACTTTTCTAATTGATTTTTAACTTCAATTCCTAGTACCTAGATCTACTACTTGAGATTCAACATTATTAGAGAAAAGTGGTGTCCGTCCTGCAAACTTGTGATGTAAGGCAAGAACGGGTTACTCCAAAACTTTGCTAGCTTGTAGTGCTGGCATTACATTTTGAATGGCCTTAATTTTACTTCCTATCTTAGAGCAGTGTTCCATCTAGGCCATTTTTTAATAGCACAGAATCTCTTTTAAACTTGGTAATAGGAATCCTGTTTTTTTTTTTTTTTTTTTTTTTTTTTTTTTTTAATAATGTGAAATACATTCTTACTTGTATTTAGATATCTCTAAATCCGTGTGCCTGAAATATTGCAAAAATTATGGAACTTCATTTCTTTAGGAAAAATACAAGCAATTAAATCATGCTATAATTTTATTGAACTTTTTAATTTATAAGTTGTAAAATCTTTCAAAATTTATGTTTTAGTTTATTTATCATATCTAAACATTATATATCGCCTCCCCTTTTGTTTTATCAATACTAAACACAATACTATATTTTCTTTAGCAATGTCATTCTTTAGTGACTAGCACAATGTCCTTCTTTCTATAAGTGAATTATCTATTGGATAGAGAATAACAAAATCTCTTTTATAAGAACTGCCATTAGCCTTGCTTTTATTATTATTGAAGCCATTACTATATAAAACAAAATTAAATTGATTTTTCCAGATGTTCTTAAATTTATTAAATGGCTAAAATTCACTCTATAATGAATCATGTGGCCAAAAGTGGAACATAATGTTGTACCCTTTTTGGCCACCCCCATGGCCATAACTGGTACATATAGCAAATTTAATGCACCAGTTTTGGCCACCCCCCATTAAACTGTTAAAATAATTAAATTAAATGTAAAATTGCAGTAGAGAGAAAGCTTACCTCATAAAACCTAATAGCAATTTGTTTCAGAACAAATAGAACCCAATAAGTGCCTAATGTTGAAAGATTCTGAAAACTTGTCAGCTAAGCAAAAACCTTAATACATGTAAGCACACACTACAGTTTCACACATTTATTTTTTTTGCAAGTCATATTTTATCAAAAAATAAACAAATGATATTGTAAATGATAAAAGAGTGTTTGCTTAAAATGTAAGAATGCCTATTATTTGTTAGCATTAATTCACAGGCTAAATATTGGACAAATTGATCCAAAGTGGCCAAAACTGGTGCATCTACCCTAGCATATATTGCTGAACTCTATATAATCTTCACCACCAAATAGCAAGAAAAGTCTAATACTTCCCCAATGGTGACTTATTCAAATGCTTTATGTGATATAATGTATTAATTTTTATAACTTGGGCGATTATTTTAGCTGATCGACTTTTTGATGGTATGCAATGAGCATAAACAAGATAGTTTGTAAACATTAAATTTGTGTCCAGTTTCTAAAACTAAAATAAGAGTAGTTGCCATAATCTCAATATATGTCTCTAAAAAAGAATTAAAAAAATATCTTAATTTAAAAGAGAAAATAGGTTTTTTTCAATATACCCCCACTTTACCCCATGGGCCCACTTCCCCCCACCTGACCCTATGTAAAAAATAACTTTTAATTTAATTGTTTTATCATATTAAGATTAAAATTTATAAATAAAGACTATTTTTTTTTTTTTAGATTAATACTTTTATTACAGCCCATTTTTAAAAATTAATCACATCTACAGTCTAAAATTGAATCATCATACAACATTGAGCTAAGCCTAACTATACCACCACTTTCCCCCACCTCAGAAAAAAAAATCATAAAAAATTGAAATAATAAAATAATTCTTACCTTGATGCATGAATCTGTTTTTAAGAAGTTCTTCTACTGAAATGTATCAAAATATACTAATTTTTTCAAGTGAGAAAGGATCAAGAACAAAGTTTATCAATACCATGTGTTAAGAACAAACTGCACATATATGTAAATAAGAAGATAAACAACAGTAAACTTGTTGCCAGATTTACAAATCTTAATAGAAATAGTTGTCACAAACTCCAATTATGTATTAATTGAAAAAAAAAGTAAAAATATGTACATTTATTGTGAATAAAGTGCATTTTTTTAGATTACCACCACTTTCCCCCATCCCAAAACAATTACAATGAAAATGTGATGTCTATAAATGCAATGTAAACACTGAACCATTGCTTTCTATAAATTCCTTTCCAGTTAGGAATGATTCCATAATCATTTCAAAAATTTGTATTTTTACACCCACTGCACCCCACCTGACCCTAGTTATTTTTGTATAATTTATTTTTGTAAAATTTATTGATTTGATGAATTTAAATATTCCCCTAAACATGGCACATCCTTGGTACATATTTCCTAAATATTCTGTAATATGTATAAACATTTCTTGATCTTCTCTTATTATATTTAAAACCACCCCTATATTGTTTCCAACATGTTTGTTGTAGGTGGGAGAGTGGGGAGGAACACTTTTAACAGAAATCGGAAAATCAACTTTAGTTGACACAAAAACAAAAACTTCAATGTATAGAATACAAGATGAAACACTTTGTAATGTCCATAAACAATATAGAAACATAATATGTAACAATAATTTTTGAATTAAAAGAAATTGTAAGTTTCAAAATGTGTCTAATACCTCCCTACTATCCTACTAACAGGGAGGTATGGGACAGAGAAAACAAAGCATGATAAGTGACAAGGTATAGATAGTCTAGTTTAGACATCATATACAGTCTAACGACGATTATATATGTTTTCTGTCCAATCTTTTAGATATTATCTCTTTCAATTTGATCTCTGGTGGCTTAATTGAAGCAGTTAATAGCATGGCTAATTGTTGTATTAGTGTAGACTCTAAGCCATTGTAGCAGGGTGCAGCACCCGGTGCCCCGGTTTTATTTCTTTTATGCACTCGGCAGACTCTTTTAACCTTTTTGATGTGCACGGCAGCCCTTTTCAACACTTCCTATGCAGCCCCTGGCCTTTAAAAGCATTTCACAGTACCCAATTGCTCGTCTTTATAACCCAAATCCCCCATTTTCTTCAGCATTGTACAAAAGCAAGCGCATATTTTTCTGCCTGGTCCCATTCTTAGCGATGTGATAACGAGAATTTCGAGCATGGGATATGAACTAATTGGGAATTGGATAGGATTCGGATTTTTATCCTGCAAATTTTTCCCAGCAAATTTACTTCAATTCTTCATGAGCATTCTAGTGAGCGGTACAGTTCGCTCTAGGAAAAGTTGTTTTTGCTTTATGATCTCGTGAAACACTGCAGTTGAAAGTTGAAACTGTTCCTTAGGCCTGACTCTGCTTTGTCATGAGGAGTAAAAGTGATTGACAGGTTCACAAATATGCGCGAAAATCGAGTTACAGCGGTTAGCCGGGCGCCAGTGTTATATATGCATTTATATATATATACATTTATTGTATATATGTTACTGTGAAAGACCGAAATCTGGAGAATGTCAACTTTCACCGGTGAATGTCAACATTCACATAGTCGCTTGGTGTATGTCCAAAATATTTTTTAAATATCCTTATTTCTGACTTACACCGGTGAAAGTCGACATTCACCATATAAGAATGGTGAATGTTGAATATGTCGGAAATTTGCATTTACTTCTCCGTGTTTCAGGCTTGATCATTAATTTTTAAATCATAAAAACTTTTTAATTGTCTGTAATCCAAAGGTATGCTGCACGCATATTCAAAATGCCTACTCGTTTCGGATTTGATGCAGGTATCTCCGTATATTTTTCTGGTATGAAATTTTGAATATTCTGAAACACATATACAGATGATTGCTATCTCACACAAGCTTTGAATTATTATTTAACTGGTTGAGTGCGGAGCAGCGCGATAGCGCTTCCTCTTGTTATGTGCCACAATTGCGGGAAGCGTGATGGCGCTCATTTTAGTTAATGCTAAAATTTCGGGGAGGGTGATAGTGCTCTGATTTGTTGTCTCAGTGTGGTGAGCATTTACGTTGGTTGCACTAGCGAAGCGTGCGATTTCTGTGTATATCGTCGGCTTACAAGTAATATTTTACTATACAACCCATACACATTCGCATTTTTGGCATATATCCACAAGATTTGTTCCGTACTCAAACAGTTAATCCATTCGGGGCCTAACGTCCTATTAAGGGGCCTCAGGACTCTTAAAGCTTTAAAATTTTCGAAACTTTAATTTTTTTATATGTTAAACCCGTATCTTTTCTGAACATTTTGATATAATTGTTTCCTTGAAATTCTCTTTAGAACAGAAGTTGTGGCTTTTAGAATTATACCTGCTTAATAGCTGAAGCGGGGTTTCCAAAACTTTCAAGTAATTTTTCTTGAAATGACGTTTTTGGGTATAATGCACACGATATCTCAAAACTCCTGACTTTTTTCATGACATTTTCAAAACACGTGTTTCTTATTAGTCTGTATAAATTGAACCTAAAATTTCCTTTTTACTGTTCAAAAAATATTTTTTTAAGTGATTATACTGTTGAAATTTTCTAAATTTTGCATTAGCTAAATACAACTTTGTATTAAAAATATAAAAATGCTTTAAATACAAATTTATTTAGATTCAGGGTAATTATTATAATCTGAAGTAAGGCACCAAAATGTTCATTCTAGTTGCAAAATTTATTTTGTAATCATGCGCGTAATCTGTTATTCTGATTTTCTGCATCTTTCATCTCAATAAAAATTGTGTCTTAACATCAAATACATTTTAAGATATTAAATGTTGAAAATGGTCTTTGTTTTTTCCATTTTTTCCTATTTTAAGAGTCCTGAGACCTGAAATGATCATGTATTTCCACTGAGTTACTGAGTATTATTTTGTCTTAACAAGTAGTTTTGTTATTATCTCTATGTAATAATGATATAATCCTAATTCTAGTAAAGTATCCATTATCCATTCAATTCTCCTTTTTTTTTTATTTACAATATAGAAATAGTTTACTTAAGTTTTATAAATTTTACATATTGAATGGAGTAATTGTGTTTCTGTTTTTTTTTTTTTTTTTTTTTTTTTGTAGTAATCACTGTTTCCTCATAATAGTATTTTTGCCATGAGAATTCTGATAACAAATAAGGCAAAGATTACTATTTGTTAATAAATATTATAAAAATCTAGAAACGTAATTAACCGAAAAAAATGTTTCAGGTATATTGGTTATATTGTCCAATATTTTTAATCATCGCTAACAGAGTTGGCAATTTAGCGAAAATTCTGGATTCAAAATATCTACCACTTTTTTTTTAAACGGCAATTTTCATTATATTTATTCAATGAAAGTCTGCCATTAAACAAAACGAAAATTATTATTAAAAAATTCAAGTATTTTTTTAATATAAAATTACTTTTAGTTTTCAATACTAATCATTATTCAATACTAATTCAATACTAACATTTGAATTGAAATACGTACCAATATTGATAAAATATTAGGTTTACTTTGGAAATATTTGTAGTGAAACGTGAATGCTGCATAAAGGTTGCTGTACATTGTAATAATCTCTAACAAAACGTCAATATTGTAAAAATACTTACTCTATGTTGGAAATATTAATAGTGACATCGCAAAATATTTTTTGAAAGTATACTGCATAATATGTACAAACTGTAAGTTGAAACATTTGACTGAAAGTAGGTTTTATTTTTATAAGTTTTATTTTATCTCATAGAAACAAATAAAATATGTAAATTTTATAAACTTAAGCGAAATTTTTGCACATTAGAAAAAAAAAAATGAATGTAACGGATAATGAAGTCAAAGGCATTTAATCATATGTTTTAATATTGACTTCAGCCCTACCATTTCACACTGTCACATGTATAATATTATTAGAATTAGAATACTACCATTACTACATGGAGATAATAACAAAACTAATGGTTAAGGCAAAATAATACTAAATGAAAAGATGTGTTCTCTTAACCGCTTGAGGGGCGGTGGAATATATTATATCCCACCTAATTTTAATCAAGATTTCCACCAGAAACATGTAATTACACATTTATTTTATAACTTTGACAGAAAGAAGTTGTAAAATAGCTTTTACTTATTAAAAAAAAATTTTTTTTTGTATATTCCGGTGAGAAATCAACAATACGGAAACACAACCCATTAACCCTCAAAGGGTTAATGGGACACTTCACCCCGAATGAGTCAAATAACAATTTCATGATTCCATGAATAGTGATCGGCTTCATATCATAAGTACTTCAGAATATTCAATATTTAATACCAGAAAAATAAACTGAGAAATACATGTGTCCAATCCGAACCGATTAAGCATTGTGAATATGCGCGCTGCACTTAGTTTTAGTAGAAAACACTTCAGAAAGTATTTTAGAGTAGTGTTCTTGGAAAAAAAAAAAAATGTTTTCTAGTTTTCTCTCAATTGATGTATTTAATTTTTCAAAAAAAAAAAAAGATCACGACTCACTGCAGTATTTATTCAATATAAATTAGGATATTGAACAAAAAAATAAAATTTAAGAAAACGTTGCACGCACCATCAAACCTAACATAAAACTGACTCGCAAAGAACAAAGAATTTGGCGACAGACTGTAGCCTCTTTGTTAAACATCGCTTCTCTTTTCGACCTCCCCCAGAGCATATGTGTGATTGTCGATATTCACCGGTGATAGTCCGAATTTACAAGAATATAATCAAATATTCGGTCTTTCACCGACGTTTTTGGTATATGTTGACATTCACCGGTGAAAGTCGACATTCTCCAATTTCGGTCTTTCACAGTAACATATATACACATGCATACTAGGAATGCACCAAATAGTGATTTTGGCCGAATACCGAATATTCGGCCTACAGGTGAACCGAATATTGAATATTCGGCTTGTTGAATAATTTTATATTTCAAAGTTTAAAGGCCTTAAAATGTTAAATTTTAAAACAGTTTTACATAATATTTAAAACAGAAATTTTCATTTTGATAATCAAGAGCTTTTTTCAAGTAAACTTTATGCTGAAAAAAAATCTGCTTTGAGTTATTTAAGAAGAGGATGGTTATAAAACTTTTTTAATTAATAAAATTTTAAATTTCATGGCTTTTTCTGTGAATTAAAACAAATGAATAAAATTTTCTTAAATTCTAAAACAAACATTTTAAAATCAAAGAGAAATGTGAAAACATTGGAAGAAAAATTGTACAGGGCCATATATTATTTGATTGTCAGGAAGAGACTAAAGTAAAAGTAAATAAATAATACAATCTATTCAAATTTTATATGGGGGCAACTCAGCAACAATAACTGTTCTACTCCCTTTGATTAAGCAAGGAAGTTTTTAAATGCATCCTAGATCTGTGTGGCGAGTGGGCGATCATTTTCAGAAATTGTAAACGTTCATAAAATTTTAGCAAGAAATAGAATCTTTACTGGACATTGTTCAGGAACTTATATTTGTACATAATTAATTCCTATGAAAATCCTCGTGATTGGTTAATTTTCTTAAATACAGTATGGAACCATTTATCCAGAAACCAGTTAACCGGAAAACCAGTTATCCGGAATGATATTTCTGATAGACTGATTTCAGAATCTTTGCAGAAAAAGGTGTCATACACTGCCAGTTTGACATAGACTTTGCTTGAAACAATTGTATAATTTGATGACAAATTTGAAATGGAAACATATTTAGTTATATTTTAGATGTTTTAATTTTTATGCAGAGGAAACAAGAGAATTTTTGTTCCTAAGGGATTCCCATAAATTTCCTTCTTTTAAACTCTGGTTAACTTTTTATCTTTCTTGTAGTGATTTTTAATCCAAGTAATCTAATAATTTAAAATCAGAAATAATGTCACAACCACACATATTCCACAAAACTTATCAAATGGATGCTGCTTTAATGCACAACCAGTTAACCGGAAAAACCAGTTATCCAGAATACATCTGACCCCAAGCATTCCGGATAAATGGTTCTGTACTGTAATGCTTAACAAATAGCAAATGAATAATGTAAAAACATTCTTTTATTTAAATATATGATTATGTTTCTAATTATTCTGAATATCTTTAGAAGTTGACTGTTAAACGTAGAAATGGTATAAGGTTTTTAAAAATATGTTTTAAAAGTTTTTTTTAAGTATTCGGTTTGGCCAAATATTTCGATATTTGGCCAAACTGAATATTCGGCAGACCGAATAGTAGTTTGCTATTCGGCCAAGCCGAATATTCGGCATACCGAATAGTTTAATATTCAGCCAAACCGAACATTCAGTAACATGGCCGAATAGGACGAATACCGAATAGACACCGAATATTCGGTGCATCCCTAATGTATACATATATGTATGCATATATAACACTGGCGCCCGGCTAACCAAAAAGTACCGAAAAATTTAGATTTCACCCAAATAATGATTTTGTATTTCTTATTTTCCCATATCTTTTCTATATTTATAATGCAACTCTCATTACGAATTATATATATATATATAATCAAAAATTACTCCAGTTGTATAGTCATGCACGTTTGCCAGGGAGTGTATTGTGAAATTCGTTAAATGGTAGAGGGGGAAAAAAATGTTAAACATGGCATTCAATCATGAGAAAAAATAGCGAAATTCTTCAGTCGGTTGCAAAAAAAAAAATCGTCGATAAGTTGCCAAAAAAATCTGTTTTTTCATGAAATTCGTCAGTTGATGGAGGGAGGTGGGAGAGAATCGCGAAATTCAGTTGATCGTGGGAAAGTATCACATTCTATTAGGGGACTCTAAACAAACCAGTTCAAAATATTTTTTGTGAACAATGTAATGTACAAGTGTGCCCTTTTTTTAGAATAATGTGTCTTTTTTAAAAAAAATTCCTGCCCGGTGGTCCTTTTTTTCTAGAATCAACACTATGCATAATTAACTACTGCAACATTTTTTTTTTTTTATGTTAACAAATGAAATTTTTGTTGTTATATCTGAGTAACTTTCAGAAAAACCAAGAACCTGTTACTTTCTGGTTACAGATGTTACAGAGATGGTTTCTTTTTGGCACCAAAATGGTGTTTTTTTTGCCTGGCATGGTGATCCAGTGATTTTTGCTTCATATAGCAATGTTTTATAATAAATTAAATGTGTGCATTAATAGAATAAGATAGTATAATATAAAAATAATTAATAAATAAAATTAAATGTGTGTGGTAAATAAAAATAATGTAAAAATGCATGTATTTAATAAAAATGTGTGCTAAATAAAATCATAATACAAAACTAACCTAGTACTGTTTCACATGCTAGGCCTAACAGGTATTGAAAAACTAAAGTTTTCTGACTAAAATTGCACAAAAAAAGGGGATGCCAACCCCAGCGTGTCTGCAACACCTGTTCCGTTTTCTGTAAGTCTGTCCACAGAAAGACACTCACACGAAGATTCAGGGTGGCCAGTCACAGATGACATCAAATAATCATCAGTTTATTTTATTTACATTTTCAAGTAAATAAATACATCATGAATTTTATAATTAATATGTTATCCTCTTTAAAATATTTGTGCATTAGTAGCAATCAGTGGTGTAGTCGTAAAAAAAACAGAGGGTATACGCTCTAAGCAGAGGGTTTACACTCAAGGCAGAGCGTATATCCTAAAGTGTATATACTATAGCTTTCTTCAGAAACAGAGGGTATACAGTATTCCTTAAAAAAAAATCAAGAAGGTATATGGCATAATACCCCCGTATACCCTCCACTACACCCCTGGTAGCAATTTATATTCATCTTATTAAAAGGGAGGCATGGGACGTGTTCCATTATTCCCTTTGCTTGCGTGTCCCATTCCTCCCCACTGCCTTCTTTTATGTTAGATTACTTTTATAAACAATCATGCTGTTTTTTGGGTTAGTTTAAATCGTGGATAATATACAGTATAATGTTACATAAATAGGGAAACTAATATATCTACACATAAACAAGTACAGACAACTGTGAAATCTGCCAATGTTAATCCGCAGACCTCTATTATCTGCACTGCATGTTGGAATGTAAACAGTGAAAATTTTCACTAACAGTTAAGCTCATAGATAAAGTTGAATGTAGTATTTTTCATGAATTATCATTTTTCCAATGAAATAAACTGTGATTTAAGAAAATTTATATATTTTGTACCCTGCATTTGAAAATGAAAATTTGTAAATAGTAAAAGAGAGTCAAATCAAAATGGAAATTGTTGTTTTAAATAGGCATCAATGTTTGGCTGGTTGGTTATTTAATTTTTCTTTAAATTAACTTAGTTATTAAATATATTAAACCAATGTTGCATTACATTTTTCTTTTCCATTGTAATTTTTGTGGAGTTGTTCCTAATTTATTGTCAGACTTTAAAAAATAAAATGTAAACAAAGGGATGATCTATAATCTGCAAAACCCTCGGTGCATAAGTGTGTGGATTTCACAGAGTCGACTGTACTAAATGTAGAGAAAGCACAAAAAGTATATGAAATAAATTTACTTTCGACTCTGGGGGAAGGAGGTCCAAAATTACCAAAAAGTTGATAACGTATATATGTATAACCCCTAACCAAATAACTCACTCTTTTATATAAAATAAGCACAAAAAGCAAATTACAGTCGAACCCGGTTAAGACGCATTTCAAGGGAGTGGGCAAAAGTCGCATATTAAGCGGGATCGCGTATTAAACGTGATTTGTATAATGTTCCAGGAGCTGTGCTTATTTACAACATCTAATCGTCTAAATGTACTTTAGAACTTTCATTTATATGTTTATGGTAGATAATTGCATATTTTAGGTATATTTTGATTGAAATTTAATTGAATTCAACTTTAACTCATTATTTCTTTTTATAGAACCAAATGGAATAATAACTGAAATAAAAAGTGAGCAAAACTGCTTTATTATGGATTAATATGCTGCAACCAAAAATAAAAAAAATAATTTCCTGCTAGACTAATTTTTTAACAGAGCTAAAAAAAAAAAAAAAAAAAATTACACCTTTGAAGCACTTGTTAAAATCATATTTAGTACTTGTGATAATGAGTACCATTATAATCTGTCCTTCTTTTTGTTACAAGAAAAAACTTGTTAATAGTATTTGTGTAAAAAAAACATTGTTAGTATAACAAGGAGTAAAGAAAACATAAAAGAATTAAACAATTGCAGTCGTACTTATTTAATCTTTTACGAGTTCCAGTTTTTTGCCTATAATATGCATTATGAAACATAGTAGGGGTATAACGCACATTTAAAAATCTCACAAACGATAGGTATACTAATCTTAAATCATAATAATTTCATGACATATCTGAGTATCCTGAATTCATCTATCTCTCTCTACTACTGTAAAAGCATACACGAAGCGAGAGACAAAAGAATGTTAGGACGCGGGATCAAACAAGAACAGTAGTGTTGCTAATTTAGCAGGTTTTTAAAAATTCAAATATCTGTCACTATTTTCGACTAGAAATGTTCGCCTTAATTAATCTGTTATTAAATAAAGTAAATATTACTATTCATAAGCAGTGTTTTTTATTTGAACATAAAAAAATTTGGTAAATTGGCAGCACTGAAGAAGAGACAAGGAATTCGCGTCTTGATCAATGAATTCGCGTCTTAAGCGTGATTTTTTGCTTCAAAGCTTCAAAGGACCGAAAATCTCTCGCGTATTAAGCGGGATCGCATATTAACCATTCGCGTATTAAACGTGATATTTTTGCATTAGCCTTATGTGCGATATTCAAGAGACCGGAAAAAATCTGCATATTAACCGTGAGCGTCTTAACCAGGTTCCACTGTATATTTCTCTAGGGAGGAAAAAAAAAAAAAAAAAAAAACATTTTCTCATTTGACTTTTACAAATAAATATGTAACAACAAATCGAAGCCAAAGGAAAATAAAATGATAATACCTGCTTAGCAGCTATTGTCAAAGAAGGTACAAGAAGAAAAAAAAAATTAATTAGTATTAAAATGTTGAGCATAGCAAGAGGTACTTCAGTAGAAATTGAAAGAATATTTTCTACTTTTGGACTCGACAACAACAAATAAAGAAATCAGTCGGGGATGATGATAAAAGGACAACAAGGCAACAAAACTTTTTTTAAAATTCAAAGCACTAAATGCCAAGAAACTCCACTGACTGGGTTATACTGTTGATATTTAATATTTTGGATAGTTAATGTGGATTGCTGAGTCAGATAATACAGGTGAACGCCGTTCACAGAAAATTTTCAAAGTTTGCAGACAGTTTTGATGGTTCTTTTTACAAATTTCTTTATAATATAAAAAAAAAAAAAGACCTCGGGCGGAGAATCAGTGCAATGCACGTCGCAGACTCTTGAGAAGGTCTGCAGACTATTTTTCAACTGGAGAAAAAAAAAAGTTTTTAAAATTTTTAAGAAAGACTCACAATATTAAGGAATGGCTTGTCTCAAAAACAATAGATAAACTGATGAGTAAGAGTTCATTTCTTTTATTCATGGACTAATAACTTTTTTATTTTAACATTCATTTATTCATATTTCAGTTATTTTATAGATTAATAAAATAACAGTTTTGTTGAGCAATCATAAATTGATATCTTTATATAAGTTAATGATTAAAAATATTTCACATTTTAATAAATATTTTTTTTCATTAGTTTTTCTTTCATTCATTAGTTGTCTGTATTAAGCATACCATTCAATACTACATTTCTTGACTGAGTTTTAATATTGCTTGTAGAGTAATATTTTTCTTTTAGTGGTGTTACCTAGTGGCACTCCACTCGCATATAACTTTTCATTTTTGCTGTTAGCGGCGATATAGGACTCGAGAGGGGTGCAGCATTTTTTTTGCAGAAAATTTTTAAGAAATTGAGTTTGCAGACAGTTTTACATTTTATCTAAGTCTGGTGGATTGTAAAATGTGACTGGTCATTGATGCAATTATATTTACTCTATGTGTGCGTATGTATAAATTATCAGATATATATTTTTTCTTTTGTATGAGTATGAATATGCATTACATATATTATCTGTATAAGTTTAAATTGATGTAATTACAATAATTATACAATGTACAAGTAACAGAAAAGCTGCAATGATATTCTGTTTCATTCATTATTTGAACTATTGACTTCTGAAATTATTTATTTGTAGTTTTTATTATTTCTCCAGTTACTATTTATAATTTTATTAATTAAAGCATAAAAATATAGATTATGCCCCTTATACCATCTAGCAGCGGTAGAATTCATATAAAAAAGTCACTGGTCCCAAGGACCAGTAAGCATAATAATTTACTGGTCTGCAGTCGTCATCAGTGGCCTGCTACATAAAATTCTATTAAGTCCCTTTAACCCTTTGAGTGACCCTCCTCCTTCCTAGAATATAAATCAAACTTCCTTTGCAGATATCCAAAGTTTTCATCATAATAAAATGTAAAATAATACTTTGTTAAAAATTAAACAGTACATAAAGAAAAACTATAAAATTATTAATTAAATATTTCATTTCAGATTATCTATTTCAACTAACTAAGGTTTAATGAAATTTTTTTTAATTTATTTTTTTAAATAAAATTATGCGATTTGTGTTTGATTGCAGTTTTCTCAGGGACGAGAATGTTTACGTTTACCTTTCAGAGAGGGGGGAAAGTTATTGGTCCTGCAGACCATTAAATTTTTCAAATTTGTGGTCTGATTGAATTTTTGGTGGTCTCGGACCAGTGGACCACCAAGGATTTCGAACGCTGCCATCTAGCTACAGGTTCAGGGGCGAAGCTACTGGGGGGGCGTCTCGCACCCCCAATGTCGGCAACTTGGATCACAGTCGGCAAATTCTAGGTAGTCAATATCAATCGATACAACCCTGAAACAATCGATTTTTTTCCCAATTTTCTACGTTTTTTCTTAAAACATACACTAAAAAACACCAGTCCTTAGCATTTGTCTTAATTTATTTCAAAAATCCGAAGTTTGCCTCTCCTTTCTTCGACTTCGCGTGACTGATGAAAATAAACTGAGAAGAAACCAGGATAGACTAGTTTCTCAATATTCAAAGGAGTATTTCTGAAAGTCCACAGCGGATTAGTAGTGCTCCGAACATCTAGATGATGACTAGCACTGAAGATGATGACGACTTTGGTGAAGGCATTCATATTATTCGTGGTGTATTGAAATGTGCTCGGCAATCGAGTCATTTAGTTGATTGTTTAAATGATTGTAAGCCGATTATTGAAAAATTTACCCCATCCGATGAATTAAGTGTTTTCTTGTTACTTAAGGAAACCATAGGTATTGACAGGGAAAATTAAAATTATTCGTCTGTGTCAAATATTTATAGTAAGATCGTGAAAGAAATGGAGAAAACCGTCGAGAGGTTAGCAATACGGAAAGTGGGAACTATCCCATTATTGAACATGACCCAGGAAAAAGGTCTAAAAGGAAATCAGACAATAAAAGACATATTTAATCAGTTTAGGTCCGTATGAGCCAAAACGCAGCGTATATCTGATAAATGGTTCCATCCCGCAAGATAGACTATGACATTTCAACGGCGCTTGGTACATAAGAGCATCCGTTTTTGGAATATATAGCACAGAACTTAATGCTAATTCTTTTTGCGTGTTTCATGAAGGATCTGGGAGAGAAAAAATACAAAATTCTTCAGTTGAGAGTGGTGTAAACAAAGGACACAAAATGAAGAGCTTAAGGAAAAGAAAAGAACAGAAAGTCTGCACATTTCTCTTCCAACTTGCACAAAATTTGCTGTTTCCTGTTTTGCCAGTTCACAATGACACATAATCACACTTACTCGACGAGAGCAAGTGCAAACAGATTATTCTGGAAGAGCGACAGCAACATCTTGCATTCAACAAAGAAATTGTAGCAATCTTAATGAACATTACTCGAATTCTGAGTAGACAAGGTCTGGTTTGTAGAAGTGACAAAGACGAAAATGGAAACTTTTGAAAAATTGTGAAATTAATTTCCAGACATAACCAACAACTGAGGACATGTTTAAAGACACACGTTTCAGCCCATACCATATAACTTACCTTTCCACTTCATCCCAAAACAAGATGATTGAATTTTTTGCTACAACAGTGCGTAAAACGATAGTCAGGGATATTCAAGAAGCATAATTTTATAGAATTATGGCAGATACGACATCAGATGCTTCGCACCATGATCGATCAGCTGTTGTGCTGAAATATGTCAACAAAGATGGAAAACCTCCGATCGGCTTTTGGAAGTTTTAAAAGAAGTCGTCAAAACCAACATCGACCTTGCATGCTAGATATCGCACATCCTTACAAAGAATGAGCTCAAAATAGAACAGGTCATACGATTCATTTCAGGTCATACGATTTTACGAGCAGTATGTCTGGAGAATTCAGCCGCACTTAGGAGACGTTTTCAGAAATCTTGGGTTGAATTGTACCATATATTCCTTGTCAATGTCACAGACTCAACATCACTTTCGTTTCGCATATCTGCAATGCGAGCAATGCTATAGGCGATGTGTTCTTCGAGCTGGAAGATGTTTGTGTTTTTCACAGCAAGTACTAAACGAAAGAAGCTATTAGTAGACAAGGTTGAAGAAATAGAAAATGCTCTTCTGCTGCAGAATCTTTCTAAGGTGAGATGGACTGCTCGAACGGAATCATTGAAAGCAGTTTGGATCTAATATGAATGCACAAATTTTGAAAAAGTTGATTTTTCTACTTCTGTTAGCAAAACAATGATCAAGGCACAACGTTTAAGAAAGAAAATGCTATCTATCGACTTCATTGCTTCACTATGATGTTTCTCAAGAACGTTTAGTACAAGTGCAAGTTAGTTACTGAAAAAAATAAAGTCGAAGACTTTTAAAATAGATGCTACGAAAATACTGAAGACTTGTATCAAATCATTGGAAACAATTGACAATGAAAATGTGAATAGGGAAATATAGAGTGCAGTTTTCTTTTAAATCAAGTAAGTTAAATGAATTTGCTATGCAATATCGAATAAGATCGGCACCAAAGAACTTAACCGATAACTGAAACAATTTGTTTGCTACCGAACATCTAATGTTCTAACGCATGGAGTTTCAGAAGGTACTGGATACTCTTACAATGGTGATAGCTGAAAGTCTTAATTCTTGCATCAGACCACTGGATAGAATAATGTATCCTCCCATTACAAGTAAGAAATAAACACTAAATCTGGTTAAGAAAGCGGCACCGAAATGTTTCATAAAAGCGATCTTTCGTGAAATATTGGCAATTCCTGATATATAGGCATTAGACACACATTGAAAGTTTTGTCAGACTTCTGCGCAGAGGTTGAAAGAATGGACGAAATTTACATGAAAATAGAACCTTTGAGATACATTTTGCCACTTGCGAACCATGTCAGTCGTCTGGATCTAACTTCTCCAATCACAGTTGTCTCGAATGCAAGAACATTGTAAATTAAAAATTGTGAAAAAGTATCTTAAAGTACTATTACACGAGAGATAAAAATCACTTCAAATTCCAAGCGTATCCATGTTATCTTATGGCCCCAGTGCAGTCGCTTCGAAGGCAGGCAACTTTCTTCTGTCGGCGTGTCTTTGACGCCTGAAACGAAGCGAGTCGCCAGTAACAGCCAATCAAATGCTTGGAAATCTGACGATGGAAAAGCCTTTTCCCGAACAGCCAATGAAATGTTTTAAAAACGAAAAAAAATGGCTTTCAAAAGCGGGAAATAGGATGAGTGCCAGGCGATTTTTGTCGCTTGGAATTTTTACGTGAAATAACACTATAAGAACAACAATGAACTATCCACGTTTGAATACACTCATGATGCTTCCATTTGAAAAGGATATTTTGAAATATCTCGATTTGGGCGCTGTCGTGAATAGATGGGCTCGTCTAAAAAAATGGTGGGTTTAAATGCATGTTATGCAATGAATGAACAAAGATGTAATTAAAATAAGTCTTGATTTAATCCTTTTTAATGTAAATATAAATAAGCTGATTCTGTATAAGTTCCAAGTAACATCTTACCAAAAACTTCAACTAGTTTAATTAATCCGAATTGCAGATTTCCATCTGCACATTCAGCAAAAAATATCAAAACACTTTAATGGAACATTTACAACAACGTAACGTAAGTGAAGGTGTATAGTGTTGTATTCAGGGTTCTCGCTGCACCAAATCGCGACAAAATGCTTCCTTTGGTGAGTAAGCGAACAATCAGACTCGCCAAATTGCGAGTGCTCAGTTTATGCTCTTTGTTTTTGTGTGTGTGTGCGTTTTTAAATACCGTCGAGATTCTTTGAACGATTGATGTTGCTTTAAATGTTCAATCGCACTGTGCTATTTACATCGCTCTATTTATAGAGATGCTGCCTCAGTGCCAACTCAGTTTAGCAACAGCCAAAGACACAGAAAAGAATATGCAATAGGTATTTCTCTGTTCTCAGTTAATCGCTATCTATGTGCCTGCGTCGCATAAAAACATAATTACTCGCATCAAAGGCCAAGTAAAGAAAAGTTTTGCTGGAATGCAGTGTTGAAATTAGTCATTTGCCATTGTATTTGTTAGTTGCATGTTGTATTCAAAGTATCATTTGCCGGTCATTTTTTTCTATCGGATAGAGTCGAAATATCATAGCAATTTTTAATGCATATTTTTACAGTGATAAATCAAAGATAGCTGTTTTGAATTTTTATTTAGACTGCTAAAAGAATATCTGAAATATTTACACATTTAGAAAACATTTAGAATACACTTATAGGTTCTGCAGTAAATAGTCGAATATCTATTTTATAAGCACTTACAAAAATATAGGTTATTTTAGAACATATTGAACAAAAAAGGGATTCAATAAGGGGTTAAAGATATATTTTTCAGTATTTCACGCCAAATCTACTTTGCTAACATTTTTTTTTTATTTGGCTGCTGTTTTTTATTTCTTATACCGGGTGACCTAAAATGAATTAACTGATTTTAAAATTCAATAACTTGCAAATGGTGGCAACTATTTAAAATTTCTTGCAGGAGGGTTATATAAGACGTCAGGAGTTTTTTTTTACAGCTATTCTGGATTTTAGTTTAAAATAGCAGCGATACACTGCTAGTACTAAATTGGGGCCTGATTTTTTGTTTCTCTTCTCTATCAGTATTGATGTGAAAGAAGGAGATTAAATATATGCAATGGTTCTCAGTCGCCAATGCAGTTTTGTTCTTAGGGGCCCGCAGCATATATTTAATCTTCTTCTTTCGCATCAATATTGAGAAAAGAGAGAGGCCGAAAATCGGACCCTGATTTAGTGCCTATTCCAAGCAGCGCCATCTACCACCAATACTTTAAACTAAAATTGAGAATCAGAGTAAAAAAATTCCTGATATCTTACATAACACTCCTGCAAGAATTTAATTTTATAACAGTCACCATTTGCAAGATATTGAATTTTAAAATTAGTCAGTCTATTTTGGACTCCGGGTAGATGCATATACACAGACAAAGAAACGTACTTTTAATGATATATATATATATATTTAAGTTAGTCGGCAAAATCGTCATATACGCCCCCCTAATGAATTCTGCTTAAATACGCCCCTGTACAGGTTTAATCGATTTGAAAACCTACTATTCTTGGTATCTATTTATTGACTTAGAACAGGAAAAAAAGTCATAAAAATCTAATTTTGATCAAATAAATAAGATTTTTTTTTTATAACCATGATTTTATTTCACACTGTACTACATATAAATTCAATCTACTTCTCAAGGTTAGTTTCCCGATCCTTAGCCAGCTAAATGCAGAACACTGCATTTGTCTGACTGACCTTTCCTCCCTCCCTCCTTACTTAATCAGTAGAAAGTTTTGTCTTTTGATTATAGCAGTGGAAAAGATGGGACAAAGGGCTCATAAAATTATCATGAAGCATGTTTGTATAGACACTAATATCAGTGCATTCTCTATATACACCTTCAATTTGTTCACTTTTGTAAGCAAAGAAGGGAAATTATGTTCAGAGTTGTAGTGAAGGGTATATGGTGGTATGTATACATTATCCATATGCCATCTGGATTTTTTTATGAAGCTCCGTATATCCTCTCAAGTAAAACTATAGTGTGTACTCTCTAGTGTATATCCTCTGTTTGTTTTTTTACCACTGTGTCACTGAATATCGCTATAAAAAGTAATCTCAAGGAAAAACGAAAACATTCACAATGTCTGACATGAAATGGACTTTTCCTTGGATGTTTTCTTTATCATTGAAAGGAGCCACATATAAATATAACATAACAGTTATAAAGTACGCTAACAAAACTTTGAGCTTCTTTCTGTAATGTGCTTAGTGTTTATTCTGATCATTGTTTATTGTTTAGCTAGGGATGCAACGAATAGTGTTTGGCCGAATACCGAATATTCAGGCTACAGGCGAACCGAATACCGAATAGTAACCAGGGTTGTAGTGGGTAGCTGCCCAGGTATCCACCCAGCTATCCACCCGGGCCAGGGTTGCAAAAAAGCTGGTTAAAATTTTAAAAAGCCATGCCGATGGCTTTTATTGGTTTTAACCAGCTTTTTTTGGCCAAAATTGGCTTTTATACAGTGAAGCATTTTAATTATAAATGACACATTTTTATGTGTTTTTTAATTTGTTTTAAAGACATTTAATCAGGGTTGTCTCGGTTTTAACCATGGTGGTTTTAACCAGTGGTTTAAACCGGTTTTAACCGTCCTGGTCAAAATCAATTTTGACCATTTTGACCACTGAAATTGACTATTTAATTTATTTACTACTAATCAAATTTTAACTATCATAATGTTAAAAACTAAGTTAACATTTGTTAAAAATGTCGTAATATAAGTAACATAACACCAGCAAATACCAAATTAAAAAAGTCATAACATAAATAACATAACACCAAGATACAACACAAATGTTATAATTATTTTTTATACACAAGCTCTTTTATTTTTTTTATGTAAGTTGTGTTGAATTTAAAAAATGATTACAAGTAACAAATTTTGCAGTTATCTCTAAACTTAGATGGTTTCGTAATTTATTTTGGATTATTCCAAATTTAGAAAACAATCTTTTAATTGATGATGAGCTGGCACAACAGTTCATTAGAAGTAATGTGAATTCAACAAATTTTATATCAATATCTTTAACCTTCTTTATTGCTGCCCACCAGGCATCAGGCCCAATTGTATCTTTTACACTTTCAGAAAAATAGGATTTTGGATATGGTGAGGATTCTGCTTGAAATACAATCACAAGAGGCAAAAAGGTAGGATCAATATCATCGTGTAACCACTGCCTTCCTATTTCTTGCTTCTCTTCATCAATACTTTTACTCATGTAGACAGGATTCAGCATATGAGTCAGAAAATGAACTGGGGTAACATTTTCATTAAATCGAGACTATCATTTTAGAATAAGTTTCAAGAACTTTTTCTTTTAGCAATCTTAACCATTCGTCGCATGCATCAGATATAGTAGCATCTTCTTTTTTAAGTTTATCTAAAGCAAGGCTTAAGTTGATTTTATAAATGTTTTACTTCTTTGTATACATTGTTAATGATTTTAACAATGTTATCAATATTATCTTCATGCTCATCTGCAATTTTTCATTTCAATAACATGCTTCATTATTGAATTAACTTTGTTTGTGTTTGTAATATCTTGTCCTACCAAATTCAAGTAATGTGCAGCACATCAATAAGAAATAAACAGTTTGTTTCTATATGCATTTTGAAGATCTTCTCTCATGCGTTTCATCTTGTTTTCATTGTCACTTACAAACTTCTTACTTTACAAGCAAAGTTGTTTTCTACCTCTTTAGCATCAGCTGCTAGTTTTAAACGATACTGGGCAGTTTTTTTTAGATGCCCCTGTATCAACAGCTGAAAGGAAGAATGATTTTTTCCCTGTTGATACATTATTAACAATGATAGGACAATTATGGATCTAGCTTTCTTATTGTATTGCATAAGCATATTTCACTAATGAGCCTCCTTAACTTATCAGTGTACCTATTATTTTTTTAACTGCCTGTTACTTTTATTACTTATTAAGTTACTTTTAATTGCAAAGAAAAAATAATTATTAAAATTAAGACCATTTTTAACAGTTTTGACCATTTCTGACCACTTTTGACCAATTTTGGACGGTTAAAACCACTTTTATCCAGTGTCCTGGTCAAAATCAATTTTGACCGGTTAAAATTACAACCCTGCATTTAATTGAGGTAGAAATCAATATAACCGAATTTTTCAATAATGAAGACATTAATATTGTAATAAAAGATCATACTAATTGCTTTGCCTGGTTTACACTGACCTTAACAATCTTTTTATTTTTACTGCTTTATATAATAAAAAGGACAATGGTTGCTTAGTTATCTTTTATTAACTAATATAAAGGGATATTAATAATACAAGTCTTATTTTATTTCTCATAAACATTTATTTAAAATCACACATAAAGTCATTTAAAATAAAAACATCATTTCTCTCGTAAAACAGGATACATATAAAAACATATGCATTAATTTATGTTTGAATATGCACTATTTTAAATAGCAACTAGCTTTTCAAAATTCTAATTCAACAAGTTTTATTTGGAGAATTTTTTTTTTTAAACTGTTCTCTTTATTTTATGCACTTACATGAACTAAAATTTCCTCAAATATTATATCCTTCCTGATTTCTCTTTCAACATTGTTCATTCTACAATTTTAATCTGTCTGTATGGACATATCTGGAATAAGTTACATAACAGCTTAGTAGCAAAAAAACTTTTTACATATATCATTTTTAAAAGTATTTTTTATATATCGATTGCTTATTATTGCTCAAGTATTATATAAGATAATTTCAGTTATTAAATACATATAAGCTATTTAGTTTTAATCAATTTTAAAAGTAAATATCAATATATGTAAGAATGTTTCTATTTTAATGTGTAACATTTTCTTATTCTTTCATATAATCTTTAAAATGTGTGGTAATAATGTGTGGTGCCATGATAAAGAATTCCAAATCAATACTTTAGATAAAAATAGCAAATAAAGCCTTTGTGCAACAATATTAAAAAGCAGAAAAAACAACGTTAAAAAATGCACAAATAATACATGAAAAGCAGCAAACAGCTGTTTCGTATCTACTAGCGAGATTCTTCTTCTTGTTAGCCGGGGTGCAGAATATGTCCGATCCGGCGATCTAGGATCGGGGGAAATTTTAACCATCTGAAGAAATTTTGCAGAAACATATACAGTGGAACCCCGCTAATTTGGACCTCCGGATAATCCAGATCGGTCTGGTCGATTTTTTTTTTTTTCGAGTTTGAGACGTGATCGGCAAATTTCCATGACATTCATTTATTTCACCCACGTATTCCGAATAAAAAAGTCTTTTCTGAAATCTTTAGAAGAATACCTTAAGCATTCTTATTTAAACACTTTGATGTTATCCTTCAAAGAAACAATAATGTATCACTTTTAGTTCGGTAATTTTATAGATCCGGGTGTTACAAAATATTTAAAATCGTGCAACTTACCCATCAAAACTGTCCTCCTAATTGATAATGCCCCGACACAACCCGAAGAAAGTCAACTGATAAAAGGAAACATAACAGTAAAGTTTTTACCACCTAATTAGACAGCGCTGGTACAGCCAATGGATCAAGGGGTTCTTCAGATTATTAAGAAAGTTTATAAACGACAATTGCTGAACGAACTTTTAGAAGATGATGGAGAGCATGGAGTGGTAGAGATTCTCAAACAATCAATATCAAGAAAGTAATCTATATGATTGCTGAATCTTGGGATCAGGGTGCTGAGAGTACTCTCCGAAAGTCGTGGAAGAATTTATGGCCTGCAAATTGTGATTTCTCTAATAATAAGCTTGAAACAGAAGGAGGAATAAGCAAAAATGAAAGAGAAATTACACCTGAAGATTTTGTGATCATGTTAAAAAAAAAAATTATGGTTGTTCAGATGTTGATATCAGCGACATTAGCAATTGGTTAGAAGCAGAAAATAATGAAGGTTACGCCCCACTTATAGATGACGAAATAATCGCTTTTTGCACAACTGAAGAAAACGAAAATGAAGATATGATACAGACGAAAACACCATTATCAATGATGATCAACCAAAAGTTATTAGCCATAATGAAGTAACGTCTCATTAAGAACAATTAATGGTTTATTTTGAACTCCATGTGGTGACTACACACGACGAACTACTTATGCTCAAGCGGATGCGTGACCATGCGGCCCTCAAAAGGTATACAAAACTGGCACAGCAGAAGATTACAAATTTTATAATTACAAAGTAAACATTTTTACTGCCTGTAAATATTCAATGTGTTTAATATAAAGGTGATTTTCTGTAAGTATGTTTTATTTTATTTCTTTTTTTTTTTTAATTCTCCGGATAATCCGGATTTTCAATAATTCGGATTGTGCCTGGTCCCAATTAATCCGAATTATCGGGATTTTACTGTACAACTGATTTCGATTTTAACAACTAATTCCATTAGTGTTCACTCTAGGAAAAAAAAGGGCAGGGTGCTAGCCACAAAAAGGGCACAGTTGAAGCTGAAAGAGGGCACTTTTTTCAGCGAAAAAGGGCATTGTTTCTTCAGAAAATGTAGGGCCGAAACTAGCCTTTTTTGCACCCGGGCAAACATGGATTTTGGTACCCCCCCCTCCTCCGCAAAGTATATTTACAAAGAAAATTTTATTAATTTTCTAATAGCCAACATATTTTAAAATTTAAATTATGTAATCATAAAATATGTAATACTGAACTACTTTAATCTACTTTGTCAAATATTGATTCATTAAAATCTTGAAAACGGAATTGAAAAAAATTCCGCTTTATACAGCATCCTTATGCCATATCCTTAGATTCTTCTGTGCTTTGGCATACCCCAGAGAGGACGATTTTAACAAAATAATGCTAAACATGGACGTGAGAAAAATCAACAACTGGCGCCTGGGGTACATGTCTCCTCTGCCTCCCCCCCCCCCCCCAGTTTCGACCCTGAGAAAATGTAGATCTTCGAAACTGATATAAGAATTATACATTACTACAAACTCATCATTGTTTATGCGCACATTTAGTAACAGATTATATATATATATTTTTTCTTAAATTGATATTTCAAAGATCTAGGTAAGTAATTTTGTTTCAAATAAAAAAATTAAAAAATTATTAGTCCCATAAACTAGCAGTTTTAAGGGTAAAGCAGAGATTTTAAGGGGTAGTAAAATTTAGATGGGTGACCAATTAATTATTATTACAATAAATCACCAAATATAACTTAAAGATCATAAGCTTTTGTGAGCTGTGAAGGTGGGGGCAAAGAGACAAAAGCGATTTTTTTTTTTTGGGGGGGGGGGGGAGGGAGGAGGCTGATTATATAATGAATTATTTATCGTTAGTAAAATTTTAACAATTAGGACAGAAAAAATAAAATCCTTTAAATTTGGTATGTTTGATAAGAAAGAGAAGCAGAATTTAGATGATTGGTTATTTATTGTCACAATGAAGTGACAGAGTTGCAAGTAAAAAAAATTAGAGTTTTAAATATTTTAACCTTCGAAGAAGGAGGGAGGCGGGGGAAGAAGAGGTAGATTAGATTGGATGATTGATTATTTATACTTTACATTTATTACAATAATTTATATTTATACTTCATTTATAATTTTTTTTTTACTTTCTACTTAAAATTTACAATTAGAATAGAAAAAATTACAATATTCTAAGAGTTCAAATTCTTTTATTATAAAGTAACAAACAAAACAGAAAAAGTAATAAAGTAAATAATTTTAAATATTTAACTGAACTGTGGGGCTGATTAACCCTTTATGCACCAATGGTACTTTAAAGTACCATTAAAATAACTTGTTGTAAAATTAATGTAATAAATCGATTAATAGTAATACCGCAGTAAGAAGTGGGGGGGGGGGGGGGATTTTTCACTGGTCTACATACTGAATACATTATTAAAGTACACTGAAATCATGCTGTAGTTTTAAGAATCTCATTTAAAAAAAACTAAATCCATTTTATGAATGTTCTACCGATAAGTTTGGTTTGCACATCTTTTTTGGTGCATTGGAGGCTTTGACTAAATTCGCCTTTTTTCCGCGATCCTTTGACGAAATTCGCTATTTTTCGCGAACCTGTTACGAAAATCGTGTTTTTTATGCGATACTTTGACGAAATGTGATCTTTATTTTCGAGATCCTTTGACAAAATTCGGCTTTATTCCGCGATTCTTTGACGAAATTCACAAATTTTTCGCGATCTTTTGTCGAAATACGCTATTTTTTTCGCGGCCCTTTTACGAAAATCTCGTTTTTTCTGCGATATTTTTATGAAATTTGCGCTTTTTTCGCGATCCTTCGACAAAAATCGGCTTTTTTCCCGCGATTTTTTGATGAAATTCGCTATTTTTTCGCGATCCTTTGACGAAATACGCTATTTTTTCGCGGCCCTTTTACGACAATCGCGTTTTTTTGCGATATTTTGATGAAATTTGTGCTTTTTTGCGATCCTTTGACGAAAATCGACATTTTCCCGCAATTTTTTGACGAAATTCGCTATTTTTTAGCGATCCTTTGACGAAATACGCTATTTTTTCGCGGCCCTTTTACGAAAATCGCGTTTTTTCCGCGATATTTTGATGAAATTTGCGCTTTTTTGCGATCCTTCGACAAAAATCGGCCTTTTTACCAGCGATTTTTTGATGAAATTCACTATTTTTTCGCGATTTTTTGATGAAATTCGCTATTTTTTCGCATTCCTTTGAAGAAATACGCTATTTTTTCGCGACCCTTTTACGAGAATCGCGTTTTTTCCGCAATATTTTGATGAAATTTGCGCTTTTTTGCGATCCTTTGACGAAAATCGGCTTTTTTCCGTGATTTTTTGACGAAATTACGCGTCCCACGGACACGTAATAACTATTTTTTTGGTCCCGTCTCCGATTTTTCGCGTGATTTACGCGCTATAGCGCGTCCGCGGCATCGCTTAAAGCGATCGCTGAGAACGACTCCGGGCACATTTGACTATTTTTGAAATATGAAGGGCGCAGTTTGCCGATTTAAAAAACGGCAGGGCGCGTTTTACCGATTTTAAAAAGGGCAGGGCGCTGCGCCCTTAAAAAATGGCCTAGCGGGAACACTAATTCCATAATTCCCTGACATAGAAAAACTTCTCTAAAAATAAAAAAAATCCATATGGCGACCTTCATAAAATCGATCTCAGAATAAGATAACACGAAATAACTGCAAGTTTTCAAAAGAACCGCGAGTTTCATCAAAAGATCGCGAAATAAATGCACATTTCGTCAACAAATAGCAAAAAACCTCAAATTTCGTCAAAAGATCACAAAACAAAGTTTGTCAAAAGAGGGCGAAATAACCAGGAATTTCGTCAAAAGGAAGACGAAATAACCGCAAAACTAGTCAAAAGATCGCGAAATAACCGCAAATTTCGTCAAAACATCGCGATTTTCGTCAAAGGGCCGCGAAAAAAAAAACATTGTGCTTGGGGTGGAAGCCCCGCCCCCCTTCCCCCATACCCCTGTAACCTTACAGAAAATTTGCTGTGAATTTCAGAAATTTTTTTTTCACTCAGAATCATCCTTGCCATATATATACTCGCACATAAGTAGAGAAATATTGGAAAAATAAATTTTCTATACCTACAGTAATACAGCATTTGTCTATAACATACCACAAAATTTTGGGGAATTTTTCAAGTGAATTGGGGGAAATGTTGGGAGTAGAAACATTTTCTGCACCCCTGCTTGTTAGGTCTTATTTATTTGACAAAATGTAATAGAAGTTTATATTTTTTTGGTAGAAAATATTTATAAGTGTATTAAAAATAAATTAATCCAAATTTTATATGAATTATCTATAAACCACCTTTTTGAAAAATAAAAGCCGGCTTTTTTCAATTAAAGCCAGCTTTTTTTAAGCGGTTAAAACAATAAAAAGCCGGCCGGCTTTTTTTGGCCTGGCTAAAAGCTGGCAACTCTGTTTCTAGTACACATTTAAAATTATACATAGTCATATTAACAAAAACATCATTTCTCTTTCTCACTATTAAAAACATTATGAGTAGTAGGGTGAGCCGAAAAAAACTTTTTTTTGATTTTCGATGATGGGTAGTGCAGAAAAGTGGCCACTAGTGGCACCAAGTTCACACAAAAAATTTGAGATTTTTAGGGCAATTCCTATATTTGCCGCTTTTGGCTTGAAGTTTTGCTAAAATGCTGATTTTTGAACTTTTTTAGCAAAAATTTTGAAAATGTTAAATTAAACTTATTTTAATCGTATTTACTTGAAAAGGCATATTTAATGTTCCAAATGTATAAATAAGCTCTGATAATGTAGTATTTAATTGCTATGTGTATTTTAAATTAGACGATTTTTATAGCCTTTTCGCGTTTAAGTGCGCAAAAGTTGCATGTATTGTTTGAATCTTTCAACGGTTTATCTCTTTTGTCTTGTTTATGTCCCTTGGTCTTCCTTATGTTTTCGATACTTTAAGGGTCATATATTTGGGTGACGGACAGCAGAATCCCTCAGAAACAGATCTGGAAGGAGAGAAGGGGGTGAGGCGAAAACTTAAACGAACGCAGTGACTCATCGCGATGTTTGGGGAGTGAAGGAGGAAATACAAGAGGGGAGAAAGTGCGATAAGGGATGCTTATTATTTTCAGTGCTCAGTTTCCTCTGAGACATGGCGGACGCTGTGTGAGACAAGAATATGCGTTTAGGAGTGTTTGGCTTTGAAGGGCCTGGTTCAGATTCAGTCGAACTGCTTGCTTGAAAGCTCCCACTACTTGAATCTTCCAACAATATAACTGTCTTCCATCTGGATCTAACGCCACTCGTTGAAGACTTTGTCGCAGAACCACTATTCCTCGTTGAAATTGTATCCCTTTTCATTTTCCACGATATTTTCTTTGCAAGAGTTTTGCTTGTTTTTAAACCAATATTTCCGATAAACATTTTTCGAACAGTTCTTTGATCCTTCAAGAAGTTCACCTCCCGATGTGGAACTTTACGTCTGATGTCGCAGCTACAATTGTTCAAGCCTCTACACTTACAAGCTGCAATGTCAAAGAGAGAGGTTTCCGCATTTCATACGAAATCTTCGCGGATCGCCTTGCCTTTAACGCCCGTATGATTACAAGATTTCTCCAATGATCTACACTCATTGTAATAGTTTTTAATCTTTCCGTTAATTGTTCGTTGGTTAACCACTGGTATGGAAGATTTTATCCAGATTTCTGAAACTTTTTCACCAACCATTTTAATAATATCATCCACTGGTTGAAGATAAATATCTCGATTTTCTTCTATATTGCTTCACAACCAATAGTAGTGGCGCATGATGTCAGCAATAGTTGGCAATTGCAAGTCTTTCAATTTGCACGGTGCCCCAAAATGGCTACTTTTCACGCTATCACATGTCTTTGCAAGATCATGAACTTTCGCACTAGCCATTTCTAAACTCGTCATAATAAAACGCCCAAATCACTGTAAAGGCATGTTAAACGATCCAAAAAGCAATGTATTGCACGAGAAAAAGGTTTTACTTTTGCACTGAACAAATATCACAGGGATACCGAGCACTGAAAAATAATAAGCATCCCTTATCGCACTTTCTTCCCTCTTGTATTTCCTCCTTCACTCCCCCAACGTCGCGATGAGTCAAGTCACTGCGTTCGCTTAAGTTCTCGCCTCACCCCCTTCTCTCCTTCCAGATCTGTTTCTGAAGGATTCTGTTGTCCGTCACCCAAATATATGACCCTTAAAGCATGGGAAAAAAAATAAGGAAGGCCAAGGGACATAAACAAGACAAAAGAGAGAAACCGTTGAAAGATTCAAACAATACATGCAACTTTTGCGCACTTAAACGCGAAAAGGCTATAAAAATCGTCTAATTTAAAATACACATAGCAATTAAATAATACATTATCAGAGCTTATTTATACATTTGGAACATTAAATATGCCTTTTCAAGTAAATATGATTAAAATAAGTTTAATTTAACATTTTTAAAGTTTTTGCTAAAAAAGTTCAAAAATCAGCATTTTAGCAAAACTTCAAGCCAAAAGCGGCAAATATAGGAATTGTCCTAAAAATCTCAAATTTTTTGTGTGAACTTGGTGCCACTAGTGGCCACTTTTCCGCACTACCCATCATCGAAAATCAAAAAAAAGTTTTTTTCGGCCCACCCTAATGAGTAGCATATGTATGAACATGCTTAGCAACAAGCTTTTCAAAATTTTATTTAGAGAATTTTTTTTGTCTTCTTTAAATGTTCTATTTTTTTTACACTTATGTACCACTCTCCTCAAATATTATATCCTTTCTAATTTCTCTTACGTTTATAACTTAATCTCTCCATGTGGAGTGGACACATAAGAATGTTTTCATTTTGATGTGTTACATTTTGTCATTAATTAAATATAATATCTTTAAAATGTGTAGTATACATGGAGCTATGTAATATAGAATTTCAAAACACCAGTTTGGAGCTTAACTTATGTTCTTTTCAATGTTTATAATTTTTTTTTTCAGACATAATGTTTTCACAGTTGCCTTCTAGAAGTTATAAAGGCTTATTTATTTGACAAAATTTATTAAAAATCTATAATTTTTTTAGTAAAAAAATATTTGTAAGTGTATTAAAAATTAATTGATCCAAATTTAAAACGAATTAACTGTAAACCATCTTTAAAAAATAAAAACCGGCTTTTTTTGGCCTGGCTAAAAGCCGGCAACCCTGACCCCGGCTGGGGTTTAAAAAAAAAAAAAAAAACCTGGGTTTTTTACAACTATAAGGGTTGCAGTGGGTAGCTGCCTGGGTACTCACCCAACTACCCACCTGGGCTGGGTTTTTTTTATAAAAAACCCGGGATTTTACAACCCCGATAGTAACTGTTAGGCTGAATACCGAATGTTGGGCTTATCGAATACTTTTATATTTCAAAGTTTAAAGGCCTTTAAATGTTTAATTTTAAAACAATTTTACATAATATTTAAAACAAACTTCTATTTTGATAAGAGCTTTTTTCAAGTAAACTTTATGCTGAAAAAAATATGCTTTGAGTTATTTAAGAAGAGGATAGTTATAAAACTTTTTTAATTAATAAAATTTTAAATTTCATGGCTTTTTTTATGAATTAAAACAAATGAATAAAATTTTCTTAAATTCTAAAACAAACATTTTAAAATCAAAGAAAAATTGTGAAAAAATTGGAAGAAAAATTGTACAGGATCATATATTATTTGTTTGCAGGAAGAGATTAAAGTAAAAATAAATAAATAATGCAATCTATTTAAATTTTGTATGGTGGCAACTCAGCAAGAATAACTGTTTTACTCTCTTTGATTAAGCAAGGAAGTTTTTAAATGCATCCTAGATCGGTGTCTGGAGTGGGCGATCATTTTCAGAGACTGTAAACGTTGTTCTTAAAATCTTAGCAAAAAACAGATTATTTACTGGACAATGTTCAGGAACTTGCATTTGTACATAGTTAATTCCTATGAAAATCCTTGTGATTGGTTAATTTTCTTAAATAATACTTAACAAACAGCAAATAAATAATGTAAAAACATTCTCTTTTATTTAAATATGATCCTGTTTCTAATTATTCTGAATATTTTTATAAGACTGTTAAACGTAGAAGTTGTTTAAAGTTTTAAAAGTTTTCTTTTAGTATTTGGTTCGGCCAAATATTTTGATATTCGGCATACTGAATAGTTTGATATTCGGCCAAACCGAATATTCGGTAACATGGACGAATAGGCCGAATACCAAATATTCAGTTCATCCCTATTGTTTACAGCAAAATTGCCATTTGTAATTAGGGCAATCGTTTTGACTTACTTGTCCTATACATGTTACTAGTCACAAATAGTATATGATGAAACTTACTAGTCAAAGAGTTAATAAATAATTGGGATGAGAAAGGGTTTTATCCACTGTTGTACACTCTTGAAATATGCTGCTTTTTATAAATTTTAGGAATAAATACCAGTACTGTCTTAAAGCTATCTGTCAGACATCCACCAAATCATCTTTATCCAATAGATGGCGCTGAATTTCACTCGGAAAAGGCAATAACGAAGTTTTTCTGGCAAGCCGATTTTCGTGGTCTCTTCGCGTCATTTCCTGTTTGAAATCAAATCCGAACCTTGTAAACAGGGAGGGGGGAGGAGTACGCTTGCCAAGTCCTGCAAATCAGGTGTTGGTCATAGCGAAACTGCTTCCTAGGAGGAAAGAATAAACCTTGTGAAGCAGTCGAATGTTCCTAAACAGACAGCTGCGCGCGAGAAATTGCTGGGATTGCTCAGTATTTCTATGTCAGTAGAATTCCGTTCCGACGATCCAGACTAAAAAACAAAAAAGCATTAAGGAAAATTTGGGAAAGATTAATTAATTAAAAGGACTCAAATAGAATTTAAATTATATGCTAATTTCCAGTATATATATTTTATTTACATAACGTATTTGTTTTACTTACTGGCTTAAATTTTAAGTAGGTATATTTTATTTACTTTCAGGCTGAAATCAAATTCAAACTGGTTAAATTCAGACACATCTTTTAATTCTTTTGTTTATTCAAAACGTATCAAATTGGAAAGTGCGCTTATTAAGAAACTATGTAATAAAACTATTTTCTCTCTCTCTTTATTATTACTATTATTATCATCATTCGTTTTTCGTAAAGGCTCGAAATGGAGAAAATCCATGAGCTGGAACGCTAGTATTTCAAAAGTATTGTTGACTGAAAGATCGAAGTATAAACAAATCTTTATCTAATATATTCTATTTTTATATTATCTAATAATATAAAAACAGTTTAAAAAAATGCATTCGAGATTTTAAATAAAAAGTTGCAGATAGCACAAAGAGTTGTACATATAAAGCTTTAATAATATGTTTTAATAATTGCACGAACAGATATGGTATTCAACATAATTTTAGGTTGGTTGGTTGGTTGTATTTATGACGGCCAATTATCTGCACGAGGGATATGGGCCCAGGGGGAGTGCCCTTCGTGGGGGTCTTTCTAAGGGAACCTAACCCGTATTAACGCTTGGAAATCCAAGATTCGAAGAAAACTCCGAACGATTTGGCCGACGGGCGCGATTGGGTCCGAACCCAGCACCTCCCGTCTACCAGCTTCGAGAGCAGAACTCTCAGCCACTGGTGGGGCTATAATTTTAGGAACCGGAGCAATATTTCTTATAATTTCACGAACCAAATTATTGTTCTGGTTTGCTAAGGTACATTTCGAGCCCTGGGTAAAGGCAAAATATTTTTCTGAGAATGCTGTCGAAGTTGGCAATTTTTACCGAATTTAGGGGCACGATAGCACAAGAAAGAAAAAAAGCTGACAACTTGAGGCAATAATCGCTTATAACTTAGTATAAGATGTAATTCTTTTATTAGAAAAAAAAAAATAAAAAAAAACTGTTTGGTTGCAAATCACGTCTCTAATCATGCTTGCAAGTATCATGCTTTTTATGTTATCAAAAAATGTGGCAGAAAGTATTTCAAGTTCCTAAATCTGAGTTTCGCAGAAAATTCGTTTTCGGCGAAAATGCTGCCAAAAATTCGGCCGGACCGGAACTAGAGGTCTGCACGGGCCGGAATTTCCATGCCCAGGCCCGGCCCGAACGAAAGCTATCTTGGGCCGGCCCGGTGTAAAAATTGGAAGTTCGGCCCGAGCCCCGCCCGGCCAGTGAAAAATCAGTGAAAACAGGCCCGGCCCGGCCGGACACAATTTCTACAAAAAAAAAAAAAAAAAAAAAAAAAAAAAAAAAAAAAAAATCCGTTTTTTCTCAACATACAATTAAAATTATTTTAATGAATACTACATACATATTTATGGGAACATTTTACAGTATATTTTACATTACTTTGATGTTCGCAAAACAGAAAACACACAATAGTAAACATTAACGATTACTTAGTGTTCTAGTCATCGTGTCTACAGACATTTCAAAATGGAAATAAGGATTCATTAAAAGATTAATGTAGTTCAGAATGAAGGATTAAAAACATGATAACTTTTGAAGCTGTATAATAAAAAGTATATTTGTGAAAATATTTTTCTCATTTTTAAGGCTTTTCTCAAATCCAAAGAAGCTACAATTCAACACATTTATGAATTCTTTTCTTTTCGGAAACGTGTAAGATTGGCAGGTATTCTTATTCAGAAGCTATGTAAAAGTCGTTTTTTTCATAGATAAAAGCAATATATCTTTCTGAAAATACTGTCAAAGTTAGCGTTTTGAATCGAATTTCCGGAAGCGATAGCACAGGAAAGGAGGAAAATATACAGTCACGTGACAGGAATCTCTGTTATCTCTGTAAGTAATTTATCAAATATGGAAAAAGCTATTCGTTTCCAAATGCCTTCAATAGGCAGGCCTGTCAATTTTATGCCTTCATAGTTAAAAATTGTCAGAAAATGTGTCTGAAAGCTTCGCATTGTTGAGCAGTGAATATAAGAACCACCTTAAGGTATATTTCCAAAGATACTGTTAAGAGAAGTTCATTATCACTATTAATACTACAAAACACAATGACTGTTCTACACATCCTGAGATCGATTAAGACCAGTTCCGTCCTGGCACGAGTCTGCTGAAAAAAAAAAAAACTCGGAATCAGACATCTTGTAACTGTACGATGCCGATCTCTACGATGGACATGTTACATTTCTGTACTGATGTTGTTAAACTCGCATCGGCTCGTGACGCACATTTATACTTCTCGAGAAAATCATATTAATTGAAAATGGCTCGTATTTTATCTGCTTCGCTTAAATTCTTATATCGAGCAGACAGGCCCGATCAATTTTTTTGCCGGCCCGGCCCGTTGAAAAAATTGTCCTAATTCTGCCGGCCCGGCCCGTTTGGAAATTCGCCTTCATTCCGCCGGCCCGCGGGCCGGGCCGGGTACGGGCCTCGGGCCAAACCCGGGCCCGTGCAGACCTCTAACCGGAACTCGACCGAAACTATTTGTATTCCAAAAATCTCGTTTCTTCCTTCAAAAATTTTCCACATGACTCATTGATTTGAGCTGTATCGGCTCAAATGAGACATTCTTTAGTTATTGCTATGAACTTCACTGTTTATAATTATCAGTCATGTCTAACTCAAGGCGGGTTAACGAATTATAAAGCAAGAAATGCATATATGGCTAAACTTTGAAGACGCTTTTCACGAGCTCATTAAAAGCTGCAGACTTAACAGTAATAGAAAATTCTTAGTTTGAAACCGCAGAAGTGTTTCGAATACCCTTTGAGTGTAGTATAACCGATGATCATTTACAAAAATCATTATAAAAGATAAATCGAGGTATGTATACCTAAAAGATATTTTAATTAGAGGAAATTCGTATAATTAGAAAATCATTTTGTGTGATGATTTAATTACATTCTGTTCTATATGAAAATAAAAAGTTTTGGTTAGAGGCACAGAGAGCTAACTTGTGCCTCACATATAATTACACGTATAATGGATTATGTATATTTACGTATGTGTTAATTATTTTTTTAAAATTGGGACATTTTCATTTCGTTTTCGTTGGCTCCTGTTGAATCCTTTTAGAAATCCAGTAAGAAAAAAATACAAAGTCAAGTTAGCAGATTTTGTTTAGAAGTATTTTTCGGGAATACATGCAATGTCACTAAACCCCCTCTTTCTCTCTCTTCATTTTCTAATGGGAGGAAATAGTTCTTGTAAAGCTCGAGTTACACTTACTGACCCAAGGCTATAGAATATAGATACGGACCAAGGTTGGGGTCTGGGGGACGACATCACGTCTTCACTTCTATCTGTGTGATAAAGCTGAGAGATAACTATTTTTAGAGTTTTGTATAGGAAAATGGGTTATTGTCTAAAATATTTGTTTATTTATTTTCAACAGACGACTGCTTTTATACTGTTATTGTGACAATATTATAAAGATTAATAATAAGTTAAAACGATGTTTTGCACAGTTTCAACTCTCTACTATACGTATAAAAAGAGCAAAGATAAAAATATTAAAGTAAGATGAGCTGCTTGAACAATAATTTAATTTAGTTAAAAAAGAAAACATGTTGATTTTTCCGTGTCACAAAAAAGAAAAAAGAATTAAAAATGATCTAACTTCAATTAGGTTTCCGATATGCATAAAAATTAATACCATTCTGTTGGCAGTAATTTATAAATTAAAATAGGCCAAACGGCAGTCAATCCAAAGCACAATTTAGACCCAATGGTACACACTCACCATACATAGATATATACATACAGATATCATCTTAAAAACATTATAAGCAGATGATCTGAAAAAAATATATACCAACATACTTGCATACGTATGGAATAATTGTAAAATGATCAAATCTCAAGATTTAAAGAAAGCCTTAAAATGTAAATATGTAACAGTATTTCCACAATAGGATTTTTTTCATGATTACAACACTTTCCTAACACTATATACGCTCGGAAAGTAAAAAATGTAAATGAAAAACTAAGAAACGTTGGGCCATAAGTTATGTTCTTACTAACGTCACAATTACTGTATAAAAAAATGAATTTGGCAGGCGTAAATATGGCGTAACATACATATGAATTAACGCCACGCAATCTTAAAACGCACGTACACCAAAGAAAATATGAATTCTACAGAAGTAAATAAATGAAATAAATAAACCAGGTATATAATAAAAATTTATTCATATTTGAAATTTAAAAATTCATCTCAAATTAAATATTTTGTTTTTCTTCCGCGAATTGAAAAATAGTTTAAAGGATTCAAAGAAGAGCAGCCGTTTGTAAATAAATAAGACATAATACAATTGAAAAACCTTTAAAAAAATTATATTAAACGTTGTACTTTACAGATTCATTCGAAAAAAACCGACAGTTTCTTTCGGGAATGAAAAAAAAAAATGATGGGGGATTCAAGACAGCTTTCGTTTTGAAACAGATAAGACACAATACAGTTTACAAAATTCACGCAATTGAAAAAATATACAAAAATTTATACATATTTGAAATTTAGATATTAATTTAAATATTTTAGTTTCTTCCGAGAATCGAAAAATAGTGTTAATGGATTGAAAGAAGAGCTACAGTTTACAAATAAATTAGACATAATGCAATTCAAAAATTTCAGGTAATTTACAGTTTCATTCGAAATAAATGACAGGTTTTTTTTTTTTTTTTTTTTTTTCTAGAATGAAAGAAAAAAGTGATGGAGGATCCAAGAGAGCTAACGTGTTTAAACAGATAAGACATCGTTTACAAAATTTGCGTAATTGAAAAATTTACAAAATGTATACATATTTGAAATTTTAAAATTCATTTCAAATGAAATATTTTAGTTTTTCCAAAACTGGAAAAATAGTGTTGAAGGATTCAAAGAGAAACAACCGTTTAAAAATAAATAAGCTACGATATAACTTATATATTTCATGGATAAGAAAATCCCACGAAAAATTATAATACGCAAAAGGTTACAGAATTCCCGCAACTGAAGAATATGAAAAAATTTATACATATTTGAAATTTAAGTGTTCATCTCAAATTAAATATTTTAGTTTCTTCCGAGAATCGAAAAATAATGTTGAAGGATTCAAAGAAGAGCAAGCGTTTGCAAATAAATAAGACGTAATTGAAAAATCTATAAAATGTATATATATTTGCAATTGAAAAACCTTCAAAAATTTTTTATTACGCGTTGTGCTATACAGTTTCATTCGAAATAAACGATAGTTTCTTTATAGAATGAAAAAAAAAGTGATGGATGATTGACCACAGCTGTCGTTTTGAAGCGGATAAGTCACAAAACAGTTTACACAATTCGCGCAATTGAGAAATATACACAAATTTATACATATTTAAAATTTAAATATTCATCTCGAAATAAATATTTTAGTTTCTTCCGAGAATAGAAAAATACTGTAGAAGGATTCAAAGAAGAGCAATAGTTTACAAATAAATAAGGCATAATGCAATTGAAAAATTTCAGGTAATTTGCAGTTTCATTCGAAATAAATGACAGTTTCTATCGAGAATGAAAGGAAAAAGTGATCGAGGATCCAAGAAAGCTGTCGTTTTTAAATAGATTAGACACCTGATAACACAATTTGTGTAATTGAAAAATCTATAAAATGTATATATATTTGAAATTTTAAAATTAATTTCAAATGAAATATTTTAGTTTTTTCCAAAAATGGAAAAATAGTGTTGAAGGATTCAAAGAGAAACAGCCATTTAAAAATAAATAAGCTACGATATAATTTATATATTTCACGGATAGGAAAATCCCACAAAAAACCATAATACGCAACGGGTTACACAATTCGCGCAAATAAGAAATATACAAAAATTTGTACATATTTGAAATTTAAATATTCATCTCAAATCAAATATTTTAGTTTCTTCCGAGAATAGATAAATAAATATTGTTGAAGAATTCAAAGAAGAGCAGCTGTTTACAAATAAATAAGAAATAATGCAATTGAAAAATCTTCACAAAAATTATAATGCATGTTGTACTTTACAGTTTCATTCGAAATAAATGACAGTTTCTTTCAGGAATAAAAAAAAATGATGGAAGCTTCAAGGCAGCTGTCGGTTTGAAACATATAACATATAACACACAATACAGTTTACACAATTCGCGCAATTGAAAAATATACAAATATTCATACATATTTGAAATTTAAATATTCATCTCAAATTAAATGTTTTATTTTCTTCCGAGAATCTAAAAATAGTGTTGGTGGATTCAAAGAAGAGCAGCCGTTTACAAATAAATAAGACACAGTAATCAGTGGCGTACGCAGGATTTTATTTCGGGGTGGGGGCTGACTTAAATTTCCATAACGTTCCATATCTTACGAAACACGTTGAATTTTGTTGTAAACGGAAATCATTTTTGACAATAATGGGGGGGGGGGGGGGGGAGGGCGGGCGCAGCCAGAGAGGAGAAAGGGGGGGGGTGATTCTGTTCCGAAATTTCCAAAAATTTAAGGCATGAGGTTCCAAAAATTTTAAAAAAATCCGTCATAGGATCGCAAAAAAAAATCAAATTTCGTAAATGGATCGGGGAGAAAACATGAATTTCGTCAAATGATCGCGGAGGAAATGCGAATTTCGTCTAATGACCGCGAGGAAACGTGAGTTTCGTCTAATGACCGCGAGGAAACGCGAATTTCGTCGCGAAATGAAAAAACGTGAATTTCGCCAAACGACTCCAGAAAAAAAGTGAAGTTCATCAAGGGATCGCGGAAAAAACGCGAATTTCGACAATTTGATGTCGAAAAAACATATTCCATCAAAGGGCCGTGGAGAAAACGCGAATTTCGTCAAAGGATGGCAAAAAACGTGAATTTCGTTAAAGGATCGTAAAAATATGCAAATTTCGTGAAAAAGACGAGGAAAGAGTAACTTTCAACAAGAGATCGTGAATAAAATGCGAATTTCGCAAAAAAACGCAAATTTCGACAAAGGATCGCGAAAAAAGTGCGCATCCCATCGAAGGGCCTCGAAAAACGCGAATTTCGTCAAAAGATTGAAAAAACGCGATTTCGTCGAAGGGCCGCAAAAAAACCCGCATAATTCAACAAAGAATCGCGAGCGAAAGGACGTATTCCGACAAAGGGCCTCGTAGAAAAAGCTAATCTCGTCAAATTATCCCCCCAAAAAACGCGAATTTTGTCAAAGGGCCACGGAAAAAACGCAAAATTCGTCAAAGGACGGCGGAAAAAACGCGAATTTCGTCGAAAAAAGCAAATTTCGATGAAGGTTCAAGGAAAAAAATTCGTATTCCGCCGAAGGGCCGTGAAAAAGAAAGCGAGTTTCGCCAAAAAGCCTGCAACTTTTGGCAAAGGATCGCGAAAAGACACGTATTCCGTCGAAGGGCCGAGGAAAAACGCAAATTTCTCCAAAAAATCGCGATTGTCGCCAAAGGCCTATGGAGAAAACGCAAATTTCGACCACGGAAAAAATGCGAAACTCGACAAAAATTCGCGAGAAAAAGCTCGTATTCCGACAAAGTCCGCGTAGAAAAAGCAAATCTCGTCAAAGCATCGCAAAGAAGCCATGAATTTCGTCAAAGAGCCGCGAAAAAACGCGAAGGCCGTTTTAAAAAACGCGAATTTCAAAAAAGGATCGTGGAAAAAACGCAAATTTCGTCAAAGGATTGCGGAAAAAACCCGAATTTCGTCAAAAAGTCGCTGAAAAAACGGAAATTTCGACGTAGGATCACGAAAAAAAAACGCGTATTCCGTCGGAGGGCCGCGGAAAAGAAAGCGAGTTTCGTCAAAAAGCCGCTGAAAAAATGCAAATTTTGACAAAGAATCGCGAAAAGACGCGTATTCCGTCGAAGAATTCCTCCAGAAAATCACAAAAAACTGTCGATCAGGATCGTGGAGAAAATGCGAATTTCGTAAAAGGATCTCGGGAAAAGCGCGAATTTCGTCAAAGTGCCGCGGAAAAAACGCGAATTTCGTCAAAAAACCGTGGAAAATGCAAATTTTGACAAAGGATCGCGAAAAAAACATGTATTCCGTCAAAGTACAGCAGAAAAACGCGAATTTCCTCTAAAAGCCGCGGGGGAAAAAACAAAATTCGACAAAGAATCGCGAAAAAGACGCGTATTCCGTCGAAGTGCCGCGGAAAAACGAAAATTTCGCCCGCGGAAAAAAGTGCGAAATCAGACAAAGGATCGCGAAAAGTACATGTTCCGACAAAGGCCGCGTAGAAAAACCGACTCTCAAAGAATCGCAAAAAACCGCAAATTTCGTCAAAGGGCCGCGGAAAAACGCGAAGGCAGTTTTAATTAAGAGTGTTCTCAAATACAAAACGGCAACTTTCTGACATAAGTTTTACTTTACTTTTGTTCGGAAATGCATGAAACTAGCAGGTCTTGTTGTTCAGAAACTATGTAATCGAGTTTTTTTTCCGTTTTTTTTGCAAACGCAATAGATCTTTCACATAATGGTGCCAAAGTTGATGTCTTGAACCGAAGTTCCCGAAGAAAGCAGACAAACCAGTCCGTGAAGGGCAAAAATCGTGTTTGTCACGTGATCAAAAATGCTTATAACTCAAGGGTTTTAACTTAGTGATAAAAAAATGGAAAAAACAGTTCAATTCCAAGTCGCTTCTACGGCCTGGCTTTCCAATTTTATATCTTTCCGTTAAAAAATGAATTTGTAAATGTGTCAAAACTTTTTGCGCTTGTTGAGCAGATCAGTTAAGAACAGCCTTAAGTGAATTTCGAAAAAGGATCGCGGAAAACACACAAATTTCGTCAAAGGATCGCGGAAAAAACGCGAATGTCGTCAAATGGTCACAGAAAAAGCGCGAATTTCGTCAAAAAGACGCGGAAAATGCAAATTTCAACAAAGGATCACGTAAAAAACGTGTATTCCGTCAAAGGGCAGCGGAAAAACGCGAATTTCGTCAAAATATCGCAGAAAATGCGAATTTCTTTCAAGGGCCGCTGAAAAAACGCGAATTTCGTCTAAAGGCACGGGAAAAAACTGGAAATTCGACAAAGGATCGGGGGAAAAAGTACGTATTCCGGAAAAGGCCGGCGTAAAAAAAGCAAATGTCGTCAAAGTATCCCAAAAAACGCAAATTTCGTCAAAGGACCGCGGAAAAACGCGGATTTTGTCAAAAGACCGCAGAAAAAGTGCGAATTTCGGCAAAGGGTTGTAATAAAACCTGTAACAAACAAAGTGGAAAAAACACAGCGGTCTCATTAGGAAACACCACACATACAAACAACTATGTTTATTATTATAGGTATAGTTTTTAAACTGAGGTAATATGCTGAACTGACTTTTTAAAAGTCTGGTTAACCCGAACCCAACTTGCAGGAAACTACACTCAGCCTGAAATCAACGTGAAATGAAAACAGTGTTAACGCAAAAAGCAACGGAAATAATTGGCGCCGGTAAGGGATTTCCCCCTCTGCTGTAACCTTTCAGAAAATTTGCTGTGAATTTCAGAAATTTTTTTTCCACTCAGAATCATCCGTGGAGTAGAGGCACGGGCCCGATTCTGAGACCGCCCCACACCGAATCAAGTTGGAAAGAATTAATGGGTTTTTTTTATATACTTTCATTAAAAAGAAAGTCATTGCAGCTTAAAATCTATAACATTGTTCTCCCCACCACCGAAAATAAAGTCTCCTTCACCTTCTTTGGGTATGCTGTGGTGTCTATGTGGACTAACATGGGACTAACGAGAATGGTTAATCCGCGGTAAAACAGAAATCTAAATTACAAATTTATCTTAAATAATAAGAAAAAAAAAAATCAGCACCTTTTTCATTTCATTTTCGACTATTTTGAATGGGGGCCTGTCACTCCCTCAGCCCCTTCCCCTCTTTGGGTATACTGTGGTGTAAATGTGTGCTAATACGGGACTAACCAAAATGTCAGTTCGTTATATTGCAGAAAACAAAGTTGCAAATTTATCTCAAACAAAAAGAAACAAAATTCAACATTTTTTTGAAATTTCATTCTCGACTATTTTGGGAGGGAGCTGTAACCCCATTCCACTTCTTTGGGTATAATGTGGTGTCACGGTGTACAAATATGGAACTAAAGAGAAGAGAGCGGCTAGTCTGTTGAATGATAGGGGGAAAATACTACAAATTAATCTCAAACAGAAGGGAAAAAAGCATTTTTTTTTTTTCATTTCATTTTCGACTAGTTTGGAGGAGGGGGCTGTATTTAATCCGATTAGCCCCCTCCCCTTCTTTCGGTATGCTATGATGTCAATGTGCTAACATGGCACTAACATGAATGGCTATTTCGCTGCATGACAGAAGAAAAAAATTACAGATTTATCTAAAAAACTAAGGATTACAGAAAAAATATTACAAATTTTATCTCAAACAAACAAACAAAAAAAGCATTTTTTCATTTTATTTTTTGACTATTTTGGGAGGGGGCTGTAACCCAATTTGTCACTTTTATATCTTTAGGTATAATGTAGTATTACTGTGCACTAATATGAAACTAAAGGGAAGGGGGTCTGTTGAATGATAGGAGAAAAATGCAAATTTTTCCCAAGCAGAAAGAAAAAAATCAGAACTATTTTTTCATTTCATTTTCGACTATTTCGAGATGAGGGGGCTGTAATTCCATCAGCCCCCTCCCCATCTTTGAGCATGCTGTGATGTCAATGTGGACTAATATGGGATTAACTAAAATGACTATTTCGCTGTATGACAGAAGAAAAAGGTACAGATTTGTCCAAAAAAGTAGGGAAAAAACACTTTTTTCATTTCATTTTCGAATATTTTGAGAGAAGGGGGTGCTGTAACCCCCATCAGCCCCTTTTCTCTTCTTTGGAGTCAATATGGAGTAATATTGGACTAATGAGAATGGCTATTTCGCTGTATGATAGAAAAAAAATGAAACATTTTCCCAAAAAAGAAAGAAAAAAAACCAGCAATTTTTTCGTATCAATTTCGAAAATTTGGGGGGGGGCTGTAGCCCCATCAGCCCCCCCCCCTTGGGTACGCCCATGACAGTAATGCAATTGAAAAATTTCAGGAAATTTACAGTTTCATTCAAAATAAATGACAGTTTTTTTCGAGAATGAAAGAAAAAAGTGACGGAGGATTCAAGAGAGCTATCGTTTTAAATCAGATAAGGCACAATACAGTTTACACAATTCTCGCAATTGAGAAATATACACAAATTTATACATATCTGAAATTTAAATATTCATCTAAAATTAAATATTTTAGTTTTTTCCAGGAATCGAAAAATAGTGTTAATGGATTCAAAGAAGAGCAGCCGTTTACAAATAAATAAGACATAATACAATTGAAAACAGAAATTTTATTTTAATTTATAAAAATATGTTTTTTTTTCTGTACTAAATATATTACCCTTCGCAATCGTAGACAAGTAGAAAATCTGAAAACTTCGGTTGTTGTCAAATACAAACGAGCAACTTTATGACATAAGTTTTAATTCCTTTTTGTTCAGAAATGCATGAAACTGGCAGGTGTTGTTATTCAGAAACTAAATAATCGAAAAACGTATTCTCTTCTTCTTCTCTTTTTTTTTTTTTTTTTTTTTTGGTAAACACAATAGATTTTTAAGAAAATATTGTCAAATTCGATGAAAAGAAAAGAAAAGAAAAAAAAATAGAAATTTTATTTTTATAGCAACTTTATGACATAAGTTTTAATTCCTTTTTGTTCGGAAACGCATGAAACTGGCAGGTGTTGGTATTCAAAAACTACATAATCAAAAAACGTATTCTCTTTCTCTTTTTTTTTTCTAAACACAATAGATTTTTTACAAATACTTTCAAATTCGATGTAAAAAAAAAAAAAAAAATTCTAATTTATAAAAATACGCTTTTTTCTGTACCAAATATATTTCCCTTCGCAATCGCAGACAAGTAGAAAATCCGAAAACTTCGGCTGTTGTCAAATACAAACGAGCAAATTTATCACATAAGTTTTATTTTTATTCGGAAACGCATGAAACTGGCAGGTGTTGTTATTCAAAAACTACATAATCAAAAAACGTATTCTCTCTTTCTCTCTCTTTTTTTTTTCTAACACAATAGATCTTTCAGAAAATACTATCAAATTCGATGTAAAAAAAAAAAAATAATAATAATAATAATAATAAAACAGTAAATTTAATTTTAATTTATAAAAATGTTTTTTTTTTTTCTGTACCAAATTCGTACCCGTTATTACCCTTCGCGATCGTAGACAAATCGTAAATTCGAACTTCGGCTGTTGTCAAATACAAACGAGCAATTTTATGACACAAGTTTTAATTCATTTTTGTTCGGAAACGCATGAAACTGGCATGTGTTGTTATTTAGAAACCACATAATCGAAAGACGTAATCTCTCTCTATCTCTCACTCGCTTTTTTTTCGTAAACTCGATGTTTTGATTTGAACCGAATTTCCCGACGAACGTAGAGTAGAGGAAAGGGGAATTTTTCTGTCCTGGCTTTTGGGTCGAGCGAACGGAAGATATAGGGTTGCTGGAATGTAAAAAGCTTTTCCTCATTTTTGCGTGGAATGCCCGAATAAAACAACATTTCGTTAAAAAAAAGACTTGTTGAAGGACTTCTTATGTTAATATCGTCTAAAATATATCCCTTATTGGATTTATGAGGGAGGTAATGATAACATTTAACAAGGAAACATATAAAAAACGATAAGAACAGTCCTTTTTTAATCCATACAAAAATATAGCAGCACTGGTACCGCCATCTGTTGATGTCTATTGGAAACATGGAAAAAATTTAAATTAAATTAAAAAAAAAACAGGTGATATATTTCATTCATAAAATTATATTATTTAAAAGACATGAGTCATATCTCTCACCAAAAAAAAAATTAAATATATAACTTCAATAGCAAATACGCATATGTGCTGTCAAGAATGTAACACATGCACTATGGGAGAAGATATAACTGATGGTTACCCTTAACATGAGAGCTGTTTGGACCCATGGCCCCAACTTAGTGAAGAGTGCCTTATTAGAAGAGTCTGGATTTATTATATTTTTTCTAAAATTAAAATGTATATTTATTTCAATGTAGGAGAATCATAATAAATTATAGGAGCTAAAATACTTGCACTTATGTTTACCACAAGATGTTTGCCCCTTCATCTTGTGAAGTATTGTTGTATTGTGCTTTCCCATTGCATTTGATCTTAAATTTATGTATTTAGTTTTAATTTTGCTTTATCTCGCTCGATAATATACAGTCGAACCTCTATTTAACGAAGTCACTAAATCCCGGAAAAAAGTTCGTTATATGGAAAATTCGTTAAATAGAGATTCGCCTTTTAAAATACTTTAAACTACATAAAATAGATTTTAAATTCATAAACACTAAATATTTTTACTAAAAGTAATTAATCACATTTTTTTAAATAAATTATATCGATTTGTTTTATTTTACCCATCAATATCCATCATCAATTCATTTTTTCTATGTGTTTAAATCTTTAAAATCTGCAAAGAAAACAAAACATTGTCCGGGAATACACTGTATTTTCTGTTTAAAGTAAATAGTTATACATTAAAATTAACGAATTTTAATGACATTATCGTATTTATTATTATTATAACAAATAATTTTTACCATACATTAACATATGCATCCTTAAATTTAATTTCTGAAAAACTCTGTTAATTTTGCCTGAGTTTTTTATTTAAAAAAGTGCTTTCTCTCATAATACGTCTTGCATCTTTGCAATGCACCCAAAACCCCTTCATGCGTTTTTTCTTCTAACTATAATCCGCGTTGGATTGTTTCAAATGATTTTAACATTTCACCAAACGAAGTTTTGTTAATTCCTGCATAATGATCATTTCCATCATCATGATATTCGTCTTCATCGCAATTCATTGCTGTATTGTTTTTATTTTTCACACTGTCGAAAATACCCAATTCGGATAGTGTTTCCGTGGTCTCAATTTCAGAATTAAGTGAAATACAATCTTCAATCAGCACATCATGGTTAATTTCTTCTTTTTTTTGTCATCTGTATCCACATTTTCTCTAAGGGATCCACATTACTCTAAGGGATTATCGTCTTCGTCCTCCGTACTTACCGAATTCTCACTGCTGACAAAGGCGGCGCCTTGTAAAACCAGGTCAAGGCCATTGAACATCATAAAATGTGTTTAAAGAAAGAATAAGCTTGAAATGTCCAGAAATATTTTGAGGAATGGGGAGAAAAAAAATTTTAGATCACAAGAAAAAGTTCATTAAATAGAGAATGCACTTCGCTATTTGGAGGTTATTTTACGAAGAAATTCGCAAAATGTTCTTGGTTCCAAGGAAAAGTTCGCAAAATAGAGAAATTCGCAAAATAGAGGTTCGTTAAATAGAGGTCCGACTGTAATTTACAATATGGGAATTAAAAGATTTTGTGTAACCACAATATATTAGGGTTCGCACAATATTTTCAAGAATCCCATTTAAAATAATCCTTTAACATCCTACTTAAAATTTTGGTTAAGATCCAAAAATCCCACTTTACTTTTTTCCTAACTTGAGCTCTTTATACATTTTCGCTGTTAAATACTTAGAGAAAAATGAATGTTTTTAAAGGGCTTGCTAAATTTAATCTTATATAGAGCTCCTGATCGCATAAGATGGCCCTAATCAGTAAATCAGTACCTATAATAATCCTTGTGAAGACCAATTCTCCAACACACATAATAAAAAAAAAAAGAAGAAGAAAAAAATAACTTTAACATTTTAATAATTGGGAAAAACTTAATACAGTAGACTCCCTGAAATCCGCAAACTCTTAAAATCCACTCTTCATTACAGATGTAAACAATGAAACTTTCAGTTCAGATGTAGGGACAAAATTTAAGACTTTTTTATTTTTACATCATTCCATGAGTCTTTTAAAATGTAATACAGTAGACTCCCTCGAATCCGCACAGCTTGGGACCGGAGGTTGTGCAGATTTTAGAATTTTGCAGATTTCTGGTCATTGATTTGTTTACATTTTTGAAACATTAAATTTGATTGGTAGTAAAGCAAGGGAAATTATAATGAATGCTTGTAATAAAGTGAAACATTAAAATAAGTAAAATATTAAAATTATTTATTAGTTTAAAAGTAAGTAATTATTCAAATAATTATGTAAAATAAAAATTTAGAAAAATATTAATTTATTACCGATGAAATTGATTCAATTCGATTCCAAAATCCTATGCTGCCCTCCAGTAGTAAAGCGATCGTAAGATCGATACATCATTATTCGTTCTTAGCACTTTTAACTTTAGTAACTTTTTTCATTGTTATTTAGAGTCTTGAATGCTTTTCTTATACTGCTTTGTATGTTTAGAAATAAATTTGTCTATAATTTTAAAAAAAATTCCGCTAACAATAATTTTAAAATAGCGTTCCGGTTTGTGCATTTTTCCATTTCGAAATCTGGAATTTTTTATATAGATATGTTAATTTATATCAAAATCAAAAGTAATGTAAAGTTATTTAGTAATAAATCAGCTGTAATAGCCAAAAGAGAATGATTAACAAAAAAATTAGTAAAAAAAAACATTGCAGTAGTCACTGATTTCGGCGCCATCTTGAATTTTGTTCCTGCAACTTAACTGTAGATTTCATTGTTTACATCTGAAAAAATGCGCGGATTTTAGGCGTTCGTGGATTTTAGGGTCGCGGATTTAAGGGAGTCTACTGTACTCATTAATATGACTGAACTCATGCTTTTTCATGAAGGAAGTATAAATTTATTTCTGAAAAAATTAAAAATGTTGCTGATATTGCAATCTTTTTATCAAATATATTTATATGTTAATCAAGCTTTTTTGGTTAAGTCTGGCTAAACTTGAAATTAAATTTCCTTATTTTATGATTTTGATGTGAATTAGTGGGATACCTTTATGAAGCAAGTTTCGTTGAATAATTCAAGAAAAACAGGGATATGTTTAGGAAAATTTTAGGCCCTTTAAAGGACCCTTCACAAAATAATTTATTTTAAAACAGGACCCTTCACAAAATTATTTATCCCCAAACAGGACCCTTCACAAAACATTTTATTCCAAAACAGGACCCTTCACAAAATTATTTCACTTTCAAATTGAACTCTTCACAAATTTAGTCATTTAAAAATAAAATATGGCCTGTAAAGTAAGCAGTTGAACTCACTAACGAGTATATTACTTAGCTTTTCACACATGAAGGATAGAACATGAAGACATCGATTATTTAAAATTCACAAAATTATGACTAGAATTTTCACAAAAATAAGATAAACTTCACAATTTCACAAAAACAGGACCCTGTGGGAAAAATCTGGACAGACCCCTGAAAAATATATCTTATCTTTAATATGCATATTTAATTATACATTATGAATTATTTACCTTACTTCTACTTTTAGTAATTTAATCATTTTTAAAATTACTATATTGCAAGCATTCATTATAATTTTGGTTGCATTATTACATTCAAATTACTATTTTAAAAATGTAAACAATTAAATGAACAAAAAATGAACATGAGTTCATTTTTTACCTTGTTCGATTGCGGACACGTGTTTGCTGTAGCTGATGACGAGCTGTTATGTTTTTAGCTCGAAATGTGTCCTGTGTATTGTTTTATTTTATGGTGATTTTTTACAAAGTTTTGTCAAATAACAACTGAGAAAAAAATGAAAACAGAGAGTGGTGATCAAGTATCCTCAGCCTCCCCTACTTATTTTTGAGTATCAGATTTAAGATGTTAGCCAGGAGATGGTGGTTGGCACAATTGCTTAAACTATTATTGATATTCAAGTAGTTTCCAATGAGTTATTAACACATTAATGGTTATATTCACTGATTATAAATATTACTAATGTTATAGATATCTAATTTCTTCGTTGTTTTTCTCTCTCTTGCAGGTCTACTTGACAATGTTAAAGACTCTGTAGATATGAAATAAATATAGCAGATGTAAATTCTTTGATTCAAGATGGATAAAATGTCTACAGAAGAAAGGCATTTATATACTCGATATTTTTATAATTCTGTGGTTGAATTCATTTGTTTCATAATTTTATATCTGGAAACATTTGGAACAGCTTCTCTAACTAATATTGATAAATATGTAAAGTTTTTCAAAGCTGAAGTCACTGATTTAATTTCGTCATTTAAAGGAGAAGTTTCTACAGATAAACTGATCCAAATGTTGCAAACTCTTGATTGTTTTATAATTTATGAAAATGAAATTAAACTCAATAAGAACATAAAATGGAAAGATGCAATTTTTGAAGATTTTGTCATGAGTAAATGTGCAGATTTATTTTTAAGGGGGCAGAATAATATGGATGCTATATGCAAAAATTTAAATTTGAACCGTATTGTTAAAATAAATGGACAAAATCTTTTGCATATAATTGAAAAATATTCTTATATTTCTGTCTGTAGTGACCAGACTGTTAGATTACATCATTTCCATGGATTGATAGGATTTGAAGATCACATATGCAAGTCTGTAATTAATTATTTTCATGATATTTTATACCACAACAATGTTTTGTCATATGAAGACATTGGAAATCACAGTAAGTCACTGTCAATTTGTGGATTAAATAACATGATCGAGATTCTATCTATACTTTATTGTAGCCATCAGTTTTGTTGTCAAGATGGTTATATATGTTTGAGCAAGAAATCTAAAAAATATCTTAAACAAAAGCCTATAAATATAGAAAAAATGGAAATTAACTTTTCATCAAGATCTATGCATATAGGCCAGATTGTATTTGGGGTGTATGGGCCGTTTTTGCATCGGTGGTCTGGAGAAATCGGTTTTATAAAGAAAAATTATGGTGTGATATATTGTGTTGTAGATTTTTCAAATGGTAGTCAAGGAATATTTACCATCTTTTTTTGTAAATCTGCACTAAAAGTCATTTCGGAGTTGGATGATTTGCAAAAATATATCAATGTGCGAGATATTGTTGAATTTGATGCCGAATATTATAAAGGTAAAATGCTAGACAGGTGTTGGAAAGCCACAAGAGTAAAATTATGTAGTGAAAAACTTCAGCATGATGAATCTCTCAGTGATAAATTGAATCTGAGCACAGAATTAGAAAGAGATAAATGTGCAAATAATAAATGTTGCTCAAAAATTAATCCTAAAATGAGTGCCTTCGACTCCAGTTCTCAAAATGTTAAGAATAAAAATAGTGAAAATAAACACATAGTACGGAAAAAATTGAAAACTTCTGATTATGAATCGTGGTCATCAAGTGATTCAAATAGTGGATTAGAGATTGATAAAAATAATACTTCAAATGCTTCTCCTAATCAAATATCTTCAACTAATTTTTGTTTTGAAGCATCATATGAATATATTTTAGATTATTTGTTTGTGTTTGGACACATTTATCTATTGATGGAAGATAAAGGAATAGCTATTGCTAAATATGGAAGTAAATTTTATAATGTATTATTTATGAAAGATTCAATATATGCTCCAAATGCATCTGAAGGTTTTTTCGTGAAAGGTCAGAAAATTTTAGCTGTTATTCCTTATTTAAAAAAATTTCAAAAATTTGATTCAGTTTGTACTTCAATTCTAGTTTATGGCTTAAATGAAAGTGAAACTGATGAGACTGAAAGTTTGAATGTTTCACCCAAAGAATTTGCAGTTAGTAAGTTGAGCAACCTTTGTAGTAATTGTAATAATTATTCCTGCGCTTTTAATAGTTTACCTCAAGAATTTCTGGACTCTGACCTAAGTTATAAAATGCAACTTACTAAATTCTATGATTTTATTAAATCGCAATATAGGTTGCCTTTCACTGATGACAAGATGTTGCTCTTGTTACGTGACATAGAGAAAGCTAATTCAAATGATGAAAATTTTGACCTTAAAGTATTTAAGTTCTTCATGGAGATGGGTAAATGCTTACAGGGAAATGCTGATAGAGTGAAAAATAAAGGAAAGAAAAATAAAAATGAAATTCTCAATCCAGAGGCTAGTTGTAGATATAATACCCTTCCAAATGCGTTACAGCAAGATTTATGTGTTAAAGCTTTCAAGCAAAGGTTCTCTAGTGAAAATGATGTGCAAAATTTACATAGAAAAACATCTGGAAGAAGAGTGATTAGTGAAAATGACATATCTAATTTACATTTAACAATAAAACCTGATTCATTAAGTAGTCTGGCTAGCTTTGGTTCATATAAAACGTGCTCAACAAACTGCTCTGAAGTTTTCTATTCAGCATCAAATTCTCCCAAGAATATTAATTTTGATATGGATGTTTTAGGTGTGCCTAATTGTGAAGCTTCACCTACTAAAATAAAGTCAGTGCCAGAAATTGATGTTACAAAACCTCTGCCTACAGTATTTAATGAATTAAGCACAGTTTTATCGATGAAATCTAGTCAATATCTTGAAATGGAAGAACAGAAACATCGTCAGAAGAAATATAAAAATGTTACTAACTTAGCAGACAATAAATATTTGTCCCTTCAATCAGTGCCATCTCTTAAGTGCTCTTTTAAGAATCAGAAAAGGGCTGTTTCATTATGCTCCTTTAAAAAAAATGCCAATAAAAGTTGTGTTAGAAACCCTCTAACACTAAAAGCACAAGTATCTGTGGTATCTAAGTCATTCATCTTCGTTGCTGCAAATATCGATGGCCGAAATATTGTATTGCCATTTCCTAAAAAAGACATCCCTTCTAATTTGTTAGGAAATGTCAAAGTGAATTCATCTTGTGAAATCACTGTCATTCCAAATGTTATTTTAAACTTATCTCATGTTTTGTCATTTCGTATGTTCATTTAAAGGATGCTTTAGACATGCCTAACTGTGAAACTTCATCTACTAAGATTTAAAAAAGTGCCTAAAATCGCTGTTATAAAACTTCTCCTTACAATATTTAATGAAAAGTGCACAATTTTGTCAATATCTTGAAATAAAAAAACAGAAACATCTTCATGTGAAATATAAAAATGTTACTAACTTAGCAGATGATAAATATTTATCACTTCAATCAGTGCCATCTCATAAATGCTCTTTTAAGAATTAGAAAAGGGCTTTTCACCATGCTCCTTTAAAACTGCTGAGAAAAGCTGCGTTAAAATTCCTCGAACATTAAAAGCATAAACATCTTTGATATCATCTTTTCTACAAACATAAATGGCCACAATATTGTATTGCCATTTCCTAAAAAAGACATGGCTCTTAGTTTGCTAGGAAATGTCAAATTGAATTCATCTGGTGAAATAACAGTCCTTATAAAAGTTGTGTTAAACATATCTCATATTCAAACATTTCATATATTCATTTATTATGATATCTCTCTTAAATTATATAAATTCTTCTTTAAGATTGGAATAATTTATTTTGGTTTCAAATTTTTCATGAAACTTAAGTTCTAAAATTGTAACAAATAAATTTTCTTTTAAGTTCCTAGAAAATTCTATTCTAATTTTTTCACATAAGGTTACTAGCATTCTGAAAAATTTTCATTATTTCTTTGTTATAACGGCCCCCAAGAATAAATCCCCAAGTAACCAAGATGTATCGTCAAATTATAAGACACATTTGACATTATAATCATATGTAATGTATATGATTAAGTTATAGTCCTATGTGATGTATATATGACTTATAAGATGCAAATATTACATATATATTGACATAAATATAGCACATATATGATGCATATATGAGCTTGGCGAAATCATAATTGTGGGCGCTGCTATAACAAAAGAGTACCAAATTTTCTTATTACATATTGTGTTAAGTAAAATTATCATTAAAAAATGTTAAATTACATATCAAATTTGATTCAAATACCTGTTTCTCTCAATTAGTGTGGTTAATTGATCCTAAAATAATTGAAACATAATTCAGACTTATTTTGGCAGGAGACTCCTGGTTTTCCCCCACTCCCGATTTTTAGCATATTTCTCCTGATTTCTCACATATTTTTCAATATTCTCTTATTTTAACTCCAAATGTACTGTGATTCAGGGATGAAAACTGCAATACAAGTATACTTCTTCTTTAGTATAATTGATCAGTAGTATTTTTTGTGATACTAGGGGGCTCGGCCCCCTACGAGCTACGCTCGCCAACCCCCGTCCAGACACCGCAGACTCTAAATGCACGCTAATTTGATCGGCTTTAAAATGATTTCGAAAGATTGAATTATAATTTAAAAAACAGTGGCGATCTCCCTATAAACGAATTTCTATTCATTTCTCTTTGATTGGGGAATTTTAACGCCAAATCCGCTGCGGTACTACTTGATTATCTTGTCGAGCAATTTCGCCAAATTATATAAATCGCCAAACCACTCGCCAAATTATACAAATTGATATAATTTTTATTTTAAATAACGAAAGAACAAATAAATTCGTACAACATTAATAAAAACACAAATAAAACGTCGAAATAAAAATAAGATGACGTATACACGTGTAACAACACTTCAAAATAAGCTAATATAAAAGGAATTAAGTAAAGAGAGTATTTGTCTCCAGGTATTTTTTAACAAAGCGAAAAGAAAGTTCTTTTAAATGAGATATTTTAAATTAATTCTCAAAATATCAAATAAATGTCTAGCGCAATTTCTAAATTAAAACTTTTTTGCAATATTATTTTGTGTTCATTTTATGTAATAACTATAATGTGACGTAAATATGACGTAATTTCTCCTAAGACTTCTAACGCATGTTAATGAATTTATTATTTTACAATATCCTTTCTCTTTTAAAATTCACGTGTATACTTTTTATGACGTGTATACTTTTTATGACGTAATTTTTAATAAGTTCCTGCTTTTTATACGCAATTATTTAATTCTAATTTGAAAGTTTTTTTCCTGTTTATAATAGTCACGTGCAAATAAATTTTTAATTTGAAGCAAACATTATTGCTTGCGCTTTTTATACAGTTGGCAACAGTTTAAATTAGTACAATTTTCTGAAATCTGTAAAAAATATCTCTAGAAATGCTGAAAATTTGAATTTAAAATAGAAATAAAACCTTAAAAAATGAGTCAAAATAAAAAAATTAATGCAATCTGCACTCCGGCAAATTCTAACGCATAAAATGATCTAAAAATGATTACACTGCCATGTATAGTTTTTGCTGCTATAAAACTTTTTTAGTGGAACGATTTTGTCCAACTTTAGCATTAAATAACTCTTAAAATAATTCTTCGATTTGAAAACTGTGTGCATCAGCGTGTTTATCAAACATTTCTGTATAAAACCACCGATTTTCATATTTTTGTTAATATTAACGAAGAAAGGCCTCTGGTCACAAAAAAATCAAAACCGGCGGCGGCGGTGACAGCGGTAGTTACTTTTTTTTAGAATAGAGAGAAATTTCACCCAGATTCATTATAAATGATGAATCTTTAAAACTTTGCAATTGTTCCTATGTATATATTGTTTTTCATTAATTTCTCTCGATTAAGACTTATTTAAGATTTTCACTAGGCTTTATATGTGTTTATGGGAAACAAAACTTCCAGCTGTAATGTGATGTTAAAACATACTAAACATTACATGCTAAGTCCATTCTACATGTATGAAGTACATATATTTTTCTCATTTGACCAAGAGTGATATACTTTTTAATTCAATAATAACCAAACACTGTTTGAATTTAAACTTATACTAAACATGTTTACATTTAAAAATTAATAAGTTTTCACTGAAAAATCTCCTGACTTCTTAAATAAAATCTCCTGATTTTTGGCTTTCAGAACTTGGTAAGTCTTAACATTCAATGCAAAAAACTATGGTAGATCCACAGCCAACTTTCTTAAAATACAATATACATAAATAAGCAATATAATAATGTGCTACAATATTGTTTTGCATGTGTTATTGTTAGAAAGTACATATTTCAGCTTAATTTGGAACTTTTTAATTAAAATTTAAGTTACATGACTTCATTTAACATTAATATTTGAACTAATTTAAGTAATGACAATCAAGAAACATTAAAAAATTGATTTTAAGTTCAATTCTGCTTAATAAAGACTTTGCCTGATTGTTGCATCACTAGTCACTTTTCTTGTTGAAATTTTATTTATTTTCATTGCAATTTGCTGCAGTTTAGCTGGCAAAATGGAATCACTTGCTTTATACTAAAATCGAAATTTCTAAACTCTAATCAAGGGATTGTCCATCGATGAAAGTTGGCAATTTTTAGATCTGGGAAGATGGAACTTGATGGGAAAATTGTTTCACCAACAACTGAATGTAGTCTACCTAGTGGGCTGTGATGGGAAGAAATTACGGCAGTGGTGAATCCTTACAAACAAAATAAAAGTCGATTTATCTTAGTCTATTCAATTCAGAAATTGAGCATGCCACAGACCTTGGAGCAGTCTCTTTTAAAAAAGACCAAATCAAGATTTTGACCTTCACTATTTCCTTACAAAAAATTTTCTTTTAGATTTATCTTGTAGCTGTCACAGAAACATGTTTCATGATGATCTTTTTCTTGCATTTGTTACCTCTACCACAAAATTATTTTTAAAAAATTAACTGCTCAGAGGTCTGATATGCCCATACAGATTTATAGCCGTGCCATCATAATTTATTTATTTACATTGTTACATTTTATATGTGTTGTGCATATTTTAATCAAGTGCTACTAAAACATATAACTATATGTACATCCTGTGCAATTTCATGGCTGGGTCATTCCATGTCAAATCATCCAGCAATTTTACAAAATGTCACCCACCATCTCAGATTTTGACGAAACTTGGTACATGAAAACATACATGTATAAGATGCTACCCCGTGAAATTTTAATTGAATCCAATTAAAATATTTCAAATTATAAGCATCTGAACATACGACACTTTTCTTTTTCTATGGACATTTTTAAAGTGTTGATTTTCTGTATGGTTCTTCATAACTCTTTACCAAATAATTAAAATGGTTAAATTTTTTGGCGGAACTTTCTTTATATTATTTATTTCACAAAGTAATACCAATTTTTATTTTCTTTTTACAACAAATATATTTTTTTAATTTTTGAACTTTTGAATACCCATATAAAATTGACATTTCATATATGAATTTCACAAAAATATTTTTAGATGTGCTACCCATTTTATTTTGCTAGATATTTTATTATGAGCTCTTTATTAGTCAATCTTTTCTCAATAAAAAAATTAAAGAGGTGTTTTTTGAAAAACTTGAGAAAAAAATTTTTCTTCGACATTTTTTGAATGTCCATATAAAATTGACATTTCATGTATGAATTTCAAAAGAAAAAATATTTTTAGATGTACCACCCATTTTATTTTGTTAAATATTTTTATGAGCTTTTTATTAGTCAATCTTTTCTCAAAAAAAAAAAAAATAAATAAATAAAATAAAATAAAGAGGTGTTTTTTGAAAAACTTGAGAAAAAAATTTTTCTTAAATTTTTTTTATATGCATGTATTTTGAAGACATATAAACATGTAAAGAAATAATCTAGCATAAAGATGATCTGGAGACTGATGAGCTTTATTAATATTCAATCAACTCGTAAATTCTGGATGCCCCTCCCCTTACATTCCAAAGATTCATGAGATACATATTTAGACAGATTTTTCAATATTCTGTCAAAATAAACATAAGTGCCATATTTTTCTAACTAATCCTAGATTTTAAATTTTTATTTATTTATTTATTTATTTTTTATTTATTTATTTATTTTTTTTTTTGGGGGGGGGGGGGTAGCATCTTGACAGTTTTTGTCAAATTAGTTTCAATTATTAATATATGATATTATAAGAGGATTGACTTTTAAAACTAACATCAAGTCTTTTAACTCCATAAACAGAAATAAAATTATTATAAATAAATTAAGTAGAATTAGTAGCAATTCAAGGTAAAAATAATGAAATTATTAAAAAAGCAAATGAATAAAGATTTACTTTGATAAATTTTGTGTATAATTTAACAATATGTTACATAAAATTCTAGGTTATATCCCGGTAGCAGAAAGTTCGAGACGTGCGTCGCAGATTTATTTTGGACCTTGCAGATAAATTTGCCAACTTGAAAAAAAAAAAAAAGTATTTCCTTTAAAAAAAAAAAAAAAAAAAAAAAAACGAAAATTCTGACAAAAAATATCGCGAATTCAACAAATGGTCGCAGAAAAATATCAATTTCGGCAATCGTTCGCATAAAAAATCGGTAATTTATAGCCAAAGGGTTGCTATAAAAACGCGAATTTCGTCAAAAGAGACCGGGAAAAAAAAAAAAAAAAACATGAATCTCGTCCCAGGGTTGTAGAAAAAATGCAAATCTCTGTCACAGGATCGCGGAAAAAACACGAATTTCGTCAAAGGATTGAGGAAAGAATGCGAATTTAGTAAAAGGATCGCGGAAAGAACGCGAATTTAGACAAACGATTGTGGGGAAAACGCAAATTTAGTCAAACGATCGCGAAAAAAACGCAAATTTAGTCAAACGATCGCGAAAAAAACGCAAATTTATGTCAAAGGATTGCGGAAAGAAGGAGGAATTTCGTCAGAAGATCTCGAAAAGCGTAAAAAGCGTTTTTCCCAAACTTGCATTTTATCCAAAAATCCCGAAAAAACGTGGATTTCGTTCCAGGGGCGCAAGAAAAACGCAAATTTCTGTCACAAAATCGAGGAAGAAACTTGAATTTCATCAAAGGATCGAGGAAAAAACACGAATTTAGTCAGACAATCGCGGAAAAAAGGCAAATTTCTGTAAAACGATCGCGAAAAAACGCAAATTTTTGTAAAACGATCGCGAAAAGACGCAAATTTTTGTAAAACGATCGCGAAAAAACGCAAAATTTTGTAAAACAATCGCAAAAAAACGCAAATTTTTGTAAAACGGTCGCGAAAAAACGCAAATTTCTGTCAAAGGATCACGAAAAACTCAGATTACTGTCAAAGGATCGCGAAAAAAAGGAAAATTTATGTTAAAAGATCGGAATTAAATTTGCGGAATTTCTTCAAAAAATCGCAAAAAGTACAAATTTCTGCCAAAGGATCGCTGTAAAAACGCGAATTTCGTCAAGAGATCACGGGAAAAACGTGAATTTCACCCCAGAGTTGCCGAAAAAAGACAAATTTCTGTCACAGAATCGCAGAAAAAACACGAAGTTCGAGGAAAAAATACGAAGTTCGTAAAGGATCGTGAAAAAAAGCTCATTTTTGTCAAAGGATCGCGAAAAAAACGGCAAATTTCGTCAAAAGATCGCGAAAAAAACGAGGAATTTCCTCATAAGATCGAAAAAAAACAGCAGATTTCGTCAAAAGATCGCGAAAAAACAGCATATTTCGTCAAAAGATCGTGAAAAAACCCAAATTTCATCAAAAGTGCGCAAGAAAAACACATAATTAGTGCTGGTGGTGGATTTTCGCTCCCCCCCCCCCTCCCCTCTGTTGTAACCTTTCGGAAATTTTGCTGTGAATTTCAGAATTTTTTCTTTCTTTTTTTTTTTTTAACTCAGAATCACCCCTGGTATTAATCAGTAAGAATGCTGTTTATTTTAACACTCATAATGCTTGTACATAAGAAAATGTAACACGCTACTCCGGCAGACAATTTTCATCCCACTAAATTGCTGTCGCAGACACAACCATAACTTTCTGCTACTGGGGGTTATATATCCTGTAATACAATCATAAAAAATATTTTTTTTTTCTTTGTTACTGATATAATATATACAGTCGAGCTTGGATAATTCGAACGCCTTTAATTCGAATTCATGGATAATTCGAAGTTTTTTGTCAGTCCCTTGAAACTTGTATTCAGTTAATGCTTAAAAATCTTGGTTATTTCGAAGTCCAACTTGTTTAATTCGAAGTTTTTACCCTTTCAAAAATGACAAAATTTAGTTTCAATTCAGTTTATTTGAAAAGTGGCCGGGTGTTTTTCAGCAATTGTGGAAATTTCGAAGTCCAACTTCTTTAATTCGAAGTTTTTAACCTTTCAGAAATGACAAAATCTGGTTTTAATGCAATTATTTGAAAAGTTGTTCATCTAGTGGAATATCGTCGTTATGTAGAAAGACAGTCTAACATGTGTGAAGCTGTGTTTCGAGTTGTAGATATCCTTGAAGATTTTCTTAAAAAGCTCAAGTAAGCTCTTTAAAGCAATCTGAAATATCTCAATATTTTGAAAAGCTGTAGCTTTTTTATTTAAAATTAACAAACATATTTTCTTTTGCGATAATTTTTGATGTGATTGATTATTTTACAACATAAAAATAATTTTTTTTTTATAATTCGAAGCTTTGTGGTGGTCCCTTGCACTTCGAATTATCCAAGTTCGACTGTACATACAAAATTTACTTACATATATGAGACAGAAGATTTTCAAGTTTTAACCAATTTCAAATATAAGATTTATTTCTGTGCCAGATTTGCACTTTTTACTTTCTTCTATCTTTACAAGAAGAAAGTATTGGATTCATGAAAATTTTCGAATTCCGGTTTTCGACGGAATTACACGTTTTAGGGGTCAGAGATTTCAAAAAACATGTTTTTACAAAATGTCTGTCTGTGACTCTGTGAGTCTGTCTGTGTGTATGTGACACAAATTTTGTGGGCGCTCTATCTCAAGAACTAATGCACGGAATTTAATAAAAATTCATATTCAGTGAGTCCCTAATACAAATTGATGCTGATTAGTTTTTGGTGTAAATCGCTCAACAGGTGGCGCTGCTATGCTGCATTTTTCACGATTTTCGCAATAGCTCTATCTCACGAACTAATGCACGGATTTTGATCAAACTTCAGATTTAGTTTGTCCTTGATATGAATTGATGATGATTACGTTTTGATGTAAATCGCCCAACAGGTGGCGCTGTTATGGTGAATTTTGCAGGATTTACACGATTTCCCCAATAGCTCTATCTTAAGAATTAACGCACGGATTTTCATCAAACTTCAGATTCAGTTAGTCCTTGATATTACTTGCTACTGATTATGTGTTGGTGTAAATCGCCCAACAGGTGGCGCTTCTGTGCTGCCTTTTTCACGATTGCCTCAATAGCTCTATCTATAGAACTAATGGACGAATTTTCATCTAACTTCAGATTTAGTTGTATGTTGACACAAGTTGTTGTTAATTAGGTTTTGGTGTTAATCACCCAATAGGTGGCGCTTCTATGCAGGAATTTTCACGATTTTCGCTATAGCTCTATCTCATAATCTAATGCACGGATTTTCTCCAAACTTCAGATTCAGTCAGACGTTGACATAAATTGTTACTGATTAGGATTTGATATAAATCACCCAATAGGTGGCGCTGCTAGGCAGCATTTTGCTGGATTTAGACGATTTCAGCGATAGTCATATCTCAAGGACTAATGCACGGAATTGCATATCTTTAGAATCCTCATGAGATGCATAGATTGCCATTTAATTTTGGCAGTGTGATAGCGAATTTTGAAGTATTAACATGTATGAGATAGAAGAAAGTTTTGGGATTGGTACATCCGACTAGTTTATAATTGAATGGTTAGAGGTGTTTATGATAAATTTAAATGGAAATAGAAATTCAACATATTATTTCACTAGATATTGCTTTTTATAAATGCTCCACTTACGATTGATTGTTTCGGTAGATTCTTTTGAAAGAGCATATGGCCGTCCTGTTGCAGCAGTCAATTCAATGCTACATAATATATGGTTGAAGGGCACGTTGCAATAATCATTATTTGGCCAGCAAAATGAAGTAGAAGGTCCGATGGGATGCATAAACTTTATATTTGCATCTTTTTCATCATAATCTATGCTCTGAATAATCTCAATATACCAGTGATTATTTATGTTTTTATTACTGTATTTTTATTTCATTTTGAAGACTATAGGTGAAACAAAATTTAAACTATAAATTTATACTTTCCACATTTTTTTAAAAGAAAATGCAAAGCTTAGATTGTTTCAATGAATATAGCTTTATAAATCAGTTTATACTGGTTGTTTTTCAGTTAGTATAATAGAAATTTTATTTGAATACATAGCGGAAGTTAATTTTCTGTAACAGAAATAATATGAATTTTATACTTTAATTTATTTAAATAACATTAAAAAAAGTTTTTAGAAACAAAATTATAGTTTAATTATAATATTTGTTTATTATTATTACACATATTTTTGAAGAATTTTGAACTTTAACAATACTTTAGATATATTCTGTAAAATTAACAAAATTTTTTTCTCAAGAATTTCAAAAAACACCTTTCTAATTTTTTTATTATTAAATGGTTTCCTTTTAAACTATATATATATAAAAAATCAGCCAAATCAAATCGGTAGCACATGTAAAAAAAAAATGAATTGCATATTTCCATATTTTTCTTAACTCCTTAGATAAAATATTTTTTAAAAACAATATTCGAGTTCTAAAAAGTTTTATAAACCATTCTTTTAATAAAATACATTATTAAGAATCTCTAAAAAAATATATATCTAATTTTATTAATAATATTTAGAAAAATGAGCATTTTTATCCAACATTACATGTTTGACGGAAGATCATTTTCTGCAAAAAATTGAGTGAGAGGGGTATTTTTAAATGCTTGTAACTCATGAAAAACTTATTATTTTAAATTGAAATTTGGTGTAACAGCATTTCTTTAGACATTGTTTTTGTGTTTAAAATTTCATAGAAATCTGTGACGGTGAGTGACATGGTCTGGATGAAGTGACATGGAATGGCCCGGCTTTCATCTATGGGATCGTCTGAATTTCTTTTTTCTTTTTTTTTTTTTTTTTTTTAAATGCACTAACAGAAACCATGTAAAGCAAAAAAATATGTATGCTACAATTAGTAAAATGTATATTTTTATGTACAAGATTTCTGGCAGACAGAATTTTTTTTTTCATTTTTTACATGTGTTGACTTAATTTGAAATGTATAAAGACATATTAAATACATACAACATTTGATTCAAACATGCTATAGTTAGTAAAATTTATTATTTTAATGCTATTAAGTCTTTTTAGAAAATGTTTTATTAATTTTTCCAGATGGGATTTCTTGTACTAAGCATTGCTTTTTTTAATATATCACACATTGTATTAACATGAATTATCATTTTGAGTTAGTATAGATCTGTTGATTTGTACATTATATTTAATTGTAAAGTGCAAAAAAAAATATATGATTTATGATATTATCATTGAGTCTTTTTATGTTTAACTTATTATAAATAGTCAGAATGTGCCAAATATTCTACAATTGGATACAGTAGAAGATCTTTATAACACAAACCTAAAAACATGAGGTTTTGCTTTATACAGAATTTTGCATTAAATAGATCACATTTCATACATTATTAAACTTACCTTGTAAACATGGCCAAATATATCAAAATACAGTAGAGTGTCTTTATATCGCATTCCTTGGATTCAGGATTTGGGCTGATTTTAAATTTAGCATGATATAAACCGTTTCATACATTGTTAAATTCTTTATAAACCTGGTGCAAATCATTCATTATATTACTTATTTACAAAAATTTTATTGTAAAAATAACACCTTTTCAATCAAAAAGCTTTTTACAGAGTGGGAAAGCAGATGCTTCTTAACTGCAAAATTCGTTGTTTACATCTTAGAAGCTGGGCGTTATATAGAGAATTGCATTATATAGAATTGCATTATAAAGATCTTCTGTTGTACTTATGAGATCTCAATTGAGAGAAAGCTGTGTTGCATTTCCTTCATAATTTAATTTATTAATCTTTGTTTAAAGCTTTATTCATAATGACATTATACTGTAGCTGCCTGGAAAAGTGTTAAGTTTGATTGCTAAGCAAAACTGCTATAAATTTAAAACGTTTTATACTGTGGTAACTATAACAACTATTTGTATCAAAGTCAGTCCAGGTAATGCTATTTGTATTCTAATTGCCAAAAATAATACAAGTGTTTTTTTTTTTTTTTTTTTTTCCTGATATAGTCGCAAAGTATGTGCTGTTTTTATCCGAATTCCAAACTATTTTGAAATGTTTTTTGAATATAAATAGTTTAGAACTAACCAGATATTATTTTTGCATTATGCAGTGAAATATTAACTAAGATTTGTTTAATGTGAAAGTCCTTGTTAAACTATGTTTTCCACTTAATTACTACTTGTATGGTAGACAGTAGAAAATTATTTTTGTTATTTTTGGTACTTCTTTTATTAAGGGTCCTTGTCACAAGAGAAAAAACAGTGAGGTTGAATTTGATGAGAAAAGCAAAATTTTCAAAAGCACTTCCTGGTAAATTTTATTTACATTTTAAATCGTCAGATTGTTATATCTTTATGAAATAACTGTCATTGTATCAAAAAAAAAAAAAAATGTTTTATATTTACACCATTTAATACATTATATTGAAAAGCAGTTTGTATCGGTCATTCTCACAGAAAAGGCCCAATTGGTTTAAAAAAATTGTTTTAAACAGTACAATTTATAGAATGCAATTTTCTGAAAAACAATGTGCATCAGGATTTCATTACTTTTCAAATTTCTGTTTGTGTGAGACCTTATACTGCACACGTTTGATAAATGACTGAAAAACTAGACAATATCTGAAAAAATGGATATATCAAATCCACAGAGGTAAATTCTATGGAGTAGAAAAAACTAAGTTTTCAATTTTTAAATACTTTGGTTTTTAGGTTGCTAAAATGGTGCATTTCCCCCCCTTAAATGCAGTGTTTAACAAGTCTAAAATTTGTATTATTCTTATACAGTACAGGATGTATTATCCAGAATCCTCAGAACAGAAGACTTTCTGGATTTTGGAATTCCCCCCCCCCCCCCCCCCCGAAATCCGGAATTTTTCAAAAAATGAATAAACAAAAAAATAAAATTGATAACTCTAATATTTTATTTACAAGCTCTACCTTTTGTTTTCTTTACAGCTACATAATTTACATAAAACATTTAGATCAACGTTTTTAATAAATCTTATTTCTTAAAAATTAGAACCTCTCTCTCCCTTTCGTAATTCTGACAATATTTTTCAAAAACATAAAAATAACAAAATTGAAGCAATCACATGGAAGATATGAATAAAAACTTACCTTTTGCATTTTTCCTTTTTAAATTAAACGGAAATTCCTGCTCTAATCAATAGTAACAATGGATAAATAACAAAATAAAACCGGCAAACTAATACTTTTTAATCTACAATTTCTTTTTTAAAGTACATAATTTACATAAAAAATTTAAAAATTTGATCAGTATTTTTAATACATCTTATTTCTTAAATAAATCAGTGAGCTTTGTTGGTTTTAACCAAATCTGTAAATTTTCGAAAAATCTCTGAAATTGCAAAATTTTAGTATAAATTTAGAAAATTTTCTAATTTTTTTTTTTTTTTTTTCGGAATTCCGGATAATGGGTCTATACTGTAAATTAGCTTTTTCTCACCTTATTTATGATAATCACAGAGTTTGGTGTGGACAACTTTGCCAAACTGTAAATTGAATTAATAAATTGGTAAAGATTCAATAATTTCACAGCACACCATAGAGCTATATCTAAAAAACAAAATGACTTTCTTTCTCCCAAACTACCTAATGATGATTTGGCATGTACTGTCATCTATGATACAGACATCCCTCGACTTACGTATTATGCGACTTCCATAAATTCGCAGTTACGTAATAAATCTCGAAAATTACATTTATAAACACACTACTGTGTTTGATATGAATTTGCATATTTTTGCTATTTGTTTTATAAATAACATATGTAGATAAAAACCCCAATCATAATAGTTTTATATATTAGTGAGAGTTATATTTTTATTGAGATATACAATAAAACCTTTAACAAAACAAACTCCAAGCGTACCAATTATGTTAGCTGAATTCAAACAAGAACGAAAGCTAATTTTAAAGTTTCAATCAAGAGGAACGAGTGTATTTTTTCTTCTAGCTTCACCTGTTTGTTTGATGTAGATTGAAAATTGTTTAAATATATTCATCAATGTTAAATTTATAAAACCTGCATTCAATAATATTTTTTTTTGTTTGAAAAGTGTTCTTTATATATATTACATTCATACATAAAATACCATACAAAATTCTAAGTCGTTAATAATTATTGTCATTCTTATCTCTGTCTCTCTCTCTCTATATATATATATAATAAATATGGTAGTTTCTTACGGAATTTTACATAATCAATTTACAAATTCTACTTACGCAAAAATCAAATTGCGTAAAAGTTTGCAGAATGCATTACGTAAGTCTGGGGATGCATGTACTTTTTTTAGTTCTTTTCAATGACCATGGAAAGAAAATATTTGGCTAGGGACAAAGTTTACAATTAATTCCTCATTAAAACTAGTTGAATGTGCCAATCACAAAACTTTCTTCTATCTTATACGCCTTAATATTTCAAAAACTAGTTACACATGTTAATACTTCAATATTATTAGTTCAATACTATACCAGCTTTGATTTTCATCTTAAATTTCTGCTTCAGTCAATTAAATGAACTAAAAACGAGTTAATCTATATCATGATATTTGTTAAAATTAATAGTTTTTCCTTATTCTGTTGTTATCAGATATTTGCGAATAGCCGGCTTAGCAGGAAGCGAGTTCCCGCCTTTGCACGAGCCGCCGATGGACAATAGAACTACGAAAAATCAAGAAAAGTATACAAAAATCGCTATCACAGAGCCCCTTTACCCCACGATATTTCCAAATTCAAGGAGGACCTGTTGGCCAAAGCCAAAAACATGCACAAAAAGTTTTGTTCAATTGTATGCATAATTTTATACACTTTTCAATTGTACAATAAAGAAAATGGCACAAACATCGCTATTACAGTACCCCCCCTTCCGGCAGATTTTTTTTCAAATTCAGGGAGGACTTGTTTGTCATAGCCAGAAACGTGCACAAAAAATTTGGTTCAATTCTGTGCATAAATTCATACACTTTTTGATGGTACAATAATGAAAATGACACAGAGATTCAATTATAGCGCCCCCTTCTGGCGAAATTTTTTCAAGTTCAGGGAAGACTTGTTTACCATAGCCAGAAACATATGCAAAAAATTTAGTTCAATTCTATGCATAAATTCATACACTTTTCGATGGTACAATAATGAAAATGGTACAGACATTGCAAATATAGTGCCCTCTTCCGGCGTAGTTTTTCCAAATTTAGGGAGGACCTTCGTGCCATGACCAAAAACAAACGCAAAAAATTTGGCTCAGTTCTATGTATAACTTCATACACTTTTCGATGGTACAATATTCAAAATCGCCATTACAGCGCCCCTACTGGCAATTTTTTTCAAAATTCAGGGAGGACCTGCTTGCCATAGCCAAGAACTTAAAATAAAAATTTGGTTCAATTCTATGCATAATTTCATACACTTTTGGATGGTACAATTTTCAAAATCGCTGTTACAGCACCCCCTACCGGCAAATTTTTTCCAAATTTAGGGAGGACCTACTTGCCATATCCAAAAACTTAAAATAAAAATTTGGTTAAATTCTATGCATAACTTCATACACTTTTGGATGGTACAATATTCAAAATCGCACAAAAATCGATATTACAGCATCCCCTACCGGCAAATTTTTCCAAATTCAGGGAGGATCTGCTTGCCATAACCAAAAACTTAAAATAAAAATTTGGTTCAATTCTATGCATAACTTCATATACTTTTTGATGGTACAATGGTGACAGACATTTTCTATAAACATGTTTTTGGGGATCTCTGACCCCTAAAAAGTGTAAATCCGTCGAAAAAAATTTCGATTACAATACTTTCTTCTATTGAAGATAGAAGAAAGTAATAAGAGCATATTTTTTTTTTAATATTAAGTTAGAACTAAAGACTTTTAACTAATTATTGTTATTATTGAAAACAAATTTAAATTGTTTAAATGTCAGTGAAATATTTTGTGTTTTAGATGTAGGGACACCAGCAGAGGGGAATTTCAACTTACAAAAAATTAAATATTAAAACTATTTTGTAATGCAATACAAAATATAGAAATAAACCATATAAGATTAAAGATGTTATCATTGGTCACCGTTTCACTTTCGTGATTGCCTATCATATTTGGGGCAAAAATGCACTTTCTTAAGACAGAGTTATGCCAAGGTTTCTATAACAAAGAAGTACCTTACTTTTTCTTAAATAGATTATTATTAGATGTTTCTTGGCATTTCATTATAGAGAATCTTTAGTGAAATGTTATTTTTTTCTGTATATGTGTATCTATATGTGAATAACTGTATATTTATTATTTGCATATTTTTATTTATTTTTTTAAACTTCTATTATGTGATTAGTTGACAGAAATTTAAAAAGCACTCATAATGTGACTAGATCTGAGATAAAAATCTTGAATGAATTTAAAATTTTTTCTCGAATTATTTGTCTGTGTATATGTTTTTACACACATTTCATACTGTTCTCACATTTTCTGTGTCTATTGCAATCAGTTAGAGTTACAGACTGTAGAAGTGCAATTTACTAACTTTTTGAACAACTAACATTTGAGGTGATTTTAACTTTAATTTTTCTTTTTCCAATTTCAGTGTTGCATATTCATTTATATTACTGCAAATGTTACTTCACATTATTGTAGCAATAGCAAACAAATGTTTATTGCTGAGTCATGTGGTACAAGTTTAAAAAAATTTGTGCTTAAAAATTAGTTTAAAAATCAATAAATAGAGTTAAAGTTTCCAAACAAATTTTATTTTGTAGTACATATTTGGCTCTACTCCTTGGTGTAAAAATTTTAATTATGTGACGTTTAGAAGAGAATATATGTGCAGCGTAATTAATTCCATTCTTGTAACTTTCATAAGTTATAAACATATTGTTACTACTATTGTTTCCCATTTTCTTTTTGACAGTCCTTTTCTTTAGACAAAATCATAGTACTGAAGTCAAACCCTGTAAAAAACTAGTAATTCCAAAGCATTATTTCAAGACCTCAAAGCATTCCTTTGCATTTTCTTGAGTATGTATGGTTTGGTTCAAGCTGAAATTCTTTATGGTAAAGTGATAAATTACATTTTGGCAGATTGTTGTAATGTAGAAATATCGCTAGCAGAGAACAGAGTTTGATAAGAAAGGAATTTTTCTCCTAATTTTACCCTTTATTTTGTCAAAAACTGCATTGAAATAAATAGCTGTTTTCCTCATATTAGCTGTGATTCTGCTTTTGTAGCTGTAAAAAAGTCTAAATGATGAACCATTCTTAACATGCAAATTGCTTCATTTTAACTATGCTTATATTAACCCCTTAATGGTCATATTAAATTACAATTAAAAAAATTCAAATTGCTTTTTGACACCACTTTTTTGAAAAGAAATATTCACCTTATTTAATGACAGGTAAAATGATACCATAATAAAGCCAATTACACTATTTTATAAAACTGGTGGGAATCAAACTATCTGTATAAAAGACACAGCACGCGAATATCACAGGAGCGAGAATTAAGGGGTTAAAGAAGTTTAACTATATACGTATAAAGCTGCTATCAGATTCACCAACTTTTTGAGCAACCAACTTTTCAGTCGATTTTAATTCCAACTTTTTCCCGTTCAAAGGGAGAAAAAGGCTACAATTGTTGCTGCTAAAGTTAGAGGAAAACCAGTACTACTAGTACCAGCCATTAATATTTATCACCTATTCGTATCATTCACTTATCTCTGATTGGATGAAATGTTAAAATGGGGGAAAAGCTAGCACAGACTTTTTTAGAACTCTGCATAAAAAGTTGAGAATATTGCTGTTTGCTATCACACTGAGTATTGAGACAATATTTCGTGAAAAATTGGAGGAAATCAAGAGTTGCTCAAAAATTGCTCGAAAAGTTGGTGAATCTGATAACAGCTTAAGAAATGACCATGTAATCCTAACAAGGAAGGTGTCCTTAAAGCACATACTCGAAATATTTTGAAAGAAATTCTAATGAAACTTACTTATGTATGTAATAAGGGATGAGTCATATTTAGCGGCGAAATTCCAGTAAAAAGTCTGTAAAAAAATTAAATATTTTTGAATGTTTGGCATGAAAAGACGAATGCTCCATGTGGTTTGGCAATCAATACCTTTCCTTGCCAAATGCAAGTGATTTTAATGCATTTGGAAATTGCTTAGTTATCCACAGTACTTAATGAATTTAAACGATGAAACAGTTTCTTATTTTTTCTATAATCTTATATTATACAATTTGCATGTTGCTGAAGTTATTTAATTTTACACTGTTTCACTAGATGGATAAGTTTTAAGTGTATTTTTAAAAATAACTGTTTGATTAAGAAACTCTCCTTATACATTTCGATAATGAAAAATATCAAAGTCAAATGGAAAGTGCTCAGAATCTGGCCTTAATTTTGAGTTGGAAGTAATTTTAATCAATTTAAATTTTGTTTTAAACCGTCGTTAAGTGAAGCTCAGTGTTAAACAATTGTTAAATTTCATTATAGATACATGACATATATGACACATCTGTAGTTATAAAAGCATTTTTTTTCCCCATTGTGTCACCAACGAGTGATAAAGAGCCAAGAAAACAAAATTTTATTTCTTTGCAGACTGCCAAAAAATTTTTTGAAACATGTATCGCTCACCCACAATAAAAGTGACACATCTCGGTAAAAGAAAATTTCATAAGAGAGGCAAAAGAAAATTTTGCATGATTTTACTGTGACATGAAATTATAACAGTTAGCTCAGCTTGCAGGAGAAAAAATATGCATAAAAGCATGAAACCCTTAATAATGAAGATGTAGAAGAGGTTTAGAGGATTGGGTAATTTTACCTTTCCACACAATCCACCTCCCCTCACCCCTCTTCTGCGGTCACGAATGAACATATAGCGTAATAAATAGATTTTCCGTATAACAACACATTAAACTTCTTCTGCAGCAAGACATACCTATGACAGACCTTTTAGTAGAATAAAACACAAAATAAATTTTTGCAAGATGTCACTTTTCTTGCAGGTCAGTGATGTATCATGAGAAGAACATTCTGTAATTTTTCAAATTTTTCTTAGTGTGGCGCTTATGGGGACCTTCCTTGTAAGAAATGATTTGAAATATCATAAACTTTTCTAACATTTTTGTAACATATCATTCATTGTTGTATGCCATTTATTACTATAATGGAGGAACTTTGTGGCCTAAAATTGTTTCTTTTGAAATGATACTTCATATAGTATTAAAAATTGGATGTTTGACATAGTAGGTATAAGTAACTTGCACTATCAGAAATAAAGTTTTTGTGATCTGTGATTTTTCTATTGTATATTTTTATCTGTTTTTAAATATTTTTTTGTTACTTATTTTCAAATTGCTTTTGAGAATCTCATTATTAGGAGATTGAAATACAGGAACGTAATCGGAGCAAAAGAAACGTTACATTACTTGACATTAATCTACTTATATATATAAAATCAAAACGGAAATTTTGTTCTGAACGTCTATATTTTGAGTTCTACTGCAAGGATTTTGACGAAACTTACACTGTTAGATAGATATCATTTCAGGGAAGGTTTTAAGCTATAACACACCGTTCTACGTAGAGTAGTTATAGAATTATGATGGAAAGTTCTGTTATTTTGGATGATAAGGTTACCATTTTATTTCTTGGCGAACTTTATCGTTGATTAAAAAATTGAGACGGTTCGAAAAATAAAAGAAAAAATTGTTATTACTTTTATTTAAAATTTTAAAAAAGGAAAAAAATAAAGTTTTAATGAGTGATGATATTAAAAAATGAAAATATTTAATTTAAACATGAAAGGAAATGTTCGAAATGCTTAAAAAATTACTCAGTTGAAATATTGCAATTAAAGTAAGATTTGCCAAATTATCTTTTGTGTCAGTTTAAGAAAAGTGCAACTGAAAAATTGATAAGATAACATCAAGGAAGTTCTCCATAAGCGCAAGCTGAGAAAAATTTGAAAAAATTACAGAATAATCTTCTCATGAGTTTATATATGTTTATAAAAAAAATCGGCAGAACCTCGATTTAGTGTTCATTAAATAATAATGTAAAATTTCATTTTTTTGTGATTTAACGCTTGTTGGCAATACAAGAAAATTTTGAATAATACTATGATAAATTTTCTGTAAGAAAAACTTTTTCAACGCTCTATGCACAGTTAGTTTCTCTCTATTCTAAAAAAAAGTAACTACCGCTGTCACCGCCGCCGCCGGTTTTGATTTTTTTGTGCCCGGAGGCCTTTCTTCGTTAATATTAACAAAAATAATGCATACAAAAATATGAAAATCGGTGGTTTTATTCAGAAATGTTTGATAAACATGCTGATGCAGACAGTTTTCAAATCGAAGAATTATTTTAAGAGATATTTAATGCTAAAGTTGGACAAAATCGTTCCACTAAAAAAGTTTTATAGCAGCAAAAACTATACATAGCAGTGTAATCATTTTTAGATCATTTTATGCGTTAGAATTTGCCGGAGTGCAGATTGCATTAATTTTTTTATTTTGACTCATTTTTTCAGGTTTTATTTCTATTTTAAATTCAAATTTTCAGCATTTCTAGAGATATTTTTTACAGATCTCAGAAAATTGTACTAATTTAAACTGTTGCCAACTGTATAAAAAGCGCAAGCAATAATGTTTGCTTCAAATTAAAAATTTATTTACACGTGACTATTATAAACAGGAAAAAAACTTTCAAATTAGAATTAAATAATTACGTATAAAAAGCAGGAACTTATTAAAAATTACGTCATAAAAAGTATACACGTGAATTTTAAAAAAGAAAGGATATTGTAAAATAATAAATTCATTAACATGCGTTAGAAGTCTTAGGAGAAATTACGTCACATTATAGTTATTACATAAAATGAACACAAAATAATATTGCAAAAAAGTTTAAATTTAGAAATTGCGCTAGACATTTATTTGATATTTTGAGAATTAATTTAAAATGTCTCATTTAAAAGAACTTTCTTTTCGCTTTGTTAAAAAATACCAGGAGACAAAGACTCTCTTTACTTAATTCCTTTTATATTAGCTTATTTTTAAATGTTGTTACACGTGTCTACGTCATCAAGTTATTTTTATTTTGGCGTTTTATTTGTGTTTTTATTAATGTTGTACGAATTTATTTGTTCTTTCGTTATTTAAAATAAAAATTATATCAATTTGTATAATTTGGCGAAATTGGCCGACAGGATAATGAAGTAGTACCGCAGCGGATTTGGCGTTAAAATTCCCCAATGAAAGAGAAATGAATAGAAATTCGTTTATAGGGAGATCGCCACTGTTTTTTAAATTATAATTCAATCTTTCGAAATCTTTTTAAAGCCGATCAAATTAGCGTGCATTTAGAGTCTGCGGTGTCTGGACGGGGGTTGGCGAGCGTAGCTCGTAGGGGGCCGAGCCCCCTAGTAACTTAAATAAATACATTTTTATAACTGAAGTTTTGTCATACACATTTATATGTGTATATAATAAAATTTAACGACCGTAATTATGTTGTTTAGAGCAAAATTTAAATGGATTAAAATTGTTTCAAACTCAAAATTTATGTCCGATTCTGAGCATTGGCAAATTTGACTTTGATATTATTACAGGGTTCATACTCTTTTTGAATTACAAAATTCCCTGACTTTTCCAGGTCATATTTCTTAAAATTCCCTGACCACAATTCACGACATTTTTTTAGAAATATGAATTTCAATTTTACATTTTAATGATTAAATTTGTACAGCATAAGAGGTACATTAATAAGAATAAAATGTAAACTTACCTCTGAAAGTGAAAATAACTTATAATAATTAAAAAAAGAAAGAAAAAAAACACTAAAATACAACTCAGAAGGATTCAAAGTAACTTTTTACTTCTATAACAAAATTTACATTATGCATATTAAAAATTCAAATTTTTTTGGACAGTTCCGCAATCATATTGGTTTATATGTACTGTTTCAGAAGCAGTTTGTTGTGTCAGTTTAATTTTTTTTTTCTTTTAACAGTTTAATTTCTGCTACAGCTTTTCTTTTTTCTGTTTCTTTTTTGCTTGCTTCATGATTTTCTTTTTTTTTTTTTCATTTTAATAGTCATGGTATCTCATTCTAGCCACCTTAACATGGCTCAACATTTCTTTACTAATATCTACTTTTTCAACTCCACCAGCTGCTTTAACAGCATCATAAACAGTCCTAAGGGCACACACAGATCTTTCTGCTAAGTTCTCTATTAATACATCTTTGTTAATTGAAAAACCGCTTTCCATAGATGCATTCCCATTTGAAAGAACTAAAACAATTTTTAAAACTTTCCATAAATCCTTAAAGCTATCTTCAGGAATAATGTTGCAATAAAATGCATCTAAACTTTCATTTTCATAAGAATACTTTTCAAAATATTCTTTTTTCTCAGCTTTTGCGTCAAAGCAAAGCTTACTAAATTGTTGTTTAGCTCTGTCTGCTTCAGCAGATGTCACATGCTGCTTTGTTTATAAAACTTCTAATAATTTACTCATTCTCAGTTCTGAAGTATTGGAATTGGATAGAATTAGCTTAGGATCTAAACATGAGATATATCTAAGTAAAGAATATGTCAGCGGAGAACGTTTAAATATTTTTGATGTTATTGCTTTAAAAAAAATTTGGCAATCAAGCCGGAATCGTTTTTTTTTTTCATTTTCTGTGGCACCACATTTTGCAAGAAGACCTGATGCAGCTACTCCTACATCAAGAGCCTTAAGACTGCATAAATTGTCTTTATCTGATATCTACTTTCATACACTTCTGGGCAGTGTCTGCTAATCTCATAACATCAGATTTAATGAATCTTTTCATAAGTTGGTAAATTATAAAATGCAAGTCTTGATGCATAAATGGGCAAAGTGGATCACTAGATTGGTATTTTTTAAGAAATGGTTGCAAAAGTGTAGCAATGGATGAATAAAAGGCCATCTGGGCAAGATCAATTTATTATTGCACGCTTCCTGTAATACTTCAACAGTTTGTGTTTTAGGAAGTGTCGATTGCTGAACATACGTTTTTACAAAATTGAAAACTTCAATAGCTCTTTCAGCAACAGCTGCATTTTCTACCCACCGTACTTCACAAAACTTTTGAGGAAATTTGTTGCTGCCTGTAATTTCAATATAATCTGCTCGTCTTGCAGGTGAATTTTTAAATAATTGATACACGTCTTGCAGGTGAATTTTTAAATAATTGATACATAGCTCTGAACACAGTATTTAAAGACCAATTTGCAGCTTTGTGGCCCATACGAAATGCACCGTGAACTACATGCAACCCACAAGTCCCTATATCCAGAACTTCACATAAATGTTCAGTGGCAAGTTCATCTGTCAATAGTCTGGCCATTTTGACATTTACATTGGGGGCCATCCATTGACAACTGTAATAGTTTTCTAAGGTCAAGGCCTTCAGTTCCTTCATGAAGTTTAGCTATTAAATCTAGTGCTGTGGAATGGCCAAGGAAAACAGAATCCAGATATCGAGTTTTTATTCTTTTAAATGATTCTGACCAATACCTAATTACAATATCCATCTGACCTTTTTGAACTACTTTATTTAAAGCTTCGTCGAAGCAAATAACAAACTTTGAATTCCCTATGTCCCTTCTTAAATGTTCAGAGAAGTATGGTGATAAGCCAAAACAAATCATGTAAGACATTTTTGAACTACTACAAGTAACTGCTTGTCCTATTTTACTGTCTGGAAACATTGCTTTGAACAAACTGGAAGCATCATGAAAGGAATTATACGAACTATGGGACATGACAAGTTTCATGGCCCAGAGAATTTCAGCTCTTAAAACAGCTTCTTTTGAAACATGATTCTCTAAAGAAAGTTTATTACTACAATAAGGTTTAACACATGTTGCAGTAGAAGTATCATTCGTTTCTGCTATGATTTTTTCTTCAGATATGGACTTTTTATTTTCATTAATTGTATTTTCTTTCGTAGATTTATCAGTCTGAAATACTTTTTCCAATGGCAAAGAACCCTTAGCAGAATTTGCGTTTCTCTGATGTTTATAACCTTCCTCATGGCTGGTAATGGCTGTTCTACCCATATTACTGAGTTGAAATGATCTTCAACAAATAGAACAATGGGCAGAGAATGGATCGCTCTTTACTTCTTTTAACCAAGAGCACCATTCTGGAGTTATTTCCTTGTCTGTCCACTCTGGATTAAATAATGTTCTTTTCTTAGACATATTATATATACTTTTTCCTAAAAGAAGAAAATACACAATTATACTGCAATCATTTTTAAGAAACTGATTTTGTATATTTATTACATTCTATCAAAAGTAGCTCCAAAACAATTAATGCAAAAGGGGAAAAAATCTGAATCTATTCTAGTTTTAATTTATAAAATCTTAATTTAGGGTTAGGTGGGGCAAAATAAATTATAATAACAGTACTTTTTTTATTTATACTATGTTGCCAGATTTCTTTTAATGCTAGATATTAAATTACATATTGCTTTAATTAAATAAATAACTGCACATGAACCTGCTTAAAAATGCTCTTTAGAATGCTGAAAATATTAAACAACAGATTTAAGAGAAGAAATTTTATCATTTCAAAAAAGTGTTGCCAATCAAGAAATTTGAATTTTAAAAAAAAAGTAACCCACTGGCAACACTACCCCAGACTTGTATAAAACCAAAAACTTTCTGCAGAAATAAATATTTGGTCAAAAACTTTCTGCAAATTAATCTTAAAAAATTACGTATATTATTTTTACGTTATGAATTAAAAACAGTGGTTTAAAATAATTACCATAAAAAATTAAAAACTAATTAATATTAATTAGAGAATAATTATTCTGGTTAAACAAGGAAAAAAAACAAACAAAGGAAATTTTCTGAAAGGAGTAAACTCCCGGCACTAAGTGTTTTTGTTTTCCTGCGCCTCTTTGAAGAAATTAGAGGGGGTTTTTTGCGATCTCTTGACGATTTTTGCCGTTTTTCCGCGATTCTTTGACGAAATTTGCCGTTTTTTCACGATCATTTTACGAAATTTGCCAATTTTCACGTTTTTTTTGATGAAATTCGCATTTTCCTGCGCTCCTTTGACAAAATTAGCAATTTTTCTTCAAATGATGGACAAAATTGATTTTTTTCGGCGATCATTCGTCAAATTTTGCGATAAATTTTATGCCTGAATTTTAAGATTTATGACAGATTTTTTTAATTTTCGGAAATGATCACCTTAATTTTTCGGAATTTTCAGACCGACAGATTGCCGACAGATTTTCGATCGCGGAAAACGTGTTCAAATTCTAAGTGATGTTTCAAATTTTTTTTTCAAAAGGTTAAAAATTAAATTTTTTTACAATGGATTTTAGCGTTTGAAACAGAAAAATACGAAATTTAAAAATATGTAGTTAGTTTTCCCATATTTCTAAAAGTTACGTCAATGAGAAGCCATAAAAATGATCAAAAAGAAACTTATGTGCGACAATCGCGTACATTCAATTCTTATCTTTCATAGGAGCGTCATAAGTAGGCTCAGAGTGTCGCAGGGAGAGCGCGTATTTCGTGCTTTTTAGGTTCTGACTTTTAATTATCTCGGTTAACAAAAAAAAAAAAAAAATGAATATCAGGGTAGGCTTTGGTCTATTCTTATACACATTTTCGGATCTCTACAGGCGGTAGATTTCGATAGCCGCTTTTAATCCCTGTAAAAGTCCTCTCCGATTACTTTACGATTTTTTGCCGTGTTTGGGGGGGGGGGGGGAATTAATCGGATATAACGGTACCTCGAGATGTATGAGAAAAAGTTTAAAATATTCAAAATATCGATTTATAAAACATGTTAACTCTTCAATAAAATATGGAAAAAAAAACTGCAAATTTTTCTTAAATGAAAGCTTTCACTAAGTTTCGATTTCGGATCGTTTAGCGTCCCGGATAATATATCCTGTACTATATATTAAAAATATATTTAAATCTAAATTTTTGAAAAATGACACACATACGAGTGAAGAATAATAGATGAGTTCATGCGAAATTTTTGCATTACGTTAGCTTTAGAATAGTGCAACCAAATTAAATTTTTCCAGGATTCACCTTTTTTATTTTTTTACTAGCAAAGTTGTATATAATAATGTGATAAAAGGGGATAAAAACATATCTTCAGAATAGATATTTAATAATAACAATCTCGTTTCTGAAAAAATCGTTTAGTTGTTATATATTATTTATTATTAAAAAACTAGGGCTATTAAAGAATACTTTTAATTAAGATTACTTACCTGCAATTAACAGAACTTTCGGTTTCAGAAAAGAATCATGCCGTCACCAAAACGAAATTAAATCACCTTCTCACTCAGCAGCTGTCAGCAGAAGACAAGAAGATCGCGGCTCTCCGTTCGCTTTAACCAGCCCTTCAGCTTCCGCCTATTTCACTCTTCATGAAAAAGGGTTGCATTAAAAAACAAACGAAATTATTTGGCGACATTCAACTTTAAAGCTGACAAAAGAAACCGGAAAATAACTCTATTCTATTGCGCGGTTCGCTCTTTTACAGAGTCCCATCATTGGCAGATATTGCCCATTTGGCGACAAATTTGTATAGCTAAAACTTCTGCCTGTCAAAATGTGAATTTAGTAAAATATTTAGCGAAAATTCTACTTCTAAGTGAAAAATAAGAACTTTTTTGCAGACGAACCTCGGAATTTGGCAAAATCTTGAGACATGATACCACATAAAAAAATCCCTGACTTTTCCAGGTTTTAGAAAAAAAATTGCAATTTTCCCTGACTTTTCCATGACTTTTTGAGCACTTGTCATTTTCCCTGATAATTCCCGGTTTTCCAGTCGCGTATGAACCCTGTATTAGTGTCAGAGACAATAAGAGAAAAGTATTGTTGCCTTGGAAACGACGACTTAATATCGAAATGCTTAATGATAGCATTCTTAATCAAAATACACTTAAAACTTATCCCGCCGGTGACACCGTATAAAATTAAATAATTACAGCAATACGCAATTTGTATACATTATATAAGCTTACAGAAAAAAATAATAAACTAATCCACCGTTAAAGTTTAAATTGATAGAGTATTAGGCATTTAAATACTTATTTAACAAGAAATTTATAAATGCATTTCAATCTCTTGCATTTGACAAGGAAATGTATTGGTACGCCAAATAGCATGGAGCGTCTTTTCGTGCCAAATACTCGAAGAAATATTTTTTTTTATACAGATTTTCTACTGGGATTCTGCCTCTGCATTTCACTGATCTTTTTTACATACATGAGTAATTTCATTAGTATTTTTCCCTTTTCAAAATAGTTTGAGTATGCACTTTAAGGAGACCTTCCTTGTGAGTAACAACTTTGTTTATTAAAATTTTTTTATTAACCCTTACAGAAAAAACTAGCAGATGTAATTATAAAAATGACGATTCTTATGAGTTACACGTTTGTTTATTTTGATTTTGTCGCCAAATAATTTGATTTTATTCCAAAAAGGCAAACGTGACATTAGCCCCAGCGATGTTCACATTACATAGCTGATTTTTCAAATGTAAGACAGCATTTTTGAGCAATTTTTTATATTGAAGTGTAAATTATATAAATAGCATTTATTATAAAAGTGGATTTAAACTTTAGTGAAAATGTCTGCCCTCCACCCATACACATATATTAATTTAATTTCAGACATTTAAAATATTTTTCTCGTACTTTACTATGGAAACATGCTGGTTTGTTTTCCCCAAACTTGTGACTTTTATAACCTTGAAACTCAGATCAGCGAATATTGTCCACTCTTTTTTTTTTTAACACATATCGCCAATTTCCTTCTTAGAAATGTCTACTGTTTCAAATTTTAAGTACTAAAGATTATTCTTAAGAAAATTCATGTAATTATGCGTTATTAATACCACACAAGAAAAACATTTTACAATAAAAATTTCTTACTGAAATAAATTTTTGATGATCTTTTTAACTCAACATCACTTTTTTTTTTCTTAGTTTTTGAAAGTTTTTGAATGATATTGGATTTTTCTTCCGAAATCAGGTTACCTGCTAATTAGCGTATTTACTGAACTGTTGGATGTTTCTTTTATATTTGAAACAGACTATGTGGACAATGATCCTGATTGCAGAAGATTACATGAAATTCGTACTTAGCGATTAGTAAATTTATGGTTTTTTATTATGAAGGAAACAGACAAAAGAAGTTTTGGTATTATATATTTTTCATCTGCAGTTATTTTATTATCACTAAATAAGCAATACTTGGAATGACAATACTCAAGAAAAGAATCTGATGCACAGCCCTAACCACTAAAATTAGTGAAAAATTAACGATTTTAGGTTTATTTAGGCAACAGACTGAAGAATAAGGTAATTTTTGAAAATAAAAAGCATATTTGTTTCTCTGTGCTTATTATACTCATTAGAGAAATGAAAAAAAAAAAATCTTCGGTGCATCAAAAAGATTAATACGTACTAGGTTATTAAGTTTTGTATAACTACCTTTATTTAATATCCTCAAAGAGTATTTTTAGTGAAAGATCTAATATAATTCAGTCAACAGCAAATTGACTTTATTTAATGGAAAGTAGTTTGGTTCATAATTACCTTTGTTTTATATCTAACTCTGGTTTATTTGTAACCATGTAGTTGCAAACACTTCTAATGTTTGACGTCAGACTTACCTGTGAACCCGATTATGGTAGATTGGGAAGATTTTGATTGAATGAAAACAAGAGGATTATATTTCCATCATAATCAGTTATCGAGGTTTTTTTCCAGGTTTACAGTTATATGATTGCAATTAGTACATATATAAAAAAAAAAAGAAATGGCAGTGAAAATGATATTATTTAAATTTTATTCAAACACTTGAGTTTTAAAAATCCACTTTTATATGATTCAAATTTCTTTTAAATATGGAAGTTAATCAGTTCTTTGTGTGCAAATAATTTATTAAAATTTTTTACTGTATTTATTCTGCTGCACTCCGAAGGTAAAAAACTGCAGTAGACCTGCCAGAAGAAGACGTATATTACGAAATATAATGTAGCGTAGAGAGAGAGATTGTATTTAAGCTACCAGAAGCATACATTGCACCAACATGAGAAGCCCAGCAGTTTAGAAACTAACAAACGAAAGTGAATAATCTGAACATGATTAATGTTCAGTGGTCACAATCATCAATCATTGCAATTATCCCTTATTTTAGTAGTGTGGTGACTAGAACATTTTAATTTCTGATGATCATAATGGCGGTATTTCCTTCCCAACCTGTACTTTAAAGATCTACTATAAAAGAGTTTCTTCTGAATAGCCCAAATTTTGCCTAAAGCATAAGATATTAGCTAAATGACGTTTGCATCGTATTCAGCAAATGCGGAAAGACTTTCCAGGTGAAGGTCCATATTAATTTAAAATACAAGGTCGAATTCATAATGTATGTCAAACTGGTATATTTCAGACTAAAGCCTGGTGTACGCTGCCGAAGGCAGTGGGGTTTCCAACATTAGGTTTGTTTGAAAGATTTTCATTTAAAAACAAAAAATTGAAACAGACCAGAGCATGGATAGGATACCTGGTGTACCTGCCAAAGGCAGAGCGGCCTCCAATTCTAGGTTTGTTTGAATGTTCCAGAATCCTTTTATCAAGGTCAAACACTTAAGAAAAAAAAATTTTTTTAATTTCTAATGACTTTGTATTGCTTTTTGAATTTGAAAAATTTTCTAAATGGCCGCCATTTAGATGTTGCAATGAAAGTACTGGTTCTGTACACTTGCTTAGTTACATCTAAATCGGTTCATAAATACGAGTGTTACAACATGATAAATATCATATATACAGTAAATTCTGTCTAAGGCGGAGTCGATCGGGACCGAGTAAATTTTCCGTCGTAGACAATATTCCGCTTTAGACAAATTTTTCTCTGTTTGTGGATTCGCAGGGACTTGAAAATCTTTCCGAGTTAGACAGATTTCTGTCTTACACAGAGTCTGCCTTACAGAGAATTTACTGTATATATACATGGAGGGTAGTTTGAGTCTAGGGGTCATGATCAGCAAAAGTATACCAAAATTTTTTAGATTTATTTTCTTCCTGACAGCTGCAAATGGTAGCTTTTAATTTTTTGTAATGAAAGCTACCTAAAAGGAGAAAAAAAAACCTTGCTATTGGAGAAATAAGCATTCTTATAAACTTAAATTTTATAATGCTTTAAAAATCAGTTTGAAAGGCAATTGAGTTGTTATTGATGGGATAATATGACTCTGTAATAGGAATTCTGCTTTTTCAGAATTTAGTATCACCCCCGATGAAAAAACAATATATGTATATAAATATAGATACAGTAGAGTCCCGATTATCCAAGTTAATCGAACTTATACCTTTGGAATGGATCCTTTTCTTCTGATGGACTGATGGCTTCTATTATTATGAAACAGCCATTATGAATGAAGTGTTAGGTGAAGATGAAAGAGCAGTCATAAAAAGTTAGATTTTCTGGTCAGAATGGGAAAAAAAATTATGGCCATTCCCCCCCCCCCCCTCCCCCCATTCTGACTAGAAAATCAGAGTTCTAACTTTTTACGACTGCTCTTTCATCTTCACCTAACACTTCATTCATAATGGTTATTTCATAATAATAGAAGCCATTAGTCCATCCGAAGAAAATAACTTGGTTAAAGCGGAAACTCGGATAATCAGGACTCTACTGTAGTTCAGTTTTAAGACTTAAAATACGCAATTTTATTTTATATAAAATGACGCCATTTGCATCTACTAAAGAATTCATCATTTGCGATCCAGTATTAAACAACATGTACAGTAAAGTATGCATATAGGATGCCACTATCGCTGAATAATGCACAAATTAAAAAAAAAAAAAAAAAGATTTCATCATTACAGAATCTTGACAAAAAAAACTAGTTGGTTGTGCCAATCCCAAAACTTTCTTCTATCTTATACATCTTAATATTTCAAAACCTAGTTACACATGTTATTAGTTTAATACTATACCAACTTTGATTTTCATCTTAAATTTCTGCTCAAGTCAATTAAACGGACTAAAAACGAGTTAATCTATACCATGATATTTGTTAAAATTATTAATTTTTCCTTATTCTGTCGTTATCAGCTGTTTGCGAATAGCCGGCATAGCAGGAAGCAAGTTCCCGCCGATGCACAATAGAACTACGAAAAATCAAGAAAAGTATACAAAAATCGCTAGCACGGAGCCCCTTTACCGCGCAATATTTCCAAATTCAAGGAGAACCTGTTGGCCAAAGCCAAAAACAAGCACAAACATTTTGGTTCAATTGTATGCATAATTTTATACGCTGTTCGATGGTACAATAATGAAAATGGCACAGAGATCGGAATTATAGCGCCCCCTTCTTTCGGATTTTTTCAAGTTCAGGGAGGACTTGTTTGCCATAGCCAGAAACATGCACAAAAAATTTGGTTCAATTATATGGATAACTTCATACACTTTTCGATGGTACAATAATGAAAATGGTACAGACATCGCAATTATAGTACCCCTTCCGGCAGAATTTTTCCAAATTCAGGGAGGACCTTCGTGACATGACCAAAAATAAACACATAAAACTTGGTTCAATTCTATGCATAACTTCATACACTTTTCGGCGGTACAATATTCAAAATGGCACAAAAATTGTACAAAAATCGCTATTACAGCGCCCTCTACGAGTGATGTTTTTACAAATTAAGGGAGGACCTCCTTGCCATAGCCAAGAATTTAAAAAATTTTTTTTGGTTCAATTCTATGCATAACTTCATACACTTTTCGATGGTGCAATATTCAAAATCGCTATTACAGCGCCCCCTAACGGCGAATTTTTCGCAAATTCATGGAGGACTTGCTTGCCATAGCCAAAAACTTAAAATAAAAATTTGGTTTAATTCTATGCATAACTTCATACACTTTTGGACGGTACAATATTCAAAATCGTTATTACAGCGCCCCCTACTGGCGAATTTTTTCCAAATTCCGGGAGGACCTGCTTGCCATTGCCAAAAACTTATAATAAAATTTTGGTTTAATTCTATACATAACTTCATACACTTTTTGATGGTACAATGGTGACGGACACACAGACAGACATTTTGTATAAACATGTTTTTTGGAATCTCTGACCCCTAAAATATGCAAATCCGTCGAAAAAAATTTCGATTACAATACTTTCTTCTATTGAAGATAGAAGAAAGTAAAAAAAGACGATCTAATGATTCCTATGCCTTCCTTTGTTTGTAATATTAATATAAATACTTAAAATTAAATTTAGTTTATAATAGCTCCTTGTTTAATCAGAAATCATTCATTTATATTTTTTCAAAATAGCACATATTTTAATTACACTTTTTTTTTTTTCAGTTTTTATGGGAAAATGGCAACAAAAAGATATTGCTATTTTCCCTTTACTTTCTACAGAGATGGAGTGCTTGCATTGCCAAAATTAAACAAATATCACTAAAAACTACAAAAAAATTAATATCTCAAAAATAAATGCAGATGCAATTTTCAAACAAATTGCATTAAAAAGCACTTCTTTTTCCCAATATGACAGTATAAAAATAGAAAATGTGCGATACTTAGAAGTTTTAAAAAATGCAATAGACAATTTAACAGTACAAAGATATATCTACTTTATTTTATGGCTGGCTTCTGTAAGGTAATGTTATTTTTCGAAGACGACACAAAATAAGCGAGGAGAAAGAAGTAGCATACTGGGGGGCTAATATCTCTTGTCTATTCTCGCCTTCTATTTAAAGTCCTTTTCCAGAATTGCTGACACAAAAACAAAATTCACATATTCTGTCAGTTGTACAATGATATTTAATAAGAATTGCGCCTTATGCAGATTTCTGCCAATGGTTGGTATTTTAAACGAAAATCACAAAATGTTGTCAAGAGAGAGTATTTGGAATTAATAATTAATTTTATGCAAGATGATATTTTGAAATGGGAAAATTAATCTTGAAACAAATAAAAAAAGTTATTGCCAATTTGCTACAGCGTACTTTCGGTAGCTGACTTTCGCTCCGATGACAAAAATTTTTTGGGCTCTGATTTCAAATAGACAGACTCAGATTAAAAAAAAAAAAGACCCAAATCCATCGACAATTCATATATATATGTAGTGTGAATTACAGGCATTTTCAAATCACAGGTTTACAGATTATTAGTACTTTATTGTAATAGTTTTAGTGCAATTATACATAACTAACCCAAAGTGTTCTATAGTGGTTACTAACAATATGCAAGACATTTTTTATTGATAAACAGACGATTAAGTGTTGCAAAGATTGCAATATCAAAATATTTTTACTAAAGTTAAAAATTTGATGAGATGAGGGGGGGGATGAAGTAGAATGTAGTGATGGGCGATTTCGATTTTTTTAATCGATTTAATCGATACTATGGCCAACTCGATTTAATTGATGCTATAAATTTTTTAATCGATGTCTCTAAAGGTCATATCATTTTCATTTTCCTTCAAAAATTTAAGGTCAAGTAGTTGGATGTCCAATCCCAAAACTTTCTTCTGTCTCATAAATGTTAAAACTTCAAAATTCGCTATCACAGTGTCAAATTTAAATAACCTATACCCATCATGAGGATCCAAAAGTATAGGTTCGTTGAAATATGTGTATTTAAAAAATATATATAAGAATCCCATTTCCCTAACAAATCATTGAATTTCGGCCCACACCCTCTTAGATGTCCGCAACGGAAAATCCCAGTTCAAAGGGCATAAAAGCGACACCTGCTGGGTAGTATACACCCAAGCCTAATAAGGATCTATTTATACGACAGTGTAACAGAATATGAAGTTTGATTAAATTCCGTGCATTAGTTTTGAGATATGGCTATCATGAATATCATGAAAAAAGCAGTATAGCAACGCAGCCTATTACATGATTAACACGAAAGACTCAGAAACAACTTACGTCAATGACTAACAGAATATTAAGTTTGATGAAATTCCGTTCATTACTTCTTGGGATGTTATCGCAAACATTGTGTAAACCCTGAAAAACAGTGTTGAATTCAGGGGCTGGTACGGGTGGACCCCCCCCCCCTCCCCGGAACATTGAAATGTCTCCTAGGGAGATTTGAGATTTTATGCTTAATGGACGAAAGTCCAATCCCCCCCCCCAGAGAAAAATGTCTGAATTCAACACTGTTGATAAAAGCAGCATGGCAGCACAATTTGTTATATCATTTACACAAAAACCTAATCATGGATAACTTATGGCATTGTCTAACAGAATATTAAGTTTGATGAAATTTCGTTCATTAGTTCTTGAGATATTATCCCTAAAATTGTTTAAATCCTGAAAAACGTGTTGAATTCAGGGGGTGGCCCGGGGGGATGACATCCCTCCCCCCGCAACAAAGCATAAAATCTCAAACTTTCTGGGGGGCATTTGAGTGTTTCGGGGGGAGGAGAATGTCACCCCCCCAGGGCCACCCCCTGAGTTCAATACGTTTTTGTACATTAAAAATTGATGAAATTTCGTTCATTAGTTCTTGAGATATTATCCCTAAAATTATTTAAATCCTGAAAAACGTGTTGAATTCAGGGGATGGCCCGGGAGGGTAACATTCCTCCCCCCCCCCCCCCCCCGCAACATTCAAATGCCCCCAGAAAGTTTGAGATTTTATGTTTTTTGTACATTAAAATGTACAAAAGTCCAATCCCCTCCCCCTCTGAACTGTCCCTCCCGGAGAAAAATGTCTGAATTCAACTCAGCTGATAAAATCAGCATAGCAACGCCCCCTGTTGGGCGATTTATACCGAAACCTAATAAGCAGCAATTTATGCCAACGTCTAAAAGAATGTGGTCTTATGAAAATCCGTGTATTAGTTCTTGAGATAGAGCTATTGCGAAACTCGGGAAAAATGCAGCATAGCAGCGCCACCTGCCGGTAGATTTACATCAAAACCTAACCCTCAACAACTTATGTCAACATCAAACTGAATCTGAAGTTTGGTGAATATTCGTGCATTAGTTCTTGAGATAGCAATCTTGCGGAAATCATGAAAAATGCAGCATAGCAGCGCTACCTGTTGAGCGATTTTCACCAAAAAGTAATCAGCACCAATTTATATGAAGGTCTAACTGAATCTAAAGTTTCAACAGATTCCATGCATTAGTTCTTGAAATAGACCGCTCACAATTTTTTTGTCACAGACAAACAAATAGACAGACTGACAGACAAAAAATTTATAAAAATAGTCAAATCGTATTCCAGACAAGAAGTTCTAACACTATAAATCCTTAGAAACCGGAAGTCGAAAATTTTCACGAAAACAACACTTTATTTTTTTAAAGACAAAAGAAAGCAAGAAAAGATAGATGAACGCATCGATTCTGCCCTTGGATCAGAAACGGTGAATCGATTCAGTTCAGATTCGATGCCGATGTCGATCTTCAGATGCGATCTTCAGAATCGTTACTTTTTTGATTTACTTCAATTCTTTAGATGCAATGTCGAATCGTTATATTTCGATTTACTTTCAATTCTTTAGATGCAATGTCGAATCGTTATGCTTTGATTTACTTCAATTCAAATCGCATCGCGGTCGATCCACGATTCGGGTTGAATCAATTCTTCCAATTTTGCTGTTTTAGTGCCAGAATTGCTGTAAAATTTTGTATAAGAGCCTTTTTTTTTACTTTCTAGGTTAAATCAGTGTTGAATGCAGGTATTTTTCTCAGGGAGGGATTTATGCGACTCCGGTCGGGAATCGGGGGGGGGGGGTATATTTCAGAGTTCCGTAATGGGGGGGGGGGGGTGCACATTTGTCCATTAAAAAGCATAAAATCTCAAAACTTACGGGAGGGACATTTCAATGTCCCGGGAGGGATGTCCTCTCGGGCTCCCCCGTGAATTCAACACTAGGTTAAATCGTTATACTTTTGTTTAGAAGCCTAGTTATTCAGGTTACTAGTTTATTATATTGTATTTTTCAAGTTCGTCCCTTCTAATCTCTCCACCCCCCTCTCCCCTTTTCCTCGCTAATCTTAATTTACAGGCCCGTTCAGAATTTGCATGCAATTTTTAAAATGTCCAATTCTTGTTCTATTTTATTATAAAGCCACATTTTGAAACCTTGACCAAAGATACTTTTGAGGTCACCCCTCCGACCGTTTGGGGCGCTACCTGCTCCCTCGGGGGGGGGGGGGGGGGGGGAGGATATTTTTTATTTCTTCCAAACCATATCGTATAACATATCGTTGGAAAGCTTTTAATGTGATCTTTTATTTTCTGTCTCTAGCCTTCCTTCTTTTTGGTAAGGGTCAATCGTGCTCCAACTTATGTATTGATATTTTTGACAGTAATTTCAAAGGAATATATTATTCTTTCAGATTTACTGTTTTAAAGGCAGAACTGCTGTCAAATTTCGCATAAGAGCCTTTTTCTTTCTAGGTTAAATTGTAATATTTTTAGTTTAGGAGCCAAGTTATTTGGGTTACTAGTTTATTAAGCTGTACTTTTCCAGTTCGTCACCTATACATCCCCCCCCTCCCCCGATCCCAATTTTCTTAATTATGGTCCAATTTCAATGGGACCTTTTTTGACATTCTTCCCGAGTCATTTGTTTACCAACTAAACACTGATATTATATCTGCAGCTCTTGGTGAGCACTATTTATGAATGGTAATAACAAATTTCGTCTCTTTTCCATTTTAAACTTATCATTCTTGGTTTAAAGCCACGTGACTCAAGGTTGTCGTTAGTTAAGCCGTATTTTCACCCGTAAGGTTGTCAAAGTGTTTGTGTAAGTTGTATTATAAAAAAATCAGTCGTTTACAACCAAACTTACTGATTTATGATACTTTGAATTTTATGAAATTTCGGAGCTTTCCGAAACTAAAGGATCCCCTGTATGTTATTAATTTTTTTCAAGGGTGTAGGTATGAAAATACGTGCTAAAATGCTTTAAAACCTTTTTTTTCAAATAATATATTTAACAATTTAAACAAAGTGATTCTCGAGAATTTTGTACTGTTCTAAAAGGGGACCACATCTTAGAATGTAAGGGGCGTAAAAATTCGAAACTTGGACAGGGCGATGCAAAAAAAAAAAATTCTCCTTTCAGAAATTTGAAAAAATATTATCTTAATTACAAGCTGAGATATTAATTATTATTTCACTAATTGGTTTATTTCTATTAAATGTTTTTTTTTAAGGCAGTCACGTGATTTTTTATAGCAGCATTAACGTTTTCTACCGTTTAGCGTGAGGTTCTTTGACGGCGGGCTGAGATAATTACTACTTTTTCAATATCAAAAATTTTATATGTGTTCATACCACTATTTTCGAATAGTAATTTCACAAATATCTTGAATTCTTGCTTAAGACTACCACCCCCTATCTTCGTATCTTCGGATAGGTTGTATAAAGGAGTTTCGTTTAGATACACTTTTGTTTTGAATAGACTGCGCTCCCTGGTGGTGGAATATAGAACTAACAGACCGCGATTTCATTTAAAGTAGAAAATCTAACAAGGCGATCTGTTCGAAACTTTAAGATAGTTTATAACACATAAAAAAAGTTTAAAAAAGAATGGTGCGAAAATTTTGGGAGGAGGTTGGGGGGGGGGGAGCCCGCTAGAATTTTTTTTAAGCCTTAGCGTTCCTTACCGTTTCAGGTGGGGTTTTTTGACGGAGTCCTGAGATAAATGCTACTTATTAAATATAAAAAAGTCAAAAGTTTAGTTACCACTATTTCCGAATAGTAATTTCGGCAAATAGCTTAAATTTTTGATCAAGATTGCCACACTCTTGAGTAATATATCTACTGATAGGTTGTTTAACGGAGTTTCGTTCACAGTTTTGTTAGGAATAGAGTGCGCACCCTGGTGGTGGAATCTGGAACCAACATAACGCGATTTTGTTAAAATTAGGAAATCTAACAATGCGATCTGTTTTAAGCTTTAACATTGTTTATAATACATGATAAAAAATTATAAAAAAGAATGGCGTGTCACATTTCGGGGGAGGGGCAGAACAAAATTAGAAAATATAACAAGGCGATTTGTTTGAAATTTTAAGATAGTTTATAACACATAATAAAAAATTTTTAAATGATGAATGTCAAAAATTGGTGGTGGTGGTGGGGGGGGAGGTGAGCGCGTTTTTCCTACCCGGTGGGCAAAGTGGAGGGGGGGGTACACCTATACGGTGCTGTAGGCAGCGGGAACCCGGTTCGCGGTTCGTTCGCTTCGAGATTTCATATTAGGCGGAACCCGCTAGTTACTAGCTATAATGTTAGATTTCCAAGCAATATACATGTGCGTCCACTATCCTTCTAAGACAGTAAAATTAATTGATTTTTATTTCTTCTGAGAAAACTAAATTTTCACGTCTTGCAGCGACGATTTTTTTTTTTTTTTTAAATAAAAGAACTTTAATAAACTTTGCTAGTTACATTATTAAACTCAAATTGTAAGAATACTAAATCGGTTCTTATGGCAACATGAATTATGTCCCGGAAAATTTAAATTTTAATTCAGGCTGGAAGAAAATCACAATGATTTAATTACAGGGACAGTCAAAAGTTTTCCGTTACATTACGGCCAATGGAAAAAATTATTTCAAGTGCATTTTAAGGATGTTACAGACTTTCGAACAGAATGAAATTGATATGCACTTATGAAGTGCACTGTTATAGTACGAGCGCACCACATTTGCCACGTTTGACGCGCAATTTCCAACTTGTATTTAACCGAGACCTTTCTTAAAAAATAAATTTAAATAAAATCTAAATTACAATATTAGTAAAATTACATCTTGAAACTAATAATTTAAAAGTTAAAAACTTTATTATTTGACTCAAAAGGTCTGTAATAGCTTACGATTGGGCCCCTGACTTTGTCTACCCTCTAAATGTGAGGTATGAGAGGTGGTCGCTACGGCTCTGCTGATTCGCTAAGTTTTGAAATTAATATTTTTGAGCTTGTCTGTGCGAATCTGTGACTATCGAAATATCGATTCAAGTATCGATTCTAGAATTTGAGAATCGATTCTTATTGTGATCGATTCAGTTTTATACGATGTCAATTTTAATCGATTCCTGAATTTTCCAGAATCGCCCATCACTAGTAGAATGGTATGCACAAACATTAGTGATGTCCCAATAAAAGAGCATCTTTACATATTTTTTTAACTTATGATGGAACTTTTTTCAGTTAAAAATGTATAACATCAATAAAATAGATTTTGTACCTTAATGATTTTTATCTACATTTTGAAACACTTTACCATGTACACCAAGTTTTGAAATTGAAAGTCAGATATGGCCTTATGTGTATCTTTTGTGAAATAAACGCACATAAAATGAAATAAAGATATTTTCTCCTTTTATATATTACTTTTCTCTTTTTTACACAAAATACATTCTTCACTATAATTAAGGATAGATAATAATGTGTTTGAATTTTTTGCTCTAATCTTGTATAGAAATTGCAGATACTGCTCACACACGATAAGCATGCTGCAACTTTGTATAACATCAATAAAATAGATTTTAAGCAATAATTGCCAATAGAGGGTAATTAAATCCTTATAAAGTCCTGTTTAAAAGCTACAGATGCAACACATGCCATTTTCAACAGGTATAATTTCCAACTTAATAACAAACATACATCAATGTGCAAATTCTTGTGTATGAAAGAAAAAAAATGCTAAATACATAATTTTCAGTAGAAAGCATGTAATGGACCTAACATTAAAATCATGTGGCGATGCAAGCATATTTACTAAGAACGAGAACACAAGTACACAGACAGATGGACTGAATGTCGAACAATGTATAGAAAAGAAATTCTCCTACAGTTTAATAAATCAATACTATTAATGAACAGAAACAACGAGTCTTATCTGAAATAGAATCATTGGAACAAAGTAAGTTTTCAATTGTGTAAAACACTGCATAAAAGATATATACTATAGAAATTTACTTTTTCCCTACCTTTAATAATACAATACAAAATTTTGACACAAAACTATCTTTTATTTTCTCAAAATTTATGTTTTCTTTCTGATGCTTACATTTTTGTTCCTGAAAAAAAATGAAAAAATGTTTCACTACATTAACCCTCAGACTATCAAAAAACAGCGTACAAGAATTACAATAATGCATCCAACTGCAGTTAAAATTCATTAGTTTTTATTCAATATTCTTTTCAAATGTACAAATTTAGATCTAAAAATATGAGTTTACAAACCAATTTTTTAATTTTATCGCATTCAGCTGGATGTTACTGTATTTAAAACAAATTACAGTTTTTCTTGCTGAGTCCATTAGACCCGGCTGGTAGGCAGAGGGTTAAAACTATACAAAATGAAATGACACCAGTTAATACAAATAAGTAATAAAGTCGATATAAATATCAAAAGTTTTATTTTTCACATTTAAATGTTACATAAAGCAATAAAATAGTTGCAACATTTATTTTTTTAACCGGATGATGAATAAAAATTAGAAAAAAAAACTAACATTTAAGCATAGACTAAATCAAAATAATGCACTAATGACACAATGCCAGAATAAGTCTTCAGTCAAGTGTAGATAAAAGGATACACAAATAAAGTTAATTGTATGAAGGTGCTGAAGGAACATGACGAGAGGCATACCATTCATTGTCATTCATATTTACCAGTTCAGCAACAACTAAAGCAACATCATTCTTGTGTTTTTTCAATAGCTCTTCATTTTGCTGTCGATTAGAGAAACCCATTTCAACTAACTGATCAATCGGATTTATTGTACTGCTTGTTGTACCAGTGGCTCCATCTTGATTATTTTGTGCCTAAGAAACGCATCAAATAAGCATTTTGATATTTATAATGATTTATAAATAATTCAGCAAAGTGATATTCATCAAAGTTACATAGAATATTTATATTATTGCTTACACAAATTTTATTTGGTTAGCAGCAACTTTTTTTTTTTTTTTTAAAGTTTACTTTATTAATCATGAAAATGCTTTAATTAAATAAGGCAAAGTATTACTTTTCTTTTTTACCAGTATTAAAAAAAAAGTGATGTATGTAACTCTTGAAGATGCATATATGCACCCGTGGTCTCTACGTACATAAAAAAACCCATCAAATTGCATTATTTCAATAGTTAACACTTCAAAATTTGCATCATCCCAAATTTCATAGTTCTTTTTTTTTTTTTTTTCATGCCTTCAAGATATACTTATTAAAGCATTTGATACAAAGACATGCTATTAATTTATTTTACAACTGTATATGTTCCATTAATATATATGTTGTTTATGTAATTACAAAATTAGCTTTTAGCCAGCTAAAAATATTTCTATATATCACAAACTCATAACAGTTTTAACAAACATTTGACAATAATGAACTTTATTGAATATTTCTTAAATACAAAGGCTAACCAACAAAGCTTAATGGGGGTTCTACTTTCAGTCAAATTTATATATATGTATATATATTTTTTTTTTTTTTTTCATTTTTTTAAGTGTGTAGAATGTTACACTAAAGCAGCTTTGTGATATTCCAATTCCTTAATTTTTTTTTAGCTTGTTAAATGTAGCTCGAGCCAGAAACTGCTTTCTATGCGTAGCTTTATGTTCAAAGTTTATTGCATGTCAAAACCATGTTTTTCAAACTGGGCAGCCATTTTTATCAAGAATTATACAACCTGTTTCCTTTATTTTTATTTATTTATTTTTTATTTTTTTTGCTGGGTCAAAGTATAACTTTCATCGATTATTTTTTAGCTCACAAAAGGTTAAAAGAGGTGAAAAAATGACATTTCTTGTTCAAACGACTTCCATGTTGTCAAAAATCAACTTTTTAAATTAAATGTTTGTATAAGCTCCAGAGAATTTAATGCCCTTTCATAATTTGGTAAGCGAATTTGTTTCAGATGCTTCTGACAAGAGAAAAAGGGTTTCATGAATGGAAGTTTATGGCATGCATCTGCAGTTAAATATATAAGTGAAATAAAAAGGCTAAAATCTTTAACAACGATTTTACGCACAAATAACATACAGACACAACAAAAAAAATCCTGTACGATTGTTTCGAGGATTTCTGGATCCCCTTCTTCAGTGAGAGAGAGGGGAAGAGAATTAAAATGGGTTCGAAAAACCTCTTGGTACTGAGCACTGGCTTATGGACTGATTGAAAAGATGAAAACAAGAGTTTATATATCTTAAAGAAATGACATAATGGACCAGAACTAACTGAAAAAAAAAAAGAGTCGCTGTGCAGGATCCCTCCTCACTGGCGAAAGAAAAGGCGTGCTGGTCATATCATTCACTAAGGAGGAAGTATGTTTATGAATATAGTGAGCTTCATAAAAGTCTAGATCAAACACTGAGTTACATTTTTGAATAATTTTAGCCTCTGGATAATTAAACTGGTGGTTGGAATTCCAACAATGTTTCGCTATTGTATATTTCACAAACTCCTGCTTTCTAACGTAATTCTGGTGTTCTTTTAGCCTAATTCTAAGTGCACGCTTCATCTGCCCAATGTAAGAGAGGCCGCACTCACAAAAAATTCTGTAAATGCCCCAGGTATTATGGTCGTCAATAGGAGCTTTAAGATTGGAGAAAGAAATTTTATTGGTTGGAAAGAAAACTTTAAAACTGAACCTATTGAGAATACGAGAAATTTGTGTACTGATTTTAGGAAGATCAGAGGTTTAGATAAAATACGGTTAGTGATATTCAAACTAAATCCACGATCAATGGCAACTGCTTTTATCTAGTTAATTTCACTATTAAATAACTCAGAATTTGAACAAATTTTACGTGCACGGAAAATAAGAGTATTGAAAGCTACAAGTTTTTGATGTGGGGGATGATTGGACTTATAATGAGGGGGTAAACTTCCAGCAAAAAGTTTTCAGTAAACTGTCGTCAAAAACTCACAATCATTACGAATTACCAGGACATCCAGAAAAGATAGACGTTGTTGAGTTTCAATTTCAAAAGTAAACTGTACACATGGATCAACTGAATTAAATAAATCAAGAACAGTGTTAATATTATGTTTAGAAAAATCAAGTAAAGCAAAGGAATCCCCTTAGAATTAGGCTGAAAGAACACCAGAATTACGTTAGAAAGCAGGAGTTCGAGAAATCTACAATAGCAAAACCTTGTTGGAATTCCAATCACTAGTTTAATTATCCAGAGGCTAAAATTAATCAAAAATGTAACTCAGTTTTTGATCTAGACTTTTACGAAGCTCACTATATTCATAAACATACTTCCTCCATAACCAGCACCCCTTTTCTTTCGCCAGTGTGGAGGGATCCTGCACAGTGACTCTTTTTTTTTTCAGTTAGTTCTGGTCCATTACGTCATTTCTTTAAGATATATAAACTCTTGTGTTTGCCTTTTCAATCAGTCCATAAGCCAGTACTCGGGGATATAACCAAGGGGTTTTTCGAATCCATTTTAATTCTCTTTTTTTTTTTTTTTTTTTTCCCCTCTCTCTCACTGAGGAAGGGGATCCAGGAATCCTCGAAATGATCGTACGGGATTTTTTTGTTGTGTCTGTACATTATTTGTGCATAAAATCATTGTTAAAGATTTTAGCTTTTTTATTAAAATTCGCACAGTTTTGATCTATGTTTACATAAGTGAAATGTCAATAAATATAATTTTTAAAAAAATCTGAAAAAGATATCTCTTTTCTTTGTGACCAAAAAAAAAAAAAAAAATCGTAAAACATCACATGAATTTTAGACTATAGAAGTAGAACCTCCCGTTAAAGCACATTCAAAGTGAAGATTTAACAAACAGCAAAACAAGTCATTTCATGTCTATTAAAATGAAATTTGCTTGGCAAAATAAAACAACATTTAGAAACTTTATTTTTTGTTAAACTTAACTACCAAAAACCTAAATTAGACTTCACTTTCATTCTGGAATATTATATTTATAATGATTTAAAAATCAGTGAGCAAGACAAATTCACTACCAGACTAGCAGGGATGATTGTTAGAAACAAATTAACTTTTTTAAGATGGCTTGAAAAATGCCAAAAAACACAATTTTACAAATATAAACATCCTAAAATTGTTAATATCTACACTTTTAATATTTGCCACAACACTATGAATGGGAACTCAGACTATTTAGAAACATGTTATCTAGCATCACTATTATTATTGATGAAACATCAGTTGAGAATTACTGTGGAGAACCCAAAATTTTCAAATTTTATCATTCACAGAATGAAAATGGCACATTTGGATAATTAATTTAAATGTTAAATTATGGATGATAAATTTCCTAATGGGAGTCATAAATTACTCTAATCAGTTGTCAACACATATGTCAGACATTTTAAATTACCTATATATTTTTTGATGCAATTTTGTGCATTTGTTTGAAAAATATAAAGCCTTTTTAACTGTTCAATTTGATATTTTTGTCATTTAAATTTTGTAATTATTTTTTCCCTTTTACTTTACCAATTACATAGCAACTGTATTAAATAATGTGTCATAAACAGAAAATTTATTAAACCTGGAATGGAAGAATCACTCTTATCTGCCACCTTGAAAATGGCTTTTTAGGATTCAAAATGATCCATTCTAGGATTAAAACAATGCATTGATTATGATTTTTCAAATTTAAAAAAAAAAAGTTTAAATATAAAACTATTTTTCCATAATCAAATCAACTGATAAGATTAGCACCTAACATGGATAATGCTAGCAACAATATCAAAATGTATAGTTTAAACTGAATGTAAATACCAGGGCTTAATTTCCAAGAAAAAATAAGTACCGGAGTTCTAATATTCTGCTGTAATAACATCCGTTGTGTAACCCCCCCTTCCCGTCCCCTCCACCCTCACATTTATATTTCATACTTTATTTGCAAAATTTAAAACAATTTACTCTTCAGCAGAATATTTTTATTTTTGACTATATCTCCATATGCATTTTTATACAATAAAATCTAATAAATAAACTGAGTAAAAACATTCAAATCAGGAGTGGGAAAGTTTCAGAAAACTCTACTCTCAAAGGATTTCTTTGTATCAACTAGAAAAACAAAACACATAGTGCTGTTCCGGAAGTGCTGGTGGGTTGTCCTTCCCACTAATATTTAAATATTCACTAAAAGTAAAGAAGTGCTGGAATTGCATTCCGGTGAGCTTTGACAAAAATTAAGCATTGAGTGGAGCTAAAAAGTTGATCAGTAAGAATATCTTACAAACACAAACAAAAAGAAGCGAGATAACATGACTGCGAGCAAAAACAGTAGACAAGTTTATTCTAATTCTGGCATTTCTCAATGCCATTTGGAAACAATTTAGGCTTTGGTTTTTCAGAAGCACTGTTTCTGGGCTCCAGAACGCATTATTTGTGAGCTCTGGTAAATTCTGTCCAATTTTTAAATATTAGCTAAAAAAAAGTACTAAAGCTGAGCTCCAGTGCAAATTAAGCGCTGGCCAATACTACTGAAAAACTGTCACAAAAAGGGCAAATCACACTTGGTATAATAAGACATTTGGCAGCAGACCTGATTACAGAAGATCAAGTAATAGGTTTAAATATAAGTAAAAAAATAAAAGTCTAAATAAGTAAAGTAGTTTTTGTCATGCTTTGTATTAGAAAGCTGAAGTATATAACAATAAAAATGTGTGAAGTGCTTCTGTGATGGAAAAGTATCTTTCCTGTTGTAATTGGTTTGTCTCAATTTGGTAGAGGATACAATAAGAAAATTGATCTGAGAAAATATCATGTAGAAATGTATGGTGTACATCACATTAGGATTTTTAAACTAAAATTACAACATTTTATTTATTTTTTTAAAGCATATTTTACAAGGGGTGGGAGAGAGTGAATTTGGCATGCTTTTTGTATTGAAATAGATTTGTTTTGATTGAGTTGAGTAAGAAATGTTACTGTATTAGACTAAAATGATGCCTTAGATTATTTTAGATCAGATCAAACTAGGAAAACTTTCTACTCATGAAGAATTTGCAGAATCATTCATCTACAAATTCCAAATCAATATTGTCCAATTTTGTATTGTAAGAAAGAAAGTTTTATGAAATATGTTTCCATTTGAAAGAAGGAAAAAAAAAAAGGAAACCATTTAAATACAATATAATAATATTCATATAAATATACAGTTTGAGTAATTTAAGTGTAAGTTATTTTAATAGAGTTTAACACTTTTGAGTGGTTAAAACCCACGTTGACCAATTTTGCAGTTAAAACCAGTTATGATCCTTGTTCTGGTTAAAAGTAATTTTGACCAGTCAAATTACAAACCCGCTTTTTATAGCATTTTAGTAGCAACAGCAGCCTTGATGTTGTGGATAAAGAAGGACTGAACCACTGGAAGTTTCAGCTAATTGATAACAAATCATTAATGAAGATTTTCTTACTCTATAACACTAAAAATTTTTTATTCATCACTTTTCTGCAACCAGTAATCACTCTTCTATGCATCCTCCTCCACCCCACCCCCCCCCCCCTCTGTTCTCCCCTCCCTTGATTGAAGATAATAACAAAGTTTTTAAGATTTTTCAGGAACTTGGGAGGTTTCCTTGAAATTCAGGAATCTTCTGAATCTTTCAGAAGCTATGCCACATGCACCAGAAATTCTGAACTTGCAAAATACTCTAATTCCATAACTAAATCTTCTTATTCTTAATATATTCTTAAATTTATCCACTTTCTTTTTATAGATAGGTCGTCTTTTAGAAAACACTAACGTAATTAGTTTTGAACTAGTTTTTTTAGTTCTAAAAACTTGCAAAAGTAATTAACAGCTAAGAATCAGTGATAAAAATGTACCCAACTGCAGAAAAACAATTCACTTAAATGGAATCTTATGCCTGAGAGTTTTGTGTGCGTTACAATTAAAATCATTCAATTACTGAAATATAAAATTACAAAAAAAAAATGCATTTTCAGTTGAAAGAAATAATGACTAAACAAAACATTATCAAATCTATTATTTATAAAAAAAGATATGAATTTATATTCTTACATCAGCATATTGCCGCCTTAAATTTGTCAGTACTTGCATGGTTGAGTTGTATACAGTTGATGCAACATTTAATGGTACAGTCACCATCCTTTCTGGTAACACTTGGACAGTTCTTAAAAAACAAAAAAAGAAAAACATCATTAATGAAGCATTAGATTGATCCAAGTAAAAATATATATATATATATATATCAATGATTATTTTTAGAAGATTTAAATCAACTTAATTATCAGTTCAAATTTAAAATCAGGAAGATAAAATATTGCATAATTCATAAAATTGATTATGCCACTAAGAATTAGATAACTACATATTACTGTTCACAGCTTTGGTGAAAGAAATTTTATCTCTACAACCAAGAAAACACAGTATACTGTGGTCATCACGAAACTTTCATCTATAATATTGTAATGTATTTATTTAAATAGTGCAGTTACACATAAAAATAATAAAGTATGCTGCATTTCTTGGAATTTAACACAGTTACAGTAATAAGTGAAATTTTCAAAAAAGTACATGGCATCCCATACTGGATATTCAAATTAAAAATTAAATCAACATGTTTTTAACATAAATTCGGTGGATTGTACTTAGTAGAAACCAAGATAATACAGCAATAATGCTCACATAAAAAGCATGGATGGCAACAGCACCACTTGAGTGATCAAAGGCAAAATTGGATCAGCATGTTTTTTCATAAGCATCTTGCACATAAAATTTTATGCAATTCCACCTTATACATATCTGCCCTATATATATATAAAATCCTAATGAAATGAATTTATGAAACGAATATATGAAACGGCTGAAATGTGTATCGATTCTTTGAATCGACTGATTAAACAACTGATTTTGTTTCGCGGCGATTTCTCCTAAAATATGGAATACTTTGCGATGAAATTAACACCAAAAATCCGTGTTTATCCACAGATTTCAAAACTGGTATTAGAATTTTTAAATTCAAATTAGTTTTCAAAATATTAATTTTTTTCTAATTTTAAATACATTTTTTCTAATGATGGCAACTCAAATTTTAATCATAACAGATATTTTTTTTTCATATTTCAGAAAAGGTTACCTTAAATGTATGCTAAGAAATGTATCATGCTACGTTTATTCATAATTCAATTTACTTGAACAATCTTTCACCAAATTGAAAGATTCTGATAGAGAAATCAATTCTGACGGTATTTTTATGTTAGCGAGATGCATGTGATAATTCGCCAAACATTTTTCCCGTCGCATTTCTTCATATTTCATTCATTTCATTTAAAATATAATCCTTTCATTCTTTTTATTTAAAATACACAACTTTCATTTAAAATTGATGGCTTTCACTCCTTTCTTTTTCTAAAAAAACAAAACGAAAAGAAAAAAATTAGGCACAGATGTTATCTACGTACCGGGGTACCTAACTGACGCCAAAATGACATTATTGTGATTGACATGGTAACCCGGCTATTATTGTTTATTTAATAATAAATGGTTAATTACTTTTATTTCTTTTTTAAATTTATATAAATTATTTTGTTCTATAGTTATTTTTTTGTTATTTCCTTTTGAAAATAATTTAAAAATACAGTACAATGTAGTAGTTATTCCGTCAACCAATTTCGCAAATTATATAAATCGCCAAACCACTCGTCAAATTGTACAGATTGACAAAATTTTTATTTTAAATAACGAAAGAACAAATAAATTAGTATAACATTAATAAATATAAAAATAAAACGTCAAAATAAAAATCACTTGATGACGTAAACACGTGTAACTTGCTAAAAGTCAAGTGAATGTGACATTTACGATCAACCATTATTGGCATTTAATCTTATAGTTCGCGATAGATTTTTGGTCGACAGGATAACTAAGTAGTACCAAAAATACATATGTAACTGGTATTCGAAAACGAGGTTTTCGCCAAATTTTCGTAAAAAATCATGCCAAACATGCGATGCGTATATGACATCTGGTGAAATATTAAATTATGTAACAAACCATGACATTTAATTTCAACTTCAAATCAATGTTTTAATTTACCACTCGAACAATAAAAAAAAATGCTTGAAAAAAAAAAAAAAAAAAAAAAGGAGAGATTTGCACCCGGCTTTTTTTTTTCTTTCGGCACAGATGTCATATACGGCCCCCATATTGGCGCGATTTTTTCCTGACGCCATTGTCATATACGCAACGGGTACTTAGCGCCAAAGTATCGTTATTTTGCTTGATATGGTAAACCAGATGTTGTTGTTTATGCTGTTGATGCGCTCCCCAAATTGGCGTTGGAAAAAAATCGCGCCTATATGGGGTCTATGAATATGACATTAGTGCCAAACCTTCATATGAAAGGCGAAGAGATCAGATCGTATTTGTTTATGGCATTTGATGACTTGAACTATTATAATATAGATGAAATAATGGGGATAGAATAATATTTGGCGACTTATCACCTGTGCCTGGATAACATTAAAGTATCAAAATAGCACCTAGAGTATAAAAAGCAAAGTGTTCCGCCCGGAACTGTTGATGATAGTCACATGATTTGGGCTATTGTTATAGAGAGCGTTTTAAAATATCGGTTGACAAAGACTCTGAATACTTAATTCATTTTATTTTAGCTTCTTTTCAAATGTTTAATTGATCCTCTTTAATCAAAAATGAAAACGACCATTGGATGTCTTAACAGCAACTGATTCGCCCTTAAATTTTTGCAATCAAAGGAAATTGAATGGAAACCTGTTTACAAGGAGATCTGCACAGCTTTTTTCAGTATAATTTAATCTTCTCTAATATTTTAAAAACCCATCAGATTAGTATGTTTTTAGATTTTTAGATTCTGCGGTGTCTGAATGGGGGTTGGCGAGCGTAGCTTGCAGGGGGCAGAGCCCCCTAGTTGAAATATAAAAATTGTGTGTGTGTGTGTGGGGGGGGGGGAAACCATGGCATAGCAGACAAGTAGTAAGTCAGCAGGTAAGCAGTCAGGCAGCAGTAAGTCACATCAAACAATTATTTATATGAAGATCTAACTAAATAAAAAATTTCATGGAATTCTATGCATTAGCTCATGATTTAGAGCAACAAAAATTTGTATAACATGGAGTTGCAAGACCATTTTTCAAAAATAGTCAAAATTATATTAAGGACATCTCAAAAATGGGAAAAACCAGGTCAAAAATTTTCCCGAAACTTTCTTCTTACGAATGTAGAAGAAAGTAAAAACAGATAAATTACAAATTAAGAAGGATTAATATATTTTATTCAGAATAACTTAATGCCTTGCTATTGAAATTCTGCACCCCCCCCCCCCCCCAAAAAAAAACATTTTAGAAGTGTTAACTGACAAAAACAATAATTAAAATTCTTAGGCAGATTTACCTTTCCTCACTATGTGATGAGGATGCAGGTTCATATATACTTTTAGTAATGTCTTCAACAGGAAATTTAGGAAATGTTGCACTGGCAGCAGGAATGTCAGAAGATTGATCCTAAAAAAAAATTAGATCCAAATAAACGAAAAAATATAGGTCATTTATATAGATAATTTTCTTTGGATATCATTTCAATAAATTTCAAATGACAACATATAAAATGAAAACAAAAAGTAATTTAACACTTTTCAATAAAATTTCATTTGTGAGAAGATGGGGATTTTCTTTTGCCTTTAAAGGCAGTTATGTATAACACAAAAATTAAATTTAACAGAAATCTCATGGGCATTTTGAAAATTGCTGAATGCACTGTTGCAGACAATTAACAGTAACGCCATTGGCACCAGTTTTAAAACTATTTAGTTACTTTGTTTTGTGTACATTCCATGATGACCCCAGCTTGGCAAATTATGAAAAAGGATTAACTAAACACTGAAGTAATTTGCCTCCATTCTTCTATGCACTATAATTTATATAATATTGAAAAAACTCAGAGTAAAAGAAACTCATAAATTGGACCAAGTCTAAAATTGTTTTGCCTCTTTTTGGAGATTGGTGAGGGGTGTGTGTGTGTGTGTGTGTGGGGGGGGGGTATTAAAAAACATTGATTACTATAATTGAAACAGTACAATAAGCCCAAAAAATAATAAATCTGAATTTTTAATTACGTAAATTCTTATTCCCATCGCTAACAAGGCATAAAACCAACAGAGTGAAAAAATATCAAGGACAGAGTTCAAACCTAGGTCATTACATTGGTTCAGCGCACCACTTGCTCTGCCAACTAAACTACACAGATTGCCACCAGTCTGTCACTTCTCACTCTTATATGTCGTAAAGTTGAATTAATGGACTGGTGGTGAACTAATTTTGTCTCACATGTGTCACAGTGGTTGTGGTTCAAGAAGTTATCAATCTTGTGCTGTGTTATCTAACCTTGTCCTGCAGTTGCAGCCTCACCAAGATATAAGAGTGAGAGGTGGCAGGCTAGGTATTGTCTGGGTAGCTCAGTTGACAGAGTTTGATGCACTGAACTAATGACACGGGTTCGAACACTGGACTGAATACTTTTTAACTCTTGGTTTTAAGTTGTGTTAGCAATGTGAATAAAAATTTCCGCACTTAAAAATTCTTTACTGATTATAATACCAACATTCTTTTAATACTGGGATACATCTGTATTCAATATTTATCTTAATTTTTTTCTTTTTAGATACTCATTTTTTCTTTTGAAAAAAAAAAAAAAAAACTATAAAAAAATTTTAAAAATTTTATTTTTATTTGAGAAACTTTTGTACCCAAGTGCAAAAGACTTGTTAACAAATTAAAAAATATATAGCATGCTATTTTAAATAGCATTCTGCCAGCTATCACCATCTCTTATCCAGCAATTTTCCTAGGCTCCTATATAAATGATTTTAAACATATTTACACTTTGTGTCACTATAAAAATTATTTTGTCAAAGTTACAGAAAGAATACTAATTTTTTTTTTAAATAAACAAAAAAACAGTCAGGTTAAGTAAAAAAAATAATAAAAAGAGATCAAATTAGACGTAACATGTGATACAAAACTATAATATACATAAAATTTAAAATATAAATACTAAAGACAGGACAATACAAACATTTCACTGTTAATACAGCCAGCCGTACATAATATTGTAAGCTTTTGTTTAGAGACACTCTAAAGTTTTGTATTGAAATATTTCATCATCATGAAGCTTAGTGTTTAAAATGGACAGTGGCATAGGAGCTGTGCTAAATTAAAAAAATTTGGGGGCGGGGGGGCTGAAATTTTCTCATTTAGCATTGCAGTAAATTTAGAATTGTAAAAGTCTTATTATATTAGGTCATTTCGTTAAGTGCATGTACTTTTTGCAAAAATATTAAAGATATTCATACTGCGTGTACTTTTCGCTAAAAGATTAACAAAGTTATTCATATCTGTCTCTAATATTTCTTTAAATTAAATCTTTGTAAAATAATTCCGAAACATGTTCTAAGATATATTCTTACATGCGAAGCTTAAATCTTAATTCAAAAAAGTAAAATTCTCTAGAAAATAGCCAATAATAACAAAAGTTCTAAATAGCTGACATGTTTTTCAGATTCTAAAAATTATGTTTGATAATAAAGTGATTTTTTTCTTTAGCAAAAGATAGAAAGAAAAAAATACATTAAAAAGATTGTATAAATATTTTAAACCTATATACATTTCCAAAAAATTCATGAAACAATTTTAAAAAATTGATATACGATTAGTGCACTTCTTAAATTTTGCATAGAAAGATCAATAGAATTACGAAAAATGAAGTAAACATTTTGTGAAATCTTATTTGTTCTATTATGTTGAACCGCCTTTAATTTTCCATAAGAAAAATTTTTACAAAATTTCAGAATTATAAAAGAGATGTCTTAATAACTGATGTACGAATTTCTGTACAGAAATTGCCCTCAGCTAATAGTAATAGTAATTATAAGATTAATTAACTACTGGCTGAAAATACTAAAAAACATTTCTAAATATTACAATTTGAAACACATAAGAATTTTGAACTAAAATGAAGAAACCAGTTGAATCATATTTTAATTTTTCACATGCAATACTGAATTATTATTAAAAAAACATAAAAGTATTTGTTATGATGCTAAGAAAAAATTCAGTGCAGGATATTCAAGAGAAAAATAAGTTTATATTTTCCATATACTATTCCTGAACATGTATATCAGATAACATTAAAACAATTAGCAATGAAAATATCCTTATCTGCACACATCAGAAGACAATTCAATGTGTTTCAATATTTTAATTATATAAGCAGTAAGAGTATTGCAATTGAGCTTTCTACTTGCATAAGTGATTTTGTCTTTGGTTACATTTTTAAACAATTTAAAGATTCATCAGATTTTTTTAATGTTCTACATAAACGTTCACAATGTAACTCGTAATCAAGAGGAAGCTATTATGAGAACAATACTTGTGAATTCGCTACATCTACCATAAACATAATCTGCCCCAGCAATACAACTTAATGCAAATAATGATTGAAATTTGAAGGAATATGGTACTTTATATTATTTAGTTATAAAAAAAATACAAATAACAGATTATATATATAGCCTATATAGACAGAATGAAGAAACCAGTTGAATCATATTTTAATTTTTCACATGCAATACTGAATTATTCAAGAAAAAAATACATAATAGTATTTGTCATGATGCTAAGCCAAAAATCCAGTGCAGGATATTCAAGAGAAAAGATAAGTTTATATTTTCTATATACTATTCCTGAACAGGGATATCAGATACCATTAGAACAATTAGCAATGAAAATATCCTTATCTGTACACATCAGAAGACAATTCAATGTGTTTCATTATTTTAATTATATAAGCAGTAAGAGTATTGCAACTGATTTATATACAAAATTTTATACACAAAAAAGACAAATGGATCGATCAGCTTACTTTTTCTGGAACTTCCTGACTTAGACTACTCCTCCTTTCTTCAGGTGCTGGACTATCACCAGTTTTTGATCCAGTGTCACTAGTGACAGAAATATGGATAGAACTGATTTCTGGCATTGGATTTTCACTAGTTGGACTGTTTTCACCACTTTCTATGATACTGATTTCAGAAGAGGATCCATCAGCACAAACATTATGTGAAATATGTATCTTCTGCTCTGTATTCTTTTCTTCGCTTTGAGAAGGTCGTCGTTCAGACAGTTCAGGAACTCCAGTTTCTTGAGATACTGTCTCAGCTTTGAAGATTTGTTTAGGAATAGGCTTAGTTGACTTGAGACCTGAAGATTTTGATTCCTTATGATCACCAACTGAAAAAAAAAATCTTTTTTTATCTATGTATAGGCAAGTCTAAAAATTAAACATTTACGAAGAATGTTTTAATTGTGAAAGTTTTCTGTACAGCAAATCAACCATAAATTCAACAGTCTGATAGAAAGAAGATAAATCATTTTGTCAAAATAAACAGCATAAATACTATAACACAGTAGACTATGAACTGCATTAAAAATAAGCAAAAGATAAACAGAAAAATGTTAAGTTTTTTAGTCATGTTTAGTAAAGGAAATAATTTAAAAGTTAGAATAACTGGAGTATATTTGTAATGATTTCAATTAGTATTTAATTAAAACTATCTTCTACCAAAGGTCATTAATTTTCACACACACACACATATATATATACAGGGGGTTGCCCAATTCGACCAACAAATTCAGAGGGGTGATAGTAGGCATTGAGAGGAAAAAAACTGCAATGCAACATGGTGTCACAAATCACTTATTTAATCAAAAATACAGGGAGTTTTACCTAACTCAACTTAGGTCGCTGGTAATAATTTTCAGAAAACTGAAGTATATTATAATGAAACTTTTAACAGACATGCTCACTTTTATTGTAAATGTGATAACATCAGAAAAATGGTAGAAATCTCCATTATATGTGCCAGCAGTATGCACTTGATGCTTCACATTTTGAACAGATTACCAGTTCATAGAGTATCACTGATTGCATGAGCGCCCTGCTTTTTCCAGAACTTTTTATGATGTTATCACATTCCATTCCAAACGAGGTACATAGTTACATTTTCATTGCAGCATTTTTATTAAAATTATTACCGTCAATACGAATTCAGTTATGGTGAAACACCCTTTATTTGTGATGAAATAAGTGGTTTGTGACCCATGTTCTATGATAATTTTTCATCCTCTTGATGCCTACTATCACACCTCTGAATTTGTCAGTTGAATTCAGCAACACCCTGTAGACATTTAGAGAGAAAGATATATATGCAATCAACATTTAAATTTTTTTTCTAGTTTTAACCTTTCATTTAAATTTGTTCTGGTAATTTTTTTCATGCAGGTGAAAAATTTCAGTTCATATTATAGCTCTGCCAATCAGTATGATCAGGGGTTGGAAGTAGCGAGCTACAAGTAGTGAAACTACAGTAGTTTGTAGTGTATCATGCTACATTTTGAATAATGTAGTATAGCGAGTAATATAATACAAAAAATTCAATAGAGTGTAGGAAGACACAATGCTACTTTTAACGGTACTTCAGGCAAAAGAATGTGTCATTCTAAAAATCACGTAGCTTTAACTTTCTTTTGTGCAATTTATTCTGCTCAAAAATTTGTGAATCTCAGCTGCAGTACATAGCAACAGCTCGTATGAAGTCAGATTTTTCCTATTGACATTTGCTTAAAATAATTTCTGACCCAACAAAGGAATTTATTTTCTTGCTGTCGACACTTATCTATTTACTCTTTAGTAGGTCTTTATGTTTTAATGCCGGTTCTCTTATTTGGAATTTCTTTATTTACGGATTTCTTTATATTTTTGTATTTAGAATTATTTATCTGTAATTTCCAAGATTATAAAATTAGACAACTCAGTATATTCAAATCTCAACAGAGCTTGATTCAATTAACATATTAAATGTATATTGGGGAGTTAAGTAAGCAAATCTTTTGATAAAAACTCCATAATAGCAATCGTGAACCTCTGAATAGCGGGCAAATTCCTTGCTATGGATGTGTCTGTTATTAGGAAGTTTTACTGTATATGTCAACAGTAAATTTATACACCAATGGAATAATATTATACTATAAGAAAAATAATATTATAAGGATCATAAATTAAATTCATGCAGAGTATGACTGTGCTTAAATATGTTTATACAAGAGTAGCGCCTCATTATATTGATTGTTCTTATATATAGCTAGCTCTGTTTTTGTGCCTCCTGAAAGAAAAAGGTGTAGTTAAATCGCATTTTAACTTTCTGTACACAAAGTGTGTAAAGAAAATATTGCAATTATGATAAAAACCTGATTATAGAAATATAGTTATATTTTTACATTTTTAGCTGCCCAGAATCGTTTTAGTTATTTCTACAATCATTCCATATGTATGTGCGGATGTATGCATGTATATTTAAATTTCCTCATATTTTCAAGTGTTTTCAGGTATAGCTCATATTTGTAAAATTCATATCCAAGTTTTTATTTATCATTAGATTACTATTTATTTGAATTTATAGTATTCTGTGAAGTGTTCCAAAAGCCGAGTGAAGTCACTTCAATTTTTTTTTAAATAACTGTATTTAAATATTGATTTTATTATGTATCTCTCTGAATTATTTATTATGTATCTCCTTCCCTTATCATCCCATGGACATTACAATTACTACTATTAAATAAAACTACTAAAGATCAGAAAACTATTTTTACAGCATTACTTAAGCATACTAAAAATAAACATACCATTTTCTGACTGTAAATACTGGCTCAAGTGGGAGATACTACGGGATGCAAACGATTCACTTAAATTAAAACAATTAGGCATTGGAATGACGACAAATTCTGCATCTGAATCTGAACTACTCAAACTAACAACACTTCCTTCTTCCTCAGCATCATATTCTGCAAAACAGAAAAGCAATAGTAGGTATTTTCGAAAGCATATATAAAAAAAAGTTATGACATAAATAAATTTATCATTTATATCAGTGCTTCTGAAATCCTTCCAAGTTGACTGGCACATCCTGAATTTATGAAGAAATCTACAATAGATATTACAATTTTTTAACTTTAAATTACCAAAATAAATAAGCACACATGGAATTTTATTACAGAAGAAGTAATATGAAAAATAATCTACACTAATAAAAGAAAGTTTTGCTGTATCTGTGTGTGTGTCTCGACAAAGGCTAGCAAAATCTACGGCACGTACAAAGTTGAAATTTTTTGTGAAGATAGTCGAAGGCCTCTCCTCTCCTAATGCACCTGAGTCTCAGAATTTAAAAATTTTAATAATTAGTTGAGTTTAGGGTGTCAACTATTTTAATCAGTTGATTTAAATCAGCAGTTAAATCGTGATTAATCAACTTATTTTTTTTTTAAATCATTGATTAAAATCAAAATTTTTCTGCATATTTAAAATGACATAAAAGTATTAAAACCTAAGATTAATAAAATTTGGAAAGTTTCTACAGGTATTTTGCCTTATGAATAAATAAAAAAAAAGCTTTAAGTAATTGTTCCCGAGTCTTGTAAAACATTAAGAACCTCAAAAATTGGAAACCTAAAATTCTTGGTATCTAACTAAAAACTAAACTCTGTGGCTATACAATCTAAGAAGGATCTGGGCCGACAGTGCCCATCCCTGTTTTCTTGACCCGGGGCCCCAAGGTGCTATGCAGCATGTGTCCCGGCCAGGTGGTCAACCTAACGCGAGACCCTCGGTGTTTAGTTCCCAAGCAAGCTTGGTACTCATTTTATCGACCCCAAAGAGATGAAAGGCTGAGTCGGGAGTCGAACTCTCGACCTGCGGTGCGGCAGACAGGCGTGCTGACCACTACACCACTGGGCTTATTCTTGGTATCTATTCAGTATTTTAACGCTGGGAAAAAGTCATAAAAATCAGATTTAATAAAAATCTGATTTAAATTTTTAAAAATTTGATTTTTTTTATTTAAAAAAAAATTATGATTTTTTTACGCCCTAGTTGAGTTAATTAGCAATTGCAACTCACTCTCATCATAGTCATCTAATTGATCTCCGGTCAAGGAAAGCATGTGTGCATGCATACAAACTCATTTACGTATCAGGAGCTAGCAAAGAAACATTTTTGACTGTATATCTGTTTTGTTTTTGTTTTTTTTTAATTGTTTTGTTTTAATCGAAATTGATCAAACCGCTCGGTACAGTTAAAATTGAAAGACATATTCCGAAAAATTTTAATCTTACATCTCAAATGGTACAATCAATTTTTTAAAAATGTCGCAGTTAACCATTTGAAAAAAAAAAAAAAAAATTCATAAAGATACAATTTTCCCCATTATTGCATTGCCCCTCCAGAACACAATTCCAGGTATTGACAAACTAAAAATATGCTCTTAAAGCTGAAACCTTCTTCTTATCGATGGCGTAATCCATTTTTTAAAATACAAACTTTAACCCTTTCAAATACTCAGCGAATGCAAGTCACTTCGCATCTCACGGAGGTGATATTTTTTCTACACTAAAAATAACTAAACATCCGCATTCCAGCACAATCTTTTTAGAGCATCTCAATAGACCAGATTTACATCAACTAAAAAAATTTTGAAACATTTGGGAATGGATAGAAATATTTTTTACAACATGTATGAAAATTTCGATGAAATTAGTAAAAATCCGAGTGTTTCGTTGTGGTTTCACACCTCCAGTGTGTAATTTTAGAGATACCCACAAACCAAAAATATGTTTTTAAAGCTGAAATCTTCATCTAATCAATGGTGCAATCGGTTTTAAAAGATATGAATTTTAACCCTTTTAAATATACTCACAAATGCAGGTGATCACGCGCCTCACAGAGACTATATTTTTTCTACACTAACAGAAACGAAACGTCCATATTTCAACACAATCTTTTTAGAACATCTGAATCTGAATAGGCCAGATTTACATCACTTACAAAAATCTTTAAATGTTCGAATGGGTAGAAATAATTTTTAGAAAATAAAATGTGTGAAAATTTCGATGGAATCAGTAAAAAACCTGAGTGTTTCTACGGGGTTCCACTTGCTTTTGGTACACATAGACTCAGACCTGCCAACCTATGAAAATGAGAAACAGTAGCACATAAAAATCAAATTAATCAAGAGGTTGGTTGCTGTTTTTTACACTGCAAATCGGGTTAATTCGGATTGCTTTTGGTTCGGACCAAGTTTAGATTACTACAGGTTGGGTTAACCTGATTTTTTAAAAGTTATTTTTTTATATTCTTTCAGATTAAAAACAATATGTATCAAAATAATAAACAGTTTTTTGTCTGTGTGTTATGTTTCCTGAAGATAGCACAGAGCTGAGTTGATTTTTAAAAAAATCAGAAATTGACAGAAATTTTTCTGAAAGGTTACAGAAGTGTGTGTGGTGTGTGTGTGTGTGGGGGGGGGGGGGGGGGATTCTTCACGGGCTAATTATGCACTTTGTTCATGGCCCTTTAACGAAATTTGTGTTTTTTCCCTGATGCTTTGGTGAAATTTGCTTTTTTTTCTGCAATCCTTTGATGAAATTTATGTTTTTTCTGCAATCCATTGACCAAATTTGCATTTTTTTTGCGATCCTTTGACCAAATTAGCATTTTTTCCCCACGATCTTTGAAGAAACTTGGATTTTTTTTTTCCATGATCCTTTAACGAAATTAGTGTTTTTTCTGCGATCCGTTGATGAAATTCACAGGGTTTTTTTTTTTTTCAGCGATTCTTTGACGAGATTCACGTATTTTTCTGCAACCCTTTGATAAAATTTTTTTTTTTTTTTTTTTTTTTTTTGCGATCCTTTGAAAAATTTTGCGATTTGACGAAATTTGCTTTTTTCTTTTTCGCGATCCGTTGACCAAATTTGCATTTTTTTCCAGATTCTTTCACGCTTTTACGCAATCCTTTGATGAAATTTGCATTTTTCTGCGATCCGTTGACGAAATTGGCATTTTTTTTTCTTGCGAACTATTTACAAAACTGTTTTTTTTTTCAGCGTGTGTTTTTTGCAGAAAATCATAGTTTTAGACCGATTTTTTAGCATTGTAGTTTTTAGCTCCAAATCATAGAAACTACGATATTTTCAGAGCAGTTTGCAGGTCTATAGACGCCAAAAATAAAATTACACAAAAAAATAAAAGACTAAATAGCATATACTTTCAATTCAATATTTTTTCATGTTTTTTTTAATTTAGAAATATAAAATCAACAAAATGGAGTTAAAGTTATAAAATCATACAAATCTGAGGTTCATTTAAGGGTTATTTATGACGGGCCCGGACAATGCTGGGCAGATCAGCTAGTTAAATAATAAAACCACTTTTTCAATAATAAATTTTTCAATAATAAAATTTACCTAAAACTTACTAAATAGTAAACTTATATCTAATCCTATTGGTGTAATTTTTCACCAAATACATGATTAGGTTTGAATAAAATAGAAACTTCGTTCTGGATTCACAAAAATAATTTATTCTCATGATACAGATATTTTGTTTTCATATTTACATGTCAGTTCTTGTAGGATATCAAAATAGGAATAACATTTAAAATATTTTTATATCAAGTATTAAAATTCTAAATATATTCCCACGTGTTTTAATAACCAGATGCTAATAAAGAGATTGTGCATATTCACTTTTCAATAACAAAACAGAGAAAAGACTATAAAAATTTAACACTGAATATCTTTCTCTATATATAAAAAAAAGTTTTGATTTGGAAATGGACCAATGAAAATCTGCATAGATATTCCGGGTAGAACTCATCCAATTTAAATGGTTAAGCCAAGGCCTCCTTATCGAAATAACAGGCCTCGCAATCGCTAAGTTTCCTTTGTCCGCTGTACACGTGGTTAGAAACCACATAGTTTTCCGTGACTAGCGCCATCTAACGTGAGAAACAGAAATATTTTTTAATTTGTTTTCCATTTGTCTTTTACCATTTTCTTTACGATGTGCTTTGTAGTTTGCAAATGATAGTTGTTAATCTTAAAATTTTCATATGTTCTAGACATTTTATTTAAAAAATGAACTTATTTTACTGTTAAACAAAAAATGTTTACTGCTGTATTCCGTTATGTAAATAAATGATGATAATAATAATAATCAGGAAAGAAAATTATTTTACCATGAATTTCTCAGTGATATTAGTTATTGAAATAAATGGATAGCATCTAGATCCGGAAAATGTAAAATATCTCATTTTATATTTTATATTTTCAAATATGTGATTTATTTTATTTCTGCTATTTCTTTTCTTTTCACAATTAATTTCACCTTACAGTATTAATTTAACATCGCTCCTTCAATTTGTGGTACAGATGTCATATTCCCCCCATATTGGCGCGATTTTTTTCGGTTGCCAATTTGGCGAAAACATCAACAGCATAAACAACATAATTCGGGTTACCACATCAAGCAAAATAACGACACTTTGGCGCAAGTTAAGTACCCTTTGCCTATATGATTTGGCGTCAGAAAAAAATCGCGCCAATATGGGGCGAATATGACATCTGTTCCCAATTTGTTTCAATGCACAGTCTCATTTATTTATTTATTGGCCTATCATTTGTTTTATTTTTGAAGGTATGGGGGATCATTTCCATTTAACATACTTTAGATGAAAGCTTCACTGTTTTTTCATATAAAGTTTGTACGTATTAATCTATGGAAAGTTTCATAATTGGCTCCACAGCCAATTGGCATATCTTGGCGGGCATAGTTTGGTGCGTAATTAATTTCCTTGTTTTAACTCACATATGTTATGTAAGTTTTCCTAAAATGTATCAAAGTATTTTAGGAAAGTTAAAACACGCATAGATACACAAAAAAACAGACTGAAGTCATAAACACTTAAAAAATTGGAAAAATAAAGTTTAATAATCACTTAAATTTATACATGTCCCTCAACTTTCCGCAAATACCGTATTCTTGTCATGCTACGATTTTGGTGTTTGTAAATCTTAATTTGAGTATTCTTCCTTAATCAGATTTAGAGCCAATTGGCGTAAGTGTAGTTTGGCACAAAATTAATTTTATTTTTAAACCGTATACTTGATACCCCATTATTCCAGCATCGCGTTTTTGCAGTCAACTTTGACAGTGGAACAGATTACAGAACATTAGCTAATACTACATTATATAATAATAAATCGGTATTTTTCAAGTATAGGGGCCTTGGCGAGAGAAGAAAATTTGGCAACGTAATTTCTGGAAGCATATTCACTGTTTCACATAATTCACTGTTTAAGCAATATTTTCCAATATTTGTACAATTTATTTAATATAAAAAAGGCATTTATCTATTTTATATACAAATATAAACAAATCGTATATAAAAAACAATAATAATATCTAGAAACTAAGTTTATACATGTAAATTCGGCACAGATGTCATATGGCGCGATTTTTTTCTGGCGCCAATGTCATATACGCACCGGATACTTAACTGGCATCAAAGTGTCGTTATTTTGCTTGATATGGTTATCTGGATATAGATGATATAGTAACGAGGTTTTCGCAAAATTGGCGTCGGAAAAAAATCGCGCCAATATGGGGCCGTATATGACATCTGTGCCGTAAATTCTTATAAAACAAGCTGACAGTTCATAAGTTTTGTTTTCATAACTGTTTATATCAATTGGCAACAAATCGCTCTTTTCGAAGACCAAATTGTGCCAAGATTTAAAAAAAAAATAACCCGCAAAGTCCTATATACTGAAAATGGTACTTGTTAGTTATCCCGTCGACCAAATTACTGTCGCCAATTTGTAAGATTAAATGCCAATAATGGTTTGTTATAAATTGATTAATTTTAAGATTAAATGCCAATAATGGCCAATAAAACCATTATTTTGACGTTTTATTTGTATTTTTATTAATGTTATACTAATTTATTTGTTTTTTCGTTATTTAAAATAAAAAATTGTGTCAATTTTTGTAGAACTTGGTGAGTAGTTTGGCGATTTATATAATTTGGCGAAATTGGTAGACGGGATAATTAACAAGTACCCTGAAAAAATATCAATAAATCTTATATTTAAATCTTCATTTTTGATATGTTTCATTTTTTAAAGCCAGAACATAATTGTGCGAAATATTTTTTTTACGTCTTTATTTTACTGGAATTCGAAAAATATTTTATACAATTTTGCCAATAACACAACATTTTCAATTTTTTACTATGCATTTGTTTATGGAGTATTACCAGGAGTATACACCAGGTGGCGTAACTTACAGGACAAAGTCAGCTAATAAGTTGGCAATTATCGGGGACATTTTCACCCATAGACTTTCTCCGGATCGTCAAGTCTGTCTTATGATAAGGGAGTCTTGGCTTAAGCATGGCCATAGCCTACTGTGATATATAACGGCCCGCGCATTTCGCCGAAAAAGTGAAGTCGGATCCAACTTCAAACCCTGAACCAAAACTTCAAAACGCGCTCTTTGTTTACATTTATACCCTGCCCAGATAGGAGCTTGTTTCTCATCGTCGAGGTTTCAGAATCATTGATCGTATTTTCATGTAACAAATTAAATATTTATATTCTTCAATTTCCTTCGATTTAAAAGGCTATTTTACACAAATTGTAGCATTTTAGTGTTACACATACTTTTAAAATTAGCAAAATTATTTATTGTTTACCTTGATTGTTTGGTTCATTCATGAAAAATGCCGGTTCTGTTATTCTTTTTTGAATGTCCCGTATTTATATAAAAATAGCTTGGTTTCATATACACGTTTTAAAATTAAAATTTGATTTTTATCAAACTACAGTTCTCATAACTGACTTTAAGCAGCTATTTTTGATTAATTTACTGTTACCGGTAAAATATTTGTTTTTAATATCGCCCGAACCAAGAAGAAGAAAAAAAAAAGGCCGATCTTCCTTAAACATTAAATATTCTTATTTTTAATCAGAGAAAGAAAAGGTGATCACGGATTTAAATATCGTTGCAATATTCTATGTTATCCAAGTAATTTTGATTAAATCATGTAAGGGTATTTGTTACTTAATAAATTACATTTATTAATTATTACAAGGAATTTTATGAGTATTTTAATATATTAAAAAAAATTTCCATCATTTTTATTGTTTCAGCAGTGAAAATAGTAAATAAATGGTACTTAGTTATCCCGTCGACCAAAAATCTATCACCAAACTATAAGATTAAATGCCAATAATGCTTGATCGTAAATGTCACATTCACTTGGCTGTAAGCAAGTTACACGTGTTTATGTCATCAAGTGATTTTTATTTCGACGTTTTATTTATATATTTATTAATGTTATACTAATTTATTTGTTCTTTCGTTATTTAAAATAAAAATTATGTCAATTTGTAAAATTTGGCGAGTGTTTTAGCGATTTATATAATTTGGCGAAATTGGTCGGCAGGATAACTAAGTTGTACCAAATAAATTTGTGACATTCATGTTTTAGACTAAGCATGTGTTTTTTTATTTATGTATTTTTATGTGTGTTGGTTTAACAGTTTTAAAGAGAAACACATTATATTAGTCACTTAAATAAATAGAACTTTACATTTACATTGATATGGACAGTTTATAATAACCCTTAACAGCTGTATTCGAATTAGCTGTCATTTCTAAGCTTGATTGGAATGTCAGCAGAATTGTAAACGTAACCATGGCGACATGACGTAATTTTGGTGTTTGTTTACATATCTACCCTTCCCAGGTTGTTTCAGTTACGGTCAGAGTCAAATTTCAATTTTGGGCAGAGTATCAGAGTCCTCTGGCGAGCGACTTCATACATTAAACGCAAATCAGTCTGCCTGTAGTAGTAGTATCTAAGTATGCCTTGAGCATGGCCTTTCTTCGTTAATATTAAAAAACTGTCGTATACAAAAATATGGAAATCGGTGGTATTATAAAGAAAGATTTGATAAACACGCTGATGCAGACAGTTTTCAAATCGAAGAATTACTTTCAGAGATATTTAATGCTAAAGTTGCACAAAATCGTTCCATTAAAAAAGTTTTATTGGAGCAAAAACTATACATGAGAATTTAATCATTTTTAGATCATTTTATAGGTTATAAGTTCCCGGTGTGCAGATTGCATTTATTTTTTTTTTTTTTATTTGATTATTTTTTGAGGTTTTATTTCTATTTTAAATTCAAATTTTCAGTATTTCGAGAAATATTTTTTACAAATTTAAAAAATGTTATTAATTTAAACTGTTGCCAACTGTATAAACAGCGCAAACAATAATGTTTACTTCAAATTAAAAATTTGTTTACACGGGACTATTGTAAACAGAAAAAAAAATTAAAATTAGAATTAAATGATTACATGTTAAAAGCAGGAAAATTGCGTCATAAGAACCATATTTACACTGGAATTTTAAAAGAGAAACAAAATGTTAAATTAAAAAAATCATTACTATGCGTTAAAATCTGTAAATGGAGGAAATGAAGTCATATTTAAAATGGCCAAAAAATATTTCAAAACAATTTAAATTAAAAAATATATCTGTGCGAGACATTTACTTGATATTTTGAGATGATATTTTCAACTATTATCGTGAATTCGAATACAGAGCAAATAATATTTCCTTCTAACAACAAAAGTATTTTCACGTGAATATTAATAAGAGAAATAAAACTTTGGTGTAAATTACGCCAGATTTAAAACGATACATTTAAAATGAATTATTTAAAAGAACTATCTTATAGCGCTGTTAAAAAATACCGGGAGACAATGACACTGTTTACTTAATTCATTTTACATTAGCTTATTTTCGAATGTTTAACTAATTTTTTTAATTAAATACGAAAACAGCCATTGTATCTTTTAACAGCAGCAGATATGGTCTTAAAAATCCCCAATCCAAGAAAAACGAATGGAAACCCGTTTACAGAGAGATCGCTGCTGTGTTTTTTTTTTTTTAAATTGTAATTCAATATTTTTAAAGCCAATCAAATTAGCGTGCTTTTTGGATTTTGGTGTCCCTGACCGGGGGTTGGCGAGCGTAGCTCGTAGGGGGCAGAGCCCCCTAGTATTAAAAAAATTAAAAAACATCTTAATATCTCACATGATCATTCACAGCACACAAGTGTACTGCAAGACATGGAGATACTATCTTGCACGGGCAGTAAAACTAATTTCTAGAACACAGTAACTGAGATATCCTTTTCCTTGACTCTGTAGTAATTGTCTATTGTCCTTGGATTTCGGTTCCTTTAAGCTTTAAAAATCAAGCCTTGTTGACTGTTAAGGGAATTGAAATTTTGTATTTTTCATTAGCTTTGTTGAAAGCTTTATATTAATATCATAGATTTATGATACCCCTGTCAATATTGGAAACTGTACTGAAAAACTATTTTGTGTTTTGTAAAATTTTTCAGCATTTTTCTGATATTTTTGTTATGTTGTAAAAGCTTTAGATAACATTCCCCCTTCTTAAATTTACATAAATTTAATTTTGTATATTTTGTTTATTTCAATAAACTACTTCAAATGACCATCTTTCAATTTGACAGCAAATTTTACTAAGTTTTAAATATTAAATTCTAAATCTTTATCCTTAATCATTTTAATTTGAAATTAAATTTATCGTATTTTATTAATTTTTCATATTCCTCTGGTAAAGTTTCATAATAATTGCTAAAATAGTTTGCCAGAGAAACGAGCTTATATTTCCTACACTTCTCCTCATTTTAATGACTTTGTATCCACTCCGTGTCTCAAAAAAGCAATCTTTTTAGCTCAGAAAATGCTCTTATCTCGGTATATACCAGACATTCCTTTTGACATCACAAGAACTCTTAAGACGCGAACATTCCTTCTTTCCCGTCCGTTAGAGTGTTGCCATTCCACGGTGAATATTCCGCCACTAAAACATTTTCCATTGATTCATTATCGATATTCCGGCCTTTGGAGTTTTCTGATTGGCTATTCTGCCGAGAGCGTCCTCCCTTTTCGTCAGGCGTTTCAAAAAGAGGGGCAGTTCGTTATTTTTGTCGGAAGACGTAACATCCATTTGGAGGTGCGGGTTTCATCTTTTTCTCGCCGTGGGGCCAGGGGCCCTACGGGCATTTCCCGTAGTCGACATGCATTTCTCTTGAACGTTTTTACTATTTTTGTCATTTAGCAATTAACTCAATCTCCAAGCGACTTTGGTAATCCTGTGTGAGCTGTTTCCGTTTTTTTTTTATTTAAGTACTCGCCGTTGACGAAGCTTCAAACTGCCTAAATATTTTACAGTACTGTATGAGCTATTTCTAATCTTCAACTTTGGTACTCTTCTTTGAAGAATCTTCATGTCACTTAAATAATTCATAGTATCTGTGTAAGCTGTCTCCAATCTTCAACTTTAATGCTCTCCTTTGAAGAAAATCAATATAAAAACGATAATATTATCCGCATTTGATTCATTGCTACTTCTTCATATTCTCCGGGAATTCGTATTCACAATCAAATAATGACTTTATGTGATCCAGTCATCAAGCTCGTTATTGAGTAATCCGTAAATATTGACAATAGCTTTCAACTGACGATTTGACTCTTTTCTTACATCTCGAACATTATGTTCATCCATCCATTCGTTAGAATTCTCCGTTTGTTATATCTACCATTGACGCATTCCTTTTATAACTCTATTATCACTTTAGACACTTCACTTGGAAACCATAGCTTATTATAATAAGATTGAAACATGTCAACATAACTGAATGTTCATCAAAAGCATAACTTGAATAAATAAAATATGTCATGTCATATGTTAGCATGTACTTCTTGATAATTTAAAATAATGCATCAAAATTTTCATAATATATTGTGTTATGCCGGATCCGGAATTACAATGTTGAATAATGTTTAATAAATAATATTTATGTGTAAACCGTTCTTATTTAGTGTTGTGTGCTATTTCTTGCATCAAATGGGGTGAGTAATATAATTTTCCTTATTTATGTTAAAAGAATTTCCTTTTCAGATTTAGTTTAACTTAATTACATCACGCACTTACTTCCCACTATGCAAGACAGCCGTAACGTGATTCTGGGAGGTGTGAATTGGATTTATTTTGGTTCAATTTGAATTCTTCAATTGAATGTTTACTCCAATTTACATATCCCAGAGTCACATTACAATTTTCACAAATTACATCTCAATGTTTACAAGAACTGTGACATTTTTAAGAGTCACCCCCCCCCACACACACACACACACACACACACAGCAGGGCTGCAGAATCGGTGGGGAAAATGGCCAACTCCGGGATATTTTAATGACTCAGACTCCTATTCTGACTCCAGGCTGGCAACACTAGCACTCGGGATGGGGTGCTAGTGTTGCCTGTTGGTTAAAATAATGATGGAATATAAGAAAAATGAAAGCTAAAATGTCACTATTTCAGCACTGATTATCTTTTTAGGGCTTCAAAAATAAAACAGAAAAGAAAATTATATTTTCTGCTTTATTAATTTTACAATTTCGTCCCCCACAATCCCAAAAAATCCAACTATCGAAGTGGACACAAAATGGAAATTTTACTATTTTGAATCAGCGGGCTGAGAAGAAAAAAGTGAAATTACAGTTTGTTATTTTGCTCCTCCAGATTCGAAAAGCTTATATGGAAAGGAGGAAAAATAAAGATGAAAATTTTATTATTTTGGAAATAATTCGGATCCCGTGGATTCTAAAGAAATAATAAAAAAGAATTGCACTTTTTTTTAATTAAGTTTACAATTTTGGCTTTATTTCGGGTTCTGCAGACTTGAAAAATACAAAATTCAAAAGGTGAAAGATAACGAAATTTCACTATTTTATTGTTATTTTGAGTACCGCTGATTAAAAAAAAATTACAATTTCATTTTATTTTGACTCTTGTGCACAAAAATATATAAATAAAGGAAGGGTATTTTAGAATTTTGACTTTTGGTCATACAGATTGGAAAAAAAAAAAAAGAAAAAAAGCTTCTATTACAATGCTATACCTGGTTCTTAGTTCTTTTGCCTCCAAACATAGCACAGATTTATAATTTTCGCATTACCTCCATTAAGAGATCTGCATGAACTAAAATTTTAAAGCCCATCCTCTAAAGCATTCCGCTATGCTTTTATATTTATTCTTGCTCCAATCATTGTTTTTTAGTGACTCCAACTCTTTTGCTCAAAAATGGGTCCGACTCCAAAGCCCTGACACTGACACACACACACAGCCGATAACAATCACATTACAATGTATGTTATTTTTAGGTACATTTCGTAAGAAATACTACCTATTGCAGTCGTTACCATGGTGCGACTTTTGAAAAATTCCTTCATAATTTTTCATTATAGGACCCCAGGAACCCAAAACCACCCCATAAACCATACATATTTATATGTATCTAAGTATGTATGTACTAAATTTTGTCCGCACGATAAAAGTCGCAATTATGCACGGATCGTCTTCAAACTCGCCAACAGCTTTGAGATGGCTAATATCTCGGCGGGGATTGAAATTGGGCAAAATCGGCCCAAGAGAATGGAAATGGGGAGGGTTCAAAATTTTGAATACCGTCTTAACATGATTCTGATAAAACCAGCTCTTACACAACAATGACAGGAAAAAATAAATATTTTTCGTTATAGCAGTGCCAACAATTAAAAAAAAAAAGCAATAAAATTCTCACCAGAACAGTTGCTTTTCTATTGCAAGATTTTCACGTGAAACATTAAATCTTTTACTCCATGAATTAAATAAATAGTTTGACGAATTGAAAACAAATTGAATATTACGTCATAAGATTTCTAGAGCAAGATTTCCGCATGAAAACTCAAAATGAAATAATTAGTTTGACGAATTAAAAACAAAATATTGCATCATATTGGAAATAAAATGGACCACAACAGGTGAATATGTAACGTCATGCGAGTTTGAAGAAATGTATTAAAACATGATAAAAACCCGACTATGGAAATATTAACTTATTTTAACACTTTTGAGGTTCTCTGAATTTGCTTTAGCTTTTTTTAAACCTATTCCATATACATGCCTGTGTGTATTCGTGTATATTAGAATTTTCCCAAAATGTTTAGCTCCCTAAAGCTCATTCTTAGTGAAGGAACTGTGGGCTTATCTTTAATCTTGATTTAAGTTTTGTTGGTGAATTTAGTAGTTAACTTCGAAATCTACCTCCGCCTGTGGCCCGAGCCGGCAGGAATTTTTTTTTTTTCTAAATAAACTACTCTTGACCATATTTCTTTTAAGCATTTTCATTGATTTAATTTATAATCTAACCAAAAATGTAAATATATACATACATGCATGTAAAGAAAACATTGATTTATAATGTGCTAAATTCTAAACTTTTGATACCAAGCATCACAGATTTGACAAAGTTGACTGTATTAAATAACAAAACATTGTTTATTTCAACCACACATATATTAATTGTTAAAATATAACATGTATAATACATACCTACAACTGAAACTGCAGAAACTGATTCTTTATCTTCCACAACCACCTTCAATTCACTCATTGCCTGATGATCAGGAGACTTAGGAGGTGTCAGATCTTAAAATAAATAATTTTTAAAAAATGAGAATTGGTCAACAAATAAATAAAAATAAATATATAACTAGTCAAACTAAAATTATTTTTCCAGGCTTGGCAAATCTATCTAATTCATGGCAAACCTTTGTTTCATATGATGTATATTTTTGGCACCATGCCAACAATTAAGATTTAAAAACAATTGCAATTTTTTTCCTTTTTTTTAAGATTAAAATGCAACTATGATATTTTGTCTTATCAAATTCAGACTTCGTTTTTTTCTGTTTTAAAATTCAATTTTAAATAATTATTTGATACTTTAAAAGGTAGTAAACCTGTGAAAATAGAAACCGCATATTGCTACATCTTAAATGAAAAAATGTTTAGACCAGAAGAAGAGATTACAACAGAATTATGAGAGTTTAATCGCTAAGAGGAAATTATCTAAAATGGAATTTCTTACAAATCTCTTTAGATTCTATGTAACAGTACTACATTAACAAAGATTTTTTTATTTTCTTTAAATAAACTTCTTTGTTTTTAGATATAGGTCAAAACTGGAAAATTTCATTAGCGGCCACTGGCCGGTAAGACTAGTTTTTTAAGTGGCCACTTTTTTATTTAAAAATACTAAACAGTAAAGTTTCTATAATTATTAATCTAAAACTGAATAGCCCAAATAAATGTTAATATAAATATATTAGAACCAAAAAAAGTAGAATCCTTGATGAAATGCAAGAAAGTTTTATTCCCTCCTTGTAAAAATGTGGCCGCTGATAGACAATTTTGCACTAGCCACTTTTTCTCATTTACTGACCCTGTGGCCGGTGGCTAGTGCTAATTTTGATCTTTATTTTTAGAAGTAACTGTATTTTATAACTTATTTCAATTGCAAATAATTCATTAAAAGTCTTTAATATCATATTTCACCTATATCCAAAATATACACAGCGTTCGAAATCCTTGGTGGTCCGCTGGTCCGAGACCACTAAAAATTCAATCAGACTACTAATTTAAAAAATTTAGTGGTCCACAGGACCAGTAGCATTTTCCCCTCTCTGACAGGTAAACGTAAATTTTCCCATACCTGAGAAAACCGCAACCAAACACAAACCACAGAGTTTTATTTTATTTTAAAAAAAATAATAAATTGCATTAAAACTTAGTCAGTTGAAATAAATAATCGGAAATAAAATACATAATTATAATTAATAATTTTATAGATTTTGTTCATGTACTGTTTATTTAATTGTTAGCAAATTATAATTTTACATTTTATTATGCTGAAAATTTTGGGTAACTGAAAGGAAGTTTGGTTTATATTCTAAAAGGAAGAGGAGGGGGGGGGGGGATGTCACTTGAAGGGTTAAAGGTACATAATAGAATTTTATGTAGCGGGCCAGTGACAATGTCTGCGGACCAGTAAACTCTGATGTTTACTGGTCCTTTGGACCAGTGATTTTTTTTTATCAATTCTACCGCTGATATACACATGTATAAAATTTTATATTTTACGTTGATTTGTATTAAAACACTTTTAAAAATTAATTTAAAATATAAATTAATAAATTACCTACTAATACCAAGCACACACACTCAGGAAAAAAAAGACCTTAATTTTAAAAAACTGTTAATTTCTTTCCCACACAAGAATTAAAAAGCTGTTGTTATGACCAAAAATATGAACTGTGACTTAATAAGATTCTAATTAATAAAACTATAAACCCATCTTTATTAACAAATTTTTTAAAACTAACGTTTTTCTACTATAAAAAAGAAATCAATCCCCATTGAGTGTTTAAAAAAGACTGAATAAGTAGTTATTCTAAAAAGGAACGGCACAATGCATTTGATAAACAACATGGCATGCTTAGGAAACAAACAGCATATTAAGATAAACATAGCATATACAAATAAAGATGCTGCATACAGAGAATGTGACATTACGTTGTTTTAATTCTCTATGTCATTAAGATATCTAAAATAATCGCTTCTTTAAATACATTTTTAAAAAATCATTATTTTGAAAATAGTTGAATTTCAGAAACCATAAACTTCTTCTTTAACTACATTAACAAATAAATATAACAAACAATTAAAATACAGAGATTGTTTACACATTTTTAGAGGATTTTAAAAATGCAAATATTTTAAGGAAACATTCAAAGTTTCCTTAGTTCATCCTAAACATTCAAAGTCTCAAAGGCAACATTCAAGGCATTATCATTCAAAATTAAAAAATAAATGGTTTTCAGATACTTTCAAATTTACTCTTCTTTCAAAATAGTGCATGTAAACAAGCTATGAATAGGATATGTTTTTCTTATTCCAAGGAGAACTATTCTTAATCTATAATTTTTAAAAATTGGGAAACACATGGTATAAAAACTTCAAAGTGCAAAATAGAGATTATTATTAAATATTATTAATCAAAAAGTGATATCCTAACAGTAACTACTTCTACATAAAAATAAATGACTCCAAATGAATAACTTAAAAAGGTTTGTACTGTTTCTAATGTATCGCCGATAACAAGAGAAAATCCACTGACACAGAAGTTCAATTGCAAAGTCTTTACATCTGTAACAACATTAAACAAGGGAATATACCAAGATTTACAGCTTAAAAAAGAAAAAAAAATTCAGTATATTTTGCCAAGGTATGTGGCTCCATGCAAGACATTTTGTAGAGCCTAGTATGAAATTCACTTAGCAGAAGATAAATAGAAATATACTGTTACTCTTAACACTTTGCCGTCCGCACGATTCGTAAATATTTATTCGCTTGGTTCCAGCAGCGCTAATTCGGATCAGTTGACTAGTCGCCGGCCGTTCTTGACATTATGGGGAGATTATAAATTGTTAAGTTTTACTAATCTCATTGTTAGTTCTCATAAGTTCTCAACCCTGTTCCCCTACTTTCATAAAATTTCGAAGATATGCATATGTAAATAAATACAAAATTTGTTTCTTTTATATATTTGTTTATTAGCATTTTCTTTGGTACTTAGTATTTCTCTTTCACATGGTACGCAGCAAAACAGTCTCCAAGATGTAAGGCAAGAACAGGCGATCATCAATTGACCATTCTAGGCGTGGACAAACACTGGGCCAAAACTAGTCCGGCAACTCAGGATCAGAAAGGTCTTCGAGTTTTTTTTCGGTCATTACAATGCTATGCACACGGCACCACTGTGGTGTCGCCGGCCGTTGGCAGCTAATTTGCGCATGACACCACTGTGGTGTCACCGGCCATTGACCGCTAGTTTGCATACGTCACCACTGTGGTGTCGCCGGACGGCATAGTGTTAATGAAGCATGGCTTTAGCTAAATGATCAACAAAAAAGTCTACTTACTATCGAAAACATAGAGAAAAAGGATATGAAAATCTAGTTCCGAGAATGCAAAGAAAGTTTCAGTAAAAGCATTATGATTGTTACAGGTTTCTCTTACACAGGGAAATTAAGAAGAGTGAAAAAAAATATTAAAATGAATACTGTCAGGAGAATGTATTACATTCGATATTTAAAAAAGAAATTCCATTTCTTTATCCAAACTACTTTAAAAAAAATGAAATTGCACCAAAACAAAGTCCCTGGTCATACTTCAAATGTTACTGCTGAATTCCTTGAAAAAATGAAACTCACAAAGGTATATTACATCTTTTCAACATATTCTTACGAAGTCACATGACAATTATCACCTATGGATTATTGCGCTTTTGATCTGCTGAAAAGAGCTCTTTCAAAGTGCAAATACACCATAATTAATGGACTTTGGAAAGTAATGAAAGATGAATGACAATAGCAAACAATAACCCTAGAAATCATATGTAAAACCATTCATTCTATCATGAAAAGCATGATGCAAACTTCTAATTCAGAAACAATGTTATATGTTATTCACATTTTAAACATTTAAAATATGGTATCATAATTATTCTGAAAATATGTAAGCACCCTCTGTGTCACTTTAAAAAATATATATAAAAATTACCAAAAGGTGTATTTGTTGGTGTAGCAGTATGTGAATTGACAGCTAGTTTCCGTGGGATCATGTTACCCTTCTCATGCTCTTCTTTTACTGCTGTCAGAACTTTGGCAATAGAAGCAACTTCTTCCTACACAAATAAACGAAGATGTGAATATTCACATAGCAAAATTTTCTATATCATTTATAGATTTCTGAAAATATAAAAGTACTACAAAATTTCATATATATTGATTACAGTCTTTATTAACTGAATGAATAAAAACCTTTTTTTTTTATAAATGTTAAGCCTAAGATATATTTTTAAAAGTTAACTTATCTTTTAAAGACAGCATAAATAAGATTTAAAAATTAATCAGCTGAAGCAATAAGACATAGAATAATATGCTATAAAATATACAGATGCAAGGCATTAAAATCATATTTTCTGAATCAATACTTTTAAAAATTGGTAATATACTTATGCATCTTCCCGTTCTTCACATAGAGAAAAGTTAAAAGTGATATATTTAAAAAGTAAAGCATTTTAATTTTAATTGATAAAAGGAAAAAACTGCATTTTAAAATCAATGCTTTAAGAAGAAAGCAGGAGTATTTATAAAATACTGCTGCTCTCATACGAGTTCAAAATTAAATATATTACTCCCCCCCAACACCCCTCCTTTTGAGACAAAAGGTGGAGTCTAACATTCTTCTTCACTCTGCACCTATGTTTTGAAACCCATCACTCTATTAAGTTTCTTGTTTTCGGTTTGTATAGATTCATACAAACCAACATACATCTGTTTTCAGGCCCCCTTTCAATGAGAATCTATTAAGGCAACCCCAATAGTAGAATTTTTTCTCTCAATCTCATCATTACAAAGCAAAATTTATCTGCAACTCCAATAATGCCAGTCACAATTTATTACTGTAGACAATGACAGTAGACCATATAATAAGGAAATTTAGTATTTACACACTAAAAAAATATACAAAATAATAATACTAAAATTCCTGTAGTTTAAAAATGAATTTGCAGTTAATGTAATGCACTTAGAAAAAAACTAACATACTAGAAAGGATTTTAAACTCAGTGTTGACTCTAAGCCGATTTAGCAGGGCGCAACGCCTGGCGGCTCTTTTTATTTCTTTTTTGTGCCCGGCGACTCTTTTAAACCCTTCTGATGCACCCGGCTGTCCTTTTTAACATTTCCTATGCACTCCGTGGCAATTCGATTGATCCTGGGAAAATATCACAAATTCTAGAGACTCTAAATAAACCAGTTCAAAATATTTTTTGTGAACAAGGTACTGGAGTGCCTTTTTTTAGAATAGTGTTCTCTTTTTGAAAAAAAAAAGTACCCTTTTTTAGAATAGTGTTCCTTTTTTTTTAGAAAAGTGTTCCCTTTTTGAAAAATTCCCGCCCAAAGGCCCTTTTTTTCTGGAGTCATCACTAAAACTGATATACAAAAAGGACTAAAAATAATTTAAACACAATCGAATCTTAAAATAATTCATTATTCTTCACTTATTTTTTCAGAAACCATGGTAAATTGAAATATTTAATTTAAAAAAATAATGCTTTTATAATAATTTGCAAAATAATCTACATTAGTCACTGCCATGCTGCATGGTTTCTGTTATTGGGAAGGTAAGTATAAAAATTAAAATTGAAAGAAATTTAAATTATTTGGTTCTCAATTAAAAGTCTAAAAATTTTTAAGATTTTAAACTTAATCTTAAAAAAATCATGTGAATGGGTGATAAAAATATTTAAGGAGGACACTCACTAGAGAGAAAAGGATAAAAAGAGCCTTCCCTCCCGCACGCATTCGCAAATTTCTGTTACACTTGGCAAATTTGTTCAAAACTTTAATGAAAAACTATAATACACTTTTTATTTCTGATGCCTTACAAACATAATTGAGAATATTATTAAGCTTTTTACAAATAAGATCTATATTACATTTTCTAAATGTGGTAACTTGGCAAAATTATAAAACTAGTTGGCAAACATAAAGAGTTATTTATTTTTGCTTCTCAATAAGTTGGCAAATACTGAAATTTGACTTGGCATAATGAAGGGAACGAATATTTTTTCCAACTGGATTAAATCATATTCAAGGCTGGAGTCAGCCAGGTATCGGTCCGGATAGCCTAACAGGTAAGGCATTGGCACGGCACGCCAAGTATCCAGGTTCGATCCCTGATCTGGACATTTTTCGCTCTGTTGGAATAAACTTCAACTGTGCTACTCCAGCCTTGAATATTGACTTGGCAATTTGCCTCAACAGCTGTCACAGAAATATGGCAACTTGATAAGTCATTTAAATAACAGAAATAAATTGTCTCTCATTTTCAACTAAATTTAAATTTTTATGCATTGCCACATTTTGATTTGTTTGCATACCTTCAATTTTTTTTAATTTGCCTGGATATGATGCATGTCAATATGAAGGTAGATATAAAGGTATACAGGGAGCAATTTCAACATAAAGGTGCAATGCAAAATATAAAGGTACAATTTGCTAATTAGTCAAATGCAGTTTGACTAATTGGCAAACCAGATACTGGAGGGGAGAGGGGGGGGAGGAGACTAAAAAATTAAAACCTTCATAGAAGTTAAATAAAAAATTTTCTTAATCACAAGTTCACACATAACTAATAAATGATTTGGAAATTCTAAACTGGATTTTTAAAAATTTAAATAAGTTAGTACGGTCAGTCCCAAAACACATTTTATTATTTTAATCACCAAATTATCCTGGTAGGCTGTTAAATGGTTGGTCTAAGCATTGTCACAGTGTATATAAGTATTGGTCATTATTTGCTGGGAAATAAATAATTTAGCAATGAAATTTAATTGCTGTATAATTTTTTTCTTACATTTTATTTTTATAAAGTATTTTCTTTTGAATTCGGTATTCTTGTAAGAGCTACTTTCAGTTGTGGTGCAATAAGTTCTCTGAATTTCAAAGGCACAAGCTAACCAACCATGCTTCAGTTACGGATACTTCATTTAGTCTAGTTAGGTGCAAGCTACCACCACAAAAGCTGAAGCAAGACTAATTTGTTGTGTATCTTTCACTTTTTATAATATACTAGCAGGCATTGCCTGTAATATTGGTTGTTTTTTCTAAATGAACCTTGAATTAAACAAATGTCAAATGGCAATGGATTTGTACGAGGTGCATTCAAGTTCTAAGGCCTCCGATTTTTTTTCTAACTACTCACCCGAAAACTATGAAACTGGTGTTACTGCTCGACGTAATCTCCCTGCAGACGTACATATTTTTCACAACATTGATGCCATGATTCCATGGCCGCAGTGAAGGCTTCTTTAGGAATCTGTTTTGACCACTGGAAAATCGCTGAAGCAAATCATGCTGTTTCACCAAGACAATGCACCCGCACATTGGGCTAACGTTACGCAACAGTTTCTTCGTGAAAACAACTTTGAAATGATTTCTCATGCTCCCTACTCACCTGACCCAGTGACTTTTGGCTGTTTCCAACAATGAAAGACACTCTCTGTCGCCACACATTCACCAGCCGTGCTGCTATTGCTTCAGCGATTTTCGAGTGGTCAAAACAGACTTCTAAAGAAGCATTCGCCACGGCCATGGAATCATGGCATCGATGTTGTGAAAAATGTGTACATGTGCAGGGAGATTACGTAGAGAAGTAACACCAGTTTCATAATTTTCGGGTGAGTAGTTAATTAGAAAAAAAAATCAGAGGCCTTAGAGCTTGAATGCAGCTTCTACTATCAAAAACGCACAACTGAACTTTTAGAACAAAAAAGACATTAAATTTTAAAAAATACAATTAAAAATTAATATCATCATAAACATGACAAACCTTTTCATTAGGCATGCTATTTGCAGATAAGTTAAAGGTTTCAGAAGCAATTTCAGCTTGTTTCCCTTCACCTTCTGGATCTTTCACAACAATATGACACCAGACAATGTGACCAAAAGGACGACTTTTATGACAAAAGTTCCAATGGCTTCTATAGACACCAGGAACAGCTGGTGTAGTAAACAAAACAGACACAATACCTTCTTCCCCAGGTCTTAAATGAGGAACATCCACTTGTTCACAAGCTGGGGTTAAACCAACAGAGCCTTGAATGTGTTGCAACTGAAAGATAAATAAACTTAATGTAATGAATTGCTTTTGTTTTAATTGCAAACATCAAAATGTCACTAGGACTTTTTTTTTTCTAGACTAAAAATCTACAATTTCAGATTTAAAAATTTTGTTTTACTATAAGATACTTGTCAACCTTCCATTTTTCCCCCAAGTTGAACATAATTTGAAACAATAAATTTATTTAATAAAATGTCTTGTTTCTATGAGATACTTATTCATTTATTAAGAAAATTTTTGGTTCAAAATATGTTTATTTGATTTAAAAAAAACAGAAGGTTGACAGTTATAATGTAGCCATAAAACTTATTTATTTTTAAATCCTCCCACTCATCACCCCGGTAACTTACACTGAATTTGATAAACCTTATTTTTAACAGATTTAAAAAAATCCCTGCCGGCTCGGGCCTACAGGCGGAGGTAGATTTCGAAGTTAAGTACTAAATTCACCAACAAAACTTATATCAACATTAAATATAACCCAGTTCCTTCACTAAGAATGAGCTCTAGGGAGCTAAACATTTTGTGAAAATTCTTATATACACGAATACACACACGCATGTACATGGAATAGGTTTAAAAATGGCTAAAACAAATTCAGAGACCCTCAAAGTGTTAAAATATGTTAATATTTCCATAGTCGGTTACTTATGACGTAATATTCAATTTGTTTTCAATTCGTCAAACTATTTAATTTATTTTTTCACGTGAAAAATCTTGCAAAAGAAAAGCAATTGTTGTGGTGAGAATTTTATTATTTTGTTTTTTTTTAATTGTTGGCAACTGCTATAATGAAAAATATTTATTTTTTCCTGTCATTGTTGTGTAAGAGCTGGTTTTATCAGAATCTTGTTAAGACGGTATTCAAAATTTTGAACCCTCCCCATTTCCATTCCCTTGGGCCGATTTTGCCCATTTTCAATCCCCGCCGAGATATTAGCCATCTCAAAGTTGTTGGCGAGTTTGAAGACGATCCGTGCATAATTTCGACTTTTATCGTGCGGACAAAATTTAGTACATACATACATATATATATATATATATATAAACTTTTTAGGTGGGGGTGGTTTTGGGTTCCTGGGGTCCTATAATGAAAAGTTATGAAGGAATTTTTCAAAAGTCGCACCATGGTAACGACTGCAATAGGTAGTATTTCTTACGAAATCTACCTAAAAGAAGTTATACTTTACTTAACGGACATGTGTTATGAAAGTATTGTATTCATGAGAAAAACCACATTATGGAAATTTTGGTGGTACTTTTCGGTTAGCCGGGTGACAGGTAATATATACATATACATGCACACATACATATTTGTATATATACATATGTATATACAGGCACAAATATGTATATTTACATGTATGTATATATACATAGATATGCATATATAACACTGGCACCCGGCTAATCGAAAAGTACCATTTTGGTTTATTTTGACATTTTAAAGACTTCCAGAATCAGTTTTTGCTACTTTTATAATGATGCCATACATACATATGTATATGTGTGTGCGTCTTTGCATGTATGTTGGTATTTTTTAATGTTTTCAAGGCCTCCAAGACCGTTAGACATTTTTACAATGATGTCTGTAAGCATATAGGCACACGCACAATAGTGCCCTAACCATGCTTTTGACAGAGTTCTCATTTAATGAATATGTTAGAGGCTGCTGTCGTGAGAACTGTATACATTTTCGAAGAAATCAGCTAAAAGTTTTTGATACCAAAACCATTTTTCAACCATTCTGTGACAATAAACAATAAATATTTTCTTATATCTAAATATAAAATTATTTTTATAGCTATAGGCCATCTTATGTCAAAACAACAACTGTCTTTCGCAAAAATGGGACTTACTTTTTTTTTTTTAATACAAAGAAAAGCAAAGAAATAAAATTAGAAAATCAGATTGAGTTTTATGTATACTAATAAAAGACATATGTTTGTCTGTGCACAATGACTAATAAAATCTACTGCACATAGAGGTCTGAAAACTTAGATGGGGATAGGCAAAGACAGATCCAAATGCAACTGAGACTCAGATTTTTCATTTTTTGTTAATTAACTGAGATATAAATTAAAAGCTGTAATGAACATAGCAAAATGGTACGCTGTTACAGTTGTCTGTCGAAACTGCATTTCTGAAGCAGAGAAAAAAAAAATGGATTTTTTTATTTTTTCAATTGTCGCATTTGTTGTTTAGAACAAACTGCAGAAAAACAAAAAATATCCACTTATTGCTAGTATATTTACCTTTCTAACAATACCTTTGGTTTTTAAAAATAATTATACTTACCCTTTCCAAAAAAATAAATAAATAAATATTTAGATGTCTATTTAGTTTCTCCAAATACCTTGCATTACTTTCGGAACCGGTTTCGAAAATGAAACTACCTTTATTAAAGAAATCTGCAACCAAAATTGAAAAAGTAAAAAATAGCCTTATTAGAGACAGAGCTCAGCTATCTATCCTATGCAAAAAAGTTTAAAAATATTTAAATTTAAACGAGAAATTTAAAAACAACTTGCCCATAGGTTTAACATTACGAAGCGGGTGTTTTCAAGTGAATGAAGAGTCCCCTTAAACGAAAGTCCTGGGTTCGAATCCTAGTCTGGGCACTTTTTCACTCAGTTGAAAAAATTGCAATTTCTATGATATCATTTCAAGTTTTAAAAGAAGAAGGAGGGGCATTTTATAATATTTAGGTTTTCTCTCGACTTTTTGGTCAGAATTGAAAGCTTAATTATATCTAAACATCAGAAATAAAATCGGCAATCACTATAGTGAGGTCTCCTAAGTTCATTTGGATAGATGTTCATTAGGATATATAAAATTATATTAATTTGAGGGTATATGCTGGTGAAAGCAGTGGGACAGCCAACATTAGGTTTGTTTGGAAAGATTGTCATTTAAAAATATAAAATCATATAAACTCAAGGCTCAAGGGAGTATCCTGCTGAAGGCAGTGAAATCCTAACATTAGGTTCATTTGGAAAGATTTTTGTTTTAAAATATAAAATCATTCAAGACTGATTGATACATTTAAGATTATTATCACAGGTCCAGGCATTGTGTTTTTTCTTCTTCTGCATATTTACATGTTTGCAACTGCTTTCCTGTTCGGCAGGGGAAAAAAAAATAAATAAATAAATAAAATGTATATATAGCTACTTATTCATGGTACTTTTCCGATTCCAATATATATTTTTTTAATATTAATTTTCACTTTTAAAAAATTTGCAATTTTTTTTATTCACACCCATTTTCTGGACAAAATACAAAAATACAAAAAATACTACTTTTTTAGTTCCAATGATGTCATGCGTTTTTAAAAAATAATATTTACTATTTAAAAAAATATATTTTTTTTAGAAGTCCTTTCATGAATTTGCAAGACTTTATTATTATTTATTACATTTTTTCTGAGTATCTTCCCAGACATCAACTATATTGCATCAGAAATGCATCTTGCAACTTTATGGACTCACGCTTTAAAAGAGGCAGGAATTATTATTTAGGCTTTCTCAAGAAGTTTTGTCCAGAATTGAAAGTTTAATATATTTAGATGCCATATCATTATAACAGGGCCTATTAATTCATTTGGAAAGATTAATGTTTAAAAATACAAAATCAAACAATTCAAGGATGTATGATATCAAAGGCAGTGGAGAACCCAACATTAGGTTCATTTGGAAAGGTTTTTGTTTAAAAATATAGTTATTCAACCTGATTTTAAGTATATAAAGTAAGTATCATGAGCCTGGGCAATGGTGGTGGGTCAGACAGTTAATATTAGAAAATTGCAGAGAAATTTAAGCATTGCAGGCTGTTGAGGAGAAATGGTGATACAGTCAACTCTGTGAAATCCACCAATGTATAATCCACTAACATCTATTATCCGCAATACATGCTGGAACGTAAACAGTGAAAATTGTCATTAACAGTTAAACTCATAAAGTTAAATTTTATATATTCAGTTAGCAATTTTTCAATGAATAAATATTTAAATATAAATTGGATATAAATATTTAAATTTCTTTGAGAAACAAAATTTTATCTCGGAGCAAGAAATAGTGAGTGTTCATAGACTAGAGATAATTTATTGACAACAAATCAAAACTACCATTGTGTTGTGTCATTGTTTAAAATAATGAATAATCAGTAAGATTTGTATTGTATATAATTTAATACTTCTTTAAATTAACTTAGTTATTAAATATATTAAACCAATGTTGCATTATGTTTTATTTCCATTGTAATTTTTGTGCAGTTGCTCCTAATTTATAGTCAGACTTAAAAAAATAAAATGTAAACAAAGGGATGATCTATAATCTGCAAAAATGAATACTCCACAAAACTCCTGGTCCTTAAGTGTGCGGATTTCACAGAGTTGACTGTATATCTATATTTAAAATAACTTATAGCTTCCAACAACATGACTACATAAATACAATTTCAATAATTATTTTAAATTAAAGGCCTTAAAATTTCAACAATAAAAATGCATATAAATCACTCATAAATGAAACTGTACATTTAATTTAGAACATGGGGTCATTATCACCACTGAAGGTATGTTGAATGGAGTAACTCTGAATTTTTTTTATACATACAGTGGCAGTCAAAAGTTTCCAGCCAGTTATTTTTTTTTGTTGTTCTGGTTGCCAGAACGTTCCAGCGAAAAAGTGCAATCACTCCAAAAGTTTAGAATATGCAAATGACTTCTGACCACACGATGATTTTGATTGGATACTGGAGACACTTGATACAAAGGGGAGGAATTCAAAATTTGTGTGTGCAAAACTTTCCGGCCATTGGTCATTCGTTGCTTGCTATCAGTGAAGTTTCTTTTTGGCCATGAATGTTAATTAATTAATGTGAATAACGTAGATGAAATTCAAAAATGAAAAGTTCAATAATTATTCTTCGTAAACGACTGATTTGTTTGTCGCTAAAGGGCCAATCCTCTCGTGCGATTGCCACAAAGTTATCGATCGGAAAATCTACTGTGAAAGATATTTTAAAAATACATAAAGATGGCCATGGCTTTCAGGACTTGCTACGGTCGGGGAGACCCCAGAAAGTGATTATTAGTGTGAACAGAATTATCAGGAGAAAAGCAGTTGATGAGCTGCATAAAAATGCCGCTGCAATATTCTGTGATTTACGGAATGAAAATATTGCTGAAATAATTCGGTCTACTGTGTCAAGATGCTTACATGATGTAATACCTTATGGAAGAGTCAGTATTAAAAATCCTTTCATAAGTAAAAAAAAAAAAAAAAATCAGAGGACCCGACTGGCATTTGCCAAGGAACACAAAGGCTGGTCAAGTGAAAACTGGAAAAAGTACTATTTTCGGATGAATCAAAGTTCAACCTTTTTGGGAGTGATGGCAGGATATGTTATTCCTACAATGAAGCATGGTGGAGCACACGTTATGCTGTAGGGACCATTTTCTGGAAAAGGTGTCGGTTCGTTAGTTGAAATCCGCGGCAAGATGAATGATGCAATGTATAAGGATATCTTATAAGATCATTTGCTGCCTTATTAAAGGAAAAATTGTGGTTGCAACTATTTGTTTCAGCATGATAGCGACCCAAAGCATGCATGTGAGCTTGTCAAGCAGTGGCTTTCTGCAAAAAAATTCCGCTTTTGAAATGGCCAGCCCAATAACCCGATCTGAATCCAATAGAAAATCTTGGGAACAAACTTGACAAACGTGTGTGGAATTATAAATATTCCAATTAAGCAGAACTTTCCTGAAAATTACAAGAAAAGTGGAAAAAACTTACCATAGACAATCTTCAACTGTTCACTGAATCGATGCCACGTTGCTGCACCACAGTACGTATTGCTAAAGGTATGATGACAAAATACTAATTGTACATATTGTTGATCACTGTTGTTTAATATGATAACACCAATTTTTTCCAAACTTGCCAAGATGGCTGGAAACTTTTGAGAACAAGCGTTTTCCTTTGCAATTAATTTTGTCAATTAAGTTTATTGATATTTGTTTTTCCATAAATAAGTCCCTGACTATTATGTCAATAAAACGTATAAGTATCACTTTGAGAATCTTCTTCATATGGATATACTTACAAATTAACCAAAAATTTTATGCTGGCCAGAAACTTTTGACCGTCACTGTATAAACAACACTTCAATGTATTGACAAAACAAAAAAAAAAAGGAAAAAGATAAAGATAAAAATTCATTAAATTGTAAACTTATAACTTAAAAAACCTATATGAAAGAAAAATGAATGATTTAAAAATAATAAAATATCTTCTATACCTTAGTTGAATGTGTCCAAACTCTCTTGCCACTATTCAAAACTCTCCAGCTTTTGATAAATCTTGTAGATGGAGAAAGAACAGTTCCATCAGGAACTGTTTCGTCGCAAACAAACTTAGCTTCATAAAGTCTAAAAAAAATAAGAAATATAAGGGTGTAAATATATTTTACGACAAATATAAGAAGATATTTAATCAATAAGTTCATTTGACTCAGACCATTCAAAACAGAAATTAAATAGAATATACTTACTTTTTGTTTGAATGACTTTTGAAATTGGGAGTAAGCAGCTCACAAGCTGTGGGTAATACAAAGGGCTGCCACTTCTGTTTCTGAAATAGCTTTATAGAAACTGGAAATCGAATTTTCAAAAATATGTGATTCTTATTGTGTATATTGGGCAGACTTTCACATTCCTGACAGAGATCAAAGTCTGTACAATTTCTAAAATAAAAGTAATTAAGGCAATTTAATGCATAATTGAACAGAAAAAAAAATTATAAATATTTTCAAATACTTTTTGACTTGCTCTTGAACAGAGATTTTTGTAAAAAATTCATAATCTGACAACTATAAAATTTTATAAAAGGCTATTGTGTTGTTATGCTAGATAGGTTATAATTTCGTGTGTGATATATGATATACCTACAAATTAACATTAAAATACATTAGCATATTAAATGTAAAATTCTTTTGTAAGATATATTAATCATGAAAAGAGCAAAAAGTGGGAGCGGGGGAAAATGTTGCAACAGCTATGATTGCAACACTTTTAATGGTCAATTCGAGCAAAAACAGAGTCCTTATTGAAGTACCTGCACAAAATTCTTTTTTAATAAAAGAAGCCACTTCACAAAATTCTATTTAACATTCCAACTATCAAGACAAGTCCATTTAGTATTGTCAGGTAGAGTATCGAAAAAAGCAGAATAGCAGGCATGAGAGTGGGTAAAGAACAAAAAGTCTGAAAATAGACGTAAGCTAAAATTTGGTAAAAAACTAAAAGACCGCGCGTGAAATCCTATTTTGCACAAAACAGGCAAAAAACACAAATTTTGTCAAAGGGATCTTAAAAAATGTGGATTTCGTCAAATGGTCCCTGGAAAAACATGAATTCCGTTAAAAGATTGCGGAAAAAATGCGAATTTTGTCAAACGATCATGGGAAAAAACGCTAATTTCGCCAAAAGATCGTGGAAAAAATGCAAATTTCATCAAAAGACTGTGGGGAAAAAGCGAATTTCGTTAAAAGACCGCGGGGAAAAAGCGAATTTCGCCCAAAGATCGCAGAAAAAATGCGAATTTTGTCAAACGATCGCGGGGGAAAAACGCGAATTTCGCTAAAAGATCGCGGAAAAAACGCGAATTTCGTCAAAAGACCGTGGGGGAAAAGCGAATTTCGTCAAAAGACTGCGGGGAAAAAGCGAATTTTGTTAAAAGACTGCGGGGAAAAAGCGAATTTCGCCCAAAGATCACAGAAAAAACGCGAAATTCGTCAAAAGATCGTGAAGAAAAAAAAAACAAATTTCGGCAATGGATCGCAGAAAAATGCAAATTTCGTGAAAGGGCTGCTGCAAAAACACGAATTTAAAGGATAGCGGAAAAAACGCGAATTTCGTCAGAGGATCGTGGAAAAAAACGTGAATTTTGTCAAAGGAAAGCGGAAAAAACACTACTTTCGTCAAAGGAAAGCAGAAAAAACACGACTTTCGTCAAAGGAAAGAACGCGAATTTCGTCAAAAGATCGAGGAAAATACGTGAATTCTGTCAAAAGATCGCGAAAAAAACATGAATTTCGTCAAAGAATCACGGAGAAAATGTGATGCAATTCTGGCGCGATATGTCTCGTTTGGCACATTTTTTCGCTGCCAGAAAGAAAAAAAAAACTGCAAAAGTAGTCTTTTTTTGATAAAAATCAAAAATTTTCTCAAAAATTCAAGAAAAGTCGGAAATCCCGATAAAAGTCGGAAGAATCTCATCCCTGAAGAGATTAAGCAAGATATGTGCTTCAAAATCAGGAAAACTTAAGTACTACAGTAAAAGCTGTTATAATAGAACCTGTACCTGCGTAAAAGTGAATCATGTTTTTAAAGAGAAAAATTTCTTAATCCCAGTTAAACCAGTATAATACAATTATAAGGAACAATATGTCTGTTAAAAACCTGTCTAAAATGGAATCAATCCTAAAAGGTTACTTTGCTAAGCAGTTTCCTTTCATTGAATTGAATATATCTTAATATGCATAAAGGGATGATCAGCAATTAACCGAGCTAAAGTTTTTGAAATAATTAACAGTATTTTTATAACAATAAAGGCTCTCAAATGAAATTTAGCAACATTACTTTAACAACATTACAAAAACTTCTACTTTCTGTTGAGCTTTGACAACTTTTATACTAATTACTATTATTATAATAAAGCTCAGTCATGTGAAATTTGTTATAAAATTCCTATAACATTGGTGAGATATTTATCAAACATAAGATTAAATGTATTCTGACTAAAAACATGTTTATTTAAACACAAATAAAATTTACACCTTAAAACCTTAAAAGAATATACTATAAATTAAAAAACAGTATAAAAAATTCAGTACTTAAAATATATTGCAGGTCATACATATATTAAAAGTAAGAATACTTCAGAAACGTCTTTTAAATGTTACCGATTACATTTTAAGTTGAATTTAACAGCCTTTAAATGTCGTTTATTTGTTAGTATATAGTCATGCGGATCACTGTGATATTTGTCTTTATCTGGATTCCTGTCTTTACATGATCCAGTGTTAAATAATTACCCTTGTCATCTTAAATTAGCTTGAAAAAGTACCTCTTCTACTGAAACATTAGAAATGGTCATCAACACCATGAATAAATATAATTTAAGTAAATTTGGAGAACTGTGATTTTTTAAAATTCTGTGCCTTTTTTTTCAACACTTTTCTTTGTTACAAACCGACACTCGGATAACTTCCCTCATATCACATCTCCTCATAAGAATTCATGCATTTAAAAAAATGTCTCAATATATATGCAGGCTTTCGATGATTTAGAAACCACAGTCATAGTCAATTGCATCTTTTTCAAGGATATGTTAAGTGATTTTAAATTGAAATAGATTCAAGTTTTACTAAAAAGGAGAGGGCCAACCTTGTTAATCACAGATTTTGATTATTTTAATATGTGTTGTAGGGTAGACACCCCTTAGTGTCAGGTTCAACGGATTTTATCCAATGCTGCTTAGTTCTTGAAAAACCAGGGGGTCTAATATTAGTAGACAACTTAAATACTTACTTTGCAGCAAAAGTGACAGGTTAGTCGTAGCTCAGTTGGCATGGCGTTTGCCGGCTGATCCGAGGGCCCGGGTTCGATACCTGAATGCGCTACATTTGTTTTTCTCATTTTTTGTTTTATAAATATAGTTATAATTATAATTTAATAATTTCAATTAAAAATTTTAACACCAAACATTAATTATAATGTTAACAAACTTAAATTTATCATTTCTTATTTGTAAACTATCATTTCTCATCCATTAAAGAGGTTTAAAAAGAAATTGGATCTATTATTGAATGATAAAAATTCCAAAATCGTGACAAATTCTGTTGTGGTGCCATCTAGTTTTGATAAAAAAAAAGGAATATTCAAATAAAATAAAAGCAGAAAAAAGATAAAGGGGAAAGCAAAATAATTGAAAACGCAAGCATACTTATTACAAATTTAAAAATCTTTAATATGCAAAAAATCGGTTGTAATTTAATTCTGATGCTAATTTTTAATATGATTATGCTTGTTACTTTAAAAACAGAATAATAGTATTATCTCACTGACTTCCTTTGTTAAAGCAATGCGTAAATGATGTTTCTTTAAAATGAAGAAATTGACACAATTGTTCAATATCATTGCAATGATAAAGAATATATGAAATACATTTTAAAAGTGATTTTTTAAAAAAAATAACAGTTTTATGATGTTTTATTACAACTATTCAGTTAAAAGTAAAAAATTAAATAGGTTAAAATTATAATTGATATACAATATTAAAAATTTTAATTGACAGTGAGATTATTAAGTTATACTTACAAGTAAATTTATAAAACAAATGAGAAAAACAAATGTAGTGCATTCAGGTATCGAACCCGGGCCCGCCAATCAGCCGGTTAACACCATACCAACTGAGCTACGACTGACCTATCATTGTTGTCGCAAAGTAAGTATTTAAGTTGTGCACTAATATTAGACCCCCGGTTTCTCAAGAACTAAGGAGCATTGGATAAAATCCGTTGAACCTGACACTAAGGGACCTCTACCCTACAACATATATTAAAATAATCAAAATCTGTGATTAACAAGGTTGGCCCTCTCCTTGTAAGACAATATTCAAAAGATACAATAAAATTGTACTTACCCACATTTATATCGTATTCCATGTATCAGCTGGTCGCAGTTGTCACAAAAAATTCCTGGATGAATTACTTCCCCTGTAAATTTTTATAACTTTATGTATAAAAATATATATAAGATAAAAAGCAATTTACAGAGTTAATACATAATTTAAAAGCTTTTAAAATTTAATGTATGATAATATGTTAAAACAGCTTAATTCAAAATGTTTTATATATTTTTTGTTCTAGAAGGAAAAAACACGTAACTGTTTGGATCCATAATGAAGATTCTTTTTTCAGCAGAAAGAATTATGAATTTTCCTCATTAGCCTCAGAATCTACCATTAAGAAAAAACTTAAATAAGTCATCCATGAAAATAGTACAAATATTTTGTACACAACTTTCCATATGAATTATCTCATCTTAAAGAACTAATGAAATAAACATTCTAATATTTTTCAGCAAAGAAATTTCTAAAAATGAGGAGGAAATTTTTGTGGAAGTCATAAAAAGAGAATTACCAAGTGTGACTTTAAAGCAGATACACTTTAAAAATAATTCATACTTTCATATAATAAAAGAGCGTCTGTGTATCTGTATGTATTATGGATAAATATATTGTCAGCACATAGAGCTTTCAAATTTGCCACGATGGAACTCTAGACTTGAATTTATGTATCTCAAACTGAGCCTTTGAAAATTCAGTCTGGATTTTTTCCCCCCATGTTTTGTGTTAATTATGACGATGTCTGTTTTTTTATTCTCTAATACTTATTCAATTTTTTACAAAAAACAAATTCTTGCTATTAAAAACGAAGTATCATTTGTTCAAAGTTTAAATCTTCAAGAGCTTTCTCATTTTGTAAAGTACAGTAGCCTCCCGCTTAACTGGCCTAAACGGGACTGAGGGTTAGCTGGTTAAGATAAAAACCGATTAAACCAGAGAAGTAAAAAAATATAAATTTATAACTGCATATTTAATTAATTAAATAGGTAGGATGCATTTAGTTTTTTTAATGTGTAGTTTTAAAAAAGTACATTTTTTCTATATTTTGTGAAATGAATACTAGTAGCAATTAACTGAATTGAAACAAAAATTATCACTAATAACAAATAATGAACAATATTTAATACAAATTAAATTGTTGAAAACCTAGCCGCATTCCTTTATAAGAAGTTGAAATTATTCTACATTATGTAAATTTGAGTTAATTAACCATAAAGAAATGAGAATCGAAATTTTCCTTTCTGAATTTTGCCTGATGTTGGGGGGGGGGGGGGGAATCAGCTGGTTAAAGCAGAATTCCGGTTAGGAGGAGGCCGGTTAAGAGGAAGGCTACTGTATTTTAAAAGAACTCTGTTTGGTCTTGTTATCTGGAATTTGTATTTTTAAATTATCAGAATAAACAAATCAGTGGACCAGGGAACTATAACCTACCTCCTGAAACCTGTATATACGTGGTGTGTGTGTGTGTGTATATATTTTTGCCTGTCTAATTATGGTCTCCCCCCCCCCTTTTTTTTAAATATATTCACACACGCATCCTACCCATTTTCTTAACCCCTCATAATGTCATCCTTGCTTAACACTGCCTCTGGAAACAAAATCTTGGCTACTCTATTATATTAAGCATATTTCTACAGAAATTTTACAAATATTTAAAAAATAAAAATCCTTACCTTCTTTCAAAACCAAAATGTGAAAAAAAAAAATATATGAACTATGTAATTTTCTATTTTTGTATGAAAGTAAAGTATAGGAGACCAATATCTAAAACAATATAAAATATTTCATTCTCAATATGTCAGTAAATGAATTCTAAGCTATTTTCTTGCAATAGTTCTGCAATATAAATTAGCCATTTTAAACTATGACTTTATTTTATATTTTTATCAAAGTCATCGCATTGCATACCTCTTTGTTACTTAGTTCCAACATAATCATAATTATTATCATTAGTCATAAATGAAAATATAAAAACAGACGTATTTTGCCAATGATTTTTTCAATTCTAAGGTACAAGCATATGGAGGGAAGGCTAGTTCCCCAAAAGTAGCTAGTTTAAAATATAAAATTAACACAAGAATTTTTAAATGTCCTAAATGAATTTGCTTATTAAACAAATTTAATACGGATCCTACCTATAGTGGGATCGATTGGAACAGAAAACGATTCTGATAAAGGTTTTCACATTCTAAATTTGACAGAGTTTTACTGTATTAAAATCATTCTGTGCGACTTTAAAATCTTTCTACATTAGACAAATTTCAGTCTTACATGGAATCTAACTTAGACAGAAATTGCTACATCAGTAAATTGCATTTGCCTCTTAAACAATAATTAATAAAAAAACATGTTAATAAATGTTTACTGGTCACTTTTTCTACACTTTATACTTTATATTTTGTAGTCAATAAAACAATTCTAATGAAAGCAATTATATTTAAAATTTACTAAAAAATTCTACTTAAATAAACTATAAACTTAGTAAAAAGTAAAGCTGTATTATTTTTTTCATAAAAACAAAAGTAGATGTTTTGTATTTATTGCACTATTTTTTAACCTTTCAGGAGGTGGACTTAAATATTCGCATATGTAGGAATGTAACATGTTTTTGGTTAATAGCAGTTACACTATTTACAAATGCAATTAGAATAGTAATAAAGGACATGTTCGAATAGAAATTATGTACATGAGTCAGTAGTAAAAACAGAATTTTAATTTAGGTGCTATTTATAAGAAAAATCCTGTTTAGACTGAAAAAAAAAAAACTAGAAAACAGGAATTCGGCTTTTCAGAATTCAGTTTCACCCCGATGAAAAACAAAATACAGTAAACTCTCGATTATCCGCGGAATTGGGTGGCGCGACTATCGCGGATAATCCACAAAATTTTGAAAAAAGGGAACAAATCAACACAAATATGTACTTGAACAATTTATACACATAATAAGTAACACAAGCATACATTTTACAGTTTCTATGCACAATGGGTAACATAAAGATACTTATTACTTCAGGAATAATAAAATTATTCATTACTTACAAACTTGTAGGTTTATTTCTTTAGAAAATCCGTCAAAAGGGTCTGTTTTTTTGTACTGAAACACTTCTTCCCTAACTGTGCATTCACACACTCCCTAACTGTGCATTCTCCAATTCCATATTGCAAGCTTATTTGTTTTCTTGTAGCACCATTTTCAATTTTTTTAATCAGTTCTAATTTATCTTGAATCGTTAACACAACTCTTTTACTTTTTTGTGACATTTTTCAAATACGTATTGAAAATGCAAAACTATAAAATTTAAATACAAACGCGAACTTCTGTAAGACACGTGTTCACAGCTCAGCTAAAACAAGCAAACTGGTGTGCTTTGTGAAAAACGGGAGAAACAAAATCATAACAGGGGGGCGGGGGTGACTTTCAGTACCCGTACATTGTTTATCAACAGGTGTGTGGCCTTGCGACACCCTCAAGATTAGCTGCACCTGCTTTGTGCACGTGATTGTTCCACGTTTTCAAATGGAAATCATATTTAGTAAAAAGGATTGAAAACTCATCCTACATCGCAGAAATAAGTTTCTTCTCAAAGATAAAAAAAGAAAAAAAAAAAAAAAAAATTTAGACTCGCGGATAATCCGCTCACGGATAATCGGGAGTTTACTGTATATGTATACATAAATAGTACAAAACATATTTCAATTTTAAGACTTGCAAAGCTTAAATTACGCTTTTATTTTATGTAAAATGACATCATTTGCATCTGCTTAAGAATTCCACATTTACGATCCACTCTTAACCCTCCAAGCGTCTTGCAAAAGGGTAAAATTGTAATGTTGCTTTCTTTGCATTTTGTTTTAAATGCTAATAAAATATGATTCTTTCAACATTATAAAAAAAAACTCAATTACAAATATGAATGTAATCCTTAAGAGTATTAATAATTCTTCAATGTATTTAAAATTCCATAAATCAATAGAATTATATTATCCTAAATATTGCTTGTATTGCTGTGAAACCTGGAGCTTAGTGAACGGAATAATACGCCCCAAACACTTAGAGGGTTAAACATCTACAGTAAAGTATGCATAGGACGTCACTATTGTGAAATAATACACAAATGCTGCTAAAAGATGCCGTCATTAAAGAAACTCGACAAAAAACAAAAAAGGGCTCTCTAGTGATTCATAGGCCTTCATTTGTTTATAATATTAATATAGATTTTAGTTTATAATAGTTCCATTTTTTAACAGAAATCATTCGCTTATAATTTTTCAAAATAGCACACATTTTAATTACATTTTCTTTCGTTTGTTATGAAAAAAATGGCAACAAAAATATAATTAATATTTTACAACTATTTTTCCTTTACTTTCTACAGAAATGGAGTACGTCCGTTGCCAATATTAAGCAAATGGCTCCAAAAATTACAAAAAAAAAAAAAAAATCAGTATTTCAAAAAAAATAGAGATGCAGTTTTCAAACAAATTGCATTTAAAAGTACTTTTTTTCCAATATGACGGTATAAAAATTGAAAATGTGCAATGCTTAGAAGTTTAAAAAATTGCAATAGAGCATTTAATTGTATTGCTTTGTTTTACGGCTGGCTTCTGTAAGGTAACATTTTTTAGAGACGACACAAAATAGGCTGGGAGAAAGAAATAGCATACTGTACCAGGGGCTAAAAAAAAAAAATTAAGCAGAAATCTACCAAAATGCGAAAGATTCCCAACTTTATTATTTTAAGAGCCTATACTCATCAACATAGCCATTCACAAGCTAATGCTGAATTAATGCAAGCGCTCACTTGCATTTCAATATATTTAAATGATTCTTTTTGCATAGGATTTCTGAGGTCAAAAGAAACATGAAAGTTTTATACTTTATTCCTCTTTCAATTTAATTTGAAGTACACATTCATCTTAGAACAAGGGCGGATCACTCACACTTTATGGAAATTATTTTTTTTTTAAGTTAATTTCTGTACATAAATGTCTTTGCCACAATTTGGTTCTATTGAACAGCCTTGGTTCTTGGCTATAACTTCTAGCTCGAAATTTCTATCAGAAGATCTTTTTCTTAGAACATTCATGTCAATTTTCTCTAGAGTTTGACCAAACATTTGGTTTCATTTTCGGCACAAAAACATAGTTTCGACAAAAGTACTGAAAAATATTAAGCCGGGGCCGAAACTGGCCAAGAATATTTGTATTGCTAAAATCTTGTGTCTTCCTATGGGAATTTTCAACATTACTCATCAATTTGAGCTGTATTGGTTCAAATGAGACTGTTTGTTTATTGCTATGTATACTTCACTCTTATAATTATCAGTTATCACTGACTCAAGATGCGAGTTCATATTATAAGAAATGCTTATATAACTATACTTTGAAAATGCTTCCCCACATACTCATTAAAATCTGAACTTTAACAGTAATAGAATTTTTTTAGTTTAAATACTACCAAAGTATTTCAAGCTTGCTCTAAGAAAGGTGTAGAATATAAGTAAGGAATAAAACAGCTGATGATCATTTACAAAAGCCTTTATAAAAGTTATGTATACCTAAAACTTTTTTTAATTAGATGAAATCCGTATAATTAAAAAATCATTCTTTGTTATTGATAAATTACTTCCATTTTATTTCATATAAAAATTAGAAATTTCGGTCAGAGGTACAGAGAAACAACTTGAGTCCAGTGGATAAAATTTCCACACAGCATTGAAATTTCAAAATTTCTTCTGAGGGGAGGGGGAGGGGGAGGTTTTTTCGGAGGGGTAAGCAAATACTTATTGTGATATTGATGTGCACATCAGAGAAGAAATTGATACAGTTTTATTCTCACATATTATAAATAAAATAGTTTTTTTTCTTCTAAAAGTATATTCAATGTTACTTTTATATAAAACAAAAACTTTTAAGAGTTTATTTTAATTAATTTAAATGCAAAATATTAATAAATTGAAAGTCTGTGTATAGATAAAAATTGAATTATACATTTTTAATTTGTTCTTCATTTTTTAACTACACTGTTAATTACACTAGATTAATATTAACACAATTATTCTAATTGGTAAACAAATCATATTAGATGTAAATTTCCAACTGGGCGAAAAACGTCCGGACCAGGATTCTAACCCGGGACCTCCCTGGCTGAAGCCACCAGTGCTCTGCCATCTGAGCTATCCCGGACGATTCTGGTCGAACTTTTTCACCCAGCTAACCTTGATGATGATGAACCCAGATGCTGAAATCATTAGTAAAAGCCTTATGTTCCATGAATAAAATGCGCTACATAGTGAAACATTGATACCTTGAAAATCTTAATAAACAATCTTTTGATTACTAGTATTAAAAAAATATATATGGTGTAGTTTCATAAATATACTATACTTTCCCATGGCAATTCAAAATAATTTCTTTGAAATATTTGCAATCTGAGATATCTGATTTTACTGTTAGAACACTACATGAACAATCATTATCTTTTATTGAAAGTAAAGCTTTTTATAAAGAATTCCTGAAATGATTTGAATTTAGCAGTAGAGTCTTTACACGTTTCAAGAAGTATTGTATATTGTCATTTGACACTTCTCCTCAGAAACTGCCAGGTAAAAAAAAAAAAATAGGCGACAAAATAAACAGAAATACCTATTTACTAGCTTTTTGGACTACTGAAAACATTGATCTTAAAATTTAAACTAGATTTATAAAGTTGTCATGCACTAAAGCATTTAAACAGCCATCAGACTTAATACACAGGCTTTTTTTTCTAAGCTATGTTATAGTATGCATTAGTTTTAAATGTCTAAACTAAAAAATTAGTACATCTTTTTAGGCATTTTTATGAGACTTTTTTCTATTATGTCTCAAGTAAACCTTATCTCGATTTTCCCTCTTTTTTTTTTTTTTTTTGTCAGATCTAAATAGTGGATTCGATTATGCAATAGACAATTTAAATATATCTTATTGCATATTTTAGTTAAAAGTAAACAAGTGCTTCGCTAGAACCCAATTTTTCAATGTCTTCTTATTCGACTTCATATCTTGAGTTTCTTTTTTATTCTCAAGGATGTTCTCAAATCCAAAAGGGTAACTTTATGACATAAGTTTTAATTTATTTTTGTTCGGAAATGCATGAAACTAGATGATGCTGTTGTTCAGAAACTATGTAATGGAACTGTGTTTTTCATTTTTTTGCAAACGCAATAGATCTTTCAGAAAATAGTGTCAAAGTGGACGTTTTGAACCGAATTTCCACATGAAGGAAGATTAATCACTCAAGAAAGGTTAAAAACATCTGACACATGATCAAAATTGTTTATAACTCTATAGCTAATTTATTTATCAAAAATGGGAAACACAGGTCGATTGCAAATCACTTCCATAGTCAAGCCTTCCAATTTTATATCTTTCTGTTAAAAAATGAATTTGTAAATGTGTCAAAGCATTTTGCACTTGTTGAGCAAAGCAGTTGAGAACAACCTTAAAAGATAATCTCCTCAATCAAGAAAATTTTCTTTTACAGCTTCACTGAAATCTTAAAGGCCACTTTATGTTATTAATTTTAAATAATCTGCGTTTTCTCAAAGGAAAACATTTTATTAAAAATATTGAATATTTTTAATCTATTTTATTTTTGCTAAATTCACATGTTTTATATTTTCTCTTTAGAGCTTCAGATATGTTCAACAACACATTCAATTTGCATTCTACATGCATACAAATATAACCTAGCCTCACTATCTCACGGTGACAGCTGGGATAAGACTTAAAAGCAGTGTTGTAGTCGTAAAAAATGCAGAGAGTATATATATGCTATAGGCAGAGGATATACGCTAGAGTCCTAAACGTTCACGGTTAGGGTATATGCTATAGCTTTATTTGAGAAACAGAGCACAGAGCGTATACAGAACTTCATTAAAAAATTCAGAAGGTATATAGTGTATACCCTCCACTACATCCCTGGTTAAAAGTAGAAACTATTTATATCCAATAATTTGAAACACTTAAATTACAAAAATGAGAAAATATTATATTCGATTTTTTTCTAAAGAAACCAGTTGGTTGACCAATTAATTTAAACCGTGCCAACCCTGCTGGTACTGGAATAAAATCGTAATGCAAAACCCCAATCCCAATGTAGGAATGCAAGAAAAACAAAGGCTTACTAAACCCAATAGCCATGTTACAACAAAGAAGACTCACAGCCTATCATTCATTAGCATACAGAACAAAGAGTAACGAATTAAGAGAATTACTTACGATTATGTCATCATTGACACTGAGGCATAATATAATCCTTAGTAAATCTTAACTAATCAAGCAATGTAAGTAGTAAAAGTGCATTTTTAGCTCAAATATGCCATTCATCCCCTGATTTTCCCAGGAATCCCATAATCCCCTGATGAGTATGAACCCTGAACAACAGATGAAATCTTCGTCAAATTGATGAAAATTGCATTTTTCATTGATGACCAATCAATGAATTTTGTGGTATTTTTCCCTGACAGGTTGATAAAATTTGCATTTTTTTCAATGACAGGCTGACGGATTTTGCAATTATTATTTTTTTTACGTTAACTACAGATTTAATTCCCGATTTTATTCTGCAACTGATTGACAAAGCCCATTTGAAGAAATTTGTAAATTTTATCAATAACAGATTCACGAATTTCGCAATATTTTTCCATGATCGATTTACAAAATGTACACTTATTTTCAATAATGATAGATTAACGAAATTTGTGATTTTGTCCTTATGTAATTGACTAAATTCGCGATTCTTTTCCGTTAACGATAGATGAAATTTACGATTTATTTCTGTGATAGAAGAAAACTCAGTTGCGGAAAATAAGCGTAGATTATTTTTTGCAACCGACTGACGAAAGTATTTTCTTCCAGCAGCAAACAGACAAAATTTGAAATTTTTTCAACATATAATTAACGCAATTCCCAGGGGTGATTCTGAGTTTTAAAAAAATTCTGAATTTCACAGCAAATTTTCTGAAATGTTACAGCAGAGGCAGGAGAAGGCAAGTTACCTCCCGGCACTCGTTATGTTTTTTCCGTGGCCCTTTGACGAAATTTGTCTTTTTTTTTCGAAATTCTTCGACAAAATTTGTTTTTTTGTAAATCTTTGAGGAAATACATGTTTTTTCGTGATCCTGGGACGTAATTCACTTTCTTTTAAGATCCCTTGAGGAAATTCACCTTTTTTCCTCTATTCTTTAACAGAAATTTGTGCTTTTTCTACGATCCTAGGATGAAATTCACATTTTTTAAACAATCCTTTGGTGAAATTTACATATCTTCTGCGATCCTTTGACAGAAATTTGCATTTTTTCATGATCCTTCGACGAAATTTGAGTTTTTCCTGTGATCCTTTGACGAAACAGTGTTTTCTGCAATCCTTTGACAAAAGTTTTCATTTTTTCCGTGACACTTTGACAGAAGTTTGCATTTTTTCCATGATCCTTTGATGAAATTAGTTTTCTGACGAAATTCACATTTTTCCGAGACCCTTTGACAAAATTCATGTTTTTTCGCAATCCTTTGAGAAGGAATTCTTGTTATTTGATTCACCTATACTATGCAGGGCTTGAAATTCAATTTTTCCTAGGAGGGGAGTCTCCCTACCAACATTTATAAATGGAGGGGAGTTGAGCTATTTGGGAGGGAGAAAAAAATCTAAAACCCACTGTTATTTTACGTGTTACTTAAAGATTTACATTAATTATTTTGTCATGTCTGTATTAATACAGACTGTTAGGGTGTTTCTGAGTAAAAAAAAAAAAAAAAAATGGAAAGTCACAGCAAATTTCCTGAAAGGTTACAGCAGGGAATGGGAAGGGATTGGGAAATCTTCTCCATTTAATTATTTTTCGTTAATTATTTTTTGTTGCAGGTCGAGTAAACTCTTTTTTTTTTGGTTCAGTTTGATTTCAGGGCTATTTTTTTCTGCAGCCCTTTGACTAAATTTGCGTTTTATACGCTATCTTTTGACCAGGAGTGATTCTGTTCCGAATTTTCCGAAAAATTTAAGCAGTCATTTCCGAAAATTAAAAAAAAATCGGTCATAAACCCGAAAATTCGAACATAAACTATATCGCGAATTTCAACAAATGTTTGCCAAAAGAAACCAATTTTGTCAAAGGATCTTGGGAAAAACACCAGAGAATCACGAAAAAACGCCAATTTCGTCAAAAGATCGCGAAAAAACAGCAAATTTCCGCAAAAGATTGTGAAAATACGGCAAATTTCCCCCCAAAAGATCGCAGAAAAACGGCACATTTCGTCAAAAGATCGCGAAAAAACGACAAATTTTGCCAAGAGATTGCAAAAAAACAACAAATTTTGTCAAAAGATTGCGAAAAAACCCGCAAATTTCGACAAAGGGGCGTAAAAAAAATACCACAGTTAGTGTCAGGAGTGGATTTCCCCCCCCCCCCCCCCTCCTCCTCTGTTGTAACCTTTCAGAAAATTTGCTGCGAATTTCAGAATATATATTTTTTTTTTCACTCAGAATCACCCCCTGCTTTTGACGAAATTCGCATTTTATCCGCAATCTTTTGTCGAAATTAGAGTTTTTTCGCGATTCTTTGATGAAATTCACGGTTTTTTCAGCGGCCCTATGACAAAATTCATGTTTATTCCGTGATCCTTTGCCGAAACTCGCGTTTTTCCCGCATTCTTTTGCCGAAATTTACGAATTTTTTGCTATCCTTTGATGCAATTTGCGTTTTTTTTTTTTTTTTTTTTTGCGATCCTTTGATGAATTTTGAGTTTTTTTCTTGCGATCTGACGAATTTCACGTTTTTCCGCGATCCTTTGACAAAACTTGCATTTTATTTGCAATTCTTTGCGACGAAATTGGCGATTTTTTCCTTGAACGATAGACGAAACTGATTTTTTCGGCGATCATTTGTCGAAATTCGCGATATTTTTCTGTTAAAACTGATGACCGAGTTTTCCTAGTTTTCGGAAAATTCGTAACGGAATCGCTCCTGAATTCGCCAATCACTCGCGGACACTTGTCAACTGATCTCGAGAAAAAAATAACGAAATTTTTCTATAGGTCACGTGAAAGATTCGTGAATTTCAACGATCTTTCGCGGTAAAAAAAAAAAAAAAAAAAAAAAAAAACGCAAAATGCGTCAGTCGGTAGCGTGAAAATATCGGGAAATTCGCAAGGCGTTCGCGGGAGTTAATTGCATTTCAAAATGTAAAATTTTCAGGAAAATGGTAAGATTTTTTGGACGGGAGCGTCCCGCCCATGATATTCTTTTGGGCGGGATTTCAAACTTTTGGGTGCGAATCCCGCCATTCCACCCTGAAATTCAAGCCCTGCTATGTCTTTTTTTTTTTTTTACGAAAATGTATGAATGTGTTTTTGTTTTGTTATTTATTAGAAATTTTAGAAGGACTATTATTACATTTTTGGAAAATTTCCTGCACTTTTCATTCCTTGAAAATGAATATTTTTTTTCCAGCACTCTTTCTATTTTTTTCCAAAGTGTACGAAGCATGGAGTACAATGGAAAAAAAAATATAGAACAATATTTTTATTGATTCACATCTAAAAAAATATAGTCATTTGAGATTCTTAATTTTTAAATTAGCTATTTTACCAACCATTTTTTTAAATGGTTTATATTTTAATAATTACCTTGAAACTGATGATTTTCATCCATTTTTCCACTTAGTGATGATGCCTGTCCCTGCATTTCAATTCTGGGCAGGTTTGTCAACTCTTCTAAGATTTCGTCTTTTATTTCTTGTTTCATCTAAAAAGAAAATATTAATTATAAATGAATCAGCAAAAACCTTCATTTGTGTTAACAGGGCAGGCACACAGATTATGGTCATGAATAAAACTGAATTAATAATTCTAGCATGTCATTCTTAAGAATACGTAAAATAAACAGAATCATAAACTAAAAAAAAAAAAAAAATCAAATTTAATCTAGAAAATTTCTTGAAAATGTCAACAGATTTTTTAATTAAATATAAAAAATTTCTAGATAGGAAAAATACTGCTCTAGATTAGGTTTTTCCTGTTCTAACAAAATATTTTTGTTTATGAGTTAAATTAATTTAATAATGTTTAATAAACAAAGCAATTTATTACATCAGAACAAGTAATATAAAAATTTTGTTTTTAAGGTCGATTCCTACTTAGATCAAAGAAAAATTTAATATAATCCCTTAAGCTAATATTAGTTTTTGTTGCATTAAAATATCTCAATTTGTTGATTTTCTATAAGCAAGTACACTATATTGCCATTAATGACCGGCAACTTTCAATTTTAGACATTTTGTCGAATATTTAGAAATATACTTGACAGATTCTTCTGGAATTTCAGGATTGAAAAGAACAGGTATAACCTCTAGGGATGCACCGAATAGTGATTTTAGCCGAATGCTGAGTACCGAATATTCGGCCCACAGGCAAACCGAATACCGAATATTCGGCTAGACGAATAGTAACTGCTAGACCGAATACCGAATATTCGGCTTGTCGAATAATTTTATATTTCAAAGTTTAAAGGCATTAAGATGTTAAATTTTAAAACAGTTTTACATAATATTTAAAACAGAAACTTTCATTTTGATAATCAAGAGCTTTATACTGAAAAAAATCTGCTTTGAGTTATTTAAGAAGAGGGTAGAGTTATAAAAAGAATTTTATTAATAAAATTTTAAATTTCATGGCTTCTTCTGAGAATTAAAACAAATGAATAAAATTTTCTTAAATTCTAAAACAAACACTTTAAAATCAAAGAGAAATTGTGAAAAAATTGTACATGATCATATATTATTTGTTTGTCAAGAAGACACTAAAGTAAAAGTAAATTAATACAATCAATTCAAATTTTATAGGGTGGCAACTCAGCAAGAATAACTGTTCTACTCCCTTTTATTAAACAAGGAAGTTTTTAAATATATCCTAGATCGGTGTTTGGAGTAGACGATCATCTTCACAGATTGTAAATGTTGTTCTTAAAATCTTAGCAAAAAACAGATTATTTACTGGACGATGTTCAGGAACTTGCATTTGTACATAATTAATTCCTATGAAAATCCTTGTGATTGGTTAATTTTCTTAAATAATACTTAACAAACAGCAAATAAATAATGTAAAAACATTCTCTTTTATTTAAATATATGATTCTGTTTCTAATTTTCTGAATATCTTTATAAGTTGACTGTTAAACGTATAAGTGGTATAAGGTTTTTAAAAATATGTTTTAAAAGTTTTTTTAAGTATTCGGTTGGCCGAATATTTCGATATTCAGCCTGCCGAATAGTTTACTATTCGGCCAAGCCGAATATTCTGTATACCAAATAGTTTGATATTCAGCCAAACCGAATATTCGGTAACATGGCCGAATACCAAATAGGTACCGAATATTCGGTGCATACCTAATAACCTCATATTTAACAATGTCGATTTGATAAGTGGGACAAGGGGGGGGGGGGGGGGGGCAACAAAAAATCCAAGAAAAAAAATACTTGGGATCACCCTGTAAAATAAAATGCACGAAAGGATCTATCGCTACCGAAAATAAATAAATAGACATTGTGCAATATGTGTATTCTTTTGTGTAAGAATAGCATGTATATTAATAGAAATATAGCGATTTAATTAAAAAATTTTTGCATGTTTTTTGCTTATAACATGCAGGTGTTTCAACCAAATTTAATTTCGGTTTCAGAAAAATTGACAAAATATAGTAGAAACAATATAGTGCAATTGGAATATAAATACAGTCAAGGATCTATAATCCGCACTCCCATAATCCGCAATTTTCTATAATTCGCATTGCTTAATGAATGTAAACAATTAAACAAATTTACAAATTCTTGATCCAAAAATGATTTTTTAAAAGAAATATCTGAAAAATTTAAATATAAAAGTGAATAGAATCAATATTTTAATACAAGAATTTGAAAAATACATTTTTTGAGAAAGCATATTAAATTAATTATTATATATCATATTTAAAATAGTGTCCAGAAATAAGAAAAAGACATATAGCCCATAATACTCCATAATCCGCAATATTCCATAATCTGCACAACCTTTGGTCCCAACTTGTGCGGATTAAAGAACTTTGCCTGTATATTAAATATTTTAGGAAATATGAGCAGTTGTATGAAATAATTTTTATCTGCACATGCGCGAACGATAACAAGAATCATTTTACATAATTTAATAGTCAATTCTATGGAGCAACTTATTAAAAAATATATAGTCAAATATCGTAAAAATTCAGAAAGATATTGGCGTTAGAATGAGCAAATTTTTAGTAGTTCTCTAAAAGCAGCTGAAAGATAAGGGATTTTCCACAAATTGTCATTTTTAATTTTTAATTTTTTTTTATTTTCATTTTTTATTGATGCTTTAGTTCTTCTTGGATAACCACCAGAACGATCCTATACCATGATCAAAAGAAGTATCAAAATCGAAGCATTTTTTCCAAATCTACTTGTTGATACTCACTAAATACTAACTTTTTTCTGAAAGTCAGTTAATAAAAAATGACAATTTGTGTAAAATCCCTTATCATTCAGCTGCTTTTAGAGAACAACTAAAAATTTGCTTACTTTAACGCCGATATCTTTCTGAATTTTTATGATATTTGACTAGATTTTTTTTTAATAAGTTGCTCCATAGAGTGGACTATCAAATTATGTAAAATGATCCTTATTATCGTTCGCGCATGTGCAGATAAAAATTATTTCATACAACTGCTCATATTTCCTAAAATATTTAATATATTTATATTCCAATTGCATTATATTGTTTCTACTGTATTTTGTCAATTTTTCTGAAACCGGGGTTAAATTTGGTTGAAAACCCTGCATGTTATAAGTGAAAAACATGCAAGAATTTTTTAATTTTTTTAAATAAATCGCTATATCTCTATTAATATACGTGCTATTCTTACACAAAATAATACACATATTGCACAATGTCTGTTTATTTATATTCGGTAGCGGTAGATCATTTCGTGCATTTTATTTTACAGAGTGATCCCAAGTATTTTTTTCTTTTATTTTTTGTTGGCCCCCTAATTGCCCCCCTTATCAAATCGACATAGCTAAATATGAGGTAATACCTGTTCTTTTCAATCCTGAAATTCCAGAAGAATCTGTCAAGTATATTTCTAAATATTAGATAAAATGTCTAAAATTGAAAGTTGCCGGTCATTAATGGCAATATAGTGTACGTTTACAAAGGAACTCTATGGGAAATTGGCGAAATATTAGAGATATCGCCAAGTTGGCGTCACTTTTGGTCGACAAATTTGGTGATATATTGCCAATTTGGCAACAAACTTGGCGGTATTTGGTGACAGGACAGGGTCCCCCTATGTTAACCCCCCTTATAGATATGAAGATGCATTAAATGCTTCAATAATCAATGGTAGTAGGAGAGCTGTTGAACATTTTTGAGTAGGTATTTGAGGCACCCTGAAAATTTGTGCAACACTTCTTTTGTAATGCCTGAATACAAAATCGAATGTCTGGCTGAAGGATCGTGGCCCAAAAACTGTGCCAGACACGTGTCAAGTGCCATTTGGCACTTGACTCGTGTCTGGCACAGTTTTTGTGCCGACTGAAGTCTCTGTCATTTTCAAAATATTTTTTTCTAAGCATAAATATTATTCTGCCTCAATCTCAGCGTGCCTCAAATACCTTTTTGGGGTAGTCAAAAAATGGCACTTGACACGTGTCTGGCACAGTTTTTGTGCCGACTAAAGTGTGTCATTTTCAAAATATTTTTTTCTAAGCATAAATATTATTCTGCCTCAATCTCAGCGTGCCTCAAATACCTTTTTTTTTTGGGTAGTCAAAAAATGGCACTTGACACGTGTCGCACAGTTTTTGGGAAACGATCATTCAGCCAGACATTCGATTTTGTATTCAGCCCTTACAAAAGAAGTATTGCACAAATTTTCAGGGTGCCTCAAATACCTTCCCTAAAATGTTTAACAGCTCTTGGAGTATGGCCGCCATTTTGTCTCCCATGTAAAACTAAAATTAATTAAAATTTAATTAATGAATTAATATTTGAAAAAACTGTATTAACATCAATTGACATCCAGTACAAGTTTTAAAAAATTTATTTCAACTTGATAGGATGAATAATAAGTATTTTATTACCGATTGAAAATTTGGACAAGATATATAACAGGGTTCCTACACAATTCTGGTAAAAAAAATTCCCTGACTTTTTTCAAAAAATTCCCTGACCTTTCTCAGTAAACATTCGGCTTATATATTGTTGTAAAACCCTCCACAATGGACTTTAATCTAGATAAATGCTAGAAAAATGTATGTGCAGTATGAATTTCTGTTTTTTTAAATTATTTTTCCTATTTTTATATAGTTTGGATACATTTTATATAAAAATTTTAGATTGTATGAATAATTAATTCAAAATTTCTTTATTTACGGTGATAATAGAAATGGAAGTAGTACATCAAAAATTCCCTGACTTTTCCCTGACCTTTTCAAATATTTAAAAAATTCCCTGACATTTTGCCTAAATTTTCAAATTCCCTGACTTTTCCCTGTTTTCCAGGTTTTCCCTGACCCATAGGAACCCTGTATAAATAAATAAATAAATATAGGGAGTGTGTGAACTAGTAGGAATTGAAAAATTTCAAAATCAAAACAACAATATTACAAATTCTTTTATAAAACATAAACAGTCCTTGAAATTCAAGACAGAATGGCAAGATTAAAGACAAATTTCGAAGTCTTGTCCAAGAGAATTTCATATAATTTAGCATTATTAGCTAGCTTATATGCCTCACAAATGGTATATGTGGAATCTAAAATTACTATGTTCTTCATGGAATACACATCTTACAAAAAGCATTATTATATAATGTCAGTGTAAAAAGCTAGAGCTATTTTTGCAAAATATTTACAAGAACAATTAGATTAACAAAAAATACTGTTATGAAAATCTCACAATTCTTATAAGAACAGTGTAAATAAATGTATTGTGATCGCATCTATAAAAGAAGTGTTTTGCAGTTAAAAAATTTTATATAACATTTTTTAATAGGATAAAAGCTAGACCTGGGTAAGTGGTTGAGAAAATAACCAGATTAAAAAATATTTAGCTTCAACTATTTCACTGTGCTTCGTAAATATCATTGAGCAAATTATTTTGTATGAAAAGTGCAATCTACTTTTATTAAACGAATTAAATAAATTTTACATTGAATTTTCTTTAATGGTACTTTAAAAGTAACGTCAGGATATAAAGGGTTAAACTCTTAAACGCTGCGGCCTTTCTTCCCTAAATTACAGTAATTTTATTTTTTTTTTCATTGTGAATTGTTTGCAGTTAGATTTCAGATTACAATATTAAAGTATTTCTGTTACATCAGTCTCTTAGTCTCTTCCCAATTTTCAAACCATTTTTATAGCTGAAGCGAATTGGAATACATGCAAGGATGTCTGCTAATGAGAATTTCTGAATTTTTTTTCTTACCTATTTAATATGATTGATTAGTGTAATAAAATTCTGTATTATTTGATAAAATTTACTATGTATTAACATAATTTAACTGTATTTTTAATTATTTGTTAGCACTTTTACACTGTTTAAAGCTTTGCACAACAAATTATAAGCAGAGTTTATTGTAGGTTTAAAAAGAGGCAGGATGCGCCGGTGAGAAAGGGCACTTTTTTAATTCTAAAGGGCATGTTTTGGATTCTTAACAATTTACCAACCGGTAGCGGTTCAAACATATTATGCCCTTTCACCGCCCAGTCAGCCGCAGATCATCCGAAACATCGGCTTGGTTTCGGCCTAGACTGACGCGTTGTAATATATGCGCTTTTCTTAAACTCTGGTAAAATTGTACGCTTCCGTGTTATTCTAGGGCAACGAAATTTAATAAAATCTTTTACTTTAATCATATTAGTGTTAAACAATATTTATTTTATCTATTACAATCGTTTTCAGTTTATTATTTACATAAAATATACCATAATCCATATAACAATATTTGTCGAAAAAAGAAGTTGTTTAATATTTTTTTTAACTATGATAGCGCTCGAAACAATCACCTTTGTGTAATGGGACGTTGCAGTATGTACAAGCGAAACCTGTTCTGCTTAGTTTTTTTTTTACTTGCACAAACTCTGCATTGTCGTAGGGGTTTTTTACATTGACCGCTGGTCACTATATTTACTAGTTTATGCTTCCCGAAATTTGACAGTCTTCCGGGATGATCAAATCGGGATGTGGTTCTTGTGGGTTCTTAATTAGGTAGATCCTTATCGTGTTCTTCAGTTTCGCTGTCTTCTATCAAAGAAAGTGCCGCTTTGTGCAGAAAATTTTTATATGTAATCTTCTGTCCGTTTAGAGTTGTACATACTTTAAGGGAGTTAAAAAGTGCACAATTGATGAAGAACATTACGACACATTTCGTCCATTTTTTTGTTTTCCTAAAAATGGAGTAATAGGACAGATATTGATCTGCGCGATCTACGCCCTTCATATATTTATTATAATCTATTATTGAAATAGGTTTCTGTATGGGGCAATCTGATATCCTGCTTCTGTTTCTAGATTCCGCCATTTGTGCAGAATGTATTGTCGCTATCATGTTTACATTCCTTTTGCCATTATTCCATACTTGTAATAAAATATGGCCATTTCTAAGAAATTGATGTTGGCCTCTTGAAAGCTTGACCGTTTGAAGTATTTGAGGAAGATCTCTGTTCTTTCGAATCGTCCCGCGCACTCACAATTTATTTTTAAAAAAAATTTTAGATATGTTGACACTATTATAATAATTATCTTGATATATATGATGCCACATGTTCTTATACGGTCCAATGACAAATAATACTGTCTCTTCTAATATTTTTCCATCAGCGGCACACACAAAAGTTGGATACGTATCTTGTACGAGCTTCAGACAGCACTCTAACCAGTATTCCATATTTTGTAATTTTTGCCGGATTATATGTTTTGATTGACAGTCTACCTCTCCATGGAATTAAACATTCATCTAGAGACAATTGTTGATCTGGTTTATATACGTTGTTAAATTTTTCCTTGAAATAATCAATGACAGGCTGGACCTTCACCAGCCTATGCGAATTGGGAGAAATATCATTATTACAAAAATGCCAGCTTTGCATTATTTGTAAAAATCTGTTCCTGCTCATAACCTTCGAGAAGAATGGCGTTTCTATAGATGGGTCTGTAGACCAATAATCGTAGAGAACGTCCTTCTTTACTTGTCCCATGAGAATGATCAGGCCCAAAAATTTCTTCATTTCAGTCACCGTGACGTCTTTCCATTTTTTCGTTTTTGATGTAATTCTATATTTTTCCACAATTTGATAATGATATCTATTAGACTCCCTCACGAAGTGCTCAATCAGGTCACTTCCAATGAATAAATTCACAATATCCATTACGCTTTCGGAGGAACTTGGCATAATTTTTACGCCAGAGCTGCCTTCGAAAGGTTCCAAAATTATACTCTTGTTGTTTGTTGACCATGTATCATTGTTGTCTTCAACATTATTATTCATGTCCTCATCTTCTGAATCACTGTATATTAGCGGTACAGGACGTCGCTTTCGAATGGCTATACTACTGCTATCACTTTCGTCATCAGTACTACTTGCTGAGAGGCAGTCAAGACAATCTGACAGGTCGTCGAGATAAAACTCGCCGAGACTATCCTTTCCATTCATTTCTAAGGGCTAAAGCTTATAAAAAAGCACCGATTATCTGAATAAAGAATGCGAAATGCTTGCTGCTTGCTACTTGTCAATCTAATCTAACCAAATCTAACAGAAAGATCAAAAGTCGATTAATCGACGACCGGTCGGTAAGCGCTGGGGAGCAAACGTCGAATAATCGACTGCCGGTCGGTAAGTGCTGGGGAGCAAACGTTGATTAATCGACGGCCGGTCGGTAAAGTTTTAAGATCACTTTTCAGATTCTTAAAGGCACATTTTTGATTTTTAAATTCATTCTTTCGAGTTTTAAAGCTTTTCAAGACAAGATTTAGTCTTTTTACTATGCAAGCAAATTTTTTAATGCAAAAAGGAGAAAGAGTTTTTTTTTTTTTTTTACTGAGAGGCAAGAGGGGTGCTAATTTTTTGGATGAGGGGCAAGAAAAGTGCCAATTTTTTAAATGAGGGGCATGAAGGATGCCAATTTTTTAAATTAGGGACAAGAAGGGTACTACTTTGTAAACCAAAGGGCAGATGGGGTGCAGCACACTCCTGAAACTGCCTGGGGAAAACTCTGTTATAAGTTAAATAAATTTTTGTCTGGAATTTTGAAATATAGAGGAAAACATGTTTTATGATAAAATATGTAAGAGATGTAGATTAACCAAGTGGCCAATAAACTGCGGATTATCGGTTAAAAAACCGATAAAATTTCAAGTACGAATTATCTGCTGAAATTTTTTTGAAGCAGAAGTTGATGTCAGATATCCAGTTTTTTCCGGCAGTCATAAAATAAAAGTGTAAACAGCTATCGCACTGCTATCGACCGTTCGCGGAGTTGCTTATGATTGTATCACATATGACATATATGTGCTAGTGGGAGTGGCTTCCGATTTTTATGTTACATTTTTTTAGCCTTTTGGCAACATGTTTGTATGAAGAACAAAGTGTTTCTCAATTCATCTCTTTCAAAAATTACAAATAATTCTTATCACGTTGAAAGTTATAATAATGTCAGAGAAAACGCAGAATTGAAACTGAATGTTTTTAAAAAAAGCAAGAAGATGTTGAAGATGATTTAAAATCAGCATTTATTATAGAATTATCTGTTTTCACAAGACATTCTGCGTTTAAGATATAAGATTCAATGAAAAAAAGTATTTGTATTTTTTAATTTGTAATTTTTTTTTATAATTATTTTTATTTTTTGCAATTATTTTATTACCAGGGCTTTATGTCCAGACTTTTACACCCAGGGTCCTGTTTTTGCGAAATTGTGAAAAGCTTTTTACATTTGTGAAAAATCTAGCCATAATTTTGTGAATTTAAAATTATTATTATATTCAAGTTCTTGTTTATACATTTTTAAGGAGATATATGTATGTAAAATACAAATATTTTCTTATGTGTGTAAACGTGACAGGTCAGATTTTACTTTTAAATGACTAAATTTGTGAAATGTTCATTTTGGACAAGAAAATTTTTGAGAAAGACTTCTTTTTAACCCCCTCACTGACAAGCCCGTGTTAATACGTTCACTGAGCTCCAGGTTTCACTGCAATACAAGCAATATTTAAAGTAATATAATATTATTGATTTAATGTATTTTTAATACATTGAACAATGATTAATACTTCCAAGGATTGCATTCATATTCGTTATTAAGTTTTTTTTATAAAATATTCAAAGAATCATTTTTTTTAGCATTTAAAACAAAATGCAGAGAAAACAGCATTACAATTTTGCCCTTTTCCAAGACAGTCGGAGAGTTAAGACAAAGAATTTTGTGAAGGGTCCTGTTTTAAGGTTAAAACTTTTGTGAAGGGTCCTGTTCTGAGATAAAATCTTTTGTGAAGGGTCCTGTTTTGAAATAAAATTTTTTGTGAAGGGTCCTGTTTTGAAATAAAATTTTTTGTGAAGGGTCCTGTTTTGAAATAAAATTTTTTGTGAAGGGTCCCGTTTTGAAATAAAATTTTTTGTGAAGGGTCCTGTTTTGAAATAAAATTTTTTGTGAAGGGTCCTTTAAAGGACCCAATTTATTCCTAAACATATCCCTGATTACAATTATCATTTAAATAGAGCAACTAAATAAATAGGGAGGTGGTTTATTAGTAGTACTTTGGAATGTTGAAAACGACGAGTAATCCTCCTATTGTCCAGCGTATAATCTGCGGATTATCTGCTGAAAATTCTTTAAAAGGGCTAAAAATTGCAGCTACAGATTATCGGTCAGAAATTACGGTATGATGTCGTATGATCAAGTATAAGGAGGTATACTGTACATATGTTAAAATTGGATGTGATAGGTACACTGAAAACATTTTTATATAATTTATGTAAAAGAATATACAGATAAAGAAATTAAAAATGGCAGACTATGACAAATATTTTATAAATAACAGCCAAAATATGCTTACTTTTGATAGAAATTCTATCATCCATGGTGATGGAGACTCCACATCAGTTTTCGCATTTGTACTGCTGGTTTTGGGATCATTCATTTTTCTATTCTGATTTATAAGCTAAAACGAAATTTTAAATATTTTCATATTTTTCTTTTATACTTTACATATGATCAAAAACATCTTAATTTACTTAATTATACTAAAATTCTTCAATAAAATATGTGCATAGGCCATACTTACTGATTTGTTAGATTTATCTAAAATATTTAGAACAACTCTTACATTTAAACCACCCACTTTCCTACCTAGTATCATATATACATATAAAAATTTTAAATAGATGGTTTTAAATTTTTAAAAAAATTGAAAGAAGCACACAGAAAAATTATGTAAATGAAAATTTGATTTTATTAAAAACAACGATTCCCTCACTCCAAGATATTTCTAATTTTTTATTTATTAAACTAAGATTCATATACTGCTGAACTGTGAATCTTTCCTCAAACATCTCAAGTAAACTATTGGTACAATTTTACCAAAAATAAATATATAAAACATTATTTTCTACAAATCAAAATTTAACATTTTTATCCTTGAATGGTAAATCTGGTCATAATTTATAATTAACAAAAGGCCTATAAGGCAAGTCAGATACAGGTAAAAGTATATTTCATATGACAAACTTCAAAGCAGAAAAAAGAGGGTAGACCAGTATCTCATTGTAGGACATTTAAATGCTTTCTTAAAGCAATTCCCAAAAAATTATTTTTCCCTGCTCAAAAATGCAAAACTTTTTTGACACATTTTCTGGCTCATTTTTAAACATAAAAGCATGATACTTGGCAAGCATGATTATTGAAATGATTTGCATGAAACAGTTTTTTCACTTTTCAATAAATTAATTAACTTAAGTTATAAGAGATTTTGGTCTCAGGATGGCAGTTTTTTCCCTTTCCTGCACTGCCCCGTCCAGAAATTCAGTTCAAAGCACCAACTTTGAGAACATTCACTGAAAAATCTACTTTTACCAAAAAACGTAAGGGGAAAAAAAAGTTCGATTACATAGTTTCTTAATGACAACAAATGCCAATTCAATTACATTTGTAAACAAAATTTAATTTAAAAATGCGTCAGAATATAGCCAGTTTGGATTTGAGAAGTAAAACAAAAACAGGATAAGAAATTGAGTAAAACATCACACATTATTCCTGCTATCCAAACTTCTGTTGTAGAAATAATTCTTAATTCATGTTAAGGGTGGGTGGGTGGGGGGGGGGGGGGAATATTTTGGCAAAGAATACTGAGAATCTTAAATATTCTGAAATTTATGATTGGAAGATGACTTCTTTGTCTCTTGAATACAGAAGCTATTATACATGAAATAGAATAAAAAGCTAGAAGGGAAGAGACTATAATTTTTTGTTAAATTCAAATAAGAAGTTAAGAATTCAAAATGAGCAGATAAGAATAAATGCAACATATATTATTTAGAAATAATAACATACCAAACCTAACATACATACCAATAAAATCTATTCCGTTCACTGTGATGAAAGAATCAATGCTGATAGGAGGAGAGAAAGTCCCTCAACTTCCAATAGTAAACAAATATGCATAAAAGCATTACTTACATTCCAATATTGTTAAAAACGTCTATATGAGAAAGAACATTTTTAACCCCTTCGCGACGGGAGCCTTTTACGAAATGCTTATTACTTTGCTACCGGTTTTAAAAAACAGAAGTTTGTGCCTATTCAAATTGGGAAAATGCTCGGATTAAATAAGGCAAATTTTATAGTAAAATTTTACTGGTGAGGATAAACGAGGTTTCTTAGGCCTATTTCCGGCACGTATACGTGTCGCTCGTCCCCAAGGGGTTAAGAAAAGTCTATTTTTATTTATTTAAAATGATTTCTACATAACTACAGTTGTCACGAATTTGAGTAATGTTTATTAGTATTCACAGACAAAGGGCAGCACAATGCAGAGATGTACATGATTAAATGAAAAGAAAATATGTTTCCCCCGCCCCCTCTCTCTGGCAGTCTGTAAATTATGAGCGTGCATTGAAGGTGTGTTGAAATACTTCTTGGCACAAAAGCTGAAATAAAAATTATGTTGATTTTACTAGAAAATTATTTTCATCTTTGCTTTTGAGTAAAGATATTTTCACACGCTGATTTTTATGATGGTAAAATATGATCAGGCAAATATTATTTTATCGAATCGCTAGTACTGTATGTGACAACAGTCTAAAATAATATAGGAATTTTAAACTACACTTTCTTCTCTGTATCATGCGTATAAGTCAATTATTTAAGAAATTTGAATGATTTTTTTCGGCAAAATTATTCATACAATATTTACTAAGCAAATTGATAACAGAGGACCAAGAATAAAGTTTTTCAACATAATTATTTAATGATTGTACTGATTTAAATATTAAAAATATGTAGGGTAGATGTGCCAGTAATGGACACCCTTCCAGTAATGGTCACCCCTTGATGTTTTTGGTTCATAAAAAAATAACTAATAAATATTTAGCTTTAATTGTTTTTTTTATAATTCCCCCTTGCATGCTTTATAAAACTGGGTTATTGTTGGCACTTTTATTCAAACCAATCAGGAAGCAGAAAATAATGTCAAAGTTTCACTGTTTTTCTATGAAAATCTTAACGATCAGGCTTAAGAGCTGGCTTCGTTTAATTAATTTATATATCATTTATTTTCTTGCAAAATTTTAATGTTTTTGTTTGAGTAGTAATAGACAGCTTAGAATTTTATATACTAACGGCCATTCACAAAATTTCATTTTTTTTAAAGGTTTTAAGAGGGGGGTGTCCATTACTGGGATGGTTAATTAGTCATTTTCCAGTAATGGACACCTCGAGTAGACATTGCTAAAAATGCAATTTCAGTAATGTTTATAGCACATAAAATATTTTGAATTAACTGCAAACCTAAATAATCAAATTTAATTTTTAAATTATGCTTACTAAAATGTAATAACACCAACACTTTTATAAATAGCTGCTTTTAAGTTATTTTATATGATTAATAAAATTTCAATATTTTATTTATTTATCTTTTTCATGTATACCTTGCATATTTTATAATCTGGCAATCAAACCAGCCCAGAAGCAGAAAATATTATTTAAGAACACAGTCAAAGAGGGGCTCATAGTAGAGGTCTGCACGGGCCGACATTTCCAGGACCGGGCCCGGCCCGACTCAGAGAAAAAAAAATTCGGCCCGTCCCGGCCCATACAAAAAAAATATTGGCCCGGCCCGGTAAAAAAGTTGAAAGTTCGGCCCGAGCCCGGCCCGTAGAAAAAAATTTATTGGCCCAGCCCGGTTAAAAAGTTAAAAGTTCGGCCCGAGCCCGGCCCGAAAAAAGTTAAAATCTCGGCCCGAGCCCGGCCCGACCAGAGTTAATTTCTACAATACATTGATTTTTATGACGATTTGATTAAAAGTTTTTCTCGTACGAGGATATCAAGCCAAAAATATTTATCTTAACTTTTCTTTTCATGTTTATAATCTTCATTTTTATAGAAGTGCCGCAGGGTGCGATATTTATTTTTTTTAATGAATCTCTATTTCTTGTATGTAAATGTTTCAGTGATCATTAATATTGTTAATCCATATTCCATGTATTGTTCCATGTGTTAAATATCTGAAAAATGCTATACAGCAAAATCTAAGACTGAATTGCATAGAAAAGAAAAAAAATGCGTTATGGACAAGTTCCCTTCTTAGCAAGTGTAAATGTATTATATATTATTTTCTTACGTAGTATATTAATTTTGTTTGTTATTAATTTTTATATTCTTACGTAGTATTAAGTAGTATATTAATTTTGCATGGATCAACAAGTTTTTCAGTTTAAAACAAGATTCCGTCATAGACAGGTTCTTTTTCACACATTTTACTATATTTTAGTTTAACTATATTTTAATAAGTGTAGAAATCTACTACTCTTTAAAAAGAATGAATTTGAATGTTTAATTGTAGAATAATGGCGATTTAAAAATGTATGCATTTTTTTACAAAAAATTTGTGCCAAGCCTAATTTTACTGACCTTTGAATGGACCAAGCCATTCCGAGATAATGATTTTCATATGGGGTGAGTGAAAACTAGGAATGAAAATTTTGGACCATGAAGATTAGGAATGAAACCAGTACCCGGGTGTGTGCAGAAAAAATAAGTTAGGCCCGGCCCGAACCTTCAGAAAAAAGTAAGGCCCGAGCCCGGCCCGACCCGAGACTTCAGAAAAAAGTAAGGCCCGGGCCCGGCCCGAGTGCCGTGAATGAAAATAGGGCCGAGCCCGGCCTGTGCAGATCTCTAGCTCATAGGACTAAATCCCTCTCCATTCAAATAAAAACAATTAAGTTACAGAAGCTATTAAGAATCTATTTTCTGTCTTAAATGTTTTCTTATTCACCTCTGACAAAATAATAATAATAATAACAATGAAAGTTATTGGTAATATTCATGAAACTAGTAAATCTGCAAATCAGTGGCCTCAAACATCAGTTCTACAGTTTTATTTTGAAATTATTTTATTTAGTATTTAAAATATTCAACTCACAATATCATTTCTTTCATATTTGTAATATTAATTATTATAAATGATATATCAAGTAGTCTCTGAAAGATTAATTGTTAAAAATAGTGAGACAAAACTAAACACTAATATTCCAAAGCCCTTTTTTTTTTATTATTACCTTTTATATCCACCACTGTTTCAATAATTTGATCGCTGTAATTGCCTGATATTTAGTATTTTAAACTATCCATCTAAAATAATTATAACATCGATTTTCTGATAATTACAATAACTGATATTTTATGATAATTACAATAACAGTATCACGAATGTTTTATTAATTACTGGTATCCTAATTGTTAAATTTATTTGAAAATAACTATTTTGTTTCATTAGTATGTAGTCATTAAATTCTGGTTCTAAATACAGTCATGAAAACAATTATATTTTTTACTTTTTATGGGGTGTCCACTACTGGGCATTAGGGGCTACTGGGCGCTATAAAAAATAGTGAGACAAAACTAAACACTAATATTCCAAAGCTTTTTTTTTTTTTTAATTACCTTTTAAATCCCCCACTGTTTCAATAATTTGATCGCTGTAATTGCCTGATATTTAGTATTTTAAACTATCCATCTAAAATAATCATAACATCGATTTTCTGATAATTACAATAACTGATGCAAACAGTAAATGAATATCACGAATATTTTATTAATTACTGGTACTACTACTGATGCAATGGGGCACTTACAGGTGTCCATTACTGGGCTTTTGAGTGTTTTGATATATTTCTGTTATTTAAAATTAAATTTCGATTCATATTGGGAAATGAGACTATAAGAATGGTTAAATATTGTTGATAGGTTAACATAATATTGAAAAAACTGGAATATAATAATTATAACTATTAATAAAAAAATAATTTTAAAAGAAATTCCTTAAGGGTGTCCATTACTGACACATCTACCCTAGATGTGTGTGTGAACGAAGATTTTTTTTTCTTTTAAGTTTTTAAACATGCTTTTTGTTTTCAATATGAAAATCAATCAAAAATTAAAATTTTTAATTTCTCCACCCCCCCCCCAAAAAAAAGAGGTTGAAATGGAAACATTTCTGTGATACTTATTGAAAGAAGAAAAAAACATAACTTTATAATGTAAACAATGAAAGGCTAATGAATTTTTCAAGGCAATACGACTAGAATCATTAAAAGATGAATTGCCTATGTAGAATTTTCATCTATAAAAAAAAAAAGAGGGAAACTATGGCTAAGCATCCCCTCCCCCACCACAACCAACACACACTTTTTTTTTTTAGGAAAGGAGAAGTGAAGAGATTTAAATAATGTTTTTTTATTTACTAGCAACAGGGAAAAAACTTAATAAATTCACAGTAGCCGAGAAAAACTTGAAGTAAAAATCCCTTTAAAACATACTAATTGCACTTTACAGTTGTTTCCACAGAACTTTAACCGATTATCATTAAGGCTTACAAATAAAACAAACCACTTATGAAACAAAATACAGAAAAATGCTTCAATACCTGGGTTTTTTTTTTCCCTCTTTTGTGTCTTTTTCTTTAAATATTTCGTTAAATTTTAAGGTGTATGAAGAATAAATTTTGGAAATACGGATTCATAAAAAACGGCGAAAATCTTCTAAGAAACTTGGTAACGTTCTCATTGCGCATTGCGAAATTACAACAAATTTTGAGGTCATCATTGAATTTTTAAATCGAAAAATCACTTTATAACATGACCTTGCAAAAAAAGTGAACGATATTTACGTGATAATGATTCAAACAAGGAAGAAAATAACAAAATGCATTGCAAGAGAACGTGAAATACAGCTGCGCAATTACTAATAGCAATCGATGATGACGAATCTACAAGGTGATAGGAAAAAAAATAATATTTAACAATTTTTTGTTACATTTATTAATGCACAATGAATTTAGTTATGAGTAAAACGATAAATTCATTCTAAGGATGCAATGAAAACCTGTCACAACAATAGTTATAAAAAAAAAAATCGTACAAAATTCAAGGGAAAAAAACGATTAATTTAATTAAATACGAAGCTTACCGGTAATAAATACTGATATCACAATATTTCCCAGAAAACAGACATGATTAATAAATATACAAATGTTTAGATCACAGTTTTTTAACAATGGTCGTCATACATCTACATGGCTCGGATGCTCAGTATGAAATTAAGAAACAACACAGAAACTGGACTCTGGAATGTTGCAATTCGTGACGTAAGAAATCCAGCTGGTAATAGAATTTAAAAGAAGATGAAAAACTTACAAGTCAGCATAGCAGGAAAAGCAAGCTTCTCTTAAAGGTTGTTACAGAATTACCGACGTCGTATTGTGGTTGTTTATATAAAAAATTAAACAGTACCTCGAGAATTTCTGCAGATAATGACAGCAGCGTCATCTGGTGTAATTGAAACAAGTTAAAAAAATAATACATACGTGTGTATCCTCAGAGCTAAGGCTGAGAGTGTGTGTGTCAGACAGATAAATAACGGGATGATAACTGACAAAATTATCTGCCACTATTTATAAATCGAAAACAAAAACGCAACTACATAGTTATACTTTTATTTTTTCTAACCAATTTTTTTTTTTAAATCAAGAGTTCCAGAGGCAAAAATGATTCAGTAAAAAATTGTTTTACCATAAAAATAATCTGATTTTCATTAAGAGGGAGGGAGTTACCGTTTTTTACCGTAAAAAGCATAAAATCACAAATTTTCGAGGGGGAGGGGTTCTATGTCACGAGAGAATGCTCCCCCAGTGGCGGATCCAAGAGGGAGGTCATGGTCATGGGGTGGCTGTCATGACCCCCCCCCCCCTTCCTTTCCTGATCGAAGAAAATTTCTAAAGAATATTTTTAAAATGAAATATATATCAATTTTTTTTTCTCCCTTGCTCATCAATGCAAATCTTTCTGACTCTCTAAAGCTTTACTCAAATCCAAAATAGACAATTTCTGACACACCCATGAAGCCATTTTTAATCTCATTTGCAAGTGCACTGATTCAAAACCTATGTGATTGAATAGCGTTTTCCATTTTTCGACAAAGACAAAGAATCTTTTGGGAAAACTCCGTAAAATGTGGGGTTTTAAACTGAATTTCAGGACGAGAAAGCTAAATGCTCCCTCATGAAGCATTTCTTTAACTGTCAAGTCCTAAAAATTGGCTTAAAATGCTCATATTCTGAATGATTCTTTGGCTTGTAAATTTTTATATTTTTACGAATATTAATGCAACTTTTTTTATATTTACGAATGAAAATGACTTCAGAAAAGTAGCCATTTTGGATAATGGGAATAGCAGTGTTGAATTCAGACACTTTTCTCCGGGAGGGATTTCTGTAGCTCCGAGGGAGGGGGGGGGTGGGTGGCGGTTGCACTTTTTGATCACAGAAAACACAAAATCTCAAATCTTCCGGGGGACATCTCATTGCTCCGGGGGGGGGGGGGTAGGGATGTCCCCCCGGTACACCTTCTGAATTCAACACTGGGACTAGCCTTCAATCTAAATATTACTTATTAAAAGATGCGACCCATCCCTCGCCCAAAACAATTGCTACGACACCCCCCACCCTTCCTCTAAATGGAAGGATGGATTCGCCCTTTACAGGGCAATCCGCGTAACCAATAAGTATTCAACTATGTTTTAAAGTGTTAAAAAGAAGAAATATATAATTTTTCAAGGAAAAAAAATGAATGATCTAGGTGAGCAGAACATGTATACACCTTTAAAGCAGAAACAAATCTACTTTTACCAGTGTTGAATTCAGGGAGTGCTCGGGAGGACATCCCCCCCCCCCCCCGGAGCAATGAAATGTCTCCCACCCCGGAAGATTTGAGATTTTGTGTTTTCAATGGTCAAAAAGTGCAATTCCTCCTACTCCCCCGGAACTGTATGATGTCCTCCTCGGAGCCACAGAAATCCCTCCCGGAGAAAAATGTCCGAATTCAGCACTGACTTTTACCATACATTTGTGTGCAGCGCATAATAGGTGCTCCTGGAGGCTGGGGATACAAATTAAATGCTCTGAAAATTATAATAATTTTTTTTAACACTTTAACTATGGTCCGGGACATATACATTCCATTATTATTTTTAAATTCTATTCGTACCACTTAAAAAAAAAAAAAAATCTTTGCCATGCACTTCTAGGACAATTTCAAGAGAAATCTAATATAAACATTTTCATAAATAGTAGTACGAATAGAATATAAAAATAGTCGACAATGGCAGTTCTGCTATTGGTCAGTGAGATGTGTACATGTCCTGATCAGTAGTCAAAAGGTTAAATTGTCATTACCATATTTGTTTTATCCTTAGCATTTCCCAACCATCTAAAATTTGTTTACTTAATATTACAAAATAACTGTAATATGTCAAAGTCAACTTCTCATATACCTATAAAACGTATGTTTACCAAAGGCAGGGGCGAGCATGTACATGAATCTTCATGCTCAGTAGATATATGGGATGTGTCTCCTGCATGCCCAGTATATGCATAATACTCAATATAAAATTAGCCCTTCATGGGGGGCCTTTTTTCAGTTCAGAGTCCGGTGCAACACCTCTGGCCTAACTAGTACATCTACAGGTCAGGGCGCCTCAACGTCAGAGTAGAGAGTAAAATTTTTACTGTATATTATTATTTAATATCCTAAAATCCACAATTTAATTTTTTAAAGTTATATATATTTACGTACATATCAAATTTCTCAAACATTCAAAAAAGAAAACTTTTAAGAATTATTAAATTGTGCTAAATATTAAACACGATTTCATAAAACGGTGTTGTTCTTGAACTTTTTTTTTTTTTTTAATAATAAAAGAACAATTTTTAGAGGCCAGAGTCCCCTGAATTTATCGTAGTCTCATCAATTTTACATTAGCAATTCCCTATAACTGTACTATATCATAATTGTAGTATATCTTCGAAAGTCAGGTATCTCAGTGGTTAGAGCGCCGCGATACCACGCTACAGGTCCACAGTTCAACTCCGAACTTCGGCATGGTTTCACTCGACCTTTCATCCCTTTGAGGGGTCAGTAGAATGAATATCAAGCTAGCTTGGAAAATAAACAATTGAGATTCAACGTTAAGCTGACCACCTGACTTTGACCTGACCTGACAAGTGATCCTATATACCCAATATTTGGGTATATATCACTATATACACCCAAAAGGTCAGTATATATGCTATATATACCCAAGACGTTAGTTTATATACTAACCTTAGAGTCCATGGTTAAAAAAGCAGAGCTGGGCACTGCCGGCCAGGACCCTTAGGGCGGCTCTCAAACAAATATTTTTCCACTATGAAAAACTCGAAACTTCGCGACACTTTTTTTAAAATAAAAGCATGATATTTGCGGCCACGAGTACTGAAATAAATAGTAATCAAACAAGTATTTTTTATTCAATGGCTAGAGTAGCACAGTTGAGATTTTTCCAACAGACCGAAAAATGTCCAGACTAGGAATCGAACCCGGATACTTGGCCTGCCGAGACAATGCTTTTACTTGAAAAGCTATCCGGACGATACCTGGCTGTGGCTGACATAATTCACTCTTATTTGTTGGACATGGAAACATGGCTGCGAACTGCAGCGCTAGTTTCATTCGTCCTAGCTATAACTATAGGGAAGTTGCAATCAGCTGATAGCCATTGTATTTCAAGTGGAGGTCAGGGCAGTTCCACCAATCAGAACTGCCTATTCGTAGTGTGTGACCTCCAACATGACGTCAATTGCAACTGCCCTATAGCATTTACACGATGAAAGTATGCTTTTCAGGTAAAAGCATTGGCACGGCAAGCCAAGTATCCGGATTCGATTCCTGGTCTGGACATTTTCCGCTTTGTTGGAAAAATCTCAACTGTTTTACTCCAGCCATTGAATATGACTTATCCAGTTGAAAAAAATTCGTTCTCTTCATTATGAAGTTTTTTTTTTTACGACAAATGAATTATTTCTTGAGTTACATGCTATCTGTCTTAGAACGGCAGTTTTTCCATTTCGTGCTCTTTCGCGTCCCGAAATAAGGTTCAAAGCGCCAACTTTCACAACATTTTGCGAAAAATTTTCTGTCTTTACCGAAAAACTAAAAAAAAAACAGTCTAATTGCATAGTTTCTTAATAAAAACGCCAGCAAATTTCATACTTTTTCGGAAAAAAAAAAAAAAAAAAAATGTGTCAGAAAATAGCCAGTTTGAATTTTAAAATAGCCTTAGTGGATTGCGGTACTTTAGATTTTAGTGCATCTTGGATTCTATCTTTACACTCTAATTTTATTTGGATAAGCATCAGTTGGGCAGAGATTTTATGTTATCCAAAAATGAGGCATTCTCATAATCTTTTGACTTTTAAGTCCCTGAATAATAATTTTTATTTTAGTACATATTCTTGGGTTTTTTTGTTTTTTTTTTTTAATTTCTTATACTGGAAAACATCTCATTGCATGACTGCATAACAATATTAACGAGATAAAAAAGTTTTGGACGATGTTGGGGTCGAAATATACCACGAAATTCCTATAGCGTCCCGTGTCCCTGATACTGATTTTTAAGTTTGGAGCTGTCTGTATATAATTGTTTTAATAAAAGTAATTCGGTGTAATTTTTTTTCCGAAACTGGGACTATTGTTTTATATAAATATGTAGCAAAAAATTACCTGCACACATTTTTACCGTTGTCCTTATTTTTTTAACTCTGTTCCTGGGTTTTAGATTCCTTACCGTCCCTCTTGCTAAAATTATACAGAAAATCACTTCAGATGCAGCCACAGAATTTTTTTCAACTTTTTCTCATGCAGAAGTATGCTAGAGAAACAGTCGCAAAAATTCTTTGACAGGAAATTTACAACAGAATTTAAATCAGCATTTAAATATCCATTTCAAGCATCGTGGCTTTATTGGTAGTCTTACCGTCCTCAATGTTTATTCCTGCACTTTTCGAGGTAAATTAATTTTTTTTTTAATCCAATGTGAATAACTTTCTAAAAATCAATGAACATTGTGGCTATCACTTAGTCTTAACATGATTTGCCTAAAAATAGGTGGTAATTTTCCTTACCATCCCTTTTTTCCCCTTACCGTCCCTCTTTAACACCCCTTTAAGACAATGTGATACCAAAATTCTGTACTAAAAATACTACATTGTTATTATTTCTTATTTTAATTTCCTGTGGGTACTATGCAATATTCATTATAAGTAAAAATTTCGAAGGAAATAAAAAGTTATAGTGGTAAAATGGTAAGGAAAATTAAACTCGCAAGTTTAACTTAAACCTCAGTTAAAAAAAAATAAAAAATAAATTGCTGCTGACCATTTTTTCTTGATTTTGAATCATTAAGGCATTCGTCTATAAATTTAAAATGTTATTTTAGTAAGTTGAATTTCCCCAGACTTTTTATTCCCGAAAGTTAAAAAATTTTGAGAATGCCTCATATACTAAAAGTAGTGATGGGCAGGGCAGAATGAATGATTTTACTATCGAATGAATCATTCGGGCATGCGCAAAAACATAGTTCCTAACCTTTGTATATACTTTTAATCGAATACCACAAGAAATTTAGTATTAAAAAAAAATCCTAATTGCCAACCTTCATAATTTTTTTAATCAATTATCTTTAGAAATTTAGAAGATAAAAAGAATTTTTATATTTTTGAGTTTCTTAAATTAATTATAATTAAAATAAGAATTTTTTTTTTTTTTTTCGGTATAAAATTTCTAAAAAAAAAACCAAGGTTGGCAGGTATACTTTTGCGTATGCCCGAGTGATTCATTCGAATGGTAAAATCATTCATTCTGTCCATCACTAACTAAAAGCAATACTTACTTATCTGCCAAACAGGAAATATCTACATCTGATGGAGAATTTAATAAATTTTCATGTAAGAAAGGTACTTATGGAAATGGAAACTGAATTTACTATACTCATATTTAATTTAGAAATTTAATGTTTTACAATTTTTGTTTGGGAAAAACAGTTTTGGTGATCATTCTGAATTATTCAAAAGTAAATCTGTTTTGATATCAATAGTATACTAAAATTACCAAAAAATTAGCAATTTGGAAGCTTAACCTATTGGGTAAGTCGTGCATAATCGTGTCCACTGCTAATATTTAAGCAAATATGATTTGGCGCTGTATACACTATATTGCCATTCATGACCGGCAATTTTCAATTTTAGACATTTTGTCGGATATTTAGAAATATACTTGTCAGATTCTTTTGGAATTTCAGGATTAAAAAGAACAGGTATGACCTCATATTTAGCAATGTCGATTTGATAAAGGGGACAATTAGGGGGCCAACAAAAAATCAAAGAAAAAAATAATACTTGGGATCACCCTGTAAAATAAAATGCACGAAATGATCTATCGCTACCGAATATAAATAAACAGACATTGTGCAATATGTGTATTCTTTTGTGTAAGAATAGCACGTATATTAATAGAGATATAGCGATTTATTTAAAAAAAATAAATTCTTGCATGTTTTTTGCTTATAACATACAGGGTTTTGAACCAAATTTAACGCCGATTTCAGAAAAATTGACAAAATATAGTAGAAACAATATAGTGCAATTGGAATATAAATATATCGAATATTTTAGGAAATATGAGTAGTTGTATGAAATAATTTTTATCTGCGCATGCGCGAACGATAACAAGGATCAATTTACATAATTTAATAGTCAACTCTATGGAGTAACTTATTAAAAAAAAATCTAGTCAAATAGCGTAAAAATTCAGAAAGATATCGGCGTTTGAGTGAGCAAATTCTTTTTCAAAATTTTAAGATTTGTAGTTTGATGTGAGGTGTTCAGCTACAAGCATGCAAAATTTCAAGTCTCCAACGTATATAGTTTCTAAGAACGGGCTCTGTGACAGACGGACAGACAGAGGAGTGAATAAACGAATAGGGTTTCGTCAGATGAATGAAACCCTAAAAAGAAAATGAGAAAAATTAAATGTATATGATGGGAAATATGTAAAGTGATAAAACAAAATGTTTTATATTTTTTGAACAGGTGTATAAAATTCCCTCAAAATTTAATCACCAAATCTTTAAAAAAATCTGACAAATGTATTGACAAAATTTCAAACTAATAAGAACAAACGGGTGTGCTAGTCCCAAAACATTCTTCTATCCCATACATGGCTAATACTTCAAAAATCATAATCACAGCACCAAAATAAAATAGCTATACTCATAACTATGCCCATCATGAGGATTCTAAAGATGTTAAATTCCGTGCATTAGTTCTTGAGATATGATTATCATTAAAATTGTGTAAATCCTGCAAAATGCAGAATATTAGCGCTACCTGTTGGGTGATTTACACCAAAACCTAATCAGCAACAACTTATGTCAACGTCTAACTGAATCTGAAGTTTGAGGAAAATCCGTGCATTAGTTTTTGAGATAGAGCTATTGCGAAAATCGTGAAAAATCCAGCATAGCAGCGCCACCTTTTGAGCGATTTACACCAAAACATAATCAGCACCAATATTTATCAAGGTATACCTGAATCTAAAGTTTGATGAAAATTCGTACACTAATTCTTGATACAGAGCTATTGCGGAAATCGTGAAAAATGCAGCAAGCAGCGCCACCTGTTGGGCGATATGCATAAAAAACTAATCAGCACCAATTTATATCAGGGACTAAGTGAACATAATTTTTTATTAAATTCTGTGCATTACTTCTTGAGATAGAGCGCCCACATGTGCCACATACAGACAGACAGACATTTTGTAAAAACATGTTTTTCGGGATCTCTGACCCCTAAAATGTGTAAATCCGTTGAAAACCGTAAGTCGAAAATTTTCATGAATCCAGTACTTCCTTCTTGTAAAGATAGAAGAAAGTAATAATTTATGACTCCCATTGGGAAATTTTAGCATTCGTAATTAAACATGTTAATCTTATCCAAACAAGGCTATCCAACCCCGGTTGAAGATATTCGGATATACAGGTTTCCCTCGCTTATATCGGTTAATTAATCGCGCGATATTACCGCACTATTCGAAACATACATTGAATGGGAAAAATTGCAGTAGAACCACATCCAACTTCCTTAAAAACCTAATATGCATAAATAGAATGTAAAAATGTACTACGATATTGTTTTTGGTGTATTATGGTTAGAAAATACATACTACAGCTTGATTTGAAACTTTAAAGAAACTTTTTCTAATTTTCTTGAACTTCTATTAGAATAAATTCGTGAGCTATTTAATAAGTAACAATCGAGAAACATTGAAAAGTCAATTTTAATTTTACTTCTGCATTACTACATTTCTTTGGGTTATTTTATGTTAGCTTACTTAACATTAGGTCAATTTTTTAAATGTGCATATAATTTGATTTAAAATTTGTTGTAATACAATTTGAATTACTTCAAACTTACAAAACATTTTAATTTTTATAGACGAAAGTTCATTAATTGCCAATCGCACGGGTCTTTTATTTACTTCTTTTTAGAACACATATTGCCTCTTGCGGTAACACAAAATTTGATTTTCTAATCTTTCAGTACACTTGCATACTTCCACTGATGTCTGGGTCATCCCAAAATCCTGGGAATTCCCGAAACAGCTATTAAATGCTGTTTGGGGAATTTCAATTTTTGAAAAGCTTCTTCGAATTATTTTAATATAATGTTGTTTCTTTTTTCGGCATTTTTTTTTCTTTCTTTTTTGCAAATTTCATTTTAAAAAATTCGATGCCATCTTGCTGGGAAAAAAGGATCACCCATTTTTGGCAAATTTCGTGTACTACCTATTACATTCTCTCCTATATTGGAATTTCTGAAAAATTTTTTGCAGATCTACGCCGATCATGACCCCTAGAACACAAAACTAACCACAGTTAAAAACTTTATCTATCTATATCACTTTTTCATGGACACGATAACTTTCATAATTCTGCACAAATCTCTTCCAAACTGATACATAAAATCAAGAAAATCTCGGTCAAGTTCGTTAATGGGCCAAATCGGACGAAAGGGGTGGAAAGAGGGAGGGGTTTTGTGAAAACTGAAAAAACCCACAACTTCTTAACTATAATACATATCAAATTAGTTTAAAGTCATTATTACTTCTGGGAAATGGACCAAAAATTTATACATGTTTTTGATAAAATTAAAATGAGCTCAAGGGGCGCGAAAAATTGGGTTTTAGGGAGAAAAAAATCCATAACTTTGTCAATTCTCAAGATATCAAATCAAATTTATCATAAATATTCTTAATAATATTTACAACTTTTATATTGACAAGTTTTTGATAGGATCAACTCTTACCGAATAAAAAACAAAAAAAAAATTAAAAACAAAAACAAAAAGAGGTGGGGGGAGGGGGGGGTGAAGAAGAAAAAAATTCATAACTTCGTCAATTCACAGGATATCCAATCCGCTTAAATTTATTATAAGTCTTCTTAATATTATCTACAATTTTTATATTGACAAGTTTTTCATAGGGCCAATTCTTATAGCAAAAACAAATTAAAAACACATAGCGGTTGAAAAAAAAAATTATCGTATTAAGGGTGTACTCAAATCCAAACTGCTTATTTTCTGACTCCTTTTTAAATTTATTTTTGTTCTGAAACGCATCAAACTGGCAGATTCTCTTATTCAGAAACTATATAATGCTCCGTGCTCGTCGATTTTTTGATAAAGGCAGAATATAATGCAAAAAATGCTGTCAAAGTTGCCGTTTTGAACGAATTTCCCGACGCGAAAGAGCTGGGAATGAAAAAAATGGTCATACTGTACTGAGAAAAAAACTGTTTGTAAATCAAGTTCTAATTAATTGGGCTATTGAGCGAAAAATGAAAACACGCGACCGCTTATACATTTCTTCAAAAATCACGTCAGCAAGTTTCATGTTTTCACCTTTAAAAATGAGTTCGAGAATTTTGAGCTGTTGAGCGCAGGAAAATATTTTTGAATACCGCCTTAACATGATTCTTATAAAAAGCAGCTCTTACAGAAAAATGAAATTGAGAATTCGGCTCAGGGCCCATACTCCTGAGTATCTCTCTAATCTTAAAAAAAAAAAGTAACTAAGGTGCATCCCACACTGAGACAACAAGCGACATGTAGCCGCAACATGTAACGCAAAAACCGGTCGAAACAAAGAACGAAGTTGTTTTAAATCTGTTTTAAACCAGTTTTCCAGCGAATTCAAGCGACATTTCTTATGTGTCGCCTTAGTGTGGGATGCGCCATTTAACGCTGTCAACCGCCCCTGTAAATGATTTTTTTGTGACCAGAGATTTTTCTTCGCTAATATGTATAAAAATACTGCATACAAGAATATGAAAATTGGTTGTATTGTAGAGAAACGTTTGATAAACACGCTGAAGTAGGCAGTTTTTAAATTGAAAAATTAGTTTAACAGCTATTTTATGTCAAAGCTGGTCAAAATCGTTCCATTAAAAAAGTTTTATAGGAGCAAAAACCATACACAGCAATTGAATTATTTTTTTTCTAAGGTTATTCATTACAAACTCGCGATAGAGATCTGCACGGGCTCGGGCCTATTTTCACTCACGCCACTCACGCCACTCGGGCCGGGGCCGGGCCATACTTTTTTCCGAAGGCTCGGGCCGGGTTCAGGCCTTACTTTTTTCCTGAAGGATCGAGCCGCTCCGGGCCTAACTTATTTTTTCTGTACAGAGCCGGGGCTGGTTTCATTCATAGTCTTCAAGGCCCAAATTTTTCAGTCCTAGTTTTGACCGAGCCCGTATGAAAACATTGTCTCGGCGTGACCTGGTCCTTTCAAAGGTCAGTTAAATTAGGCCTAGCCCACAAATTTTTACAAAAAATGTATGCATTTTGAAATCGCCATTATTCTACAAATAAGCATTAAAAATCATTCATTTTAAAGAATAGTAAATTTCTACGTTTATTAGAATATAGCTAAATTAAAATATAGTAAAACGTATAGAAAAGAACCTGCCAATGATTGATTCCTGTTTTAAACTGAAAACGTGTTAATCCATGAAAAAGGAATATACTAACACGTAAGAAAATAATATATCATATACTACATTTACATTTGCTAAGAAGGGAGCTTATCTATAACGTTTTTTTTTTTTTTTTTTTTTTTTTTTTTTCTATGCAATTCCGTCTTGGAAGATTTTACTGTATAGCATTTTTCAGATTTTTAACACTTCAATACAGCGAATATGAATTAACATTATTAATGATAACTGAAACATGACACGGAATTAATGGCACATTAATGATAGCTGAAACATACAAGAAATAGAGATTCATAAAAAAAATAAATATCGCAAGCCTGCGGCACTTCTGTAAAAATGAAGATTATAAACATGAAAAAAAAAAGCTAAGATAAATATTTTTGGTCAGAACTTCTCGTACGAGATAAATTTTTAACCAAATCGACGTAAAAATCAATGCTTTGTAGAAATTCACTCGGGCCGGGCAGGGCTCGGGACGCGATTTTAACTTTTTTCGGGCCAGGCCCGGGGCGCGATTTTAACTTTTTTTCGGGCCAGACCCGGACCGAACTTTTAAATTTTTTACCGGGCCGAGCCAATATATTTTTCTTACGGGTCGGGCCGGGCCGAACTTTTAATTTCTGTATCGGACCTGGCAGAAATTTTTTCCTGTGAGTCGGGCCGGGGGCGGGCCTGGAAATTTCGGCCCGTGCAGACCTCTAACTCGCGGTCTGCAGACTGCGCTTATTTTTTTTTTTATTTGACTCATTTTTTGAGGGTTTATTTCAATTCTAAATTTAAATTTTCAACACTTCAAGATTTTTTTTTTAATAGTTTAGAAAAGGGGTTTATACTCTATTTGAATAACAAAATTCCCTGACTTTTCCAGGTTTTCCAGGCCATATTCCCAGTAGCAGAAACAGTGCAGCACGGCAGCGGGTGCTGCAGATTATTTTAAAGCTTGCAGATTAATCCACAAGCTGAAAAAGAAATGCTGAGCTTAAAAAGTAGCTGAAATTTACTTTAAGTCTCTAGATTTCTGGTATTTGTTGTATCCTTTTGTTATAGTTTCTTTATAAATGCAAATTTTGCTTATTTTATGGGTTTATATTATTTCTTATGATAGTAAGCTTAGTCTAGCATTGTTATGTCGCAGATAAATTTTAGTTTGCTGCAGATTGGCGCAGAAAATTCTGCTTCTGGGGCCATATTTCCTACAATTCTTTGACCAAAATTCACGACATTTTTAGAAATACGAATTACATTTCAAGATCTTAATAATTAAACTTACATCTGAAAATTAAAATAACGTATAAAATTGAAACAAAAAATCTATATCATTTGACACTTACAATATATACACTATACATATAAAAAAAACAAGCAAAACTAAAATACAGCTCAGATGGATTCAAAGTAACTTTTTATTTACATAACTGAATTTACACATATTAAACATGACTTTTTTTAGACTTTTACTATCATGTCATTTATTTGTGTTGTTTCAGAAGCAGTTTGTTGTGTAAAAGTTTTAATTTTTTGTCTTTTAACATTTTAACTTCAGCTACAGCTTTCTTCTTTTCTGTCTTGCTTCATAATTTTCATTCTTTTTCTTATATAATTATTCATGATATCTCATCCTAGCCACCTTAACAAGGCTCAACATTTCTTTGGCTGAAGTACCGACTATTTGGCGACAAATTTGTATAGCTAAAGCCAAAATTCTTCTTTTAAGGGAAAAATCTGAACTTTTTGCGGACGCACCGTGAACTCGGGATAATGTTGACGCATGATGGTGCATTAAAAAAAATCCCTGACTTTTCTAGGTTTCGAAATTTTTTTTAATTTTCCCTGACTTCTTGAGCACTTGTCATTTTCCCTGACAATTCCCTGTTTTCCAGTAGCGTAGGAACCCTGTTATTTTAAGTTGCTGCCAATTGCAAAAACTTCGCAAAGAATAATATTTCCTTTATTTTATTTTTTTTATTTACAAGTAACTATTATAAACAGAAAAAAAAACCATGAAATTAGATTTAAATGATTACATGTTAAAGGCAAGAAAATATTGAAAATTACGTCATAAAAATTGGTTTTACACGGGAATATTTAAAAAGAAAGAAAACTAAAAAATAATGAATTACTTAATGTGTGTTAAAAGCAGTAAATACGGGTGAAATTACGAACTATTTCAAATGGGCAAATAATAACATTGCTAAGCAGTTTAAATTAAAATATATATTTACACGCACATGAGAGATTTATTTCATATTTCGAGATGATCTTTTTGACTATTGTAGCCAATTCTAAGACAGCGCAAATAATATTTCCTTTCTAACAATAAAAATATTTTCAGGTGAATATTACAAAGAGAAAGAAAAGTTTGGCGAAATTTACGTCAGATTTAAAACGTTACATTTAAAATCATTTTCTTATAGCATTATTAAAAAATACCGGAAAGCAAAGACTCTGTTGACTTAGTTCAACTCCAATATTCAATATTAGCTCATATTCAGATGCTCAACTAATTTTATTTAATAAAACACTAAAACAGCAATTAACAGCAGCTGATTTGGCCTTAACCCCCCCCCCCCCCTAAAAGAGAAATAAATGGAAACCCGTTTACAGGAAAATCGCCAATGGTTTTTTAATTATAATTCAATCTTCCGTAATCTTTTTAAAGCCGATCAAATTAACGGATTTTTAGAGTCTGGATGGGGTTGGCGAGCGTCGTAGGGGGGCAGAGCCCCCTAATGTATCAAATATTTGAAAGTTCATTTGATATCAAGAATGTTTTAAAGTAATGCGTCTGTTTTAATGATGTGGCTAATTTCAGACGCGAACAGGAATAAGGTGGAAAGTTGGTAAATTCACAGGTTAAGGTTTCTAATTTTAATCTTTCACACTTTAAACTTTTTTATTCAAAATTAATGGATGAATTAAATTAAAATTTAGTTATGTTTTCAATATTTTAAAATTTTATTTAAAATCTTTAGATGAAAAGTGTTACAAATGCATCATAACCTGTAATACTGTAAAAGAAATATAATAAAATTGTAAGCAAATAGTACTATATAGATTTTTAAAAAAGGTACTATCCAGCAAATTAATTTCTAATAGAGTAAAGCCTGTTTATAACAAAATCCTGCAATAAACGAAAAAAAAAAAAAAATATGGTCCCCCCCCCCCCCCCACACACACACATCAACATTAATTGCAGTGGATCCTTTTTTTTTTTTTTTTTTTTTTTTCTTATGCTTTAATGAAAGTTTTAACAGTGGTGCAGACATGATCTTCAACTAGGAGGAGTTTTGAATTTGAACCATTACTACATTTACAATTTCATTGTTTCAAATGTTCATAAAACGGTTTTAGTGAATATGTGATGCATAAAAACCAACATAATGAATATCATAAGTAACCAAAATAAATTCGACATTCAGCTGTTTTCTCCTTTAAAAGAAAGAAAAGAAAAAAAAATAACAGAAAATGTAATACTAATTAAATTAAAGCAACTGAAATTTTAAAATTATTGAGAATAATAGCTACAGACTTAGGAAATTTAATAAATACATTCTATAAAGATAGAATTTGCTTAATAAAACTTCAAAAAGAAGAAGCACATTATGAAAAGGCTGAGAAAGTGCTTGAAAAAAGAAGAAAAATCTTAAAATTAATGAAAAAACATGATTTTTGAAACATATAGCTATAAATGCAAAAACCATAAGTATGGTTGTTGCTTTAAAACCGATGACTGAAATTAGATATCATTTGTAATGCTTCAGCGAATAATTTTATTTCTTGAGAGAAAAAAATAACAAATATGAATTAAATATGTATATATATTAATCCTTTGTAACTCAACTCCGATTTGAAAAATATTTACTCGGATGTTTAAGCATGTAAAAAAATAACAAAAGAAAAATTTACTCAAAAATACTGCAAATTTTCTAATGTAAAATTTTAAAGTATATGAACTTAACATTGTAAAAAATAAATTTGCGGACGCTTCCAGCCTTTCACATTGAAATATATATATATATACGAAGTTCATTTCAGCAATAACGAAACGAAACTGCTCAAATGATAAATAAAACTTTGGCAAGAAAAATTAACTCTGTCTTGCCGCCTACTGACAATTTATATTAACTGCTGTGCTGAGAGATAGCAGCAGTAAATAAAATCGTCTGTTAAAGCCCACTGTAACATTGATTTTTGCGTAAGTTACAGATATGCAAAGCAGTGATAGAAATTGTTAGAGTAATTTGAAGAAGACTACAATTAAAACATTTTGAAAAAAGAAACACATAATCAAAATATTTAGCTAGTCCTTGGCCCTTGGGAAAAATCTTAAAATTATTACACTCTTATTTATAGTTCGGGCGGAGGCAGCACAGACAATCACCTCATCGAATCGTGGATGAAATTTCAGAATTAGTTAAAACTAGATTCGCATATTAAAACGCAATCGGTCTGCCAAGTCATATCTTGGTGGAAAACACCAGAAAACCTGCTTTTAACGGTCGACTTGTAGGTTTACCATTGTGTTTTCCTGCACCCAAAGGTATGAAAACATGGACGACTGAAAGCAGGATGGTACACCTACGAGTCAACCGCTAAAATCGGATTTTCACGTGTTTTCCGCCAAGATATGACTTGGCAGACCGATAGCGTTTTAATATGCGAATCGAGTTTTAACTCATTATGAAATTTCAGCCGTGAACTCGATAAGGTGATAGTCTGTACTGCCGCCTCCCGCTCTATTAATTTGATTCATGTTGTTGGTAAAGATGGAATTTTGTTCTTCCTCTCTGATGATGAACTATGAAAATAATGCACACAGGTGTGTTTCCAATGATGACAATTCAACACATAAAATTAACTTAATTATATATTAATTTTAAGGCATTTTTCTGTTAGCCAAGTGCCAAAAAAATCACGTTCGTCAAATAATTTTATGCAGCGCCATCGCTAAGACTTTTTATTGGTGGGGGAGAGAAACTTGAGTTGCCAAGTCAAATTTCAGTATTTGCCAACTCGTTTTATAATTTTGCCAACTTACCACAGTTAGAAAATGTAATATAGTTCTTATTTCTTAAAAGTTTAATAATATTCCCAATTAGTTTCGCAATTTTTCCCAAGTGTATCAGAAATAGAAAATATAGTTTTATCAAGGTTTTAAACAAATTTACCAACTAAGTTTTAAAATTTGCCAAGTGTAATAACATTCACAAATGTTTGGGGGAGAAGCTTACCCCTGCCCCTCCCCCCCCACTAGCGAGGCCCCTGATTTTATGGTTAAAAATATACACAAGTTACGTTACAACAACAATAGAGTTAATTAGGTACCAAAACCACACTCGCCAAAATTATGCCAACAGGCTGTGAAACTGCAACAATGAAATATTTTAAACTCTAAAAAATGGAAAATAAAATAGAAATAAAAAAGAATATAATAAAGATATTTGTTAAATACGCTTTTATCAAGTAATAGTTCATATTAATTAAATTATGATTTTGTGTTGAGAAAACAATTTAGAATCCTGGAAAGATAGTTTAAAAATAATTCTTTTTCCCTTTCCTGTTGCCGTGTCATTAAAAAGAAACATGACAAAAATTACATTTTTTTAAAAAGTAAATTCACTAGTTCGGGATTTCAACTAAGTTTCAATGAAAGTAGTGAATTTTCCATAATAGGAGCCCATACCAAATTAATGTATTGTAATGGAATTTTTTTTAGAGAAACAAGAACTACAATCATGAAATTAGGTGGATATTTAAGAAAAACACTCAAGCCTTATAAAAGAGTGGTTTTTTTTTTCTTTTTTTAACTACTTTCACTTTTATATTTATTGATAAAAAGCATAATTTTTGCAACAAAGTAAAGAAAAAAAAGAACTAAAATGCAGTAACCATACTTATGGTTAGAGATCGATCGAAAATTCGTTTTCATTTTCGTTTCTGTTTAAAATCCGAGTTTCGCGGAAAATTCACTTTCAGCAAAAATGTTCTCGAAGATTAGGCCAGACTAAAACTATCTGTAATTCAAAAATCTCGTTTCTTCCTTTCTGAAATTTTCAACATTACTCATCGATTTGAGTTGTATCGGTTCAAATGAGACATTATTTATTGCTATGAACTTCATTGTTTATAAGTCATGACTGACTCAAGACGTAAGTGCAAATTATAAAGCAAGCAATGCATATAGGATTAAACTTTGAAGACGCTTTTCACGTGCTCATTAAAAGCTGCAGACTTAACAGTAATATTTTTTTTTTTTTTAGTTTGAAACCGCAGAAGTGTTTTGAATGTTCTTTGAGAAAGTTCTAGTACAACAGATGATCATTTACAAAAATCATTATAAAAGATAAATCGAGGTATGTACACTTAAAAATTTTTTTAATTAGATTGAATTCGTATAACTAAAAAATCATTCTGTGTCGTTGATGAATTAATTACATTTTATTTCATATGAAAATAAAAAGTTTTGGTCAGAGGCACAGAGAGCCAACTTGGGCCATGTGTACAATTAATTAATAATTATGTATATTTATGTAGGCATTAATTACTTTTTAAAACATGGACGTTAAAGAAACTTTTTAAAAAATGGACGTTAAAAAAAAACAAAATTTATTTCCTACATTGTTTAAGCCCGAGAAGGGACAGATATTAAGATATTTCATTCAATTAGTTCTGCATTTAATGTTAAATTTTTGTAACAAATTAGTTAAGCCAATTGAAGATTAAAAAATAAAAATAAAATTCATACAATATGATACTTAAAACACCCTAAAAAATTGATTCCGTTCAAATGAAATCGAAATAAATCTTAGACTTCTTCCATTTTTAATTGAAAATTCTTGTATTGCAGATTTTGTATTTTGTTTATGACAATTGTACATAAAATGATAAGATGCATGCAAAATACAAAACTTAAAAAAAATGTCTAAGTCTTATTTCGATTTCATTTGAACGGAATCTAATTTTTTAGGGTGTTTTAAGTATCATATTGTATGAATTTTATTTATATTTTTTAATCTTCAATTGGCTTAACTAATCTGTTACAAAAATTTAACATTAAATGTAGAACTAATTGAATGAAATTTCTTAATATCTGTCCCTTCTCGGGCTTAAACAATGTAGGAAATATTTTTTTTTTTTTAAATTTGTTCTTCAAATTATGTTTTTGTTTAATATGTCAAGTTTTTTAATAACTACTGCATTCAGACGAACTCATTTCAAAATTAATAGAGGGTATCTTCATCAGGCTTTGATGTATGCGGTATTGCATCACAAGCAGTTTACCAATGTATAATTCAAAATATTTCACCACTGTAATAATGCAGGTTGTTGTAGTTTGGACAAAAACTTCCAATCTGAATGTAAAATATCTATAATCAAAACATAAAAAATTAACTTCACTTAAATTTAGATACCCTATTTACCACTCAGGAACGCTATGAATGCAAAAATAAATTGTGTTGAATCCTTACTGCTAATATTTAACAATATTATAGCTGTGATACAGTAAAAAATAAAAGTTTTACTTAAATTTTGTTACCTTATTCTCTCCCAAGGGGTGATGTAAACACATCAGAAAATTATTACCCAAGTTTAACTTGGGGTATAAATAGTTCTTATCTCGGAAAAAAATACATTTTAAAATTTAAGTTATGTAGTTTCTCACTAAGTTCGCTACCTGCGCAAAAATAGCTATCCATTTGAAACTTTTTACTAAAGCATAAACTTGATCAAAGCAAAAACTTATTCTGAAAATATCCTTTTAATTTCCACTATGACGCCATATTCACCTCTTTAATTCTTGAAAAAACTAGTTCAATTTAATATTTCACGTGGAATAAATGTTTCAACTAAAAAGAAATAAATTATTATTACGGCTTTTGAAATTTTTGCAACAATGAAGAAAAAATGTTACATTTTCTATGAAAAATGTCCGTTGATTCTCAATGAAAAAAAGAGAAATTTGGAATTAAGAAAAATATTTGAATAATGTAAAAAAAAATTGGCCCGTTTCTCTCTGGGTTATAATTCACCCATATGCAAAAGCATTTTACCATTCGTTTTGACCCTGACGACCAAAACGTTTTTACACTTTAAATTTATAATATCATTAGAATTAGTAAAGAATAAAAAATGAGTGGCATCAGGGACAAAAAGGTGGGAAGAAAAAATGAAAAAGTTATGATCTCCATAGGCTTTTCTATGTTAAATTAACATTGAGAAGTGACACTGGAAATAAATAAGTATTGCGCTGCCGCGCAATACTTAAATTCAGTTTTCTGTTTTTTTTTTTTTTTTTTTTTTTTCAAATATTAACCCTTTATGTACTGAATTATGAATTCATGAAAATTTTATCTTCTAAAGCATTTTTCGTGACTTGTTTAAACTACATTAGAAGATTTACATAATCATTTAATAAATTTTAGAAGGATTTTAGAAGGATTGGAGGATTTAGAAGGGTTAATTCAATTTGAATTTATAAGGATTTTGTGCAATATTTATAACCCTACTCAAATCTTTTATTTTAAATATTTTTCTTAGTATTTTGTAGAATTAGGAAATGTACAAATTGGGGATGCACCGAATATTCGGTATCTATTCGGTATTCGGCCTATTCGGCCATGTTACCGAATATTCGGTTTGGCCGAATATCAAACTATTCGGTATGCCGAATATTCGGCTTGGCCGAATAGCAAATTTTTCGGCATGCCGAATATTCGGTTTGTCCGAATATCAAAATATTCCGCCGAACCGAATATTTAAAAAAACTTTTAAAACATATTTTTAAAAACCTTATACAACTTCTACGTTTAACAGTCAACTTATAAAGATATTCAGAATAATTAGAAACAGAATCATATTTAAAAAAAAGATAATGTTTTTACATTATTTATTTGCTGGTTGTTAAGTATTATTTAAGAAAATTAACCATCATGAGGATTTTCATAGGAATTAATTATGTACAAATGCAAGTTCCTCAACATTGTCCAGTAAATAATCTGTTTCTTGCTAAGATTTTAAGAACAACGGTTACAATCTCTGAAAATGATTCTCCACTCCAGACACCGATCTAGGATGCATTTAAAAACTTACTTGCTTGATCAAAGGGAGTAGAACGGTTATTCTTGCAAAGTTATCACCATATAAAATTTGAATCGATTGTATTATTTATTAACTTTTACTTTAGTCTCTTCCTGACAAGCAAATATATGATACTGTACAGTTTTTCTTCCGATTTTTTCACAATTTCTCTTTGATTTTAAAATGTTTGTTTTAGAATTTAAGAAAATTTTATTCATTTGTTTTAATTCTCAGAAGATGCCATGAAATTTGAAATTTTATTAATAAAATTTTTTTTTATAATTATCCTCTTAAATAACTCAAAGCAGATTTTTTTCAGCATAAAGTTTACTTGAAAAAAGCTCTTGTTTATTAGAATAAAAGTTCCTGTTTTAAATATTATGTAAAATTGTTTTAAAATTTAACGTTTTAATGCTTTTAAACTTTGAAATATAAAAGTATTCGACAAGCCGAATATTCGGTATTCGGCCGAATAGTTACTATTCGGCAGGCCGAATATTCTGTATTTGGCCTACCAGTTACTATTCGGCTAGCCGAATATTCGGTATTCGATTCGTCTATTGGCCGAATATTCGGTATTCGGCCAAAATCACTATTCGGTGCATCCCTAGTACAAATATAATGTTCTGACAATAGAAATATAGAAATATTTCCGAATTGAAAAATGCACCCCCACACACCCACCCACCCACCCCCACCCCCAACGCAAAGAAAGCTGAAAAGATGCAAAGGCAAAAGAAATCATCCTTTAATGCTTTTAGACCAGGATAAAATAATGTATCTGTAACTCATTCTAAAATGTATTACAACTAGCCGATGTATTAAATGAATTTTATAGCAAGTTATTTTAATGGTACTTATAAGTACCACCAGTAGATAAAGGGTTAATTTGAAATATAGAGCTTAAAATGTTTGGTTAAAAGAAACAAATTTAAATTAAATAACATGAATAAGAAAATGGTATGCCCTGAATATACTACAAACCATAAATTTAGTTAAATCTTTAAAAAGCCACATTTTGACTTTCATCCTGTAATTACATGAAAAATGCATTCCACACTGTATACATAAAATACATGTCATGCTGTGCACATTAAATTATATTTCACATTACCCACATATTGCAACTGATTCAACTTGTTAAAGACTTTCCTCTGAACTGAATTCCCTAAATACTTTACAGTAAAACATCATAACTAAAAATAATTGTATTCAGTTCTGTTTAATATTAATTTGAAATACGAAGTTACAAATGATTGGTTTAAAGAAACAAATTTTAATTAAATAACTTGAATAAGAAAGGGATATGTCCTGAATATACTGCAAACAGTAAATTTAGTTAAATCTACAAAAAGGCCACAATTTTTCTTTCATCCTTCAAATCACATGAGGAATGCATTTCAAACTGTATATATAATTACAGCTTATTCTACTAGCTAAAGACTTTTCTCCTAATCCTCTAAATACTTTACAGGAAGACAAATGACAAGTAACTCCATTCAATTTTCTGCTGTTTTTCAAATATTAATTTAAAATATAAAATTACAAATGGTTAACATAAATACAAATTTAAAGTAAGTAACCTGAAAAAGAAAAGGATATTTCTTGAATATATTCCGAGCTGTAAACTTAGTTAAGTCTTCAAAAAGCCACAATTTAGATATCAAACTGTAATCACATGAGGAATACATTTCACACTGTGTGCATATCACAAATGATTCTGCTTGTTAAAGACTTTCCTCTTAACTAAATCCTCTAAATTCTTTACAGGAAAACATCACAACTGACAAATCATTCCATTCAGTTGTTTTTGTTTTTTGAATTATTTTTCAGGAAGAAAATTCTGATAATAGTGAGTAAACATAAAAGTTCAAAAGGATTAACATAATGAATGAAAATATCATTATAACTTTATTAAACAGTTAATCTTTCAAAGCATTGAATATGTTTTTTATAAATTGAAAACAGCTGTGATGGGAAATAACTATTATTTCTAAATGCAAAATATCTTTAAAAGCATGTATACAATAAATGTTTATTAAAAAAAACAGCTGCATTAAAAAAAGGGGGGGGGGGTTACAGAATTTTAAACTAAAAGAATATAAAGTTATCATTTTTAAATAATTAGATAATTAAATAAAAATAATAATGACATAAAATATAAAAAAAAGTCTGTTATAAAAACAATTATTAAATATTTTTATGTAAAAAAAGATTTATGTAAAACCAAGTTAATAGTACATCTTAAAATACAAAATTTGATTAGACATTTAAATGACTTAATGTCTTATTTTTAATAAAACAAGATGGAATACAGAGAGAGACTGTCAAAAGGAAGTATGACAGGCAGTTTATTATTATTATAGATTAAATATAAAAAGAGAAAAAAAATAATATTTTAAGAGAAAAGCTAGATATATCAACAAAAAATTAGATAGAAATTGTAATTCAAAATGGTTTTTCATGAATAAAAATAACATCAAAATATTTGTCATCTGTGTACTTCATGTATAGATAAGTATTTTATGAAAGGAAAAGGAAATTTACAAGAAGAAACTCAGCTTGTTAGAATAAAATAAATTATATTATTATGTAACCTTAAGTTATTACGTTATATTTTAACAAGAAATCAGATAGAAAATATTTTGATACACCTATGAAATCAATTAATGGAATTGCTGAACCAATTCAGAAAGTTAAAGATTATCTCTCCATAAATACACTGCCAAAGCAAAATGTAATATTTTGTCAGCAACATAGATATAACATCAAAATCAAGCTAAACCAATGATGATTAATATTAACAAGTAAAATAACATTTTTCCAGAAAATAACAAGGTTTTTGAATAATTTGCAAATACAGTCGGACCTCGTTATCCCGACACCCGGTTTTCACGTCACTCCGCTTACCACGTCAGGTTTTCAAAGTCCCGATTTTCTGTATATGATTTTAATGTAAATAAACTCCAGATTTTACGTCGTTGAATAATTTTCAACTCCGGATATCCCGACGGTTTAGGAAAATTGTCCATTTTTCATAATCCATCTTATAAACTCGGAAATTAAGCGATAAGAAATGTCTATCGAAAATACCCATCTAGACAAATGAGAAATTTTACTTCAATCCTTTATCTGAAAAAATAACCCACCCACACACTATGAATGACCCACTTAAGCTCCAGATGACGTATCGGTCTACTCGCGGTCTTTTTGTTCTGGTCAGGCAGCGCTTTCTTGTGGCTACACCTTACGCGGCGTTTTTCATCCGACTAAAACCGAAGTATTGCATTGCATTGAAATGACTAGAAATTATATAACATCCATTTCTGAAACATCGAATATTGATTACAATTCATTGTATAATATTGAAAAAAGAATTGTAGGAAGCATATCTAGGGATAAGCAAACCTTAATTCATCCATATTTCATGCAACAATAAAAAAAACAAGTCATCATAAATCTGATTTTTATTCTTTTCAATTTTGTTTTTGTGTTTATTTTGTTTATAATAATGTTTTATTTTTAAAACTTGCATGAACAGTTATGAATTTAAAATTTTCTTAAATTAATTAAAAAATACAGATTTTTATAAACATATTTTCTCCAACTCCGGTTACCACGACACTCCGCTTATGACAACACTTTTTTCTGGTCATTAGAGTGTCGCGATAACGAGGTTCGACTGTAAAAACTTAAAAAATTCTGGATTTTTTTTTTTTTTTTTTTTTTTTTATGAAAATTTCTCATTTTAAAGACTTAAATTATGTAGTTCAGACTTCCTGAGGTTTTCAAGGATAAATAATACAATAGCTAGAGAGAAATATAATGGACATATAAAATGGACATACAAGGAAGAAAGAATTAACGAAAGGTCATTGATAAGGAAAAGTATGCCATAGGCATTTTCCCTTACACAACATTGCAAATAGAACTGGTGATTGTAACTAATTACTCAATTTTTAAATGCCCTCTATTTTAGTATTTCCGAGTTTTTGTTTAATTATAAAATTAAGACACTGTTGCTTTTAAAACATTTTACCATTACAATAAATTTTCTATGGATTTTTGAAAAACTATTTTCAAGCAAAATGGCAATAACAGTTGGAAACAAGACAAAATCTCCAATTAAATTCAATTCTTGATATCTCAAAACTTTATATCAAATCACTCAGTGTCTTTGAAAAATAAATATTCAATTTGAATTGAAGATCGAGTCAATGTTTTTCATAATTATCCCAAAATGTTTTCCTTGAAACTCTTCCTCTCAGAAGCTATACCTTCAAAGCAAGGAATTGTTAAACAGGATATGAAATCTTAAAAATTCATTCAGGTATTTTTAGAAATAGAAACTTCTTTAGCACCAAGTGATATTTTAACAGATGCTGAAATTATAGTTTTAAAATATCCATTAATAACTAAATAGAATTACAGAGAGATTCTGAAATAACTAACAATTGTTTAAAAAACCAGAAAAATCTGTTAATAAAATGCTTTTTGAGACTACTAAAAATACCGGGTCTAAAATACTCGTGTCAATCAGGAGTTGGCAAGCAGTGATGAAACTAAAGTGGGGGGGGAGGCAGCTGCCGGGTGTACATCAATTGCGCTTACGGTAGGAGGAGATCATAAATTGCGCTTACAGCTTCGGCCCCTCCTGTATGAACTGCGCTCGAAGGGGTGAGGTAAGCAATCCATCATTGTATTGAGGGTTGCCTTAAAGAGCTTTTTTTCTCCAAAAGTCTTTTGGATGCAAATCCAGCAGCGGAAAATCTTGGCGACAATAATTCATCTAGCATTGCATTACATCTTATAATGTATTCAATGTAATAAATACAAATAAAATATTAAAATGAACTAAATTCCTCCAGTATAGGATACTTATTAATATTTACTACGAAAGAAGGGGGGACCCGATTTAAATGGGCCCGGTGCAAACGGCCGCCCCAAGTTTTGTTAGCTCTTTCATAGTATTCCAAGGAATATCTAATGTTAATTAAAAAACACACGATTGTTAAAAAAAAATTATTTTGACTTTTAACATTTGGGTAAAAAGCGTTTTTCCATTTTTAATGACAAAAATGCTGAAGACCCATAAAATTCAAGTTATCATAATTCGGTAAGTTTTATTTGTACAAAAATGAAACTTTTATTGTTTAGTACATGAAGAAAGTTTTACTAAGTATATAGTACTTGAATCCCGTAAAAAACGTAATTTCTGTAACTTTTAAAAATAACACATTTTTTATATAAAGGATTTAATAGCAGGAAGAACAGCTTTAAAACATGTTTGCTATTGAAACTATACTTCTAAAGCTAATGGTTTAGGAAATTGGTCATTGGGCAACAATTAGAGCTGACACTCTTATAGACTATTTGCCACGATTTTTAATATTTTATAATCAAAAGTTCATTGATTTTTACAAATGTTTCTCTCAAGTACTATCAAGTCTGTCAGTAGCATGTTTAAATTAACAAGATTATTACTATAAATTGTAGTATTACTATTATTAGTAGCAATTATTTTTTAATTGAAGCAGAATAGAGAAGGGTCTAATTTAGGATTATTTAAACAATCATTAATGTGTTAAATTTTTCTATCACAACATAATTTTCATCCATTCATGTATTTATATTCTCTTTCAGATACCAAATAACTAATCCATTAGTTCTACTTAAAAATTTGGCATTTAAAAGTCAGCAAAAATTTAATTAAAAAATATTTTGAGGATCAAAATCATAAAGTCAACTCTAATCTATTATTTAAAATGTATTTTTCTTTTATAAGAAGACATCTATTATTAAAAAGGATAATTTATCTTTATAGATAAATAAAGCCTTAAAACTATATTTGGACAAGATGTATTGATTTAACACGAAATGAGAAAATCATAATCTTATGTTGATGAAAGTATTTTTTTTTCTTTTAAGATTTAAGGGTGTTGTAAGAATTTCCCTCAAAATTTATTAACTTACAAACTCATTTTTAAACATAAAAGCATGTCACTTGCAGACATGACTACTGGATTAATTTAGAATCTAATAATCTTTTCATTTTTTGATAACTGAATTACCTGTTGAATTATAAGCTATTGTTGTTTGATGAAAATTTCATCGAACTGTCACGTGTAGAAATTCAGTTTAGAACGCATTGTGGAAATTCAGTTCAAATGCTAAATGCTTTTTAACAGCATTTTGTAAAAAGATTGCCTTTAATGAAAATTTTAAAAATCGTTCGACTTCATAGTTTCTAAATCAGCATTTGTCACTCTCATGCAAGTATAAACAAAGATAAATTCTGCAAAGTAATCAGTTTGGATTTGAAAACAGTTTTAAGGCTGCTCTCAAATTCAAAGAAGCTACTTCCCGACACATTTCTGAATTCCTTTTTCCTCGAAAACACATTAAATTAGAAGGTGCTCTTATTCAGAAACTATGTAATCGAATGACTTTTCCATTTTATGGTAAAAGCAGATGATTTTACAGAAAATACTCTAAAATTTGGCGTTTTGATCCAAATTCACGACGCAGCAGTGCGAGAAAGAAGAAAAACTTGTCGTCACGTAACAAGAATGGCTTATAACTCTATAAGAAATTTATTTATCTGAAAATGGAAAACGCTATTCAATTAAAAATCGCTCCAATAGGCCTGTTAATTTTATTCCTTGAAGTATAAAAATGAATCAGACAATGTGCCATAAAATTTTATGTTGCGATACAACTTAAGAAATTGAGTTTCTTTACCCACTTTTGGATGCACGTTTTAGGTAGATTTCGTAAGAAATACTACCTATTGCAGTCGTTACCATGGTACGACTTTTGAAAAATTCCTTCATAACTTTTCATTATATGACCCCAGGAACCCAAAACCACCCTCACCTAAAAAGTTTATATATATATATATATATATATGTATGTATGTATGTGTGTACTAAATTTTGTCCGCACGATAAAAGTCGTAATTATGCACGGATCGTCTTCAAACTCGCTAACAACTTTGAGATGGCTAATATCTCGGCGGGGATTGAAAATGGGCAAAATCGGCCCAAGGGAATGGAAATGGGGAGGGTTCAAAATTTTGAATACCGTCGTAACAAGATTCTGATAAAACCAGCTCTTACACAACAATGACAGGAAAAAATAAATATTTTTCATTATAGCAGTTGCCAACAATGAAAAAAAAAACAATAAAATTCTCACCACAACAATTGCTTTTCTTTTGCAAGATTTTTCACGTGAAAAAATAAATTAAATAAATAGTTTGACGAATTGAAAACAAATTGAATATTACGTCATAAGTTTTCTAGAGCAAGATTTCAGAATGAAAACACAAAATGAAATAAATAGTTTGACGAATTAAAAAAATATATATATTACGTCATATTCTATACATAATGTACCTCAGCAGATGAATAGGTAACGTCATGTGAGTATGAAGAAACGTATTAAAACATTATAAAAACCCGACTATGGAAATATTAACATATTTTAACACTTTGAGGTTCTCTGAATTTGTTTTAGCCATTTTTAAACCTATTCCATATACATGCGTGTGTGTATTCGTGTATATAAGAATTTTCACAAAATGTTTAGCGCCCTAGAGCTCATTCTTAGTGAAGGAACTGGGTTTATCTTTAATGTTGATTTAAGTTTTGTTGGTGAATTTAGTACTTAACTTCGAAATCTACCTCCGCCTGTAGGCCCGAGCCGGCAGGGATTTTTTTCAAATGATACCGCAACTATCAATTTTTAATTCATTAGAATTCAATGCTCTTTTTCTTATTATTATTAATCTATAAGCATGTGCACAAGGAGAATCGTGCGTGATTATAAGAATTATATATTCAGTAAAAATTAAATTTTATCAAGAAATATATATTCAAGTTTCAGCTATGAAACATCGTGCAGCCAATTATTTGGAATTTTAAATTTTATTTTAGAATTTGAAAAAAAAAAAAAGTTTTAAGAGAAAATAATAGATCAATTTTTAAATACCATAGTTCCAAACAAGTTAATAATAATAATAGTAAAAACAATAATATTAATAGTAATAAAAGAAGTACTAATTAGCGTTTATAGGAATATTTCAGCACCAAAAATATCCTTGTATTTAGAATGCTGTTCTTTTTCCCTCAGAATCTTTCTTTCAAAATAATACAGAAAATAATTTTAACTTGAAAAATATTTCTAGCATATTAATGGAAATTCAAAATATCTGTATATAAATGTTAATATTTCATATATTTGAAGTTCTTGAAGAATCTTAGAAGGAAACATCCAAAGGCACAGTCAACGACAAATTAGTTTAAACCTGACGAAAATATTTGTTTCCATACTTAATTATCCTATGTCAAATATTTAAAAAAATATATTTCTAAACGAAAAATAACGACACTTGGGGAAAAAAATTGCATTATTAGGTAACAAGTTTTATTTCTTCATGAAATTTTAACTTTTAAAGTAGTTTAAAAAATTCTCCAATGTTTAAATTTTTTGTGTAAATATATGGGGCTGTGCATATATAACGTTATCATTTTAGGGGGGAGGGGGAATCTGGCAAATGATATCGTTAGATATTTCTAGGGGGAGGGGGGGGGCGTCTTTTGATATCGTTATCATTTTTGACCCAACCAAAATTTTCTCTTTTTATTTATAACTTAGCCTTTACATCAAAATAGAATGTTATCTTTTTTTTAGTCTGCTATCTATTTTTATGAAAGTACAAAGTTATTATTAAAATCATTAAATGATTATAAAATTATTTCATTCCAAATTTACTATTTCTTCTGTCATATGTGTATGCATGTATAACTCGCTGTTCGAGAAACCATATGCGAAGTATGTTTCAAATGATACCTGTGTTTACTAATAAATAAAAGAGAAAGAATGTCGTCCACCTGTTTTGGGGATAAGAAGCTTTGTCTCCCCCTACCCCACCCCCCCTTCGTGTGGAGTCAAGTGCAAGAAAACATTATTACTGTTGAACGTATTATGTAACAAAAAGCTATTATAAAATACTTTTAAATAGCAACTATTTCTTTTAAGTGTTATTTGATAAAAAGTTTTTTCATATATAAAGTGATATTTTATTGAGTTCTCTTCATATGAATCAATGAAATATGCAAAAAATAAATGTAACCATATTTGTATATCACTCCAAGCAAAAGAAAAAAATTTCAAAAATTAAAAGAATTTTTAGACATAGATAACGATATCATTACGGTGGGAGGGGGTTCAACATTGCCAAAAAAGTGATAACGTTATATATGCACAGCCCCTATATTTATATACGGATTTTTTATCATCATACTCTTATTTATTTCCTTTTTTTTTCCAATTTGTGCATTTTATATTAACGGATATACATTTTTATATTGTCGATTTTTCTGTGATTTAATAGTTATTATTAACAAAAAAATTTATTATATACATATATAAAATATATGTGTATAAAATTTTTGTGAGTTTAAGAAAAAACGTTATTGATATCCCAAATTATCGATAAAGCGCCCAATTTAGCGAATTAACGCCAACAGAAAAGAGTCTTTGTAACAAAAAAAGCTGTCACTTCGTGCCCATAAGTATAAGAGGCGGGGGTGACAATGATATCCGTTCCCCGTGACGCCGAGCGCAGTTCATACAGGGGGAGGCAAAGAAGGGTTGGCATAGGCGCAGTTAGCCGGTCTCCCAGCTGCCTTGGGTGTTGAAAAGTGAGAGTACACAAATGAGGAAGCATTAAATTTGGAATTTTGCATTTGAAAATATTTTATTTTACTTTGGATAACTGGGATAGTTTACTTTCATAAGGTTAGGACCAGAAATAACATGGAACAAAGTTTGTTTAATAAAAGAGTAAGCCAGTTGTTTTCTCAAAAATGTGATTGCTTGCCATGCAGACATCTCCATATTGGATAAGTTTTCCAAATTAGATCTTTACTAACCATTCAGGATATTTAACTTTTTAATTTATGAGTTAATTTTTCTAGTTACATTATTTTGGACTTGTATTGTCAAACAACAAATAAACTTTCAATATAAAACAAACAACAAACTGTTGATAAATAAAAGCATTGCCGAATACGTTTACTTGGTTTTTTTAATACTATTATTACTTTTTTTTAGCCTCCTGAACAAACATTTATCTTTCTACATTAAAGCACAGCCACAATTTTTTTTTTTATAAACAAGTGTTTGAAATAACACATCACCAATATTCAGAGATTCTAACATCACCATTTTCATGAAACCGTCACTTATTTTAGAAAATTGACACTTACTGTTGGACACTCTACAAGGTAAACAAAGTTTCATTCCAAGAATGTGAAGTTTTATCGACAACTTAACTATGATTAGGAACAATCTGTAAATTTGCAAGTCAGTGACATAGGTTATTTTCCCAGGCACATGTTTTATGCTGATGCAATAAATACATCTGGTTGCTCCTTTACTTCAATCAGAACCTTTATGTGATGCTTTAAAAATCTTTCCACCCTGAGCTTTCACCACCAATAAAGTTGACTGTGAATGACATTAAAAAAAGAAAAAAAAATGCATTGTCGTGTTTTGTACATTTTGTACTCTTAACTCCAAAAACTGAGAATAACTTTCATGGAATGCCTTTATCTCCAATATGTATTTTTTTAATTAAATACCATATATGGTCAATCGAGGCAAATATGAGACCCTCAAGAAAAAGAAGTTAATGTGAGACATACAAAAAAAGTACCAAATTTTGTAGTAATAAAATTGACTATATGATTATTTTATAAGCAATACATAAATTTATTTATATCCATTATGAATACGGTCAAAATTTAAAGAAAAATTATACAATATATAACCTTACTTTTTTGATCAGAAAAACTTTTCTGTCAGACTTCAAAACCTTTTTTTTTTTTATAACACTTAAGTAAAATCTTAGGTCAATGATACTAATAGGCATTTATTCAGCAAGGTATAGCGAGTCTTTTTAGCCTTTAAAGGTTGGAATATGCTTATTGTAATCTGAGTTATTAAAAAAAGGGACTAACGTGAGACAGTATATGGGGCTAATGTAAGGAAGTTAATATGAGAGAGTACTTGGGGTTGTGACAATATTATTCTATCATAACTTGAAACATCCACCACAAATAAAAATAAAAAGTGATAATCTTTGTCTTTTTGTTTTAATAAGACATATGCTTTTTATTATATTTTTTTTCACAAGCTTAATCGTATATTCTTCCATGTTTGTTACCGATTTTTAATCAACTCACATGAAACGCTAGCTAGTTGATTTAATCGCTTACACAGGAACGTACTGTGATCAAAAAGATTAGATTACATGTTTTTGTTTTTTTTCTTTCTTATCATTTATATTTTAGGAAATTATAATATTACCAATTATAAAAATACATTAGTAAATTTCTTTAACAAAATCTCTAAGACCACCAGTCTACAACAGTCCTGCTTTTCCCTGAAACTGCATTCAAAACCAGGAAAATTACTTACACTTTTCCTGGCCATGTAAAGTTTTAATGAACAATTACATTTTTTATTTTTCTATAAAAAGTTTATACCATTGTAAATTTACTACTAAATCTTCATATAAATATAGTTTAAGTGTTTTAATTATTTTCTTAGGGATTTTTTACCCTAAATTACCATTTAACAAATTGGGGAAGGTGTTTATTATAGTGGGTTTTCATGAATATTTAGGCGATACATGAAAGATTTCTTGAAGATCAGTCAAAATGAAAGATTTAAAAAAATCTAAATAATACAGCTGAAACATTAAGACCTGGGTGAATATAGATAATGTTCTCTCTTTTCTTTAGTGTTTATAACCACTTAAAAAGAATAGCGTCTCACTTTAGCCCTATCACAATCTCTTATTAGCCTCATTTGGTTGATCTAATATGAGACAGGGTTTTAATTTTTTTTACCTTTTTTTATGATAAGTAATACTTTTTTGTCCATAATCAGATAAAGGAAAGAAAAACACAAATTACAGTATTTTTTTATTTAGGTCTAGAAATAATAGATCATAAGTAACTAAAAAAGTTTAGAATTCTGTCTCATGTTAGCCCGATTGACCCTAATATAAATGAATATACTGCCTCAAAAAGGAATATACATAAGCCAAAATTCTAAATCTTCTAAATGATTCAATCAACGAAAAAGAATGCTTGGACATTATGAATGTAAATTTAAATTTTCTAAATATTTCAACAAATATATTAAACTGATAAGAATTAGCAATATTGCACAATACAGTAGACTCCCTCAAATCCGCACAGCTTGGGACCAGAGGTTGAGCAGATTTTAGAGATTTCTGATCATTGCTTCGTTTACATTTTTTAAACCGTAATTGTAATAATGCAATCAAAATTATATAATGAATGCTTACAATACAGTAAAATATTAAAATAATTAAGTAAAAAAAATAATAATAAAGTAAAATAATAAAAATTAAGATAATTTAAAAAATGATTAAATTATTAAAAGTAGTTGAGTAAATAATTAATAATGTATAATTAAATATGCATAATAAAGATGCGTTAAATTTTTCTTTAATTATTCAAGGAAACTTGCCTCATAAAGGTACATTACTAATTCAGATCAAAATCATAAAATAAGGAAGTTTTATTTCAGGTTTAGCCTGACTTGAACCAACCAGAAAAAAACTTGATTAAAAGAAATATATTGGGTAAAAAGAATGTTATTACCAGTGATATCAGCAATATCTTGATTTTTTTCAAAATTAAAATGCATACGGGGAAAGAAAAAAAAAAAAAAAAGCCTATAATTTTGCCCCTACATCTGAATGAAAGTTTCATTGTTTACATCTGCGATGATGTGCGGAATTTAGATGTTTGAGGATTTGAGGGAGTCTATTGTATAATCTGTTGTTCAAGAAACCATGTCCTATGTATGTTTGAAATTATACTTGTGGTTACTAGTAAAGAAAAGAGAAAGAATGTTGTCCACTTGTTTTGTTGATAAGAAGCACTGGTTGTCACCAGAATTGGGCAAAATACATCGAAAAACCATTTTCGATACCAAATACAAAATACATTGTTTTTTCAACTTAAAATACAAAATACTTTCCAAATTTCAAAAATTCAAAATACATGTATTTTGAAAATACATAAAAAAAAAAAAAAAAAAAGATTGTGCATTAAACTGCATTAGTCAAATGCGAAGCTGATTTTCAAGACTGATTAAATTTTTAGAAATTATAAATTTCCAAATAAAGAAGCAAAATCAATTAAGCCTCAACGAAAGATAACAAAAACAAAACTGAAACATTGGGGAAACAATGTGTTTAAAAGTGTACGAAAGTTACAAGAATAACTCATAATAAATAAACTACCCTTTTAAAGGTAGTTACTCAGTAGGAATAACTGCATGAATTGATTGTGGTAGACGTCTTCACGGACCCAGGCTTGGTCCGAGGTCTGTCCCCGGCCCGGCCCACGGTTTGATGAATTCTGAAATGTATCAGAAAGTAGCTCCTTTGGATTTGAGAAAAGCCTTATTAAATGGCATAGAAATAGTTTCACAAATCTGCTTTTTCTTATACAGCTTCAAAAATTATCATGTTTCTAACCCTCCTTTTTTCTTTTATTCTAAATTACATTAAGTTTTTAATGAATCTTTATTTGAATGTTAAAACATTGAAAACTCTAAGTACCCATTAATGTTGCTATTGTGTATTTTCTGTCTTGTGAACAAATAGTAATTTTAAAATATACTGTAAAGTTATTCCATAAATATGTATGCAGTATTCTTTAAAGGAATCTTAATTGTATGTTTAGAGAAATCTGATCTTTTTTTTGTAGAAATTGAATCGGGCCTCATTTAATTGATTTTCCCAAGGGCCGGGCCTGTTTTCACTGATTTTTGTACGGGCCAAGCCGGACCATGCTCGGGCCTAACTTTTAATTTTTTCTTCGGGCCGGGATAAGATTACTTTTGTGCGGGGCGGGCCGGACCCGTGTCTGGAAATTCCGACCCGTGCAGACCTCTAGATTATGGATCGATAAGGAATCATAAGATAGCACCGTCCGCTACTGAGTATTCGAAGCCAAAATTGGAACAGTATTGATTTTCAGAAAAAGCATAAAAAGTTTGGTGCAATTCTATTCAATGGCTGCAGAGATATAAAAATCTTGAAAATCGTAAAAAACACAGCACAGAAAAAAAATCATCCGTAGGACGATATACATTAGAATGTCTTCCATACTAACTGAATATGACGAAGTTTGATGAAATCTGTGCTCTAGTTCTTGAATTATAGCTCTCACGGGACACCTGCCAACTTCAAATTTTTTAAAAATCAAATAAATGCCTGAAAATTTATTTTAAAAAGGTACCTTTTTATCTATGTGGTACTTATTTCATTTCAATTCGATTTACAAATATGATCATTTTGACATGGTAAAAAAAAAAAAAAATCCGAGAGTTTTACATACATGTTACGACAATCATAAAAACACAGCACAAGATCGCCACCTCCTTAGCGATGCACCCCAAATTTTATCAGCATTAATTTATTTGAAGATCTAAAATAATATGAAATTGGATTAAGTTTTATCCATTAGTTTTTTGGATATAGTTATCGGGGAAATCATGAAAAACACAGCATAGCAGCACCACCTGTTAAGCGATATACGCTAAAAGCTAATCGGCAAGTATTTCCGTTCAGGCCTATAAGCAATTTGCTGAAATTCTGTATATTGGTTCTTACAACATAGCTATCATGGAATAAAATAGTTAAGTATAGCAGTGCCGACTGTTGGGCGAAATAAACCCAAAGCTATAAGTTATACCCAGGTCTATCTTAATCTGAAGTTTGATTATTATTAAACTCCATGCATTAGTTCTTGAGGTTGAAATGCCACAAAAATTGTGTCTCACACAGACTAACAAACAGACACACATTTCCCAAAAATAATTAAATCGCGTTCAAGGTATCCCGAAACGTGTAAATCAAGCAAAAAACAAAAGTCGAAATTTTTCACAATACCAATACTTTCTTCTTATTTATTACAAGAATGTAAAAACAAATTTAGTATCAGTCTTTTTTAGTATATGTCTACAAAAGAACACATTTTATAATAATCTCATATGTACAATGACACCGAATAAAATTGTTTAAATGAGTTTAAATGTATTTTTTTTCTTTTTATACAATGTGCATGTGTTTAGTAAGAGCTCCCAACTACACAAGATTTTTTAGGCCATCCACTAATAAAATATTTGGGGCACAATTTTTCGTTTATGGTGCTTTTTAGAAATAAAGCATACGAAATTTAAAATATGTATTATTGAATGCAAAAATATGAATGAAAAAAATAGATAATTTTTAACAAAAGTTGAATTATTATTATTAACAAAAGTACGAATTCTTCACATAAAGCAGTTTTAAAATTAAAACACCAGGTAAAATATCAAACTATATATAAGTGCAAAGAAATAAGAAATCATTTGCACTTACTATGAAAGTCTTGAAACTTTTAATATAGAGCAGAAAAAATATGAAAGCTCTTACATTCGTAAAAAGAAAGCACTTATAAAATATTTATAAAAAGTAGGAATAATTCGAATGCAAAATTTGCAATGTCATACATTTCATTTTTTCATAGTCAAATTGTTCCTTTAAAAGTTCATTGTAGCAATTTTCTTGCGGTTACTGTCCAATGTATTTTTTTTACAAAAATTATATAATGAATGAAGCAGGCGGATTTTTAAGAAATCCTTCTTCAATATTTTTAAATAAAACTACTAGACAAAAAAAAAAGAGTTCCTTATATGTGTGGTCAACGGGCAATTGTCGGTAATAGAGCGCTGCACCTGCGCAACTCTGAAAGATCCTTCCGATCTATCGGTCTATCACAATACATGTTCTTTTTTCTTGTAATTCCCATAGCAACATTAAGATATATAAAAGTTATTTTTGTAACTAATCAGCGAGAATACGTTTGCTGTATCAAAACAACATATTCATCAACCTCCTTATTTCAGCAATAGTCGAAAAGTGTGTTTATATTAACTTCCAGAACAGAATTTGAAAACTAATCAAAACAGACAGTCTGTATTTCCTTTTAGTGAATCGCAGCTTTTCTCTGTGCGGTTTAAACATGGCAGTTTGAAATTTGGAAAAAATGTATTTTGAGTATTTTCAAAATACAAAATACATTGTAAAACCATCAGAAAATACATTACAAAAATACTTTGATCTTATCGGTTTAAAATACAAAATACAAGATACAAATGTATTTTGAAAATGTATTTCAAATACATGTATTTTCGATACTGCCCAACTCTGGTTGTCACCCCCCCCCCCCCCTCCTATACACACATGGCTGGGGTATGCTGGGCACGGGTCACACGGACAATAGAATTCTCCCCAGCTTTAAATGTCCCCTAAGCTACGGCGCACGAGTAGGGTTACTGTATTAAGCAGTTTATCCCTCGTTTGGCTAACTGAATATTATTTATTGTATAGAAAATACTCAACATATAGGATTGGTCCACTCAGAAAACGAATTAGAAAAGAAAATCACGTACAAAATAAATATTTATTTTTGAAATTGTACCTTCTCTCTATTTAATAAATATTTCATGTTTATTAATATAGTGTGCAAGAACAAGTTCCAAAAAAGATTTATTTAAGATAATCTGCAATTAAAAACATATTATCGTTTAGATGTGCTTGGGTTACATGATATAGAATTGTATGCAACAAGTAAAATACAAGTACTTTGATTATGATTTTATTAAAATGAATATTACAGTTTTCTGTTTTGAAAATTTGATACATCTCAAATTTATAATATGTATGTATATATATGTATGTGTGTGTTTACAATTGTCAAGAGAAAAAAAGATGCTTAAATTATTTAGAAAACATAACTTTTTATTAGTTTTGTTTTTGAGAAAAAAATTTCAACGTCTGGTTTTTGTAACATATAGTTATAGACTTTCAGTACATAATTCTAAGAGAATTATACATAAGATTTGAATATGTCAAATAATTTGTACATTTTAATTTTTTTTTAACTCATTTAATATGTTTTATAATATGCTATATGAATCCCCTTTATTCCACATTTAGTAAGAGAATAAGTAAAAACTAAATGTGTTAAGTAATTTGTAAATTTTAATAATTTTTTAGCAATTTTTTTAAAAATATTTCTTTTAACTCATTTAATGTTATATGTATACCGTTTTTGCCACATTTAGTAAGAGAATAAGTAAAAACTAAATGCATTAAGTAATTTGTAAATTTTAATAATTTGTTAGCAATTTTTTTTAAATATCTCCTTTAACTCATTTAATATGTTATATGTATACCCTTTTTGCCAAATTTAGTACGAGAATAAGTAAAAACTAAGTGTGTTAAGTAATTTAGAAATTTTAATATTTCTTTAATATTTCTAGGGTTAGAATCAGGCATTTTTCTCCAAAACGAATTTTTAAAGCTCCTGTGGTTGCAGGGAGGATTTGCACTTAAACTACATTAATAAGCATTAAACTCAAGCAAAACTTCCAGAAAGATTCCTCCCCCCCCCCCCCCCCCAAAAAAAAAGAACACGCACATGCACACACCAAAGCCATCTCCTAAATTTATCATTGAGCATTTTTGTTTTGAAATATTTTTAAAATATGCTTTACATCAAGGAAACAAAGTACTGTGATCTATAATAAAACAGTTGAAAAGTTACATTGCAGCAATGCAAGTTTTACTCTGGGAGTGTGGCTTGTGGAGATGACTGTTTATATTTTTTTTATTTATATTTCACATATTAGATTTGGATTTAAAGAAAATGCACATTTTTTTAACCTTGGTATGTCTTATACCATTACAAAAATATTGATTAATAAAAAAAATGTGTGTGTCTCGGGAGGGGGAAGGCTGCAGTAAATTTATGCGTACTGTATTATGTCTGTTCCGTATTATTGATTGTTCAATATATCAGTTTATATAAATATATTCTTTTTATCAGACGTATAGAAATATATTTTATAAGGATCCTCTCTTTTTTAGATTTTAGAAAAACAGAACATAATTTTTATTTATTTCACCAGGTTAAAAAGTAACAACTATTACTGAAATAAAATATTCTAGTTTTAAAAAACTTGTAAATTATTTATCAAAATAATTTTATTGTGGTGTCAAGGAATTAAATAAAAAATCTGACAAAATGCATGATTAAAACTAATTTTATGATATGCTTGCCATGAAAAGGCAGGTTTACTGTATGTAATGGACCTTTCACCATTTGATAAGGTCTTATTCTAGTTATATGTAATAATACTTATTTTTCCTAAATGAAATGATAAAAATAATTCTTGGCTAAATCATGAAAACTTTTGTTCATAAAAAATATTCAGAAATTAAAATAATACTTGTTTGAACAAAATTGCTTTGATTCGTATTTCATCATATAAGACATTCCCCTTCATTTGAATTTTTTATTTTATCTTTCAAAAAGGGTGACTTTTATTTGCTTTAAAATTAATTTAATTTCAGATTATTAAATCAAAAATAATAAACATAAATAAAACAAGCAAAAAGGAAGGGGGGAAGAGGTAGAAAAAAGTTCTAATATCACAGAGTACAAGAGTAATTTTTATATACTTTAAAATTAATTTAATTTAAAAATATTAAGTTATATAAGCAATGGACATTAATAATCTAATTAGAATAGTAATTTAATAAAATAATAGATTACTACTTTAAGTATCAATATTTAAATTTAGTTACATTATTTAGATTTAAATAATGAAAGCTGACTTCACTGGTATATACAATGTATGGTAAACAATACACTACATTGCATAAAAATGAAACTAATTGTGTTTTTTTTTAAATATTTCTTTCATATTTATAAAAAATATTATATAAAAGGTAATTCAAAATGTTCACTTAAAATTTCAGTCATATACAGTGACAAATAATTACATATTGTATTTATTTATTATTGTTTGTGCAGTTTTAATGAAATAAAAACTTTATAATAAAAGTTATATTAATTGTATTGTATACACAAACTTCATTGTTTTAATTTAATAACATTTTTTGTCGCAACATATTTTGACGTTGTCACGCTTACAATCACCAGAGAAAATTCAGCTCAGAGCTGGAAGTCTGCACGGGCCGAATTTCCAGGACCAGGCTCAGCTCAGCCCGGCCCGAACGAAAATTATCTTGACCTGGTCAGTGTAAAATTAAAAGTTCGGCCCAGGCAGATATTTTCACAGTTCAGGACCCAGTCCGAACAAAATTCAGTAAAAATGGATCTGGCCCGGCCCATGAAAAAAAAAAAAAACAAATATAGCCCGGTCGGGTCAAGATTACAGCGTACATATTTATGGGAAATTTTTCAGTATATTTTAGATTATGTCTCTTCCAGACAAATTACACAATAGCAACCTTAATTATTACTTAGAGACTAAAGACTTTTCAGCATTCAAATAAGGATTCCTAAAATTTAATAATAATAATGTAGTTTAGAATAAAAGAAAAAAGAAGATTAAAAAATTATAACTTTTGAAGCTGTACAATAAAAGTAGATTTTTGAAAATATTTCTTTGTAATTTAATAAGGCTGTTCTCAAATCCAAAGGAGCTACTTTCTGACACATTTCTAAATTAATTCTTGTTCAGAAATGTATAAAATGGGCAGGTGTTCTTATTCAGAAACTTCGTAATTGAATGGTGTTGTCCTTTTTTTATAAAGCAAAAGATCTATCAAAAATACTGTCAAAGTTGGCGTTTTGAATCAAATTTCACTAAGTGATAGCACAGGAAAGGAGAAAAACCTGTCATCACGTGACAAGAATCGCTTATAACTCAATAAGTAATTTATTTATCAAAAAATGGAAAATAATAATCGTTTCCAACCGTTTCAATAATCAGATTTGTCAATTTTATGTAATTTGTAGTTTATTAAGGTTGTTCTCAAATTCAAAGGAGCTACTGTCTGACACATTTCTGAATTAATTCTTGTTCAGAAATGTATAAAATGGGCACAAGCGTGAAACTTTCTGACATATGTATTAACTCATTTTTAAACGTAGAAGTACAAAATTGGCAGGGTTGACTATGGAAGAGATTTGGAATAGAAATGAGTTTTTTGTTCTTTGATAAATAAATTAATTATCGAATTCTAAACAATTTTGGTCAAATGATAAACGGTTTTTCTCCTTTCTCTGGCTGTTTTTTTTTTTTTTTCGGAAATTCGGTTCAAAACGCCCATCTTGATGGTATTTTCTGAAAGATCTTTTACGTTTACCAAAAACGTAAAAACACCTTTCGATTATATAGTTCCTGAAAAGCAGCACCTGACCATTTCATGCATTTCCGAACAAAAATGAATTAAAACTTGTGCATAAAGTTGCGCCTTTGGATTTGAGAACATCCATATACTCGTGAAAGTCGTATCTATTGAAAAAGGTTCATATGTTATTGGATTCATTTAAATTTTTATATCGGGCCAGTGTTTAAAAAACTGTCCTATTTCTGCAATTCAGTGCTTGGTGAAATCTCTTCCTTTCATCGCCAAGTAACACAAGCGAATGTCCCGTAAACTACCCTTTCTTGTTCCATAGCCCCGTTTTGACCTTTGGGGAGGAAAAGGGGGGAAAAAGTAATTAAAGCGGGCTGTGTGAACCTTTGCGATACACACACGTGTGAAAGAAAGTGCAAGAAGACATTATTACTGTTGCATGCATTATGTAACAAAAAGCTATTATTAAATAGCTTTAAATAGTAGCTATTTCTTTTACGTGTCATTTGATATAAAGTTATTTCATATATAATAATGACACTGACTTATCTTCATTTCATTCAATAAAGTATATGAATAATAAATGTATAACTATATCGTTATATCACCGCAAACAAAAGAAAAAAATTGCTAAATTCAATAATTTTTAGAAACTGATAACGATAACATTAGGGGGGGGGGGGGGAGGGGTTCATGGGATGATAATGTATAATATCCTAAGGGGGGGGGGGAGGAGGGACGGGTCCAAAATTTCCAAAAAGTTAATAACGTTATACAGGGTGTTCACAAAGTCTCTTTCCAAATTCAAAAATTCATTAAAAAAATTTTTGATGAGATATGAAAATGAAATTTGTTATAGATACTCAGGTTACTATTAAAGTTTTTATTAACCTTTGTTTTGTATATTTTAGATAACATTTTGAAGAACCAAAGCCCAAGATATCAAAATGACTATATATCAAAATGGCAAAGATATCAAAATCCCAATGTGTTTATTGTGTACCTAGGCCTTTTAACTGAATTTGTTCACCACAGTTGGATAACCTTCAAACAAATGTCTTTTTCCGGCAAGATGATGTACCACCGCATTGGGGTCACGATGTTCGTAATTTCCTTGATGAAACATTTCCAGGTCAGTGGATTGGACGAGATGACCTAATTAACTGGCCACCTCGTTCATATGATATTAAGCCCCTGGATTTCTTTTTGTGGGGTATGTTAAAGATGGTGTATACCAAACAAAGGTGTGGGATATCACTGACTGGAAGCAAAGGATCATAGACACTATCGGCACCATTAATAACACTTTGTTGCAGAGGACATGGCTGAAAATGGGGTATCGCATTGATGTGCTTTGCGCAACTAATGGTGCCCATATAGAAGTTCATTGATTGCTGTAAATAAAACTTTAATAATTGCATCTTAAAATAAAATAATTTTCAAGTTTGTACCTGCTCAGTATTTTATTTAATAAACGCCTCTATTTGGAAAGAGACTTTATGGACACCCTGTATATGTACAGCCCGTATGTTCTGTAACCTAAAAAGCTGGGGTTAGATCTCTTGGTCTTATTAATGTATATTTTGGAAAAAATACTCCCTCCATAAACATGGGATAACATCAAGAGAAAAGTAAGAGCTCTACAATATTTGAGAAGTCCTTTGTAGATTACTTTTTACTAGAAAAGTAAGAGGTCTACAATATTTTAGAAGTCTTTTTTAGATTACTTTTTACTAATAAGAATTTGGGAAATTGGCAGCTGGTATTAGAACACAATAAACACATTCTGGATTAAAGGTAAATAATTAATTTAAAAAAACAACTACTAAGGAAATTTTTTTTTATATTGTCAATAAATACAACCTAATAAATAACGACACATTTGAACCTAAAAGTTAGTAAGTGCGAGTGAAAGAAACCTAAGATTTTGACCAAAAATATATCATTAAAATCTATCCTACTAAAAAGATTCTTTGGATTTTTTTATTTATAAGGTACTTAAATATGATTGCTTTATCAAATTGTATAGTGAGTTAGTTCATACACAGCTAGGCAATTTTAAGACAAATTTTATTTCCAAAGCAAAATATATAAATATTTTAAAGCAGAAATAACAGTTTTAAAAAGTTGGTGAATAATAAACACAAAAGTTATGCAAAAAAAATAAATGAATATCTTTAATTTTTTAGTGTGTCTAAAAAAAGAAATAATAATAATAATAATCAGTATGATGCGATGACCATTTTAGAATGGAAAAAAGTGTATTTTACTTAAAAAACATTTAAATTTTATAACTATTCCATCTGCTTATGAAAACCATAGATAATATATTAAAAATCTTCAAAAAATAAATAAAAAATTGAACAATGCTGATTGATAGATTATTTTCAAAAGGCAAAATATTGCTATCTACATCAATAATATATATCCCAATTTTATGGTGAATGAACCATTCTTATGGGAGTTAGAGCTTGGTGATGCAAAAAACAGACAGGAAACATTTCCACAGACACATTTTGGATCCTTATTGGGTTCCATGGAACTACTGGAAAACAAACACTTTCCAACACAAAAAAAAAAAAAAAACTATCAAAATTATAGCGTATCCATCCAGTCAAGTTACAATCAGTTAATGAATAATAAAAGCCTGAGTTAAAATTAAACCTTATCGGACACTAGTTTTTTATACATGATTCTATTTTTATATTCTATTTGCACCACTATATTTTAAAAATAAGTTTTGTAGTAGATTTCTCTTGCACATGCTGTCAAAGTACAAGTGCTTCTTTTTAAAAAAAAAGTGGTGCCGAAAGAATAAAATTCATGTAAGAGATGCTGTTCCTGGTGTCACGTGGGAAGTGACTTAGGACCGATAAGGGTTAACTAAAAAAATAAAATGTATGAAATTATCACAGTTGGTGATTAGAAGATTTAATCAATAGAACTTGTTTGAGAAAAGATTGAAAAAAGAGAACTTCAATCCTTCGGGTATTTGGCAATATGTTTGCACATCTGTTTAATGCTTCATAAAAATAATAACTATGCAAAGCATGAGTATATGATTGCAGGGCCCGACTTAGACAGTGGGGGGGGCCTGGGGCAAACATTATTTGGGGGGGGGGGCCCTTCGATCATTTGAAATTTTTCGTGAATTATGTTGAAATGAATAAAACTAAACTTCATACCCATTGTATGTAGACTTAAATTTCATACCAAGTACAATTCACATCTGTATACAGTATAGTACAAGAAAGATAACTTTAAGAAACCATAGCATTTTTTTTTTTTTTTATAGGAATATATGGATAAATGTGAGCCGTTAAAATGTAAATACAGTTCTCTCAGGCATTATTGGCTTCTTGTGTTAATACTTTTTTATTTAACTTAATCTTTGTATTCAATCAGCATGCATTTGGGTGATTCCATCATATAGAAAGGCAAGTGGTGGCATGCATTTAATAATACAGTATGGAACCATTTATCCAGAAACCAGTTAACTGGAAAACCAGTTATCCGGAATTATATTTCTAATAGACTTATTTCAGCATCTTTGCAGAAAAAGTGTCATACACTGCCAGTTTGAAATATGCATTGCTTGAAACAATTGTATAATTTAATGTCAACATCAAGTATTTGAAATGGAAACATATTTAGTTGAATTTTAGATGTTTTAATTTTTATGCAGAGGAAACAGAAGAATTTTTGTTCCCAAGGGATTCCCATAAATTACCTCCTTTCAAACTCTGGTTAACTTTTGATCTTTCTTGCATCTGATTTTTAATCCAAGTTATCTAATAATTTAAAATCAGAAATAATGCCACAACCAGATATATTCCAGAAAACTTATCAAATTAATGCTGCTCTAATGCCCAACCAGTTAACCGGGAAAACCAGTTATCCGGAATACATCTGACCCCAACCATTCCAGATAAATGGTTCTGCATTGTAATAGCAACAAATTTCAATATTTGTTATGTTGTTACTGCATTCCCCATGATGCCTTAAAGTACTTTGGTATAAAGTTTCATAATATGAAAACAGAAAGCAACAGATAGCAGATGTGTGATATTACTGTAATATTTTAATTAAAATTATGTATTAAAAAATTTTATGAAATCAGTAAGGAAGAAATTAAATATCACAAAATAAAAAACACTTTAAATTAGAATCTGGCCACTTTTGGATATTTTTTATCATTTAACTCTCCTTTAACTAAAACTTATATCTGCCCTTAGGGAGGGGGGCCTCAAATTGGGGGCCCGGGGCAGCTGTCCCGCATGCCCCTGCATTAGTTGGACCCTGTATGATTGTCTTAAATATCTTGTATAGTTACTTATCTTAAGCAACAGAAAAAATCAAGATACATTTCAAAACTTTGCAGCAGTAGTCTTTCAATTATTCAACTAAATCACAGAAAAAAATTGACCAAATGTTTACAATGTTAAAGAAGATTTAACAAAAAAAAATACGGTATATATTTTTAACACCGTTGAAAAGTGTTTATGAATTTGGTTTGTCTGTCTATGCTCAAACTAACGTAAATATACTCGGATTGCCATGTAATTGATACATATTATTGAGGTTTACTATGGAATGTTTGGTATTGAAAATGAAGTGTATAACATTTATAGTTCATTAACAGGGGCACTCAAAATAATTCCATTAGATTATGATCTATGGAGAAAAAACATTGCAGTATATTTTAATAATGTTATTTTATTTCAAACATATTGAAATCGATATACAGTCGGACCTCTATTTAACGAAGTAGCTAAATCCCCAAAAAAAAGTTTGTTATATGGAAAATTCGTTAAACAGAGAGTCACTTTTTAAAATACTTTAAACTACATAAAATGTAATTTAAGTCCATAAACACTAAATGTAATTAAAAAAGTAATTAGTTACACTTTTTTTATAAATTATATCTATTTGTTTTATTTATTTTACCCAACAAAAAGAAAACTGCAAGGGAAATAAGAATGAAACAAAACATTGTCTGGAAATACATTGTATTTTCAGTTAAAAAAATAATTTTACATTAAAATCACGATTTTCTATTTTGGTTAATAAGATGTTCGGAGGAACACCAAATTTTAAAGCAGTATTCTTTTTCTTCACGCCTTCACCTCATCAAGAATAATTTTTTTTTTCTTTGATGCTCAAGCACTTTCGCTTTGATATTTTTGAGCTACAAGAACAGAAATTATCAACACCATTGATCATGATCAACAATCTAGAAAACGGGAAACTATAATTTAAGGACATGGGGCAGCTCCATTGAGGGTTAAAAGGGAATATTGGAAGTTTGCCCTTTTTGGATGGAAAGCAAAGAATCACTGCAATTTTACTGCTCTCGGTGGGTTAGGTGCCTGGTAAGACCTGTTCATGGTCATTGATCATCATAAAATGTGTTAAGAGAAAGAATAAGTTTGAAAAGTCCAGTAATATTTTAAAAAATAGGGAGAAGGAAAAATTAGATCCCAAGGATAAGTTCATTAAATAGAGAATGCACTTCGCTATTTGGAGGTTATTTTACGAAGAAATTTGCAAAATATTCTTGGTTCCAAGTAAAAGTTCTCAAAATAGAGGTTTGTTAAATAGAGGCCCGACTGTACATCACTGTGATGCACTACAAGAGGCTTACTCTAGAACAGAGGTTCCCAAAGTGTGCTCCGCGAAGCCCTTGGGGCTCTGCCTATACTTTTCAGGGGCTCCGCGGCGTTCCAGGAAAATAAACGAAACATGAAAGAAATTAGCATATTGCAAGGGAAATTTTTCCGAAAGTATGTAGGAATTTATGTGTGTGTGTAAAAAAGAAATACATCACTGGGTTGAAGAATATTATACTTTTAAAACGAACAAAACCTTTTGCATTATACATGTATCCATTTTCTATATAATATTTTAGGTTTGAATTACTTTATTTTATGTTTCTACATTTAACGTGTTTTAAAAATTCGATTCAAAATAAGCTACAAGAAATAGTATTCTGAATCGAATGCACAATGTGAAATGAAAGAGCAAAGACGCTCCAGTGCTGTTATCTTTTCTTGCCTAACAAAAGGGACAACAGTTTTGTTCTTTGGAGCTCTGCCTATTTATATATTAAATTCTGTGTGAATTTCATTTGTGTATATATATATATATTTTTTTTTTTTTTTATCTAACTTTAATTTCCTTAATCTGTTTATGTTATTTGTATATACTGTTTTTCATAGTACTGCGATGTTTGTTGATTAAAACCTATTTTTTGTAACATCTTGCATCATTTAATAAACTCTCATTAGATTCATTTAATATTTGTATACGTTGTGTAAGTAGCTTTCTTTTGCCTTTTTGCAACTTTAATTCCTTTAATCTGTTTATTTTATTTTTATTAATTCTTATTTAAATTTTCTATGCCGTTTTACATAATTGTACTTAATTTTTAAAGCCATGTATGATGCTGAAAACGCATTGTTTTTAACATCTTGCATCATTTAACAACCCTTCTTTTAAATTTTGCTTTAATTGATCTCGGCATTGTCTAAGATTCTTATGTTATGATGCCACATTTTCCTATCAGAAATAAGGCTGTAGCAATTTTTAAAATACATATTGGTTCTTTACATTTGTCATCACACTAACAATCTAAACTTTTGCTCAGCTCCACCCCTTGCTTAGACTTTTCGTCAGTGAGTACCCGCCCAGATATAAATTTAATCCCACCCATATATCCCGTTTTGTTAGTAAAGTTTTTCTACTAGTTGCAGTTCTTTTAACATGTTTAGTTTTTAACCGTATGTCTATTTTGAGACAAAAACAAGGGTGAAAGAAAGTTTCTTTCAAAACTATAATTAATAGCTAAATACTTCAAATAAAACATAAAAAAAAAAAGCGAACGATGCTACACCTAACAATACAGGTTATAGATTTTGCCCCGCCCACTTAAACGCTGATCTCCTTCTAAATGTATTTTTTAAAAATGGTTCAAAAGAAGAAGCTCAGAGGCGATTCATATTATATTATTACTCTTGGGCGACTGGGCCTACGCATTTTCTTACCTTTTGCTAGTATCCTACTGCAGGGATCGTAAGCTTAAGGTATTTTTTAAGGGAAAATATCACTATTTGTTTATGGAAAAATAAATCTAGGTTAAATGCTCGAAATTTCACATTATTTAAGAAGAGATTTTTCCATAAGAAAATACTGGTACCGAAGAATTTCCTGGTCGTGAAATTTCAGGACAAGTACGGGCCCTGCTACTGGGATTATACAGAAGTCTCTCTTTGTAAACGAAAGCTGTATAACTTACCCTTTTTTCTGTGTGTATGTGGTTACTATTTTTATCTTTAATTCCAAGTTCATACTGAAAATCCCGAAATAATATTTTTTATTTTAAAAATGGATGTCATTAACACCTTAACGGGCTATGATGCCGCTATGGCATCACATAATTTTAATCCCTAATTGTCACATTGGCACCCGAATTTATTAATGAAAATTTCACCCTTCTTAAGTACGCGAAAATAAAATTTTAATGGTTTACAAATAAATTTTCTTGTAAATACTGATGTCATTCAATTATTCAACATTTTACGAATACAAGTACCTTGCCCGTGAAACCCTGAAAGGGTTAACAATACTGCTCGAACGTCGCCTGGGTAAGAAGAGTTTTTTTTTTTTCTTCGTTACTAACAGCTTTCAAAAACCACAAATTTTTAACTATAATTTTCGCTGTATTTGGCGGATTTACAAGGCAGATAATTCAATACAAAAAAAGTGATGTTTAGTCCTTATTTGTAATTTATTGTGTCCAATAATAGTAATATTAAATAAAACTTTTAAGGGGTTAAATAATAGAAAGTTTGATTTTCAAAATTTCTAGTATGAATTCAGAATTTCTTCTGTATCAAGAAAAGGGCTAAACTGAAAACCTTGAACCCATGTTGGAAACTACCGGTTCAGACTCGCTCTTATTCAGCAGATTTTTTTCTGCTCCATAGGCATAAAAAACATTAATTTGTAAACCATAGAGTACCGTGGGGTTAAGGGGCTCCGCCTTAGAAATTCTTCCCAAAAAGGGCTCCGGGAGCCTAAAAGTTTGGGAACCACTGCTCTAGAATATGGTATGCATAGCATTTATTATTATTCATATACAAGGACAAAAAAAATTCGGTTACAGTGCTATCTAAGAGCAATGATTGCTGGAAGTGAATTTTCAATTGTGGTATCTGTTTTTAAATTTAACTAATTTTTTGCATAATATGTGTATAAATTCTATCGATCATATACAGGGCTGGCTACACAAAAGAATTTATGTACATTTCTGCTTACTGACAGAAATTGCCGAAGGAAATTTTCAACTGTGTTATGAGTTTCCTAACTAAACTAAATTTTTGCATACCATGCAGTAAGTATACAAATCTATACATCATATACAGGGCTGCACAAAATAATTCAGTTTTTTTATCGCTATAGATAACAATTGCTGAAATTGAATTTTCAAATGTGTTATACATTTTTCAAATTGTTTAATTAGACATCATCTTTTACCTTATTAAATGATGAAGTTTTGTTACGGCATTCTGAATGTGTTGGAAAGTGCTTCATAATTTATGCTTGATTTTTCTTACTTATTTTAATAACTTCTGTCATATAAAGCATGATTATTTCTTGAAATAAAAAATACAACTGCCAAGGCTACATTTATAGATGGATAAACAAAGAAGATTTTTTTTCTTTAGCAGTTTTCTATTCATATTCCAGACACATAAAATAAATTACTATATTCTCTGTCAAAATATATCACAATACATTCACTAAATTACACTTCTCATATACGAGACTTCTATTGAAACTGCATCCTATAATTAACAATAGCTCATAATGTCAAATTTTTTACATTCTGAATCTTTTATTATGGCATTTATTCATACTTGTAAAAATGACATACGACTTTGCATCAATTACTTCAAATTGAATGAAAACAAGACAAAAGAAGAGAACAAAGATTCCATTTGTATGATATAATCAAAATATTCAAATATTTAGAGCTGCATGATTTCATGTAGAATTATTCCTAACTTTTTCTTTAATCTGTTTATTATTTATTTATTAACATTTTTATTATGATTGGCGATGAATAATTATTAAATTTTCCTAACTTCTATATATGTACTTTTTAATAAAACAACTATTTACAGGAATTTTGGAAATATCCAGTTACTCTATGAAACATAGGCTATATAATTATAGCCTACAATACTCAAAGACAAACATTTTGGTACCATATTTATTACAATCCATCCACTCTTCCATTTTAATCAGGAAATAAAGATTTGGCAAAAACAAGCAGATAAATCTGATTTAAGGTTGAACTAAAACTTAAACTATCAGAATCAAACGTGCCAAAACTCTTCAGTTGATGTATAGATTTTTAAAGTAAATTGCTAAAGAAAAAAAAGATAGTCAACAAGTAAATTTTAATGACAAGATACTTTCGAGAGGTAAACTTTGTACATAACTATAAAATAACATACAGAAGAAGAAATGAATGATCCATTAACCCATGGAACTATGAAAGAGAGGAACAGACATATCAACCTTTCCCTGTGGAAAGTTTTGATAATGAAAAACAAATTCTTTCTCCCTCTCCTGCGTTCGCCATATATGACTTTGACAGATAGCAGTGCAATCAACAGTGTAAGACGTGGTTAAATATGGCAGAAGCAGGAGGGGAGGGGGGAGGAACAGCTTCAAGTGACATCATTTATGACTCCTCCATCTATTGGATCCTCCTTGATTAAACCACAATTGACATGTCCGCAATGTTTAAGAATTAACCCCTGCTTACAAAGTAACTACTAAACTTTAACTGAACATTTTCAGATGTAAATTATTTCTTATAGCTGTTTTAAAAGACAGGGCCTTTCATTTAATTGTAGGGAAGAGGGGGGCACATGTGAACAATTTTTACATTTTTGACTTTTTCTCAAAATTGTTACGAGCTATTGAACCGAAAATGGATTTATATGAATGTTTACAATTTGTTTGTTCTTTTGGTGAAACTTTTGGATGCATTTATCAAGAATTTCTAACTTATACAGTAGACTCCCTCAAATCCGCACAGCTTGGGGCCAGAGGTTGGGCGGATTTTAGAATTTTGCAGATTTCTGGTCATTGGTTTGTTTACATTTTTGAAACATTAATTTGGTTGGTAGTTAAGCAAGGGAAATTATAATGAATGCTTACAATAAAATGAAATATTAAAATAAGTAAAATATTAAAATAATTTATTAGTTTAAAAGTAAGTAATTATTAAAATAATTATGTAAAACAAAAATTTAGAAAAATATTAAAATATTACCGATGAAATAGATTCAATACGATTCCAAAAGTCCTATGCTGCCATCTAGTGGTAAAGCGATCGTAAGATCGATACGTCATTATTCGTTCTTAGCATAAATGTGGACGAAGAACGGCAATTTTCATTGTTATTTAGAGTCTTGAATGCCTTTCTTATACTGGTTTGTATGTTTAGAAATAAATTTCTCTATAATTTAAAAGAAAAAAATTCCGCGAACAATAATTTTAAAATAGCGTTCCAGTTCATGGTTTTTTCCATTTTGAACACTGGAACTTTTTATATAGATATGCTAATTTATATCAAAATCAAAAGTAATCTAAATTTATTTAGTAATAAATCAGCTGTAATAGCCAAAAGAGAATGATTAACAAAAAATTTAGTAAAAAAAACATAGCGGTAGTTGCTGATTTTGGTGCCATCTTGAATTTTGTTCCTGCAACTTAACTGTAGATTTCATTGTTTACATCTGAAAAAATACGCGGATTTTAGGGTCACGGATTGAAGGGAGTCTACTGTATCATCATTCTAAAAATTGTCTAAATTTGTTCACATGTGCCCTGGTGGAGGGGTAGTTGTGAACATAACTGGAGCACATGTGAACACATGCATAAATAAAACCAAAATAATTTTTTGTGACTAAAAACTGTGATAAAAACTAATTAGATGCCCTCTTTCTAGTTGTGTGAATAAATCGATTGTTTCAACATAGATACAAGAAATTATTCGTAAAATTGTACACTAATATACCTACTCCTTTTGGGTAAATTTTAATTGTTATCTAACTTCAAGTAAATTATAACTGTGAAACAATCCTAAAAACATTGAATTTATAGCTCAATGTTTGACAAGGGTAATTAAATTTTTAACTAAAAAAAAAAAAAAAAATGCATTCAGACTTAAAAAATACACTTGTGAACTGTTCACATTTTGCCCCCATATGTTCTGTTCACAAGTGCCCCATCTACCAACTTCATCCTAACTTATAAAAAAAGATATTTTTAATTGAAATAAGGAAACAAAACTGTTTGTAGACTTAATTAATGCCACTGTAGAATGCAATGCTGATATTCTACTTTAAAAAATGTCTTGAATGAATTTTTACTTCAATAACTTAGAAGACTTTTTACTTTACACCTTCTAAAACAAACAAATTACAACTATGAGAAATCAAAATGGCTTATTGCTCTGAAAATTCAGCCGAAAGATGGTACCAGTACTGCCATCTATTGGTAATTTTTTTAATTTTTTTTTATTTCAAATTAACTGAGTCATATGTGCTGTTCACATGTTCCTCCCTCTCCCTTACATCCCATTCTTTTCCAAAATTCATCTAAATATCTGAAGATGAAAAGTACAAAAAAAGTATTATTTTGATTTAAGTAATAAAATAAATGATGAAAAGTGTTTCAAATGTGTCTGTGTCATGTTAATGGTTGCAATGACTTGACCAATAAACTTCATTATGAATGCAATTTTAAACTTCTAAACAACGCACAATTTTAAGTTTTACATCGGTGAATAAAATAAAAAAAGGGACTTTCAAATACAATTTTTTTGAAAATTGTATCTTATTTTACGGATTTTTTATGATTTTTAAAAGTAATTTTCAAACATGATTTTTTTTTCTTTATTACATGCAGCCCGATTACAGAAGATTAACCCATTTCTAGTTAAAATAATATAAATAGTTCAGCATTTGTTGCTGGTTAATATTCTATAAATAAATTTAAACTTCATCAATAAATGAATATATAAATAAATAAATAAATAAAACACAAATTTAACAGATATGTACTCGAAACAACATGCTTAAACACTGAAAGAATCAGACTCAAAAAGGTTGCTATAAATAGTAAAATCTTTAGTGATATCTTTGGCTATTAACCCCTGGGCATATAGTTAATATGAAAGTACCATTTTTAATAAACTTCAAAACTTTATTTGAATACATAATTGATATTTTTCATATGAAAATACTTTTTGGTATTGTTAACGGGTAAAAATCTATTCGACATTTGAAAAAAAAATTATTTTAATCTATGCTATGTACACCGGTCCTATATGTCCTATAACCTGGGAAGCCCAGGGTCAATCCCCCGGTATAACAGATGTTATAAAACACAATAAATCAGGTCAATTGGAGGCTTAAACATAAAATAGACATTAGAGGAAAATATAAATGTGAATTTACAACCAAATAAATGTACAAAAAACTAACATTCCAACAGTTTATATTATAACAGATAAAATGGTATTAGAACAGGGTTGCCAAACGTATAATAAAAGCAAGAGTAAATATTGATATATATATATATATATATATATAACCATTAATTAAACATAACCATCCACCGTCAATTATTATGAATTAAAACTGTAAGTATTAAAAAAAAAAAAATTAATATAAGAATTATTATGGAAGAAAAAGAAAAAAGTGGAAACCGACAAAAATTGAAAAGCTTATACATTGAATTACGTTATCAAGGGCACAGAATTCAATGATATAAGCAAAATGGTTGTTTTCTGTGGGAAAAATAAGCTAAAGCTAAAAGTTATTTTCCCCTGTGCCCAAACAACCATAAAATCAAGTGAATTGATTAAAAATGAAAGCAGAATAGAAACAAATAATATGAAATGGAAGAATCAATAAAACGTATTTAAATATTTATAGGATATAAAATATAAATAATAAACACCATACCGATTAATATTTCAGTATTTTACAAAAATCCACGCGCACATGGCTGCCAGTATATCAAAAAGATTAAGGTGAATAAAACAGTTAAGAAATCACAGTAAATGATACCAAAGGATGCAGTTAATACAATTTGAAATAAAATTTGAAATACCTTGTTAAACACATTTAATCTAATATAAAATAAATAGATATTAATTACATTATTTAAAATGCACTATTAAATAATTAATAACAGTTTAACAATATCGTCAAAATTTAGCTAAAAATACTCCCTGGTGTATTAAATTATAACTGAAATGGAGCTAGAAAAATTAAAAATAGGAGCCATCTTAAAGAGACAAATTTAGTGCTGCCATCTAGTATTACTTCTATTAAACAACTAACGCAAGGTAAATATTTGTAAGCATTTGAATGTAAATAACTGTATAAACAGCAAAACCAAACATATCCTTATATATAGAGAATTATAAACCGAATATAAACCACACAATGTATTTAAAAACTATTGTAAATAAAATTTAAAAGCATACAATATATTCTATTAGCTAACTTATTTAAACTAAACTAAGAATTTAAATAATTCTAGAACATTGATAATATATAGCATATAGCTATATGCTATAAAACAAAATAAATTCAGTAATAATTAATATAAATAATTATTAAATATAAAAATTATTTTTTAATGAATTATATATCAGATATTTATAAAATGAACAGGAAATAAAAAACATGTGGAAGTAAATAGAAGGTTAAATGATACTTAAATACCCATTACTTAAAAAGCACAAATATAGAGTGTGGATTATTTTCAGACATCCATAAAAAACCATAAAGTATGAATGTGGGACATTCAAAAACATTAAACCGATAATAAATATTAAAAAGAATAGAGTAATAATAATAAAAATAATTACACAATTTTAATGCATACAGTATAACTATATTTATATTAAACATACTTATATGTATATTATTCACTATAAGAATGGCATACTATTAGTAATTAATATGATATTGTCCTTAGTAAATTTAAAATTTAATAACAAATAATTGTAAATTAGATTAATCAATAATTAGGCTAATTATAATATTAATGAAATTCTCCAATTACATATAAAATATCAAATCAACATCCATATAAAATACGTAACAAAAATATAGTAATAATACAAGATCCCCCATTTTTTTTTTTTTTTATATATATAATTAACCATTGCGTATTATCCAGACAACACCACCCTCCTCCGTACTCTAACATCTACCCACCCAACCAACCTATAATATTTTTTTATATTATTTTACAATTTTTAATTTTTTATAGATATTTTTTTATTTTATAATTTTTTTGTAATTTTGTTTACGCATGTGTTAATTTGTTTTAATAGATCATGTAAGAAAAGTACTAATTGTATATTAATGAATATATGAATTTTTTTGGAAAACCATGATTTAATGCATCATAAATTAGTTTTTTAATATTATTGTTAATTAGAGGAGAAGAACATAAACATTTTATTCTATATAAATGATTAAGTATTATATTCCGAAATACAGAATGATGTAGACAAGATTTAAAATTTGTAAATGTATTAACTTTGAATTTAAATTCTTTACATTTGTCATATAAATCTGTGATTGTTTTATTGTCTTTTATTGTAATTTTAAGATCTAAGAAGTTAATTGTATTGTTAGATAAAAGGTTTTCCGTTAATTCCAAATTAGTGGGATAATCAACTGGAAATCGAGTAATTGCAGCTTGATCAGTATCAATTAAAATGATGTCATCAATATAACGATATAAATGTAGATTATTATTAGTAAAATTACGTTCATAATGATATAAGTATAAGTCTGAGAGTAAACTGGAAGTACAACCGCCTTGTGGTATACCGACATGCTGTAAATATAAAGTATTATCTTGCAATATATAATTATTATAGATAATGAAGTTAGTTAAAGATTTAAAATATGCAATATCTATATTAGATGGTAATTCCAGTTTTTTATAATATTTTTTAAATAATGCATTTATAATTTTATGTAAATCTAATAGGTCTATATTATTAAAAAGATCTTTGAAGTCATATGTCGTTATATTATAAACACAATGAAGATTTTTTAAAATATTAACAAGTTGATAGCTATTTTTTATACAATGTGTATTATCATTATTTGTAGTAAGTACATATAATTGATTAAGAATTTTTAAGAGAAGTGTATTGGCTTTATTATTATATGTATTACAACCAATAGTAACAGTCCTAAATTTAATAGGAGTTTTATGAAATTTGGGAATAAGAACTAAATATGGATAATTAAAATTAGTAGATAAAATATTTAATAGTTTATAATAACTTCGAATTTTACGATTATTTACAATTACAGTTTCATTAGTATTTTGAAATGACTTATTAGAAGAAATAGAATTTGTAAGAAGTTGGTGATAATATGATATATATATATATATATATATATATATAAAGATAAATATGCATTTTACTTACAGGAAAATTGAAATGATGTGTGAATAATCTTCCATAAGTTAATGAAGAATCCTCAAACTGGTCTTCTGATATGTTCAAATTACTAAATTTACTGCACATATCTTTATATATCTCATTCTGAGTACTGTTTGAAGAAAACTCATTTGCAGGGGATCTTGCAGAATTAGCATATGCCTGAAGGAAAAAAATGTATATGTATATATCTAATCAAATGAATATACTATAAGAAATTACATATTAATAAACTACATTCAATTTTAAAAATATAATTAAACAATATATTTAAGTACAGATACATGAGTCTTTTTTAAGTGACCTGCTATTAAGATTATAAATGTACAGAAATTTAATTTGTTGTTAATTACACTAATTCTAAAGGCATATAAAACATTCTTAATTTTTTAATACAATGACCCAAGTGAAATGTTAAAAAAATTATTCTTTTTAGCATATAAATATAAATTAGCAAATTAATAACACTAACAATTGTTTGTTTAGTTAGGCTGGTCTGGTTTAGTGAAGGTGTTGTGGTCACCTTTTGTGCATTAGTGAATAACAGATTGGGACCTCCATTTAAAGTAGACTCTGACCTACTACAACCATCAATGCCATATTCTGTTTTTGAACCCAGCACCTTTTGTCCAGTAGCCAGAACCCTAATCACTCAACAATTAGGTGGGCCTTGTTTACTTATGTTCTTTTAATCTCTTAAAGTCATTCATATACATTCTTTTTTTTTAATATTTTAATAAAAACTAATCTTTTAAGACTTTAAAAAAATTAGCAATGCATTACAATATTAAATTCATTTTATAAAAAGATGTTTTTTTTTGTAATTATAACATCATTTTTAATATTAACGAAAAACTCTTTAGATAAAAAATAAAATAAAATAGAGACTCTTCTATAAACTATATTTTTTACAAATATGCCGTGCTCTACATACAAGACAATTAGTTAGAAATATTTATTTATTCATGGGCATTAAACCAGAATTTACTTTTCCAGTGTGGTGTAACAAAACAATAAAATCATCTCTATAAACAAGTATTTTTAATTTTAAAAAATTATCAAATTACTTCACTTGAATTTTATGACTTGCAATAAAATCCTTTGAGATTGAACAGATTATAATTTTTATAACTAGTATTACTTTTGTATTCATCAGCTTTCATCTGTACTAGAAGTAAGGCAGTTCTCAAAATCCTACTTTTTTTTCTGCTCAACAATTTAAAACTCTGACACAATTTCTGGCTTATTTTTAAACATAAAAGCCCTGTAAGACATGATTATTGAAATAATATGATACCTGTATAAAAAAAAAAAAAAAAAAAAAAAAAAAAAAAAAAAAAATAGCATTCTTTTGTATTGATTCCTTTTTTAAACCACAATATATATATATATATATATATTTTTTTTTTTTTTTTTTTTTTACCAAGAATGTAGTGGAGGGTATATGGTGGTAGGGGAGAAGGGGCACATGTGAACAGTACATATTTCACTCAGTTAATTTGAAATAAGCAAATTCAAAAAACTACCAATATATGGCAGTACTGGTACCATCTTTTGGCTGAATTTTCTGAACAATGAGCCATTTTGATTTCTGGTAGTTGTAATTTGTTTGTTTTAGAAGGTGTAAAGTAAAAAGTCTTCTAAGTTATTGAAGTAAAAATTCATTCAAGACATTTTTTAAAGTAGAATATCAGCATTGCATTCTACAGTGGCATTAATTAAGTCTACAAACAGTTTTGTTTCCTTATTTCAATTAAAAATATCTTTTTTTATAAGTTAGGATGAAGTTGGTAGATGGGGCACTTGTGAACAGGACATATGGGAGCAGATGTGAACAGTTCACTAGTGTATTTTTTTAAGTCTGTGAATGCAATTTCTTTTTAAATTTAAAATTTAATTACCCTTGTCAAACATTGAGCTATAAATTTAATGTTTTAAGGATTGCTTCACAGTTTTAATTTACTGGAAGTTACATAACAATTAAAAGTGGTGGCTTTCTGTATAAACCAATATGTTTATTTGTTATTCTTTAATGATTTCCAGTTTTAAACGTATTCATTTTTTCTTAGCCCATATTAAAATATTTGTAATATATTTTATGTTATGAAAGTAAAATTTAGTTGGCCAAAAAAGTGATAAGTAGTACTGTGATAATCACCAATGTTTTATATCACAATTTTACCAATTTTTAAAACCATTATGCACAATTTTGTTATATGCAAAGCATAGCATTTAGAAAAAAATAAAAACACAATAACAGAATTATTCTATAACTTATTTAAAAGTAACATAGCTTTGCTATGCTTGACTCAAAAGGAGTGGGTATATTAGTGTATAATTTTATGAATAATTTCTTGTATCTATGTTGAAACATTTATTGATTTATTCACACAACTAGAAAGGGGGCATCTAATTAGTTTTTAATTCACAAAAAATATTGTTGTCTTTTTTATGCATGAGTTCACATGTGCCCCAGGTATGTTCACAACTACCCCTCCACATGGGCACATGTGAACAAATTTAGGCAATTTTTAGAATGATGATACAAGTTAGAAATTCTTGATAAATGCATCCAAAAGTTTCACCAAAAGAACAAAGTGTAAATATTCATGTAAATCAATTTTTGTTTCAATAGCTCATAACAATTTTGAGAAATCCTTAAAAATGTAAAAATTGTTCACATGTGGCCCCCTCTCCCCTATATACCATATATCTTCTTGATAATTCTATATACCTTCCTTAGCTATAGCATAGTAAATATACAGTGTATATCCTCTGCCCTATGCCTAGAGCATACTACATCACTTATTCTGATGGGGTATTTGGTTTGTGTTAGTAAATTAAATTTAAATGACATACATTCCTTTGAAATGTTTTTCATCATCATAATATTAATGTTTAAACATGTGTTTAAGTGTGCCATGAGATAAAATAGGTTGAGAAACACTGGCATAACTTAATGCTGGATAATTAAAATAAATATGGATTCAAATTCAGATGTAAGGACATATCAAATGCAGCTTTCATGCATAAAAGAATTTTATAAAAAAATTATTGTACTTCAAATTGATTACCATACTTAATAGGACATGCATGAACTTCAAACATACAGTTTGTATAAAAAAAATATATTCAAATGAGCAATAAAACAAATTTTCAATCAAAGGTTTTGGATCTAAATCTTAAAAAAACTTTTGATTTTCATAGAACAGATGTGATCAACCAATGGCATGTGCATCCAATAAGGAAGTTTCTCTGCCACCCAAAATACTCACAGATAATAAGTTTCAGAGTAAAATTTTATGCTTGTTATGAGAATGCCAATTTTGTTTTAAATGCATTATTAAGAATAGAAGACATTACATAGATTATAAAAAACAATCAGCTACTTTTGAATAAATTAATGTATTATATATGTCAGTGTAGCACCATTTTCTCTCCAAATAATTCAACATCCAGATTTGCCACACCATTTTACTTCTCTATAAGATTTAAATGCTTTTAATATTTTTTTATTGAATTTTAGAAGACAGTTGAAATAAAATAAATAATGGACCGCTTGTACAGTCAAATAACTAAAATTGATAAGTATATGAACCACATTCAAATTCAAGACATTAAAATAGTGAAAAATCTCATTTATAAATTATTAATAAGAATTTTGATACAGCATGACTATGTTATTGAGTTAAGCCTCTCGCTGCATATACTGTAATTCTAATGGCACTGTAAAAGTTAAAAAATATGCACAACCTGCGATTTCCATGGGGATGCATTTAACCAAGAATAATTCTCACTTTCTGTCTTTTATATGATTATTCTTCAAATTCAGTTTTCTGAATTTTTTTTTTTTTTTTTTTTTTTTTATGATCTAAATCTATGTAAAAGAAAAATCTTTTACAAAAATTTTTTTTCATATTTTAACTCTAAAATCAGTGTAGATTTGAAATATGTAATAAAATAAATATGCAATTTTTGAACCTATTTTGATTTTTTTTTTTTTAATTATGCAGCGAGAGGGTTAATACAGGATAATAAAAGTTAGAAGTTTAATTTAGGATAAAGGCAAAATATTTTACTAAAACTTCTGTAAAATTTAATTATTCATTAAGACAATTTGTAATGTGCTCCTGGCACTGCAATGAAAAGAATTCAAAGATGTATTATATCTATTGCTTTTCCTAAATTTCAAATTTACAATTATTATACAAAATATTGCCTGCTATCAATGTTACATTTATAAAAAATAAGCTTCACTACACAGAATAATGTTCAAAACGAAAATAAATTTTGGATAAGTCCTTGGAAAAAAATTTACCAGTATGCCTATCCGAAAACACTTATCTTATAAAGAAGATATTAAAAAAATATATATAATATTTTTATTACAAATAATAACTAAATATATTGCTTTGTTTATTTATGATTATGATGAAACTTTCGTTTGCCTTATTAAATAATTCCAAAAATACATATTTCTGTCACAGGTTTTCATTCATCATAAGTTTTGTGTGCCACGGAAGCTTAACCTATGATGAGTTTGATAAAAAAGGTTGAGAATAATGCAATTCATAAAAGATGAAATAAAAAATTGCTCTCCATAAGCATATGACATTAAATTACATTAATACTGAGATACAGGGGAGAGTGGGGTGGAATGGGACAGTAGGTTTTTTTTCTTTGTGTATCATTCTAATCATTTCATCAATCACACATTAGATGAAGCAATGGTACCCCCAAGCTTCAGCTGAAAAAAGTAGCTGATCTGCATAATCAATCTTTCGATTGTAGAAAGAAAAAGATTACTTCAAGAATCAAAAGTAAATTTGCTTCATATACTTATGTTTTTTTTTATTTTTATATTAATGACTTGTTTTTGCGTAGATGTAATAGTTTCCCCATTTATGGAACATTATACTGTATATTATCCCTAATTTAAACTATGCTTAAAACAGCATTTTTGCTTATACAAGAAGTTTAACATAAAAGAAGGTAGAGGGAGGAATGCGACATGCCAGCAAAGGGAGGAATGGGACACGTCTGATTCCTTCTTTTCAATAAGATGAATGTAAATTGCAAATAAGCAAATATTTTTCGAGGGTAGTATATTAATTATAACATTATAAATATATGCATTTACTTCAAAATGTAAATAAATTAAACTGATGACTTTTTAATGTCATCTCTGACTGACAATCCTGAATTTTCCTTCCAGTGATGAAGGTAATGGAATTTGATATTGTAGAACAAACATTATCAACCTACAATCTTTGTCAGACTGTATATATAGCCAACACTAGACTATTTGTGCCTTATTATACATTGTTTTATAGCTGTCCCATACCTCCCTGTTAGCGGGCAGGTATGGGAAACATTTTGAAATTTACAATTTCCTTATTTATGAAATTGTTTCTGCAAATTATGTTTCTATATTGTTCAAGAACATTAGAAAGTGTTTCATTTTGTAATATATATGTATTGAAATTTTTGTTTTTGTGTCAAACAAAGTTGATTTTCTTATTTTTATAAAAAGTGTCGCATTCCTCCCCACTCTCCCCTACATGTTTGTTTCATGGAAGTGTTTCAATTTAGGAAAAGAAATCAAAACATACTTACATCAAGTCTTTGAGTGCATCTTTTCAGATCTGCTTCAAGTTGTTCAATAACTTCCTGGGAAAGTTGATTTGTACCTGCCTGCAAAAAATAAAACAGAAATAAATGACTGGTTAAAAAGAGCAGCTTGCCATACTTATAGCAATATAACATAAATATAAAATATATAGCAATGTAAATAATCAACATAAACAGTGGCCCACCCAGGATCATCATATCAGAGGAATTTTGGACCACTGTTACTCAAAAAAAATGAAAAATTTTGTCCTGTTACATACGGTAGTGTTTAGTAAATACATTACCCATAAAAGCCGACATAATGTAAGGCACAGAGACCTATAATACATTTAGCATTTATGTGTTTAAAAGGCTTCATAAAAAAGAATCTGTTTTGTTCTTTAAAGAAAACAAAAATAAGAGAGGGGGAAAGAGCAGTAGCATATATACTGCTTTATTCTATTGGTCCTAACTTTTCCTTTCATTAATTTTAAGCTGAAACAGAGGTTCCTGTTATAAAGGCTTGGAACAGTTGAATGGTAAACATGTTACATTTCTTATGCTTTTCTTTATCTTCAACTTCTACACATATTTTTATCTTAACACAAAGGGTTTTGTATGCATTTAATCAGTTTTTAAATGCTCTAGGATTGTTTTTAACCCATTTGCTGTTCCAATGACGAAAATACTATTTATGTCTCATATTTCTATACAGTAGAGTGCCGATTATCCAAACAACTCAGTACTGTCCCTAGTTCGGATAAATGGACAGGCAATTTAAGGGATGTTTCTGACTATACTAAAACCTTCACACGTTACCTAAGCTTAAGACTGGCAGCACCAGTTAGTGCTGGCATGTTTATTTTTATTTTTTTTTTTTGTCTTTTTAATTTTTTTTCTTTCTGTTTGCATTTTTATCATTAAATTTTCTTTCTCTTTTTATCATTTTCTGAACTCCAGAGATTATAATTTAAGCAAAAAAGCTTTTGATTGTTGCTTGCTTCAACGAAGAAATTATTTTCAATGCTGCCATATCTCTAATTCTTCTTAAATACGTTAGCCGAATAGAATCAATGTTCTTCTGCCATTCAAGCCATTTTATAGGTGTTTTTGAACATACAAAGGCTTCGTTATGGGATGGACCTGGGTTATTTTCAGAGCTTCATTTTCATTTTCTTAAATTTCTTTTTCATTATGAATCTCATCATCGTTTAAAATCTGATATCCAGGGTTATGTACTTCAAATATTTAATGACTCGTTAATTTCATTTTCTTCATAGCTTAGGATTCCCATCTCCTTTATTGTTTTACATTCCATATTACATTTATGATCCACTAACAGTTTTTTCTTCATTTAAAATTTTCTTCCAAGCCAATGGATATTTGGGAGTTCGGTTTAAAAAAATTTTTGGGAGAAATAGGCTGTTTGGATAACTGGAAGTTCAGTTTAAAAATTTTTTGAGAGAAATAGGCTGTTCTGACAATTGGAGTTCTGATAATCGGTGCTCTACTGTAATCTGATATTTCTGATGCCTAAGACATTGCTAGTATTTTCTTTCGATAAGTACAAATTGTGGTAATGAAAATGTCATGGGGCTACCACAAACAAATTTTAGAAGGTTTTTTATCCAGTTGATGTAACTAGCATTTTGCATGTATGACATGGATAGCTTTTTTAATGGTAGACGAGGGCATAGGAAAGGGAGAAAATCTAGACTTTGCCATTCAAATGAATTTTTTCAAGTCCCAAGTGACTTCCCAAACTACATGACTACATACTGAATATTTGGCACATACCTATTTCTGATTAATTATAAGATAAATCAATCAGATTAAAAATCAGATCCTATCAAACATTAATCAGAGTTTGAAATCAGACAGTTTATTCAAATTCCTTGTCAAACAATAATCAATCATGCATAACAATTTAAACATCTTATATGATTCCATTTCAAATCCTAGATGTTGGCATAAAGTTATATCATGCATGTGGTAATGTATCAATCAAGCAAGCATGGTACAGCGTTTTTTACTGGAAATATTCTGAAATCAGCCAATTAAAAATATGATACTGGATAACTGGTTTCTGGATAAATGATTCCATACTGTAATTATAACATGACATTGTCTTTTTAACAATGAGAAACCTTGAAATCAGCAAAAATTGGTAATTAACTGGTTCTTTTCCTTTCAAGGAATAATATAAACCTGATTATTACACCTAGTGAGAAAAATTTAGCTGTTTTCTACTTGGTGCAAAATTCTGACAAGCAACCTGATAACCAAATAGTATAAAAGCATAAAAAACTATTAAAAACAGAAAAACTAATTTTTCTTAACTGAAATTTCCCATGCTAATTTGGTTTTTGACATTGAGAAAAAATAACTTGCTACAAAAAGATGTTGCTAAATTGGCGATAATGAAACATAGATTGAAGCATACATTTTAAAACAAGTAATAAAATACAGAAACACTGTATTTATGCATATATAATATGCATCTTTTTTTATATAGGGAAAAATGAAATAAGGGTACAATCCCAGAACAGGCGAGACACCCCATTTGGCGACTTTTCTGACATCCGCCAACAACCCCACATACTCCAACCTAAAATGCGGCAACCTGAAAACTGACGTGATTGGTCCACTTTCTTGACTGATACCAGACTGTTTTCTATTACGTCATCATCTTGGAATCATGGAAAATACAACATTTACAAATATCAATGTATTAGAAAATGCAGGAAAGGTCATTTTTATGAGATTCTAAATAAAACACACAATTTCAACATACATTTATTGAAAAATGTGAAATTTTTAAACTACCTTTTTAAATCAGAGTAATAATTTAAAAATTTAAATTTTCATTTCTCAACAACTTTCAGAAAAAATCATCGCGTCATTTCAATCTTTTAAAGTACCTACCTATATCAGAGTAAACATTGAAGAATTAATTTTTAATTTACGGAAGTATGAATGCCTCACATTCATTCATACTTGAATGCTTCACATTCATTCATGAAAAAATATATATATATATATTATATATATATAGACAGCTCGGTAGCAGAAAGTTCCGAGACGGGAGATGGGCGTTGCAGATTTTCTTTTCTAGTTTGCAGATTTTTCTTCTATTGAACCTTTATTTCGCTTTATATTATGTTTTGCTCTTTATTACTTAATACAATACAAAAACTTTATTATTAGATTATTATTAGTAAAATTAATAAAATGCACAATAACGTCAAAGGTAAGTGATAGTTTGATTAACGCTTCAATTGTAAAATATTTTACCTGCAGATTATTTTCTGCCCCTGAAGTATCTGTTGCAGACACTTAGAGAATTTTCCGCTACTGGGATACACAGTGAAATATGTTTAACACGAAACTGAGAGGACAAAAAAAAATTTTCGTACTAAAAGAATTTTGAGTTAAAAGAATCGTGAAAAAAGAACAAAACTCACAAATATTTTTGACGTCATCAAATTTGAACACTTCGATTTCCTGTTAAACTACTAGTAAGTTGGACCCATTAGGATAAAAAGCAAGTAAAAAAACATTGTTTTTTGGGGGAAAAAATCATATATATTTTTTTTATGTGTCTTTTTCAGCATTCTGAGATCTAGCTTGTTTGAACCAAATAAGAAAAGCTGTCTCTAAACCTTCGTGCTTAGCAGTTCTTATACGTTTTCTCTCTGGCTTAAACATACTGCGCTCAAACATTAACATAGAGGGATCCCTGTTTTTTATTATTGTTAATAAAATAAAATTAGCAATGCTAAACTTTTTGCAGACTTCTGTTTTTGTCCTTCTTTTTCATCAACTGCATTAAGCAGCTTCATCTTCATTTGAAGCGAAATGGCAGTTTGTTTTCGCAGCCATTGTGCTCATAAAACATAAGCTAATTTACAAAAAATACGAAATTCACTGATTTTTACCCAAAATTCAGCAGTTTTAACACAAAATTCACCAATTTCAACTCGAACTAACTAGCTCTAAAGCGATTTTTTTTTCGTGTTAAGCGATTTTTGTTTTGTGTTAAAAGAAAAAGAATGTATTAAATTGCATTGTATACTGCCTGGATCGCTATATCATTTCGTGTTAACCGATTTTTCATGTTAAGCGTTTTCGTGTTAAACATATTTCACTGTATATCACTGAGTACAGCAACCTAGTTCTGCAAGAAACTCCTTAAAGCGGCAGTTAGTAAATGCAGGTATGAACGCGTTTGTTCATTAACCGAAAAAAAAAACATCACTGGATTCAGCAAACTAGTTGTGCAGCAATCTCAAAAATTCATGAAACTTGTTAAAACAGCAGTCAATAAATGCATGTGAAAACAAAAATAACATCACTGTATTCAGCAAACTAGATCTGCAGCAATCTGAAAAAAAAACACAAAACTCGTAAGACCTGCATGCATGAGAAATATACAATAAATGGCTATTAAAACATTACAACAAAATACGCATAAAATTATTAACATACCTTAAAGGACATCTCCTTTCTTGAAACCCAACACTAAAAAATGTTGACTTGTGCAAATTTCCAGTTGTCGGTATTTTGTCATTTAACTTTCCAGCAAAAAAATTGAACAAATACTCACAATTTCAAACTAAACCACACAGGCACTTTAATTTTCAAATTTTACAACTAAAAACAGCAAAAAACTGAACAAATATTAATAATTATCAAATTTTACCTTGCATTTACAATTAAAAACCAATACAAAATGTCTCCCTTCTCCAGAAATTTCCTCAGAACAAATTACAAAACATGCAGAGTTGAGTTGTCAAAACACCGCTGAGCTAAATTTTCAATCTTGAATTTCAGAATACATCATCAGTGACGTCAATAAAATGATGTTTTCAGGTAGGCATAACCAAAAATACAAAAAAAGTAATACTACCAGAAGCAACGATTTATCGCCTTGCCAAATTAATGGTCGCCAAGCAGGGTTGGGTTTTTGACGTCAAAAAGTGGTTTTTGACATGACAAGCGTCAAAAACTGGTTTAAACTGTCGTAAACTGGTTTAAACTGTCGTAAACTGGTTTAAACTGTCGAAAACTGTCATAAACTGGTTTAAACCGTCGAAAACTGCCGAATACATGTAACACGCTAAAACATTTTAACAATAAATAAACATTAAATAAGTCAATGATTTATGTGATCCTTTATTGAAATTTAATAATTTAAAAAATATATTATTTGCAATAAAATATATATATATATATATTTTTTTGGATTTTTCAACCAGAAGAAAATAATTTTGTACAATTAAATAATCCGGATCAATTTTACCACGCAGCATGCTGCAGCACACCACGTGTTTAGCACATTTATTTACATCCAAAAGATTTTTGAGTTTAGAGTGTATGAAGCGTTAGAAAATAGTCTGTCTCTTAATTGATGCTGAGCTAGTAGGACTTGATAGCAAAAGCATTGCTAGATGAGCAAGTTTTGAAGCAGGCTCAAAAAGCTGTTGCATTTAGTGATACCTTTCCACCAAACAATGGAGTCCTCCCTATAGCACTGAAATAAGAAGACTGGAAAGGGGATTCTTTAGCTTCATACACAATCAGTATGGGTAAGCATCCATAAACTCTCTCCGAAGCTCAAGCGCGAGCTGAATCAACTGATACAGCAGTCAACCCTTGCCCCTGATGGTTGGGATGCAAAGTATAAGCCAAACAATGGTATGGTTTCATGATTTGATCCCTTCTATTATGCACTTTTTTCAATATGGGCTTAAAGGAATTTTCTTTCAGATGACCGAGCCAATTTTGTTCAGTTTTAAAATCAAAAACATTTTTATATATTGAAAGAAAGCATGTTTTAAAAAGATTTTGACTTTAAGCTTTTTTTTTTTTTTATTACTTCTCTTATTTTGTAAATGTTTAAAATTAATAATCCAATTTCAATTTTGAATGGAATGGTTATTGTCTAGACTAGAATAACATTGATGCACATTATCTTGTTATACATACAAAAAAATCTACACTTTTCTAAGTTTTTTTTTTCCCCCATAAAAAAAGCTAGATAATGCTTTAAGCTCTCAAAAGTAAGTGAAATTAAAACGATTTTAAGTAAGAGAAAAAATGTACAGCTCAGGTGAGCTTAATGTCTACTTTTTAGAAAAACAATTTTACAATAAAAAATAAAATAAAATAAAATAAAATAAAAATAAATAAAAATTTTACCCTGTTAAAAAGTTGTACTTAACAATAATACTTTACTATGTACTAATTACTGATATACAGTAAGAGTGAATTTAAAATATTACATGTAATGTTGTCAAGTGTGACATTTAATTTGAATTTTTACAGATCAATTTAGTATTTGAGGTTTTTGACATGACGGTTTAAACTATGGTTTAAACCCGACATAAACTGACACATGTCAAAAAACTGCCAACCCTGTAATTATTACTAATACTATATACTAATTATACAATTACAGTAATAGTGAATTTTAAATATTACATCTAATGTGTGACATTTAATGTGAAATTTTACAGATCACTGTAAGTATTTGAGGTTTTTGACGAGGTTTTTGACATGACGGTTTAAACCGCAGTTTAAACTGTCAAAAACTGACATGTGTCAAAAACCTGCCAACCCTGTCGCCAAGTGTCTCACTTGTTCTGAGATTCAGCCAAAATAAGTTTAATATCTTGAAAAAAAGATGCAACAAAATATATTAAATGGCAGAAAATTCTATAGAAATCCTGACTCAGAAAGAAAATTTCCTAACATTCTAAAACAGAAACATAATAAATCCAACATAAAGTGAAAATATAAAAATTATCTACTACTTTTCTGTTACACCAACATCATTGTCACCAAGTATAATAGTCGGCACGAAATGAAATTCACATGAAATGAAACATTAGAAAAAAAAACATTGTTGGTGCAAAAGTGAGCATTTAAAAAATATAACATTTGAATACAGACTTCACAAAATAGTTTATTAAGTCAGTATAAATGTATACTTAAAATAAAAAATAAATAAATAATATTATACTATAAATTAATGCAAGAAAACTTAATTCAAACTGCTGACATGAAACTGTAAATGTCTCTTAGCACTGCAATAAACATTTTATTTTTGAATGAAGACGTCGCCACATCTGCAGTAAACATTTCATTTTTGAATGAAGATTCATTTGACATTGTATCTTCCAATCCCAGATAATAAGCAAGTAGTGATCTAAGTATGAAGATAATCTATTGAGTTATTAATACAAATTAATTTTTATTTTTTAAATATTGTGAAAAGGGTATTTACATATTATCCGTGACTTGAAGATACAGCTAAGCTAACAAGTATTTTACCACATGAACTCTATGTAATAAGATTGTAAAAGATGACAAATAGCACCATGATGTCTTGTTATGCCATTTTACAAAGACTCCAAATCTCTCAACAAATTAGGTATGACATCCAGTTTATTTATTTATTGAATACATACATGTGACTTGTGTGCTTGACGTCAGGCGCCCGAAGTCATCGTCAATATACAGGGACGCGATAGCACAAGAAAATTACAACCGGAAGCTCCACAAAGAGTGGCAACAGAGCCAGCAGGAGTCAAACCTGCAGCCGACCTATGCTCTCAAGCGATTAGTGGTGTGGTGCTTTAACTACTCAGCCATGGTGGGTCCTGAATCGAGTGTTAGGATCAACAAAATTATAGCTGCGATTTATTGTAAAATGTTCATAGCAGGTAACTTGCAATTCATCAATTTTATGTACTCTCAAGCAATCTATGACAATAATACTCCCATAAGCTACATTTTTTGTAATTACCGTCATTAAAATTTTAGTGTATGATCAGGAATAACAGTAAGAAAATATAATAATTTTTATAATATAAACTATAATTCTAAACAGAAAGTGATTCATTTAAGATAGCATTAATTTTAAACAACTGAAAGAAATATACAGTAAAATCTGTCTAAGGCGGAATCGATCGGGACCGAGAAAATTTTCCGTAGTAGACAATATTCCGCCTTAGACAAATTTTATTCTATGTCTATGGATTCGCAGCGGCTTGAAAATCTTTCCGAGTTAGACAGATTTCCGTCTTACACAGATTCCGCCTTACAGAGAGTTTACTGTACTATTATAAAATATGCACCTTCAAACAATTCTTAAAAACCTTGAATGTGCCTGGGTGACAATAGTCATCCACGTGACCACTCGAGGGTTAAAATAAATTTCGTCAGCAGTTATTAGTCTATAAGAGTTACTGTAATTAATGTTATCAGAACCATTACTGATATTGTATCTTCCAATCCCGGATAATTAGCAAGTAGTGATCTAAGTATGAAGATAATCTATTGAGTTATTACTACAAATTACTTTTTATTTTTAAAATATTGTGAAAAGGGTATTTATATATTATCCGTGACTTGAAGGTACAGCTAAGCTAACAATGGCTAATTACAGTAACAATTTTTAATAACATAATACTAGATTATTTATTTATTAGTATTGTTTATAGGTTTCTGCTATTTATTTAGTTTAGTTTTATACTATTATTTATCCACTTTTAAAATCATTTAGTATTTATTAAATTACTGTTCTGAACATGAGTGGTAATGATAAAGAAGTTAGGCAAGGGGTGGGGAATTTTCAGAAAATAATACCAGCCAAAGATTTATTTCACCAGCCAGTAAAATGCAATGTACAGTTGAAAATTTTATGACAAAATCACGCAACTCAAAAACAGTTGGTTACTGTTACTTTACTAAAATGCATTTTCCTATTTTTTCCCCCCAATAAAATTACGAAATATAAACAAGAGATGAAAGTTTAATATAAAATAGAACTTAGTAAGTACCATATTTACATCGCAGTAATTAGGAAAGTTGAAGGCTAACTACTAAAGAAAAAAGTTTTGGGCGCATCTTTATAGTTTGTAGTTTTCAAAGACTGTACATAAAAATTCACTCGCCAGTGGCGAGTTAAATGATGCATTTCCCCGCCACTGAATTAGGCAACTAACAACCATTTTTGGCAATTTATCTTCTGCGCTTGGATAATATGAAAGTACGTGGAAAGTTCAATAATCAGGTAAGCAAACAATTGGCATATTTTACTGAGCATGCTTTAGCACATAATTAACTCTATTGCTATAACTATCAAGCACCTGTAATAACATGGCTACCATCATAGCTCATAGACATATAATGACATGAAAATTGTAATTTTTTTTAACCGAAAATGAAAATATTTCCTTGAAATCTGGAGTTTTAGTTCCTATACCATATAATTTCAAATCTTATTATTTATTTCTGTAAGAAATTTTCATTAACTCTATGAGTTGAAACAGATCGCCAACCACTAATTATAGTTAACTAAACATCAACGATCTCTTTTTTATTAAAAAAGAATGAAAAGAAAAACTTCACATTCTAATATAATTTTTATCTTATCAGCTTAGTAATGATTTCCCGTTTTTCCAAAACACACCTTGATATGTATATAAGTTTGATTCGTACTCTATCTGGAATAACTTCAGCTTGGATATCGACATGCTCTCCACTAAAGATTTTTCGCTGGATATTTATATTCCACATACGTTCTTTTAAATCAAAGCAATAAAAGAAAACAAAATGTTTAAAGGATAAGGTAATTTTGGAATGTTCGACAAATAGACATAATGTCGAGGAATAAATAGGAATAATTTTCAGAATAAATTTCCTGTGAAGTTAAGCAAACTAAATTTATTACCTGAGAACAAGCTTCAGAATCAGGCCATAGTTCTTCATCAATTATATCTGCCGTTATCCGCATAATGTTCTCAAATATGTCGAAAAAAACACCAATATTTAGCTACTTCTGATTGCTAGAAGTAGAACGCTGGAGGCCATTTAATTCTTCATATGTCCATGTTGCTAAACAATGGCTGTGTTCATGATCAGTACTGGGATCACTCAATCACAGAGAGATTAAAACATATGGAGTTATACCTTCTTTTAGAGTACCTCTATAAAAAGAGATTAAACAATATGGAGTGATCCTATCTTCTTTTAGAGTACCTCTATAAAAGAGTCACAGCATACGCAAAGGGTACTTTGACAGATGTGTGTTTTCATACGTAGTCATACATGGTTGTGGTACAGCGTCTTGAATACCTAGTGTGGAAATATGCTATCCAAACAGTGCTAAAAATTTGTATCCCTTTAATGTGCGATGATACTGCTAAAATCGCAAGTACAGCGCCCAAGTGTCGATCGCAGCGACATCTCTTGCAGTTGTAGAAAATATCCTGCAGATGTCGCTGCGATCTTCATATTTCAGCAGCATCGTTGCACATTTAAGGGATAGAATATTTTAGCGCTTTTTTAAGTATTACAGGGATAGCCGATTTCCGCACTATATATTCTAGGCGCTATAGTTGTGACTTTCTTTTCTTATACCTCATCATCAGAGCTCTTGACTACTCTGAACAAGATACTTTTTGACACTGCTATCAGTGGATCTCCTGAAAGCTCGCTTAAAGTTGTTTTCCCATCGCTCATTCTTTTTATAATGGCTCTTTTTTCCCTTTTGGACAGCTTTGGCGGAAGTCCCGGAGACTTCTTTGCTCCATAATCCTCTTTTAATAGAAGAAACTTTAATATTACACCTAAAGATCTTTTCAATTAAGTGTTTTTACGACCCATACTTCTAGAACCCATTTTGCGATCAGATTTGGGAATTTCTTACGCTCGTATTCATGAATAACTTCGACCGAGGGTTAAACCGCGGGTTCAGTTATCCCAGGTTGGTATTTTCAACCGGGAGTTGAAAACTCGTATTCACCGTTTACTTCGGATGAAAAGTTACCCAACTCGGAGTTTCTCGACCTTAGGTTGAACGAAATGTGTTTATTGGTTTTAAAAAATCACATGCCTTGTTCGGTTTCGCGTCGATACTTCGTTTGTTTATGTTTTGAAAGAAAAACGCCGATTAAAAAAAAGAAAGAAAGAAAAGAACGATTCAATGTAGTGTTTTTTTTTTTTTTTTTTTTTTTTTTTTTTTTTTTATCCCCACAAAATGTATGGACAAAATAAAAACCTGTAATCACTAAATATGGACCAACTTAATTTAATTTCTTGAAAGTTTTAATATTTTTTTAAACAATTACTTTTTTTTAATTTATTAATGAGTTAGGCTAATGATATGAAACGTGTCAACTGCTAAAATAAATGTTAAAAGATTCTTTTTCAAAATAAATTTTCGCATAGTTGCTAAAAAATGGAACTTGATTTGGGCCAAAACTAATGAAACTTGTTTTGAATAAAAACTAAAATTTTATTCCAACAGCAATTATGATGATTTCTATTATTAATACCTCTAGTTAGCAATTAATTAAGCAATTTCTGATAATGACAATATTAAAATGGAGAAAAAAGAAAAAAAATTAAGAAAGTAGTCTATTGTACTTTATATATACTATTTGTTTTATTAGTATAGAGGGTATCCCAGATGTATTAATTTCATTGTTTGGATTTTCAGCGAGCTAATTAAAATGTTTAATTCTAATTAAATTAGATAGTAATTAATATTCCAGGTTGACTAGAAAAAGTAGTGAAATAATATGAACAGAACTGCAGAAAAAGCGGAACAGGTGATCCTAGCGGTGACCTGGCACCAGGCACCAAGATGCAGAGGCGCTCCATAGGCGCATATGGTTATCACTTCCGAGCTATTGATAAACATTTTTCATTTAACTAGTCGCTAAATAAAACTCTGTACTTCCTTTAAGTTTAAACTGTGTGCAGTGGAGATATTTTATAAGATGTTATTTTAAGGAACACAAACATTTTAAACTTTTTAAGACTGCTAGTGTATAGTGTATGAATTTCCATTCAACATATATAATCGAATAAGGCATTTCCTAAATCATGATAAATGTATTCTGAACACTATCTGGACAAATAAATGTGAAATATTACAGAAAGTTGAATTTTTATCGATCAGCTTTTAGGACCTATAGCCACCCCCTCCAGCCATTTGTATGAGAATTTTTCCATTATCACATTTACGAGATCAAAGCTATTCACTTGTTTCTCTTTGACTATTTTTTGATAAATTAGCCGAATAATTACGAAATATTACTATATGCACGCAGACACCTGTTTTTGGTTGCAGTGTTGCATCTGAAAAAAAATGTATTTATTTAGAAAATAATATTTTATTTTCTATATTTTTTCTAGCTTCTTAATTTCATGTAATTAGATGTAATAAGAATCTCATTTAAAGTAAAAATTAAAAGTGGGATTTTTTTTTTTTTTTTTAATGACTGATTAATGATAGATTTCTAGACTAAATAGGCAGAGTAATGATAGTTTGTAATCTAACAAAACAGCTCAAATTAATTATTAATAATTTCATATAATTTTACATTATCTAATAAATAAAATAGCTATCTGTTGTTTGTGAATCAGTGGAAAAGAACAAGTCCCCATTTGTACCACCCTGCCCATTCCATCTATTTTTTTTTTTCTTTTTTTGGTATCATTCTTTAATTAAAGTAAATTAAAACGTTTCCCAAGATGCTGTGTAAGATACAGAAATAAAAAGAAAGTTTAAAGTACATATTACCAAAAATAGAAGAATATATGTAATCTCATACATACACGCATATATATATTATCTATACATTTTTGACTGTTTTGTTTATATTTATACATTGTATCTTCTTCATTACATGTTGAATTGTTTGCTTTCATAAATACTCATGATCACGAAGAATTTATTTACCTTAAAAATAGTCATCATTACTGCAAGGGCTGATAAAAATATTTTTGGTGTGGGGTTATTTTAAAAAAGGAAAAAAATTTTTACCAGCGTATATCAACCCTTTAGTAATTTATTTTAACTTAGCTGTCAATTAAGAAGCAAAAATTATAAGTGATCTCTAAAAAAAGTCACAATTTCAGGAGGTAACATTGAAAAGTTATTCATTTTAGATTTATTATTACTATTATTATTTTCGTATAAAATAGTACTAATGCAATATTTTAAATAATTTATAATTTTGAAATTAAAATACAGTTGAAAAATCAATGCAATAAAAATAAATATTTAAAATTTCTCAAAAATTGGGAAACATACGTAGAAGCTTACAAACAATCGTAAAAAAAATCAATAAAGTAATAAAACTCAAATTGTTTAAATTTTAAGTTAAAATATCTAATTTATAGATCTGATTTATATTTATCTCAGTTTGTATATAAACAATAATATCTTTTACACAATAGACCCAAAATTTAATTTTAAAACATTCTATAAGTACTGATCAAAAATCTACAGAGAATCTATGAATATTCGAAGATAATCTGTGTATTTCTTTACTTAAACAAAAATGCAAATTAGCCTGAGTCTCACATTTTAATTAGAACTTATGCAAGTACGACGTTTATTTCGGTACTGTTAAAATACATTTGTGAAGTTTTTAACAACAAAATTACAAAAAATAAATGATCTTAAACGCAACAGTTGTTACTTTAGAAGAAATTATTCAGATGTTTAAGTAATATTGGCTATTTTTAAGGCAAATAAATTTTTCGCGACCACGCGTATTTATGTAAACAAACAATTCAACATGTATTCAATATATAGAGGCTATAAACATAAATATAAACAAATCAGATAAAAATATTGAAGATAATTACATATATATGAGATTACATACCTTTGCATAACGTTATTCCGTTTTATTTAATAGTAGAACTTCTATATTTTACACAGCACCTTCTATCAGCACGTCTGCAACCATTGTAAAATGTCTATCCTCGTCCGCTCCCTCTCACCGCTTGTTTTTCGTTAAATACGCATGCTCGGTTGAAAAATTCTGGGTTGAACCTGCTGTAGACCAGAGTTGGGTTACTGAACCCAGCGTTAGATTTCAACCTCAAACCGGTTCAGTGAGGTAGACGGTGAATGCCATTTGAGTTTTCAACCCGGGTTTTCTGCATAACTCCGGGTCGAAGTTATTCGTGAATACGAGCGTTAGTCTGAGAAGTATCTTTATATGCTAAACTAATTTGCATATTTCGGTTTCATCTTCTCAGTGTGGCATTCAGTATTCCTGTACAGTTTCCATGCTCATTTAGTGATAATTTCGATCAATTTTCATATCATTTTACAACACCATTCTTTTAGATAATTCATATTTCCAATGGATTTAAAGTTTAGTATTTCTTTTACAGCTGTGTATTATGTAAAATTACTGTATTTGTCTCGAGAATGGAGTTTTCTATTAATTATTTATGAACTTTTGCCAGGATATCGCAAAATTACTAGGTGTTCATATCATTATGTAAACCAGGTATAATCTATTTATTTTATAGATCGAATACGCTGTTTACAATTTATTTTTTCTTTCGCCATAGAATTAAAAGTTTTAAATTGTGTATTCTATTATGTTAAATTTTGTACATTTGTTTAGCAAGTAGCTTATGTTACTTTTAATTTTCTCCCTAAAACATTTTTACAGGGCAATCTAACAAAGTAAAATTTATTCCTAAACATACACTGCTCAAAAAAATTAGGGGAGCAAGCAAAAAAAGGAAGAGAACAGTGCAAGACAACCATGTATGGGCAAAAAATGGATAGTACACGTGTACCAAAGCGCAATATAGACATAGACTTGATATAGCTGGACCGCTCTTCCCCATTCAGCTCAGCCTTCAAAAGTGGGGTCGACATGTGTCACGTGTGTGAGGTATTTTGGTGTGCAATACTGGCGATTTTGCGCAACTCTTGGCGTAGGGAAATTAATTTAAAAGTATTTCGTGCGACATGATGCGTGTAAACATCATGAAACAAGACTAATTTATCTTTCACAAGGGGGAAAATAAAAATAAAAGATGAAGTGGTATATTTTATGAAAAATATCCAAAAATAAATTATAATTACAAGCAAGATAGGGAATTGAAAAACAGTAAAACACTGAAATATATACAGTCGGACCTCGTTATCCCGACATCCAGTTTTCACGTCACTCTGCTTATCACGTCAGATTTTCAAAGTCCCGATTTTCTGTATATGATTTTAATGTAAATAAACTCCGGATTTTACGTCGTTGAATGATTTTCAACTCCGGATATCCCGACGGTTTAAGAAATTTGTCCCTTTTTCATAATCCATCTTATAAGGACGGAAATTAAGTGGTAAGAAATGTCTTAATCAAAACAATTCATTGCAACAAACCGTCATTCTTATTGTCATCAGAGTTAAATTCATTACCTAAAAGGGCATAAAGGGGTTTAAACACATAAAAGTTACCGGAATTAAAAAAAAAAAAAAAAACTAAGCTTAGTTTAGAAGTTTGATGAATATTGCGCTCTCTGGAATTATTTTCTTAATAAAACCTTCTTCAAGCGACCCGGAAAAAAATGGAATTTGTTTAATTTTCTTCAAAGAAATGGGTCGCTCATGGAGGAAGCTCAACTGGGATGGTCTCTGAATGGAGGTAAAATGAGTATTGAGCCTAGGGGAATAAATTTCGTTCCATGAAAAAATTGTCGTTCCAGGGAGGTGGTCGCACAGGGAGGTTTCACTGTATGTATATATATATACATATATATCACACACGTACACATATATATGGGGCTGTACTTATATAACGTTATCATCTTTTTGGTAATTTTGGACCCCTCCCTTATGATATCATCCCTCGACTCCCCTCCCCCCCCCGTAATGATATAGTTATCAATGTCTAAAATTGTTTTTTTTTTTACTTTTCTTTAGAGTGATACACAAATGTGGTTACATTTATTTTTCGCATACTTTATTGATTCAAAATGTAGAGAAGTCAATAGAATATCAATACTTTAAAGAAATAGTATTTAAAAGAATTTAATAATAGTTTTTTGTTACATAATGCATTCAACAGTAATAATGTCTTTCTGCACATGGCCTCTTAGGGGGGTAGGGGGGGATACAGAATTTCTTATCAACAGAAAAGGTGGACAACATTATTTCTCTTTTATCTACTAGCAAATACAAGTATCATTTCAACCATACTTCGCACAGGGTTTCTCTAACAGCGGATTATATATGCATACACATATGACAGGAGAATAGAAATGCCAAACGTTGGAGTATTCCATATTTTGGAATTAAATAATTTTATAATCATTCAAAGATTTTAATAATAATAAATTCTATTGAATACATATATCGCGTTTATTTTAGAACTTTATGTTTAATTTTAATTCAGAAACTCCAAACAACTAAATAACATAAGGAAACATTGCATTTATATTTTGACAAAGGGCATTTGGGAAATGGATGTAGGAAAAATTTACAGTATAACAGTTTATTTACATAATATACAATAATACAGTATAACAGTTTGCAACCTTTTTGTATTCCCAGAAGTCAAACCCATGCTATTTTGAGAGTATATGTTTTTGTCACAAGCATAGAAAGAAAATTACACTATGTAAATATAATTTTTAAAAAAATGAAACGAGGTTTGCAGTATAAATTTGGCGCTCCCTCAATTTCTGTGTCCGGGGCCATCGCTCCCTTCGCAAGGCCCTGAACATCAGACCCCCCCCCCCCTCACCTCTAAAATGACAACTTTATATATGCACAGCCCCTGTATACATATCACACACACATAGGATGTCCCAAATATATTGATATGCTCTTAAATTTTTTTATCAGTTAGAAATTAGTAGCCAATGCAAACTGCAAAAGTATAAAAATATTTAAAGCGCGTTACAATATTTTTGGGGCATCCTGTAGGAGTATATATAAATATGTGCGTGTGTTATGTGTAATGAAACATCTTCCTTCACAAACATTTTCACTAATAATTTTTTATCAAAATACTTTCATATGTTCACATTTGATATTGTATCACGGAAGAAAATATTGTATAATATGCAAAATGCTGTTTATTTTCACTTATTTAAAAGCTCTACATTTCAAAACAGGATTAAGAAAACAGTGTCATCTTTATACCGCCTTAATATTAGGAATGAAAATTTTAAATTTACGTTAATATTTTTACAGATTATGATTAATTAACACAAGCATTATTATTATTATTATTTTTTATGTAATTTTTTTTCTCATTTTGGAAAAATGAAAACAATTGTTGTTTTTATCTAAAAATTACGCTACCTTATAACATTCATGACATATTGAGATTGTTTCCTCAATTTTTTCCAATTCTTATAAATATTTATTTTTTGTAATTATAATTTCTGGAAAAACTTTAATCAGAAAAAAAGTTTTGAAATACTAATATTTTTTTATTAAATAGACATTTTTAAAATTACTTTATACTTACACATTACGAAAAATTTAAGAAATATTTACAGTAGTCAGAATTACATATATATTGCATAAGAGAGGAAAACTACAAATTGGCGCAAGAAAATGTCGTCAAGATAGAAAACGAAAGATTCTCATTTGTTTAAATAAATAATAAAATTATTGTGATTAAAACTTACATAATTTACACAAAATAAAAGTACATATATCAGTAAAAAACAACTTAAAGAAAAAAGTTATATGCCTCTTTTACGAGGCAAAAACCAATCGTTATCAATTAATAACACTGCTTCAAGTCACAATTATTATTATTATTTTAAATAAAATAAGTTTAAAAAGAAAATGTAAGACTCACCAATGAAAGGTTATACCTCCTCCTTTGACATATTTTGATTTACATCCGTATGCACTGCAATACACCACCATTATTACTTAGAAAATAAAAAAGAAAACTGTCAGTGTGTTTGTTTTACTCCATATTCCATATAAATCCAATGGACGGGAACTGCGGTCAAATTTCGGCGGGAGAAAAACGTCCAAGTGTCACGTGATTTTATCTAGGGGTCAAAAAAAGGTTGCCGATGCTCTCTCCACGTTATCTCATCTCAATGAATATAGAAAAAAAGACGCAAATAATTTGGTAAGGGAGCTTTTATTCTTTGAAAAGATGGAAAGAACATGAAAAGATGGTTCAGGGCAACAATTTGGTTACATGTAAATGATAAAAAAAAAAGTATTGTTTAGAAATGATGCAAGATTTTTAATATGACGTGCGGTCTCCTCGAACAGCTAAGACTGCTGCACATATGTTTTCCATGGATGCGATGAGGTTATCGATAAGACTTTGGAGAATATTGTTCCACTGTTCAAGAATTGCGATCTCCAAGTCCCGGATAGTAAAAGCACATGGTAGCACATGGCCGACCTTGCCCTTGTCGATGTCTACCATTCCATGTGTCATGGAATCGATTCCACAGCCTTGCATTGACAGTTCTTGCGACCCCAACTGCGTCCGCTACACTTCGTTGTGTTTCCCCAGATTTAACTGTCCTGATAATACGCCAAGCCATGTATTCCGTTAAATCACATTGTTGTGACATTTTCAAGTCACCTTTTCTCAAAACACAAGCTGAGCAATTGAATTTTACAACTGAGACTGTAAAACAGACGTTTCTGCAAAATCCCGATTTCTACACTTATCTACTTTTTGACGTCATAAACTTTAATTTGCATGTGAAGTTCTTTTTATCTGTTTTCTACTACGCTTTAAATTATGGATGTTTTATTTTACGTTACTTATCGGTGTAAATATTTGCGTAATTTTGTTAAAACCATGTGCTCCCCTAATTGTTTTGAGCAGTGTATTTTTAATTTCTCATTTTTATAAGATTTAATGTTTTTTGTATAATTCAGAATGTTACTGTATCTTGGCTTTCTATCACTTTTTTAAATTGCAGTTTAAAACTTAAGATAACTAAATTAGTGTTCTTCAGATGACTATCTTAATCGTACTTAAATATGCATATTCTGTATTTAAAAAAATATATCTGAAATGCATGCATATTTTATTTATTTATCAATATGCAAATCCTATTTCATTTAAGTTTCTGTACAATAGATTTTCCCAATCCTTCACAAAAAATACATGTTAAAAAGGGGTTTTGGATTTTTTTTACCCTTTTTATAAACATCCAATACTGCATTTTACTAAAATAATTATATACAAACACAAAACACATCTGCTAACATCCCCATTTCTTTCCAATCAAATAAAAATGACCAGAAGTTTTACTTAAATGAAATTTAAATAAAAACAAGACACATTTTACAATTTTTCTGTGTTTAAGTTCATAAACTATGTGCAAAATAAAATCTAGTTTCTGTGTGTTTATAAATATTTTCTTAAAATGTAGTAAAACTCTTTCATCTTAAATCTAGATCTAAAATTTGTCTGTTGAGTTTAAACGTTTATGTTTTCTTTACAGAACCTTAAATATTTTATCTTAACAACTCGGTGAGAATGGTCTCCACATCAATCTGGCATGAACTAGTCTTCACATGAACCTTTTGTGGCACAAAAAGCGTCATAGAGTGCGTGTTGAATATTTTTAACATCACATTCCTCAATGACACTTCTCCGGCCGAATTTTCTGCATAAAACTGTTTTTAAGTACTTGAACTCTGTCTCTTGGTTCTGACTTAACCAGCTCTTCATGAAAACGTGACTAGCACCTCATATATGTCTTAAAATATTAATATATTTGTTATTTCTCATGAGATAGTTTAAATTAGATTTGCTTTCATTCTAATAAGATCTTTGTTAAAATTTATTGTATTTAACAATATATTTTTATTATAAAAAGGTACAATAGAAAAAAAAAGTCATTAAAAAAATTATTAAGATCTTAGATTATAAAGTAAACAACTATCGATACTTTTATGTATTTCGTTGGTCGCGCTCTAACCGAGTGATCTCATGGTCGTGACGTCATTACCTTGACGTCACACCATGGACTGCCCTTGTATTTCGTTGGTCACGATTGTATCCTATTCTTGTGACATTTGCGTCAGAAGAATAGGATCCAATGAATGATCAGCTAATGGCCGATCTGCCGTGACGTCGAAGTCGAGCTCTTAGGCATTGCCTATAAGTGGCGCCGCTTAAATCCTCTAATCTGAGCTTACAAGGAAGGTCTCCATACGGGCATATTCAGGAAAATCTGAAAAAGTTACAGAGTGTTCTTCTCATGTGGATATATATGTTTATAATTTTTTTTTTGCGGAATCCCGAAAGAATGTTCGTAAAAAAAAAGAGCGAAAATTTCGTTTATTTGGCAATTTATCATCACTGGCGATTAAATGAAAATTTGAAAAAGACTTTTTTATGTTGAATGCTCTTTAAGATAAAAATGTTTCATATTGAACTTGTTTAAATAAATTTAATGTAAATAAATTTAGTTTTGCCAGTTTTAATTTGATTTAACTATATTTTTGTCATATATATATATATATTTATAATGAAAGTTAAATATCAAATTTTATGAATTAAAACAAAATTAAAATAAATTAAAATTGCTCCAATATCTCAAAATTAAGTCCAATTGAGCCCTGTCGATTCAATTTTGTTGCTATGGAAACGACGAATTCTTTGATATTGAAATGAATAACTGCTAAATGAATCTTGCCTTTATTTTGGAATACGCTTAAATATATGAAAGTATTTCTTTGTATGTGAAATTGTTTTTAAAGTAATAAAATTAAATAACAAGCAACGTAGATATGTAATACCAAAAAATGCATTTATTAAATTCTCTCATTGTTTATGTTTAAATTCATTAAATACTTTTTACACGTATTCTAAAAATCAATTAACAAACAATTTTCAGGTGCATTAAAATCGTTTGCTTTTGGCGAGGAAAAGTACTGCTCACCAAATCGCGTGACGCTTTCGTCTTTTCGCGCCAAATATTCGAAAGTATTTTATTTTTTTACAGACTTTGTACTGTAATTCCGCCGCTAAATTTGACTGATCCTTTATTACATAGATAAGTAGTTTAATTGGTATTTTTTTCAAAATATTCTGAGTATGCCCAGTAAGGAGACCTTCCTTGTTCGTATCACCCTGGACGCAAATTTGAAAAATCTGTTCATCTCAGAACCTCACGCCGAATTGGCGAGATATTTTAGCTGTCCTGATGCGACAAAATCATCGGAATTAGACGCGCGGCGTGAGCATGGGCTCTGTATATGTAAATAAATAATATGGTTGCGGATTTAATCCATTTTTACATATTTAAGAAAAGCCGACTCAGTTTATGAACCATTTAAGCAATTTAAATATACATACAAACTATCTCTGGGAATTTAATTTTAACAAAACGTATTTTTGTGTAAATGTAACTTACAGATAATTGGGGAATTTTTTTCCTCTTTAAAAATTATGATTAGAAATAATGAATTATTTTCAATTCAATAATAGCTTTGCATTTTCACGTCTTTTTTGGCTCTGAAAAAGATAAAATTTTACGTTCTATTTGTTAATTAGAGAAAAACATGCATAGTCTTAGGAAAACACACATTTCATAAATAAAAATTAGAAGTATATTTAAAAATTCATCAAACAATTATTCTTTTGACCGAAATGAAAATAAATTATTTATTTGTGTTTTATTTTATAATTCATATGGTTAATTTAGAAATATGACTTATCAAATAAGCTCTAAACAATGTTTTTATGAGTTAAACGTAATATTTTTCTTAACCAAAAGTAACTATTTTCAATAGTTTTTTACATCATTTAAAATATAATTAAATCTCACCTCGCTATTCAAATGTATTTTATAATTAGTTTTTATTTGATAACTTATAAAATCTGAAACCACTTCACATTTTAGTGCATCCATATAAGACATAAAGGCGTCTGACATTTAAATTTCTCAAAATTTTGTATATTATTTATGTTCTTTATTTTAAGGCTGTTCTCAAATCCAAAATGGCAACTTCCTGACATAAGTTTTAATTTATTTTTGTTCGAAAATGCATGAAACCAGCTGGTGTTGTTGTTCAGAAACTATGTCATCGAGCTGTTTTTTCCATTTTTTTTTTTTTTTTTTGCAAACGCAATAGATCTTTCAGAAAATAGTGTCAAAGTTGACGTTTTGAACCGAATTTCCGCGCGAGAGTAGAAAAATCACTCAAGAGCGGGCGAAAAACGGGATTGTCACGTGATCAAAATCGCTTATAACTCAATGGGTAATTGATTGATCAAAAAATGGAAAAAACGGTTCAATTCCAAATCGCTTCCATGGCTAGGCTTTCCAATTTTATATCTTTCCGTTAAAAAATGAATTTGTAAATCTGTCAGAACGTTTTGCGCTCGTTGAACAGAGCAGTTAAGAACAGACTTAACAAATGTTAATGAAATTAGGTTAAAAGAAAAAAATGAAACCATTTATTGCAATATTAATTATTATCATTATTAATGTTTTGCAGTAATTATTCGGATGCTAAATTTCTAAAATAATAAAAGATGTTCTCAGCGTGGTTGCATCCACAATCTGACATGCGATTTTATTCTGGACAATTTGAAGTTTCTGCATCTGAGTTTCACAAACAGATCCCCAAATAACAGACCCGTAGGTCATGGTGGATCTGATGAAGAATGGACCTTATGCACGTGACGTCAGACACCAGAGCTGACGGCTATTATTCTAGCCACTGCGCCGCCAGAATGCCAGTAGCGCAGGCGCAAATACCGTTAGCAGACGACTTTAGCCTTGACCCAGGTTGAGTGCATACATTTTAACGGAAAATTTGCAAATTTAGGGAATTTTCTCGCATACAGAACAACATTTTGAATTTACATTACAATATATTAAGAATATGCTGCAATAACAAAGAATTTTTTTGCAGTATTTTTAACAAACAAGCATTAATAACTCACACTCCATAGACTGCTATGCTAAATACCGCCAGCAGACGAATTTTAGCCTCGACCTCAGGTTGCGTGCATAAAGTCCATTTATAAAGCAGTAACTAGTTAGCAATGGAGGATATTCCAAATATGTGTTCGAGGCTGAAAAAAGTCACGTGATACCGGTAATTTACCCAAGGGATTTCTAACTGATAAGAAGGGAAGATACTACTACTTTGCCTCATGAACCGTTTCATTGGCTAGCGGGGATTTAAATTACACGTCTACGGAGCCTTCCCTTCTTTACAATAGAAGTTTTTACCTTGACCACGTGATCAAAATGCAGATGGAATATCCTCCATAGGCAGACAGTCATATGTTCAGCTATAGGCATATGTTCAGCTAAAAAAAGAGATTTGAGGGATCTACGAGCTTTGGCAGTCTTGGCGATGACGTCAGTGATCTGCCTGGACCAGGTTGATTTTGAGTCTAGGTAAATTCCTAAATATTTATATTTCCGTGAGCACCGTTAAGAGAAAAGATTAATGTCAGCAGAGATAGGATTTCTGGAAAACATCATAGCGGCACTTTTTGCTTTTAACTTTGATGCGCCATTTTCTGAGCCAGATAAAAAGGGCCTGAAGATAGCACTGGAGTTGTTCTATCACTTTGTGCGGCATTCTGTTCTACTGTAAATGATGGCAAAGTATATAAACGTCTGAAAATTTTATTGAAATCGAATAATTTTAACATGTATTAATAATAAATTGAAAATATACCCCTAATGACTGCATGTTATTTGGATTTTCGAAGAGTCGTTAATTTCGAATGGATTATTTGAAATTGTTGATTAACCCCTTGGGGACGAGCGACACGTATACGTGCCGCATGAAACGCTGAGAAACCTTCTTTTTCCTCACCAGTAAAATTTTACTGTAAAATTTACCTTATTTAATCAGAGCATTTTCTTGATTCAAGAAGACACAAATTTCCGTTTTCAAAAAACGGTGACAATAGATTAAAAATTTCGTAAAAGGCTCCCGTCCCGAAGGGGTTAACGAACCCATTCAAGGTATTAGCAAGAACAATCCACTGTCCAAATTTGGTTCTAATCAGTCCAGTAATTTGGACGTTATCGTGATTACACAAGGCTATAAAGATATGATGGAACCGAACTAAAATAAACTTTCGCTGTTCAAAGGACGTTTAAGCCCAAACTATACCATGAATACCAACGTAATTCTTCTACTATTTGTCTCTTACTAAAAATAAGCAACTCCAAAAATGTTATTGAAATTCAAGACATTTAATATGCATTAATAGGGAACTGAAATATAGCCCCATTGGCTGTAATGTTATTCGGATTGTCAAAAGATCGTTATTTTAGAATGGCCTATCAGAAGATCAACCCACAGACTAAATTTTGTTTTAATCGGTCCTATATTTTGATGTTATCGGATTACGCAAGGCTATAACATATAGTGCAATCGAGCTTATATTTTTGACTTTCCAACCCAAAACATACTATCAGTACCCAAGAAATTCTTTTAGTATGTCTCCCTTACTAAAATAAGCAACTACTAAAAATTTTATTGAAATTCAAGAAATCTAAAATGCATTAATGATGAACTGAAATATAGGCTCATTGGCTGTAATGTTATTCGGATTTTCAAAGAGTGGTTATTTTTGGATAGATTTATCAGAAGATGAACCCACGGTCCAAATTTGTTTCTAATCGGTTCTGTATTTTGAAAGTTATCGTGACTATGCTAGGCTATAACATATGATAAGAGCGATCTAGTATATATTTTCGACGTTCAAACGACGTTTGAAACCATGCCATGAATAACTAACGAAATTTTCTTAGCATGTCTCACTTACCAAAATAAGCAACTCCAAAAACGGAACGTTTGAAACGGAAGAAATCTAACATGCACTATTAATCATGAACTGAAAACATAGCACCATTGATCGTAATGTTATTCGAATTTTCAAAGGGCCACTGTTTTCGAGTGAATTACCGAATATTCTTGATTAACGAACTCATCCAAGATATTTTTAACCCCAGTACTGTGTTCCCATTCACAATGGCGGATCTAAGGGGGGGGGGGGGCGAGGGGGCGATCGCCCCCCCCCCTTGGGCAAATAAAAGGTTTGGAAAACGGCATTATTCATCCTCACGGGAAATGACTTGGGGCGAAGCTCGAGCCCGGCGCGACCCGGGTCGGGTCGCGCCAGTTTAAATCCAATAGACTCGGACCTGGTAAGGTCTTCTCTTTCTTAGAACCGTGCCCTGATCTTAAAATTTTCTGAAAATTTGGGTCGGGCCAGACTTCTTTTTCTTCCAGATCGAACCAGGCCTGTACTTCATTCTTACTAGAGGTCTGCACTGCACTGGTCAAAATTTCCAGGTCGGGGCTCGTCCCGGAATAAAAGCTAAACGTTCTGTCCAAGTCAGCCCATATGATAAGCAGTATTGGCCCGATCGCGACACGTGCACTTCTCTAAATTCTTCTCCCCGAGCCAAAGTTGGTCTGGCATCTTACTTATTTGTTATTCGTAAAAATTATATTTATGTAGTACATTTGTTTAGCGAAATCTTTAAAAATTTAATTTGATTTGATAAGTTACAGAGTGGTAGGGGTGGTGGAGCTTCCCTTCTGTTTAGGTCTAGAATGAATATGCTATGTTTTCCCCCTCGTACTAGGTGAGCGTTAGGAAATATGTATAGATTTATAGTAAAAAAACACGATTTTTTGCATACCATAACAATATCTCAAAACAGCGAAATCTGTCAAAAACATTGTCAATACAAATGTTGTAGAGCTTAAAGTTCTGAGTAAAATGAGTACCTACACTTAATATTTTTGTTGAACATTAAGGTGACAATTCCAGTTTAAAATTTTTAGATCCGTGATCAGGGGGTTGAACTCAGAATTAATTAGAAGTAAACTGGAAATTGTTTTAATCCCTTCAGTTTAGGGCTAAAATGAACGTACTATGCTTTCTTCCTCGTACTTGGGTGAATGTTAGAAAATATGTACATATTTATTTTCGAAAAACACGTTTTTTTTTTTTTATTAACTTAACAATATCTCAAAACAGCTAACTCTATAAAAAACATTGTCAATACAAATGTTGTAGAGCTTAAAATTCTGAATAAAATGAGTACCATCATTAATATTTTTGTTCAACATTAAGGTCGCAATTCTATTTCAAAATTTTTCAAATCAAGAGCTTGAAGCCAGGAGAGACCAAATTAATTTAAAATATCTCAAAACTGCGGCCTTAATATCGAACAAAAATATTAAATGTAGGTACTCATTTTACTCAGAATTTTAGGCTCTACAACTTTTGTACTGACAATGTTTTTGATAGAGTTAGCTGTTCTGAGATATTGTTAAGTTAACTTTGTCTCTCCTGGCTTCCAGCTCTTGATTAGCGATTAAGGCAATTTTTTGAAATAGAGTTGCGACCTTAATGTTGAACAAAAATATTCATGATGTACTCATTTTATTCAGAATTTTAAGCCCTCCAACATTTGTATTGACAATGTTTTATATAGAGTTAGCTGTTTTGAGATATTGTTAAGGTAATTAAAAAAAACGTGCTTTTCGAAAATAAATAGGTAGATATTTTCTAACATTCACCCAAGTACGAGGAAGAAAACATAGTACGTTCATTTTAGACCTAAACTGAAGGGATTAAAACAATTTCCAGTTTACTCATAATTAATTCTGAGTTCAACCCCCTGACCACGGGTCTAAAAGTTTAAACTGGAATTGCGACCTTAATGTTCAACAAAAATATTACATGTAGGTACTCATTTTACTCAGAATTTTAAGCTCTACAACATTTTTATTGACAATGTTTTTAACAGAGTTAGCTGTTTGGAGATACTGTTATGGTATGCAAAAAAACGTGTTTTTTTTTTTACTATAAATCTATACATATTTCCTAACGCTCACCTAGTACGAGGGGGAAAACATAGCATATTCATTCCAGACCTAAACTGGAGGGATTAAAACAATTTCCAGCTTTCCCCTAATTAATTTCGAATTCGACCCCCTAACCACTGGGCTAAGATGCATTTTTAAAAATCTACTTTTTACTTTCTTCTATCTATAGAAGAAAGCATTGTAATAGAAATTTTTTTGACTTCCGGTTTTCGACGGTTTTACACGTTTTAGGGGTCAGAGATCCCAAAAACATGTTTATAGAAAATGTCTGTCTGTCCGTGTGTCCGTCTGTGTGTCTGTCTGTCGCCATTGTACCATCAAAAAGTGTATGAAGTTATACATAGAATTGAACCAAATTTTTATTTCAAGTTTTTGGCTATGGCAAGAAGGTCGTTCCTGAATTTGGAAAAAAATCGCCGGTAGGGGGCGTTGTAATAGCGATTTTTCTGTGATTTTGATTATTGTACCATCGAAAAGTGTATGAAGTTATGCATAGAATTGAAGCAAAAAATTTTTTTAAGATTTTGGCTATAGCAAGCAGGTCCTTCCATAATTTGGAAAAAAAATCGCCGTTAGGGGGAGCTGTAATAGCGATTTTTGTGCGACTGTTGTGCCACTTTGATTATTGTACCATCGATAAGTGTATGAGGTTATGCATAGAATTGAACCAAATTTTTTGTGTTTGTTTTTGATCATGGCACGAAGATCCTCCCTGAATTTGGAAAAATTCCGCCGGAAGGAGGCGCTATAATTGCGATGTCTGTACGATTTTCATTATTGCACCATCGAAAAGCGTATGAAGTTATGCATATAATTGAACCAAATTTTTTGTGCATGTTTCTGGCTGTGGCAAGCAAGTCCTCCCTGAATTTGAAAAAAATCTGCCTGAAGGGGGCGCTGTAATAGCGATGCATGTCCCATTTTTATTATCGTACCATCGAAAAGTGTATAAAATTATGCATACAATTGAACCAAATTTTGTGTGCATAATTTTGGATATGGTCAACAGGTCCTCCTTGAATTTGGAAATATTTCGCGGTAAAGGAGCTCTGGGATAGCAAATTTTGTATACTTTTCTTGATTTTTCGTAGTTCTATTGTCCATCGGCGGCCCGTGCAGTGGCGGGAACTCGCTTCCTGCTAAGCCGGCTATTCGCAAACAGCTGATAACAACAGAATAAGAAAAAACTATTAATTTTAACAAATATCATGATATAGATTAACTCGTTTTTAGCCGTTTAATTGACTGGAGCAGAAATTTAAGAAGAAAAGGAAAGTTGGTATAGTATTGAACTAATAATATTGAAGTATTAACATGTGTAACTGCTTTTTGAAATATTAAGATGTATAAGATAGAAGAAAGTTTGGGATTGGCACATCCAACTAGCTTTCTTTGTAGAGCTTTAAAATTGTGATTTTCTTTTATCATCCGTTTCTTTCATTCTAAGCTGGTTTTCTGATTGGATTTTCATATTGGAATGTATTTGTCTAAGTAATGATATTTACGTAGTGTTTATGTACATAATTGCCTAAATAGTCATTTATATTAATGTTTTTCTGTATTCATTAATTTCGAACATAATCTAAAATAAAATATGAGCATAAGTAAGTGTGCTTTATGAATAAATTTAATTGCAATAGGCAGGCTGAGCTGGAGTCGATTTTTTAGCTTTTATAATCGGGCCGGGCCAATATTTTTTTTTTTGTGTGTGTGGGTTGGACCTGGAAATTCCAGCCCGGGTAAACCTCTAACTGACATATCGAAGCCAGCTTTATTTTTTTTATGCTTCTTTCAGCCATCATCTCATAGCTACTGAATATACCGTGTGTCCTAAAATGGACTGACTGATTTTAAATACAATTCAATAACGTGCAAATGGTGACAGCTATTAAAAAAATATGCTTGAAGGAGGGTTATGTAAAATCTCAGGAGCAGGTGTGATTCTGTTCCGAATTTTCCGAAAATTTAACCCTATCGCTGCGCACCCTGCGATTTCCACGACAAACGTATAAGTGACAAAATGTGTGCAACCCGCAATTTCCGCAGCAGCAAATCCTTTTTTTTATGACCTAATTCTAGTTAAAAAAGAAACTCTTTCATAAAGATTTTGGACATATTTGAACTCTAAAATATATGCAGATTTGAAATATGTAATTAAATAAAGGCTCAATTTTTTAACCTATTTTCATAAATGTATATATATATATACCCAGCGAGAGGCTTAAGGCATTCGGTTCGGAAAATAAAAAAAAATCATCAACTCGAAAATTCGGACATAAAAATAGTCGCGAATTTTGACAAATGGTCGCCATAAAAAATCTATTTCGTCAATCGTTCGCAGAAAGTAACTTCAATTTCGCCAAAGATTCGTGAAAAAAAACGCGAATTTGGTCTAAGGGCCATGGAAAATACACGAAATTTTTCATATAATCACGGAAACGCGAATTTCTTCAAAGGATCGGGAGAAAAATGCGAATTTTGTCAAATAACCGCGAAAAACGCAAATTTCGTCACAGGATCGCAAAAATAATGCAAATTTTATCAAAGAATCGCAAAAGCAACGCGAATTACATCAAAGTGTCGCAAAAGAAACGCGAATTTCGTCAAAAGGTTGCGAAAAAAACTCAAATTTTGTCAAAGGATCGCGAAGAAAACGCGAATTTATTCAAAGAATCGCAGGAAAAAGTTAATTTCATCGAAGAATCGCTTAAAAAATGCGAATTTCGTCAAAGGATTGCTGAAAAAATCATTCGTCAAAGAATTGCGGAGAAAACGCGAATTTTGTTAAAGGATCGTGGGGGGGGGGGAAACGCAAATTTTATCAAAGAGCTGCAAAATTATACTAATTTCGCCAAAGCCTTGCAGAAGAAACTTAAATTTCGTCAAAGGGCAATAAAGGAAATGTGAATTTCATCAAACGGCTATGAAAAAAACGCGAATTTTATCAAAGGGCTGCCAAAACATGTGAATTTCGTCAGTGAGTTGCGGAAAAACGCGAATTTCATGAAAGAGTCGTGGAACAAATGCGAATTTTATCAAAGAATCGTGGAAAAAATACAATGGTCTCTTTAGAAAATAGAACACATACATACACCTATGTTTATTATTATAGGTAAAGTTTTTAATCTGAAATACACTGCTCAAAACAATTAAAGGACATTGCAGTTTTAGGTGGATTTTGTATCTGGTAAACTGTTTAGCTGATTGATACATGGTCGACAGACATAGTAGGTTATATGAGAATAAATTACAGATGTTTGGCAGAAAAAAATGCATTTTATTGCGCATTTGTGTACTAAAGGAAAAAAACACAATTTGTGCATATGAGAAAAAAAGAATAAGAAAAGGTGTTTTCTTCAAAGAAAATCATTTTCAGTAGGGGGTATGGTTTCCACGGGCGGCCAGCAACGTTGAACACCTTTCAGGCATGGACTCAATGAGGCTATTAATGACGAGTTGGGGTATTCTGCCCCACTCTTCCAGAAGAGCTCTTTCCAGTTCTTGGAGAGTTTGTGGGGGTTGTTGGCGGCCAGAAACTCGTCTTCCTAGAGCGTCCCAAACGTGCTCGATTGGATTCATGTCTGGAGAACACGCTGACCATTCCATTCGAACGATTCCTTCCTCGAAAAGGAAATCCTCCACCAGGTTTGCACGATGTGGCCTGCAGTTATCGTCCATTATAAACTTTTTTACCAAAAATAAAACCGACTTCAAAAACTACTAGAAAGTAAAAAATAATTTTTTTTACATAATATAGTTAATAAGAAATTAAATTAAGAGCATTGTATTTACCATGCGTATTATTATATTTATGTGCCTTAATTTGATTTTTTGGAGTCGGTGCCAGCCAAGCAAAGTTCAAAATTAAAATTGCTTATCCAATACAAATCGTAACAATATTCAACAAAACCGTTTAGGAAAAAAATTCCATTCTCAATCAACTCTGACACCATCCTGCATTTGAAAATCTGCTTGGCTACGATTTTTTTTACATAATAGCCTGTATAAACGCATTAATTTTACAATAATCCTTAATTTAGCACACATAATTACAACTAATATCACTTGAAAATACACCTTTATAAAATCAGATGAAATGTTTCAAAAATGGTAAAATTCAAAATTTTTAACTAAATAACAAATCGTAAAGAAACTCGTAGATATTTGGATGTGTGTCTGTTGGATAATTATACTTAACTTCGTTTGGCTGGCACCGACTCCAAAGAATCAAATTAAGGCACATACATATAATAATACGCATGGTAAATACAATGCTCTTAATTTAATTTCTTATTAACTATATTATGTAAAAAAAAATTATTTTTTACTTTGTAGTAGTTTTTGAAGTCGGTTTTATTTTTGGTAAAAAAGTGTTAATGGTGCATCTTTAATTAATGTATATTAAATTACTATTTTGATTGCGATTGCAAATTGAGAATTTTAAATATGACTGTCGATTAGAAAATGCGAAGAAACAGATTGCGGAAGATCCATTACTGAATTTGAATGGGAATATCGCCAAATTAGTCAGTTACAGCCAAGTTGGCTTCATTTATGGCAACTTATTTTGGTCGCCAAATTTGGCGATAATTCACGTACCTGCGCCAAGTTTTGCAACAACTTGGCGCTAACGTATATGAATACATAGTTTTATGCTTATGATTGAGAAACCGGTTACAACAATGAAAGATAATTTGGGTGAAATCCTTCATTTTATTGGTTTTTGTTGAATTACTAAAAAACTACTCAACCAAATTCGATTAAACGGAAGTGGTACCAATTCGAGAGTATCCTCTTTCAATTAAAACAAAAATCACATAAATCGGACAAAAAGTTCCGGAGCAATCGGTGAACATACATAAAAAAAAAAAAAAACATACACACGCGTCGAATTGATAACCTCCTCCTTTTTGAAGTCGGTAAAAATGAAGTTATCTCCGATTGCTGCAGCGTAAGGGACTACAATAGGTCTGAGGATCTCATCCCTATATCGGCGACCAGTCAGAGCTCCATCTCGAATGATGTAGAGGTCAGTGTGCCCGTCAATGGAGATGCCACCATACACCAACACTCCTCCACCGCCAAATCTGACACTTTCGTGCATGAATGCAGGATTATTCCTACTGCCACGGTCCCTCCAGATGAAAATACGCCTATTATCCGAATGCACAGAAAAACGGGACTCGTCAGAAAACAGAATATTGCTCTATTCATTTCTCCTCCAGTTGACATGCTCGGTTGCCCACTCCCTGCGGTCGCGACGATGCCTTGATGTTAATCTAACACATACCATCGGTCGGCGAGCATACAGACCTACTGCATTAAGCCGGTTTCGGACAGTCTGAGTTGAAATCGTGGTGCCTGTAGCCGAGCGAAGGTGTTGTTGGAGAAGAGTAGCGTTCATGGTTCGGTGTCTCCGAGCTGTTAACGCTAAATACCGATCTTCATTGGGCGTTGTTGCCCGTCTACGACCTTGCCCTGGTCTTCGGCCTGCACATCCACTCTCCAAAAAACGGTTCCAGATCCTGGAAATGACACTTTGTGACACTCCAATGGCTTGCGCTACTTCGGCTTGAGTTTGGCCCCCTTCTAACCTACCAACAATTCTCAAAGCTTCTGAATCTGTCAAATGACTTCGCTGAGACATCGTACTCATCGAAACAAAGCAATCACTGAATGCCGATCATCCTTGTCTTCATTCTCTTTTGTCCAGTTGAAAGTCAAATTTCATTCGCTGCCGCTGAAGCGACGTTTTTGACGTCGAACTCAAAGTTTGCAAACTCCACAGTTTGAAAACCAGAAAAATTTGCATTTGTGATTCTCTTCTTCTATTTTCGGCAAAAAAAATTTCGTTTATATCTTTATTTTATATAAAACTTCAAATGTCCTTTAATTATTTTGAGCAGTGTAATATGTTGAACTAACTTTTGAAGAAAACGGGTTAAACCAAACCCAGCTTGCAGGAATCTGCACTCAGCCTGAAATTGACTCGAATCGAAAACATCTAACCCGACCTGCAACAAAAATAATTAGTGCCAGGAAGGAATCCCCCCCCCCCCCCCGTCCTCTGCTGTAACACTTAAGAAAATTTCAGAATTTTTTTTTTTTTTTTTTTTTTTTTTTTTTTTTTTTTTTTTTTTTACTGAATCCCTGATCATGAGTTTTTTTTTAATTGAGATTTTTAATTTTAGTTTAAAATAGAAATGACAGATGACGCTGCAAGCAATAGGCGCAAAATCGGTGCCTGACTTAACGACTATTGTTTGCAGCGTCATCTATCGCTGCAATGTAAAGTCGAGAATCGCAGTAAAAAAATCTCCTGACATCTTACATAACCCTCCTGCAAGATTTTTTTAAATTGCTGTCACCATTTGCAAGTTACTGAATTTTAAAATCAGTTAGTCCATTTCAGGACGCCCAGTACGTTTTTTAATAAGTTTCAAAGCATTCTTTACTGAATTACAATTCATCTTAGATATAAAGAGACAAGCACCAAATTAGTATTTTTTACATAATTCTAAAGATTAAAAAGTATTGTTAAATAATTGTTTGGGCGTGCCCGTTATGAAGCTTTTAATGTACATAGTTTTTATCTACAAAAGTATTTAGACTTTCTTTTCAAAATTTGGGTTGGCCCGAACCCTTCTCGCAAGAGTGAAAGCCCAATCTGACCAAAGCGAAACTGACCAAAACCCGAAATTATGTATGTCAATCTGCCCCAAACCCAACTCGCTAGGACGCAGCTAAAAAGTACAAGTCAACCCGATCCGCAGCAGAAAAGTAGAAATCAACCGGACCCAGGCGCGACCCACAGCAAAAAAGTATAGTAAACCGGACCCAAACCCGACTTGCAGCAAAAAGTAGAAGTAACACGACCCGCAGTGAAAAAAATTAGCCCCGACCCGCGTACCATATTGAAGTCTCCAAATTTCTAAAATCCCCCCCCCCCCCCCCTTGAGGACTCTCCAGATCCGCCCTTGCGGCCATTCAGCTCGAACTGTTCAGCATTACGCGACGTTATGGTGATAACAAGTTTTGCATTATACAGATAGATAGATATAAACAAAGTTGTTGCAATAGGTAAATTTTCTAAAAAAATCAGCAAAATAATTAAAATCGTTTTTAGAACCGTTTTTAAAGTTTAATTTGCAGTGGAATCATAAGTAAATATTTGACAAATGTTTTGATGCAAACTTTTATAGAATCCGAATACATTATAATAATAATAATAAAAAAATCAGAAGCTTTGAGAATAACCGATTACCTTTTTAAGAGAGGGGGGAAAAAAAGAATATTACATAAGAGTAAACACTCGAGATTAACGAGCTCATCCAAGAAATTTTTAAATAAAAACTATCCCAATTTAGTTCGAACTGTCAATATTTCGAACGTTATAAGGATGACAATATTTGCATTATTCAGATATATAAACGAAGTGATTGCAAGAGGTAGATTTTCTAAAATAAATAAATAAAATCACCAAAACATGAAAAAATTTAAGCATCTATGATTTTAGAGCTTAATTTGCAGCGGAGGCAGATAAGTAAATATTTGATACACATTTTAATGCAACTTTTTTATTAAAAGGTCAGCAAACCTGAAAAAAAAAATATATATCAGAAGCTTTTAGAATTATAGATTTTCTTTTGAAGAAAAAAAAATATTACATTTTAGTAGGGTGTCAACGATTTAAATCAGTTGATTTAAATCAGCGATTTAAATCATGATTTTAATCAAGGTATTTTTTTTTAAAAATCATTGATTAAAATCAAAACTTTTCTAAATGTTTAAAATGACATAAAAAAGTATTCAAATCTAAGATGAACATAATTTGGAAAGTTTCTACAGGTATTATGACTTATGAATACACAAAACAAAGATCTAAATAATTGTTTCTAAGCATAATTCCTGAGTATTGTGCAAAATTTAAGTACAGTAAGTTTGTAAAAAGCATGGTTTTTATCTAACAAACATAAAAAGCATTTAATTTAAAAATGATATTTAAATCTAATATAACTTACAATGTCATAATTTCCTTTTAATAATCAAGTTATTCATTCTTTTATATACAATAAACGTAGCAATAGAGTGTCAATGATTTTAATCAATTGATTTAAATCAGATGATAAAATCACATATTTTCTGATTTTTTAAAATAGTGTGAAAAAGCATTACAATCAGTAATGAAAACAAAATTTTATACATTTAAAAAACATTAACTAAATGTTAAATAACTTCAAAACATTATAATATTTAGTAGCTATTCAAATATTTTAATGTTGGAGAAAAATCTGATTTAAATTTCAAAAATACAATTTTTGTATTCTATTTATAAATTATGTGTGAGTTTGCTGAATTCATTGCTACAATTTTTGATCAATTTGATATACATACGCTTTAGAACCTGTGTAAAATTACTGGCTGCTTTATGAATTTATCAAACTATTATTTTTCACCTTTTTTCAACCACTTTTCAAAAATGTAGATTGTGTTCTTAATTAAACAGTTAATTGTTTAATAATTACAAAATTTAATCTGTATCATCAATTTAAAATTAAATGCAATTTATTAATAACTTTAAAATATAAGCAGTATTTAATATTGGTGTACATAATTATTACAAAATATGAATGCACATAATGTTGTATGCTACTAAATAAATTTTTAATTTGCAGTTTTTTGTTATTTCTATAATTACATAATTAAAATTTTATTAATTAAAACAAAAAAAACATACATTATGTTAGTAATTGGAGGGCTATTCATTTTTGAAATGCTTAATTCTTGGTAGATGTTTAATATTTTAACACAGGGAAAAAATAAAAAAAATCTGATTTAAATAAACAAAATCCGATTTAAATAATAAAAATCAGATTCTTTTGATTTTTTTACACCCTATAATAATCCACACTGAAAGGTTATAATGCTGTTACTTAAATGTTTTGAGGATTTCAGATATAAGTGGCTAACTTTATCCTATATGAATGGGTTTAACTCATTTTCATAATTCTTTTGGTTATCATACACATACATGTGTGTAAGTTTAGATTTTGGTGGTTTACAGTAATTTTTCTAAATACAAATGCAAAACGAGCTGCAAATAATATTTGTTAGTTTTGTTATTTGTGTTACTAACTAATGAATTACTTATTTGCAGTTTTTATTAATCCTGTAATTACTTATACTATTTCTTCTCGGACTATTTTAAATGGTGCCGCACCATGCCCCTTTTGAAATTGGCAAAATGCACCGTGCCTTAAAAAAATAGTTGAAATTCACCTGTAGTTGTAGCCAGAGATTTCTTGTAAAAAACTTCCCCATTCAACAGTATTTCTAAATTCATGTGGCCAAGATCTCGCAAAAACATAGAACTTTATTTCTTTAGAAAATAACAGGATATTATTAAAATATGTTATTTAATTGTATTTTTCAATTTGTTATTCATAAAATTATTAAAAATTAAGGACACTTTATTCATCATACTAAAATTTTTTTTTTTTTTTTCCCTCATATCATTACTACTACAGTGGAACCCGGTTAAGACGCTCACGGTTAATACGCGATCCCGCTTAATACGCGGATTTTTTCCAATCCCTTGAACATCACCCACAAGACTAATGTAAAAATATCACGTTTAAGACGCGAACGGTTATTACGCGATCCCGCTTAATACGCGATAGATTTTCAGTCCTTTGTGGCAAAAAATGACGTTTAAGACGCGAATTCATTGGTGAAGATGCGCATTCCTTCTCTCTTCTTCAGTGTTTCCAATTTAGCGGATTTTTTTATTCAGATAAAAAACACTGTTTCTGTATACTAATATTTACTTTATTTAATAACAGATTAATTAAAGCGAACATCACTAATCGAAAATAGTGGTAGATATTGCAATAAAAAAACCCCTCTAAATTAGCAAAACTGCAATTCTTCTTTGATCCAGTGTCCTAACATTCTTTGTCTCTCGTTTCGTATACTTTTACTTTCTTTTATCTTTACAAGAAAGTATTGGATTCATGAAAATTTTCGAATTCCGATTTTCGACGAATTTATACGTTTTAGGGGTCAGAGATCACGAAAAACATGTTTTTACAAAATGTCTGTCTGTGAGTCTGTCTGTCTGTGTGTGACACACATTTTGTGGGCGCTCTATCTCAAGAACTAATGCACGGAATTTAATAAAAATTTATATTCAGTTAGTCTCTGATATAGATTGGTGCTGATTAGTTTGTGGTGCAAATCGTTCAACAGGTGGCGCTAATGTACTGCATTTTTTACGATTTCCGCAATGGCTCTATCTCAAGAACTAATGCACGGATTTTTATGAAACTTCACATTCAGTTAGTCCTTGATATTACTAGGTGCTTAGTACGATTTGGTGTAAATCGCCCAACAGCTGGCGCTACTATACAGCATTTTCCACGATTTCTGCAATGGTTCTATCTCAAGAACAAATGCGTGTATTTTCATCAAGCTTCAGACTCAGTTAGTTCTTGATGTCAGTCGGTACTAACTACGTTTTGGTGTAAATAGCTCCAACAGGTGGCGCTCCTATGCTGCATTTTTACGATTTCCGCAATGGCCCTATCTCAAGAACTAATGCAGGGATTTTTATGAAACTTCAGATTCAGTTAGTCCTTGACATGAGTTGGAGCTGACTACGTTTTGGTGTAAATCGCCCAACAGGTGGCGCTGCTATGCTGCATTTTTCCTGATTCCCGAAATAGTTTTATCTCAATAAGTAATGCACACATTTTCATCAAACTTCAGATTCAGTTACCAAGTTGATTTAAGTTGTTGCTGGTTAGATTTTGGTGTAAATCATCTAACCGGTGGCGCTGCTATGCTGTATTTTTCAGGAAGTATTAACATGTATGAGATAGAAGAAAGTTTTGGGATTGCCACATCCGTCTAGTTTTTATTGTAGTAGAGAGAGATACATAGAGGAAATCACGATGCTCAGATACGTCATAAAATTATTATGATTAAGGATGATTATACCTGTTATTAGTGAGTTTTTAAATGTGCGTTATATCACTACTATGTTTTATAATGCCTGTTATACACACAAAAAAAAAAAAAAAAAAAAAAAAACTAGTATGTTGTGGCCATCACAAAACCTTCTTCTATATAAATCACGTCAATTAAATCATTTAAATTGTACAAGAAATTACATCAATTTAGCACCCATTCATATCAAAGTGTATCTGAATTTGAAGTTTGACAAATATTCGTGCCTTAGTTCTTGAGATAGAGCTATAGCGGAAATTCTGAAAAATGTAGCATACCAGCGCCACCTGTTGAGGGATTTACACCAATACGTAAACAGCAATAATTGATATCCAGGTAGACATGGATCTGAAGTTCGTTGAAAATCCAAGCATTAGTTCTTGAGATAAAGCTATTGCGAAAATCACAAAAACAGCATAACCTGTTGAGCGATTTACACCAAAGTGTTTAAAATGTCAATTCATATCAAGGACTAATTGATACTAAAGTTTGATGAAAATTCGTGCATTAGCTCTTGAGATACACCTATAGTGGAAATTCTGATAAATACAGCATAGCAGCGCCACCTGTTGAGTGATTTACACCAAAATGTACAAAATGTCAATTCATGTCAAGGATTAACCGATTCTGAAGTTTGGTGAAAATTATTGCATTAGTTCTTGAGATACAGCTATAATGGAAATTCTGAAAAGTGCAGTATAGCAGCGCCACCTGTTGAGCGATTTGCACCAAAACACAAACAGCACTAATTCATATCAAAGTATACTTGAATCTGAAGTTTGATGAAAATCCAAGCATTAGTTGTTCAGATGAAGCTATTGCGGAAATCGTAAAAAATGCAGTATAGCAGCCCCACCTGTTGAGCGATTTACACCAAAATGTACAAACCTTCAATTCATGTCAAGGACTAACTGAATCTGAAGTTTGAGGAAAATCCGTGCATTAGTTCTGGAGATTGGGCTATTGCGGAAATCGTGAAAAAGGCTGCATAGCAGCGCCACCTGTTGAGCGATTTACACCAAAAGTTAATCAGCACTAATTTATATCAGGGACTAACTGAATATAAATTTTTATTAAATTCCGTGCATTAGTTCTTGAGATAGAGCGCCCTCAAAATTTGTGTCACATACAGAGAGACTCACAGATGCACAGACTCACAGACAGACATTTTCTAAAAACATGTTTTTCGGAACCTCTGACCCCTAAAACGCGTAAATCCGTCGAAAACCGAAAGTTGAAAATTTTCACGAATCCAATACTTTCTTCTTGTTAAGATAGAAGAAAGTAAAAAAGAAAAAAAAGAATGAAACTCCGCAAAGATGTTATTTAATTCTTTTACGATTTCTTTACATTTGCTATGCTAATTTTTTACACAAAAATTAATAAGGATAGTTTTTTCTTACATTAAAAAGAAGGACATATCATATTGGTACTCATTATCACAAGTACTAAATATGATTTTACCAATTGGACTGTGCTTCAAAATTTAATATTTTTAATCTTTCTGTAAAAAAAAAAAAAAAAAAAAAAAAGCAATTTAACAAACGACCATTTGGAAAATGATTTTTTCAAAGACTGAAATTTAAGACATAAAAAATCGCACGGAGTTGATCCTACATTACGTACGCCATGAATTAAACATTAATAGTGTTATTACACGTAAAAATTGCAAGCGACAAAAATCGCCTGCGACTCGTACGTATTATCCACCTGAAACTTACGTGTTAGCCAAGCATTTCATTGGCTGTTCAGGAAAAGGCTTTTCCATCGCATAGATTTCCAAGAAATCTGACGACCAATTTTAAATGAAATTTCATTCTTAAATTTCTAAACATCCCCACAATATTACTTTTTACACCGTCGTATAGAGAAAAAAATGTACTTTTAAGTGCAATTTGTTTGAAAGCTGTATCTCAATTTGTTTCTGAGTTATTAATTTTTTTTTTTTTTTTTTGTAGTTTTATTACTTTTTTGTCATAGTGGCAACAGACGTATCCTTCTCCGTTGAAAGTAAAAGGAAATACAGATTACTGTATAGACCAATCAGAAAACGAATAAAATGCGGATTAAACCAATAAAAAGCTTCAGATATGCTTTTGATTTCCTACCCTGACGAGGACAATAACCATTTTTCCAAACGGTTAAAAAAAAAATTCCAGCTGAAAAAATTATTTTTGCTGTTTTATCTTTGTTTGTCGCTTATTAAGGCTGTTCTCAACTGCTCTGCTCAACAAGCGCAAAACGTTTTGACACATTTAAAAATTCATTTTTTAGCGGAAAGATATAAAATGGGAAGGCCTGGCTACGGAAGCGATTTGTAATCGAACTGTGATTTCTATTTTTTGATCAATAAATTACCTATTGAGTTATAAGCGATTTTGATCACGTGGCAAAGACGTTTTTGAACCTTTTTTGAGTGGTTATTTTTCTTTCGCGCGGAAATTCGATTTAAAACGACCATTTTGACACTATTTTCTGTAAGATCTATTGCGTTAAAAAAAAAAAAAAAAAAAAAAAAAAAAAAGAGAGAGAGAAAACAGTTCGATCACATAGTTTCTGAACAACAACACCTGCTACTTTCATACATTTCCGAACAAAAATAAATTAAAACTTATGTCATAAAGTTGCCCTTTTGGATTTTAGAACAGCCTTAACGACAATAAAGCCATGTTAGAATCCATATTTATTTTCAGTTATTATTTTAGTCGGTCCTATAAAAAAATACACCGAGTAAAGTGCATACAATTAAATTTAAATCTAAATATATGTATAAGACACAATTTTCGACCATAAACATATAAATGAAAGCTCTAAAGTTCATTGAGACGATTAGATGTGTAAATAATCCCAGTTCCTGCAACATTATCCAAATCACGTTTAATACGCGATCCCGCTTAATACGCGACTTTGGTCCACTCCCTTGAAACGCGTCTTAACCGGGTTCGACTGTATTTCCTCATGAAATAGTACCCTTTTTTGGAACTAGCATCCTGTCCCTTTTCCTTTCTAAAATGAATGCTACATTATTATCATTTTAATAATTAAGTCTTAAAAATGTATAATATGTTCCTAATTAGAGAGTTAATTGTTTAATAATTATTAATTTGAAGTAGTGCTAACTATTTAATATAAAATGCAGTTTAAATGTTAAATATCACTAGTATTTATAAAGTTTTACATAATTATTACAATATGAATTAATATAACATTATTGTATGATACTACCTAATGAAACTACTAATTTGCAGTTTTTATAATTTCTGTAATTACTAACTAATAATTATAATTTTATTAATTAAAGTGTAAAAACATAGATTATGTTAGCAATGAGTGGTTTAATTGTTTTGGAAACCTAAAACTCTTGGTAGCTATTTCGTATTTCAACGTTGGGAAAAAAATCATAAAAATCCGATTTAAATAAAAAAAATCAGATTTTTTTGACTTTTTTAAAAAAATCATGATTTTTTTACACCCTACATTTTAGTAAAATAATGACAACGATAATATAATTTAAGAAACTATCAATTGGTTGTTAGAACTAAGTTATATATTTCAAAATAATCATTAAACAAGTAATATAAAAATTTTGTTTTTAAAGTCAATTCCTACTTAGGTCACCAAAGAAAAATTTAATATAATCCCTTAAGCTAATATAAGTTTTTGTTGCATTAAAATATCTCAATTTGTTGTTTTTCTATAAGCAAGTAGGTTTACAATGGAATTCTATGGGAATTTGGCGAAATATTAGAAATATCGCCAAGTTGGCGTCACTTTTGGCGACTTATTTTGGACGCCAAATTTGACGATATATCGCCAAGTTGTCAACAAACTTGGCGGTATTTGGCGACAGAACAGGGTCCCCCCTATGGTAACCCCTTATTGAAAATACTTTCATTGACCTTCGATAACCAATGGCCGCCATTTTGTTTCCCATGCAAAACTAAAATTAATTAACACATACTGGACAATTGCACCATAAAATATTATAAATAAAGACAAAATCTTGCTTAATGGTGCACAAAATATGAACTTTAATAAGCTAAAAGTTAACTTCTACGTTTCGAGCCGTTTCTACAGCCGTCTTCAGGAAAATAGGATGATAAAAAGGCTCACAAATCAGAGACGAAAGCTTCCAGTGTAAGAAATAATTAGTCGAAACTTCGACTAGTAGTCGACAAAAAGTCGCCAAGTAGTAATACTAATGATATAAAGAGTCCTTGTAGCATTAAGGCTGCTGGAAAGGAAAGATTGTCTGCAATTGGAAAAGGAACTATTCGTTTTAAATCTTTTGCTGGTGGAAAATGTCAAGAAATTCAGCTGAAGGATGTCTGGTATGTACCTGAAGTCAACAAAAATTTATTTTCAGTTTTGGCTGCTCAAGACAGAAATCAAGACAGTGAATTTCGATCGACATCTACTGAATGTTGGTTAAAGATAAATGATCAAGTGGTACTATATGGAACACGCAATGTATCTGGATCTTTGTTTAAGGCAATAATTGAGCCAATCATGCCAAAGCAAATTTTAGAAATAAACAATACTGAGAAAAACGATTCTTTATTACAACTTTATCATGAAAGATGGGGTCATCAAGATAAATGTCACATCAAACAAAAGCTTGAAAAAGAGTTAGGAATCAAAGTTCAACTGGAAAATAAGTTATGTGAACCATGCATTTATAGAAAAGCACATCGATTACCTTTTGGAAACAGAAAGAACGCAAAAGAACCAGGTGAGCTTATTTCGGCTGATGTCTGTGGCCCGTTTCCTGAATCTTTTCAGAAGAAACGATACTTAGTTGTATTTAAAGATAGCTTCACAAAGTTTAGGTATGGTTACATGATAAGAGAGAAGTCAGAAGTCAATACTATGTTAAAACATATGCTTGCTCATGCCAAAACTATGGGATACAAAATTAAAGAATTTTTGAGCGATAATGGTGGAGAATTTGACAATAAAGAAATTGAAGGAATTCTACGTGAAGAAGGAATTACAAAAAGACCTACCGCACCTTTTACACCACAACAGAATGGATCAAGTGAAAGAGAGAACAGAACAATTGTTGAAATGGCAAGAACATTCAAATATTCGCATTCTGAAATTAGTTTTCCGGATGCAATGTGGGCCGAACTAGTATCTTTTGCGATATATATCCTAAATAGAACGGGAAAATCTTCAGTAGAGGGATTTAGTCCTTATGAATTGTGGATCAAGAAGAAACCTAGGGTAAAGCATTTACGTGTAATAGGTTCTACATGTTATGCTCATATTCCTGTACAAAAGCGAAGAAAAAGGGAGAAGAAAGCTATCAAAGGTTATCTTGTAGGTTACGATTCTGATGAGCGTTACAGAATTTGGATTAAAGAAGAAAACAGGATGATTTTTTCTAGAGATGTCATTTTTCATGAAAAATTGAATAAATGCGATAAATCAGTTCATTTACCATTCAACGACAATAAACGAGAAAATACAAGCAATCTTTCTAATCAGGGAAAGTATGAAGATGAACAACTTAAAGATGAAAAATAAGACGATATAAGTGACAGCGATGTTGATAGTGATGAAGAAGTTAAACCATCACATGATATGCAATTGAGAGAACGTGACAAGATCCGAAAGCCTGCACGGTTTGATGATTATATAATGGAAGCTGAGTCATTAATTTATGAAAATGAAAATCCTGAAACATACATAGAAGCAATCAACAGCAAGGAAAGTTCAAATTGGAAGAAAGCGATGGAGAATGAAATAAAATCTTTAAAAGAAAATGAGACCTGGGAATTAGTTATTTTACCAGAAGGTGCCAAAGCTATACCATGTAAGTGGGTTTATAGAATAAAAAAAATCCAGATGGCAGTATTAACAAGTATAAAGCCAGGCTTGTTATAAAAGGTTATAGTCAACGTCAAGGCATTGATTATATTGAAACTTTTAGTCCAGTAGCAAAATTAGAAACAGTACGAGCCGTATTGAGTATAGCAGCAGAAGAAAAAATGTATTTATCACAATTTGATGTATCTACAGCATTTTTGTATGGAGAATTAGAAGAAACAACCTACATGCAACAACCAGATGGATATGAGGACGGCACAAAGAGAGTATGCAAGCTCAAGCGAAGTTTGTATGGTTTAAAACAAGCTCCTCGTTGTTGGAATAAGTGTTTTGGTCAATTTTTATTAAAACTTGATTTCAAAGTGAGTGATGCCGATCCATGTCTATACATTCGAGAGAAGAATGGCAAAAAGTTAATTATAGCATTGTACGTAGATGATGAATTAATTGCTGCAAATGATCAACAAGAGTGCTAAATCTTCATTGAAAAGTTAAAAGCCAGATTCAAGATAGTTACTGGAAAAGCTTCTTGTTTTCTAGGGCTTGAAATTGAATATCAGAAAAACGGAGATATTACTATTAGTCAAAAAGGATATGCCAAGAAAATTCTTAAGAGATTTGGATTTGAAAATTGTAAGCCAGTAGCAACACCGATGTTAAAGGAATCAAGATCGCAAAATACTGAAGAATCTAAGAAAGTTGCCTTTCCATATAGACAAGCAGTTGGAGCTCTAATGTACCTAATGGTAGGAACGAGACCAGATCTAGCTTACAGCGTAGGAGTTTTATCAAGAACGCTAGAACACCCATCTGCTGAAGATGTAGTGAGAGTAAAAAGAGCTTTTCGCTACATATCAAAAACAAGAAATTTTGGTATTACTTATTGCGCAACAAATTCAAATAGAGTATTAAAGTGTTACAGTGATGCAGATTTTGGAGGATGCATAAAAACTGGAAGATCAACATCTGGGTCAGTGATAATATATGCTGGAGGTGCAATCTCATGGCGCAGTCAAAGACAAACCATCGTGGCTACTTCAACAACAGAGGCTGAAGTTATAGCAGCATCTGAAACAACTAAAGAAATTATTTGGCTCAGAAGATTGTATGAAGGAATAGTAAAACTAAAAGAAATACCTATTCTTCAAGTAGACAATAGTGCAGCTGTAAAACTTGCCCATAATCTAGAATGTCACAGGAGAACAAAACATATAGAAATAAAACATTTCTTCGTTCGTGAGAAGGTATTAAAAGGAAAGTTAGTTGTAGATCAAATTTCAATTGAGAAACAGATTGCAGATATTATGACCAAGCCGTTAGCCAAAACTCGATTACTAATATTGTGTGATCAAATGGGATTATCAGGCTAAAGACTAAATATGTAATTAACAAGGGAAAGTGTTAAAATATAGTTTATGTTTTATGTTAATTCATATTTTGTCTCACGTGAACTTAGCACACATGATATTGTGCATTGATTGGTTGTTCATTAGTAAATACAACTAAACTCGTTGTATCTGATAGAAAATGTTATAGAGATGTAATGGCTGTTCTGTTATCCATATTCAAGTTATTAAAATTCATTTCGTAAGTTTTCTTTTCTAAATAATGCGTTCCTTTCTTTCTTATTAATGTGTACTTAATTTAATTATCAATCGACTCAAAGCTATCATACTCTGCATATCAGAATACTAATAATTTTTAATAGAATAATGAGTATTTTATTAACGATTGAAAATTTGAACAAGATAATTATATAAATATATAAATAAACAAATATAGGGAGAGTGTGAACTAATAGTAGGAATTGAACAAAAAAATAAATATCGTCAAAACCCATTATAAAAAAATTTAATTCAAGCTAGAATAATTTAGTTTTACATTAAAAAAAAAGAAAAAAAAAAGAAAAAAAAAAGAAAAGAAAAGTAATAATAAAAGAAAAGAAAAAGATAGAAAAAAAAATTATCTAATCGAAAGAAATGTAATATAGTGTAATTATTTTATACAAACAACAATAGATGGCAGCACCAAAGTGAAAAATTGAAGAATTAGGAGAAGGTTTCAATCCCAAAACCAAGACTCCCTTATCATATTATGATAAGGAGGCCTTGGTCAAAACAAAGAAATTTAGTGATTGTTAAAATTGTGCATATAATGAAACCCAAAAAAAAATCGAAGAGGATTAAGAAGGAAAAGAGCCTGGCAAAAATTATAGATAGGAAAAAAATAAAGAAAAATCCCTAATAGCCTCCAGAAATAGTTCAAGTAGTTGTTTTTGCTTGGAATAAATTTACGCTTTTTCAAAATTCTTTTTTTTTTTCATCACTGATTACTCAGATCCAGGAAAATTTTTATTTATTCAAAATAATAGTAATAGCTTGTATAATTTTCATGCAATTTATATTAATATTGTTGAAATTTTTACTAAATAAAAAAATGTTTTCAAGTACAATGCACACGAACGTTAAACTTCATTTGTATCAATTTTTTCAGAAATCAATGAATTTTTAAATTATTGGTACTTTTTGAATGTGCGCAATTATTTTCTAAGCTTTTTGGTGCTGGTTAATACAATTTTATGCATTGAATAAACTACAAGCTCACAATGTTAAAATTTCAGAATTCATATTTAGTTTCATAAATCGCAGTAGATGGCAGCACCAAAACCTTTTATTTCTGAAATCTTGATGACAAGTTCGTTAGCTAGCAGCTGCTCTTCAATGGCCATAGAAAAAGCATCCGCATTTTTTAAATTTCTCATCTAAAAGTTAAATCTTTTAACTTCTTATTTTTTTATACTCTTCCTAAAAAAAATGTTTCTTTGATGTTTAATTGGTAAACTCTTTTAAAAATAATTTTATATTTTAAGCTTTGAAATTTTAGAGTATCAAATTATATATTTTGAATATATTTTACCAATTAAACAGGAAAGAAGAATAATCTAGAACCTTATAAGAAGAATATGTTGAAAAAAAGTTAAAAGTTTTTTTGATAAAAAAAATTAAAAGTACGACTGCATTGGAAGTCAGATGAAATTTGAAATCAAACTTGTAAAAAATATTTTTTTCCCCGCTCAACAAAGCGGAACTTTCTGATACCTTCATGGAGTCATTTTTATATGTTGAAGCAATTTGCATGGAATATTGAGATGATTTGGAATCGAATAACTTTTTTCATTTTCATGGTAATTTCTATCATGTCAGGGAAAGCAAATGGACGAGGGCTAGAGATCAGACGGGCTAAGCCCTAGTCTGTGTGCCCAGGGCAGGGCCGCACAAAGAGACCGCGGGCCCCGGTAATAATACCAATACGGGCCCCCAGCATAAGTATAATACAATAAAATCTGCTTAGACGGAAACGCAAATAAGTAGTAAAAAATTCCGTTTTATATAGCTTATTTTCATCTTAGAAAGAACTTTTGTCTTAACTAATTGTCTTGAAACAATTAAGGGGTCTCAGGACTCTTAAAGCTTTAAAATTTTCGAAATTTTAATTTTTTTAGATGTTAAACTTCTATCTTTTCTGAACATTTTTATATAATTGTTTCCATAAAATTCCCATTAGAACAGAGGTTATGGCTTTTAGAATTATACTAGCTCAATAGATGAAGCGGCGTTTCTGAAACTTTGAATTCATTTTTCTCCAAATGACGTTTTTGGGTATAACGCGCACGATATCGCAAAAACTTCTGAATATTTTTTCATAAAATTCTTAAAACATATGTTGCATGTTAGTCTGTATAAACTGAACCTAAAATTTTCCTTTTATTGTTAAAAAATATATTTTTTTAGGTGATTATATTGTTGAAATTTTCTAAATTTTGAATTAGCTAAATACAACTTCGTATTAAAAATATAAAAATGCTTTAAATATAAATTTATTTAGGTTCGGGTAATTATTACAATCTAAAGTATATATAGACACCAAAAGTTTCATTCTAGTTGCAAAATTTATTTTGTAATCCTGCGCGTAATCTGTTATGCGGTTTTTCTGCTCGTCAAATGTCTGACAGTTTGGAGCCCCCTGTAAATTCTAATTCTGCCTCTTGCAATTTTTTAAATATTTGAAATGGGAGAACATACGTGTATCTTTCATTTCCAATTAAAATTATGTCTTGAAATGAAATACTTTTTAAGATATTAAATCTTGAAAATGGTCTTTTTTTTTTTCTTTTTTTCCAGTTTTAAGAGTCCTGAGACCTCTTAAAAAGTATTAATAATAATGTTTGGTAATTTTTAATAAATGTTTGTAAATGTCGGTTGTTAAAAGGAATTAGATTACTCGATTTCTGACTGCTCTAACACTGTAGTTAGCTGACTCCAAGGCGTTCGCAATGCTTCTTCAGTGGGTTAGTGAAAATCGTGTGTTCAATGTTACTTTATGTTGGGGGGGGGGGGGGATATAATTTTTTTAATGAAACTCTTTGCAAATTAATGACAGGATTATTTCAATAACGCATTATTGTTTCCAAGCTCATTTTGAACCCTTTTGCAATTTGTACTGCTCTGTTTTTCTTCAACAGGGAAAAAGTTAAAACGCGTCACAACATTTTTGCAACACACACTTCCATGGTAAATGTCGGTTGTTAAAAGGGTTTAGAGCAGGGACGGCGAACATATGGCACGCGTGCCATAGGTGGCACGCCGGAGATTATTTTCGGCACGGCATAGACTCATGTTCTAAATTAAGATATTGCAGAGCTCCCGTGTAAAACAAGATAATTAACAAAATGGAACTTTTGATACAGACAATTTCAAATTTTGTGAAGAATATTGTAATTGTTTCCTGCTAAACAGCTGATTTGTTAAGAATGGAACTTCTGCTAACTTATGTGCAATATTTTTCCCTGATAGACTTTATTTTAGGACTTATGGCAAATAGTTTTCATTTTGTAAATTCAGATGTGAAAATTATTAAATTGATATATATTGTGTAAAAACTGTGTACTTCTATAAAGTTGTTGCAGTAAAATAATTTTTACAAAAATAAATAAATAAATAAGTAAAATAAATAAATAAATAAATAAATAAATAAATAAATCAGAATTTCTCTTTAAATGTCAGTTGCCACGCTTTACACCCCATCGTTTCATATAAATGAAAATGCACTATTTTGAATTGAGACTCGCTGAGTTTTTCTAGATTAGGTTGCTTGTTGTTGTCATACTACAAATTGAAGAAACTGAAATGTAACTTTATAAATCCCAATCTATCTCAATATTGAGTCAAAAAATTATATTGAAAGAATTAGGAGATTATCGGGAAATAACGACCATAAGCGAAAATTCCGATGGTGAAATGGAAGTTGGAATTTCGAATTCAATTCCATAGTAAGAAGTTTTTTTTTTTTAAAGAAAACATTTTGATATATTTTTTTTCTGATAGTTATTTAAATTTTTATTATTTAAATTTAATTTTATTTACTTATATATATATATATTTATTTATTTATTTTTTTTGGGGGGGGGGTAGAGGTCTGCACGGGCCGGAATTTCCAGGCCCGGGCCCGGCCCGGCCCGAAGGAAAGCTACTTTGGCCCGACCCGGCCCGGTGTAAAAATTGAAAGTTCGGCCCGAGCCCGGCCCGGCCCGTTTACATTTTTACCGTTCTCGGCCCGGCCCGGCCCGGCCCGTACAAAAATCAGTGAAAACAGGCCCGGCCCGGCCCGACTAAATTTCTACAAAAAATTCCGTTTTTTCTCGACATACAATTAAGATTCTTTTAATGAATACTACATGCATATTTATGGGAACATTTTACAGTATATTTTAAATTACTATGTGTTCGCAAAATAGAAAACACACAATAGTAAACGTTAACGATTACTTACAGTGTTTTAGTCAACGTTTCTACAGACGTTTCAAAATTTAAATAAGGGTTCATTAAAAGATTATTGTAGTTTAGAATAAAGGGTTAAAAAACATGATAACTTTTGAAGCTTATAATAAAAGTTGTGAAAATATTTCTGTCATTTTTAAGGCTTTTCTTAAATCTAAAGGAGCTACATTTTGATACATTTATGAATTCGTTTCTTTTCGGAAACGCATGAGATTGGCAGGTATTCTTATTCAGAAACCATGTAAATGCCGTTTTTTTTCTTAGATAAAAGTAATATATCTTTCAGAAAATACTGCCAAAGTTAGCGTTTTGAATCGAATTTCCGGAAGCGATAGCACAGGAAAGGAGAAAACGTACAGTCACGTGACAAGAGTCTCTGTTATCTCTGTACGTAATTTGTGAAAAATGGAAACGCTATTCGATCCCAAATGCCTTCAATACTCACGCCTGTCAATTTTATGCCTTTATAGTTAAAAATGAGTCAGAAAATGTGTCTGAGAGTTTCGCATTGTTGAGCAGTAAATATGAGAACCACCTTAAGGTACATTTCCAAAGATACTGTTAACAGAAGTTCATTATCGCTATTAATACTTTTACAAAACATAATGCCTGTCCTACACATCCTGAGAACGATTAAGACCAGCTCCGTCCCGGCACAAGTCTGCCGAAAAAATTAAACCCAGGATCAGGCATCATGTAACTGTACGATGCCGATCTCTACGATGGACATGTTACATTTCTGTATTGATGTTGTTAAACTCGCATCGGCTCGTAACGCACATTTATACTTCTCGAAAAAGTCATATTCATTGGAAATGACCTCGTATTTTATCTGCTCCTCTCAAATTCTTATATCGGGCCGACAGGCCCGATTAATTTTTTTTATCGGCCCGGCCCGGCCCTTCAGGCCCGTTCAATTTTTTTGCCGGCCCGGCCCGGCCCGTTCAATTTTTTTGCGGGCCCGGCCCGTTGAAAAAATTGTCCTAATTCTGCCGGCCCGGCCCGGCCCGGCCCGTTTGAAAATTCTTCTCCATTCCGCCGGCCCGGCCAAGCTCGGGCCCGTGCAGACCTCTGGGGGGGGGGGGGGGGGAGAATAGGCATGAAAAATATGAAAAAAATCAAGTAGAAACCTGTTGTTATGTGTCTCCAATCCAGCTGGCATTCTCATAAGGAAAAACTGGAATACGAAGCTGATCTGAATTATTTGGCATCTAAGACGTAACAAGAGAAGTAGGATTTTGTAAAATACTTAAGTATGTTACAAAATGTTACTTATATATTTTAAATTCTAAAATCGGTATTTTAATTAATTTTGCCGCTTCGATCCACTAAATTTGTTGGCACGCTGTGATCATTTAAAATATTTTTGGGGAAAAATTGGCTCGCGGAGCGAAAAGGTTCGCCGACTCTGGTTTAGAGCAATGTTTCTAACTGCTTTGCGCTGTCTCCAAGGTGTTTGCAATGCATCTTCGGAGGGTCCGTGAAAATCGTACTTGCAGTGTTAATTTTTATCTTGGTGGTAGGGTAGGGGCATATAATTTTTTTTAATGCAACTCTTTGAAAATTAATGACAAAAATATAACGCATTCTTGTTTTTTTAATTTATTTTGAACATTTTTGCAACTTAGACTGCCTACTCATCTTCAACAGGAAAAATATTAAAACGCATCACAACATTCTTGCAACACTCTCTATGGGAAATATCCATTGTTATCGACCCCTTCCTGCATGTTTTTTTTCCTGCAGACAAAAAAATTTAAAAGTTTGCTAAATAATAATGTAGCATGATCAGAAATCACTCAAAATTCAAATATTTCAAATGCGCCTTAACTTAAGGCCAATTTAAGTTCGTGCCATATATGTCATACATTAGCATGCCATGCATTAGCGACTACATTTCCATAGTTGTGAAATTAGCATTAAAACTTGCATGCATCTCTAAAAACTTCAAAATTAATAGAGAAAGCGCTTATGAAATATATTTGTGTGTGTGTGTTTCAGTCTACAGTAATTGAGACATATATCGGCTATCTAAAAATGAATTTACAGTAACTGATACATATAGCGTTAATTGAAAAATGAATTTACAGAAATCGATCGATGTATCGTTTATTGAAAAGCTACATTTTACAGTACCTAATACATATTTGGTTTAAAACTACAGGCTACAGTAACTGATACATATTTTTAACTGAGAACTTCAGTTTGCAATAACTGACACAATGTTGTTGAAAACTACAGTCACTGGATGACCCTCCACCCAGTGTGAAACTTGGCAAAGCAATTTCGGTCTTTGTTCCAGAGTTGGGCAAATTTGTAATTGAAATTATCTGCAATGTAATTACAATTTAATCTTATGTAATTAAGTGTAGTTATAACCACGTGTCCTAAAAAATTCTTTCAGTACTGTAGACGGAACCACACCCCCATTCGAATATTTGACAAAATTTCCATGCTTGAATATGTGTAACTATCATCGATTACATACAATTAAATTGTAAGATAATTGCAATTACAAATTTGCTCAACTCTGCTTTGTCCAGATAAAAAGTCTCTTCGAACTTTTGATGGTGAATAAACAAATACACATTTCAACCACTATGGAAAAACGCAACCTGTCAATGCACGGTGTGACATATATGGTACGTACCGATTTTTACGTACGACATACTCTAGCGTTTCTACAATGTCTTACCACGATGATATATTATTCACAAGATACTTAGAAACACAGCTGTATTTTTTTCACTCCAGCCTTCTTCTTTATTCCACACACACACACACACACATAAAAAAAAAAAAAAAAAAAAAAAAAAAAAAGCAATTTAACAAATTACAACGACCATTTTTCAAAGACTAAAATTTAAGACATAAAAAATCGCACAGAGTTGATCCTACATTACGTACGCCATGAATTAAACATTAATAGTGTTATTACACGTAAAAATTGCAAGCGACAAAAATCGTCTGCGACTCGTCAGATTTCTTAAAACTTACGTATTATCCACCTGAAACTTACGTATTATCCAAACATTTCATTGGCTGTTCGGGAAAAGGCTTTTCCATCGTCAGATTAGATCCATTTTAAATGAAATTTCATTCTTAAACTTCTAAACATCCCACAATATTACTTTTTATATCGTCGTATAGAGAAAAAAAATGTACTTTTAAATACAATTTGTTTGAAAGCTGTATCTCAATTTGTTTCTGTTTTTTTTTTCTTTTTTTTTTTGTAGTTCTTATTACTTTTTTGTCATAGTGGCAACAGAAGTATCCATCTGTGTTGAAAGTAAAGGGAAATACAGATTACTATATAGACCCATCAGAAAACGAATAAAATGCGGATTCAACCAATAAAACGGCTCAGATATGTTTTTGATTTCCTACCCTGACAGAGGACAATAACCATTTTTCCAAATGGTTAAACAAAAAAAAAAAAATCACTATCGAGCAACACAGAGTAACAACTATAAATTTCTCAACGTTCGCCTCTTTTTTGGTTCCAAAATCCGCTCGCAAGGAGGCAGCACCTGTTTGCATCACATGCGTCATCCACTGACGTATTAAACGAACAAGAATGGAACTTCTGCTATTAAAAACAACTGCATAACTACAGTAAATTCAGTATGTGCCATATATGTCACAGTATGCAGGAAGGGGTTAAAAGGGTTTAAAACAGTGTTTCTAACTGCTCTACGCTGTCTCCAAGACTTTCATAATGCATCCTCAGGGGGCCCGTGAAAATCGTGCTTTCAGTGTTATTTTTATCTTGGTGGGGGGGGGGGGGACATATATATATTTTTAATTTAACTCTTTGAAAATTAATGACAGAAGTATTTCAATAACGCATTCTTGTTTCCTAACTTTTTTTGAACACTAATGCAATTTATACTGCTCTGTTTTTCTTCAACAGAGAAAAAGTTAAAACGCGTCACAACATTTTTGCAACACATGCTCTATGGTAAATGTCGGTTGTTAAAAGGGTTTAGAACAGAGTTTCTAACTGCCCCAACACTGCGGTTCGCTGACTCTAAGGCGTTCTCAATGCATCTTCAGGAGGTCCGTGAAAATCGTGCGTTTAGTGTTATTTTTTATCTTTGGGAGAAGACATATTCAGGTTGGTTCAAAAGGTCGTGTCTAAAAGGCACGTGTGGGTGTGTCAAGTCATGAAGAGCAAGAATTACATAGGAACTAGGGGTCGGAAACGCGATTGTGCCCCTGTACCATGGCTACCGCGATCCCCGGCCCTAAACTCCCTGGATGGTGTACGAGACACCCGTTCCATCGGCCATGGACCACATGGCACGAATCACTGAAGTGGCGGCACGTGTCCGGGGAACTCCTGGTCAATTGGAAAGTGTTCGTGATTCCATGCGGCGTCGATGTGTGTCATGCATCACGGCTAATGGAGCACATTTTGAGCATTTGTTATGAGTTGTAACATTTTTCATTTGTATTTTGAACTTCGATAAAGTTTTTTGTAAAACAAAGGTCTTTTTACACCTATTAAAGGTATATATAAATATTATACAGACATACATACAATAAATACAGTAAACCCAACTGGAGTGAAAAATTAACCAGAGCCAATTTTAATATATATTGTGTATGTGTGTTTTATTGTCTTTTTACACCATTTGTTATCTTTTCTTTGCGTCACAGTCACGATCGTGTTTCCGACCCCCAGTTCCTGTGCAATTCTTGCTCCTCGTGACCTAGCACACCCACACGTGCTGTTTGGAAATGACCTTTTGAACCACCCTGTATATGCTTTTTTTTTATGTAACTCTTTGAAAATTAATGGAAGGGCTATTTCAATAACGCATTCCTGTTTCCTAACTTATTTTGAACAATTTTGCAATTTATAGTGCCTACTCATCTCCAAAAGGGGAAAAGTTAAAACGCGTCATAACGCTTTTTGGAAGACTCTCTATGGTCACTTGTTAACCCTTCACTGCACGATTTTTTCTATTTTTATGAAAAAAATTATTTGAAATCTATATATCGGTCTAATAATGGGAAAAATAGTAAAAAAAATTAAATTTGAAATTTTAAGCTAAACTTTAATATTTTATGTCGTGAATCATATGTACACAGTTAGGGTTTTTAAATATTGTATTGCTATATTTTACAACTAAATGAGCTTAAATGAATTAATTTTATCTGCTCAACACTCTGCAACTTTTTTTACATTAATATTTTTAAGTATTCAGTAAAAATAATGAAAGTAAATTTTACCTTAAAAGTTTGATCGATTATTTTTTTTTCCGAAAAACAAATTCTAATTTTTTTTCAAATGCAGCCATCTGACATGAACAAAATAAGTGTTATTCCATTCTTTGGACTGTTCTTGATCAGGGATAGAGGTCGTATTGGCCAAATTCATGGCACATAATAAGAATTACAGTGTTTTTAGGTATGTGCCAGATGTGGCACGTCGAGCAATGAAGGGTTAAAAGGGTTTAGGACAGTATTTCTAACTGCTCTAACACTGTGGTTTGCTGACTCCAAGGGGTCCGCAATGCATCTTCAGCAGGTCCGTGAAAATCTTGTGTCCAATGTTATTTTTATCGAAGGAGAGCGCGGCATATACAGAGTATCCCAGCTAAGATGTTACAAACTTCGAGGAGAGGTAGAGTACATCTAGACCACTCGGAAACACATAGGAATGCCGGGTCGGAAACTCTTTCCTGACCCAGTAAGGGTACTGACACTGTTGCCAGTGGGCTACTTTTTTTTTAAATTCAGATTTCTTGATTGGCACCAGTTTTTTGAAATAGTAAAATTCGCCTTATTCAATAAAATAATAATTAAGGCTAAAAGAAGGGGAAATTTACCATTTCAGAAAACTGGGACCAAACAAGAAATCTGAATTTAAAATAACATTCAATTAATTTAAAAAATCAAAAAACCCGACTGCGTAAAAAGCGAACTAATTAATAATTTCTTATAAATGTGAAACTATTTTTTATATTACTTACCTATTTTTTTTATTTTCTTGTATTGATGACTTTTAAGTTGTGTTTAATTGTTAGTTCCTGTCTATAAACGCGGTTTTAATGAGTCCTATAGGTGTCTATGAAGGTTAGAGTTATAGTAAAGCTAGAGATCCTACCTAACTTCCAGGTTGTGTAATATTTAAACGGAGCTTCTGACTGTAAATGAAACATCGTCTTCATTTTGAAAGACCTATCCAATGATATGCCACTCAATATGGTGCGTAATTTTTTTTTCGTCTTGGCCGCCATTTTGAATTTATAAAAACAAACCTAGCCTATAATCACCGGACGATTAAGACGAATTGATAGAGATCTCATTCATTAAAATCCGTCCAGCCGTTGGGATGTTTCGAGGGTATAAAGAAATCCAGATACGCGTGAAACACATAACCCTTCTTGGCAGTCGGGTAAAAAGTAGACCACAGGCAACACAATGCCCTTACTAGGCCAGGAATGCGTTTCCGACCCGGCATTCCTATGTGATTCCGAGTCGTCTAGGTGTGCCTTACCACCCCTCGAAGTTTGTAACATCTTAGCTGGGACACCCTGTATATGTATATATTTTTTTAATACAACCTTTTGAAAATTAATAACACATTCTTGTTTCAAACCATATTTTGAACAACTTTGCTATTTAAATTTCTTACTCATATTCAACAAGTAAAGAGTTAAAATGCGTGGCAGCATTTTTGGAACACTATGTTAAATGCCGGTTGATAAAAAGGTTTAGAACAGTTGTCTTAACACGTTTGGTTCGCAATGCATTTACAGGAGGTTCTTAAAAATCTTGCTTTCGACGTAAAAACACCAACGACAAAAGAAAAATTCTGAGCAGGGCTTAGTTTGCGCCGGAGCCCACAGAAGCCCAGCTCCGGTGCTTCTCTGTTTTTAGTAAATATTTAAATTTTGGTCGGAATTCACCGGATCTCATAAATACGGGGCTCCGGAGCCCAGTGCAATAGCGCTTCTGAAAAACCGAAACCTAACTTACTCTTTCCTTTCCTTCCCATCTCCAAGCTTTTGCATTCTTTTTTATCAAAACACTTACGCTCGTATTCATGAATAACTTCGACCGAGAGTTAAACCGCGGGTTCAGTAACCCCAGGTTGGTATTTTCAACCGGGAGTTGAAAACTCGTATTCACCGTTTACTTCGGATGAAAAGTTACCCAACTCGGGGTTTCTCGACCTAGGTTGAACGAAATGTGTTTATTGGTTAAAAAAATCACATGCCTTGTTCGGTTTCGCGTCGAGACTTCGTTTATTTATGTTTTGAAAGAAAAACGCCGATTAAAAAGAAAGAAAGAAAGAAATGGACGGTTCAATGTAGTTTTTTTTTTTTATCCCCGCAAAATGTATGGACAAAATAAAAACCTGTAATTACTAAATATGGATCAACTTAATTTAATTTCTTGAAAGTTTTAGTATTTTTTAAACAATTATTTTTTTTTAATTTATTAATGAGTTAGGTTAATGATATGAAACGTGTCAACTGCTAAAATAAATGTTAAAAGGTTCTTTTTCAAAATAAATTTTCGCATAGTTGCTAAAAAATGGAACTTGATTTGGGCCAAAACTAATGAAACTTGATTTGAATAAAAACTAAAATTTTATTTCAACAGCAATTATGATGATTTCTATTATTAATAGCTCTAGTTAGCAATTAAACAATTTCTGATAATGAAAATATTAAAATGGAGAAAAAGGGAAAAAAAATTAAGAAAGTAGTCTGTTGTACTTTATATATACTATTTCTTTTTTTAGTATAGATGGTATCCCAGATGTATTAATTTTATTGTTTGGATTTTCAGCGAGCTAATTAAAATGTTTAATTCTAATTAAATTAGATAGTAATTAATATTCCAGGTTGACAGGAAAAAGTAGTGAAATAATATTAACAGAACTGCAGAAAAAGCGGAACAGGTGATCCTAGCGGTGCCCTGGCACTAGGTACCAAGCCGCAGAGGCGCATATATTTATCACTTCCGAGCGATTGATAAACATTTTTCATTTAACTAGTCGCTAAATAAAACTCTATACTTCCTTTAAGTTTAAACTGTGTGCAGTGCCGATATTTTATAAGATATTATTTTAAGGAACACAAATATTTTAAACTTTTTAAGAGTACTAGTGTATAGTGTATGAATTTCCATTCAACACATATAATAGAATAAGGCCTTTCCTAAATCATGATAAATGTATTCTGAATACTATCTGGACAAATAAATGTGAAATATCACAGAAAGTTGAATTTTTATCGACCAGCTTTTAGGACCTATCCCCACCTCTTCCCCCCCAGCCATTTGTATGAGAATATTTCTATTATCATATTTACAAGATCAAAGCTATTCACTTGATTATCTTTGACTATTTTTTGATAAATTAGCCTAATAATTACGATATATTATTACATGCATGAAGACACTTGTTTTTGGTTGCAGTGTTGCATTTGAAAAAATGTATTTATTTAGAAAATGTTATTTTATTTTCTATATTTTTCCCAGCTTCTTAATTTCATATTTTTAACTCATTTAGATATCACTTCATTAGATGTAATAAGAATCTCATTTAGAATAGAAATTAAAAGTGAGATTTTTTTTTTTTATGATGACTGATTAATGATAGATTTCTAGACTAAATAGGCAGAGTAATGATAGTTTGTAATCTAACAAAACAACTCAAATTAATTATTAATAATTTCATATAATTTTACATTATCTAATAAATAAAATAGCTGTCTGTTGTTTGTGAATCAGTGGAGAAAAACAAGTTCCCATTTGTACCACCCTACCCATTCCCTCTATATTTTTCTCTTTTTTGGTGTCATTCTTTAATTTAAGTAAATTAAACATTTCTGAAGATGCTGTGTAAGATTTAGAAATAAAAAGAAAGTTTAAAGTACATATTACCAAAAATAGAAGAATATATGTAATCTCATACATACACATACATATATATTATCTATACATTTTTTGACTGGTTTGTTTATATTTTTACATTATATCTCCTTCATTACATCTTGAATTGTTTGCTTTCATAAATACTCATGATCACGAAGAATTTATTTACCTTAAAAATAGTCATCATAATAAGCATAATGCAAGGGCTGATAAAAATATTTTTGGTGTGGGGTTATTTAAAAAAAAAAAAGGAAAGTTTTTTTTTTTTTTTTTTTTTTTTTAGCGTATTTCAACCCTTTAGTAATTTATTTTAAGTTAGCTGTCAATTAAGAAGCAAAAATTATAAGTGATCACTAAAAAAAGTCACAATTTCAGGAGGTAACATTGAAAAGTTATTCATTTTAGGATTTATTATTACTATTATTATTTTCGTATAAAATAGTACTAATGCAATATTTTATATTATGTATAATTTTGAAATTAAAATACAGTTGAAAAATAAATGCAATAAAAATAAATATGTCAAATTCCACAAAAATTGAGAAACATACGTAGAAGCTTACAAACAATCGTAAAAAAAATCAATAAAGAAATAAAACTCAAATTGTTTAAATTTTAAGTTAAAATATCTAATTTATAGATCTGATTTATATTTATCTCAGTTTGTACATAAACAATAATATATCTTTTACACAATAGACCCAAAATTTAATTTTAAAACATTCTATAAGTACTGATCAAAAATCTACAGAAAATCTATGGATATTCTAAGATAATCTGTGTATTTCTTTACTTAAACAAAAATGCAAATTAGCCTGAGTCTCACATTTTAATTAGAACTTATGCAAGAATGGCGTTTATTTCGGTCCTGTTAAAATACATTTGTGAATTTTTTAACATCAAAATTGCAAAAAATAAATGACTTTAAACGCGACAGTTGTTACTTTAGAAGCAATTATTCGGCTGTTTAAGTAATATTGGCTATTTTTAAGGCAAATAAATTTTTCGCGACCACGCGTATTTATGTAAACAAACAATTCAACATGTATTCAATATATAAGAGGCTATATACATAAATATAAACAAATCAGATAAAAATATTGAAGATAATTACGTATATATGAGATTACATACCTTTGCATAATGTTATTCCGTTTTATTTAATAGTAGAACTTCTATATTTTACACAGCACATTCTATCAACCATTCTAAAATGGCGGTCCTCTTTCTCTCCTTCCTCACTCTCACCGCTTGTTTTTCGTTAAATACGCATGCTCGGTTGAAAAATCCTGGGTTGAACCACCTGTAGACCAAGGTTGGGTTACTGAACCCGGCGTTAGATTTTAACCTCGAACCGGTTCAGTGGGGTTGACGGTGAATGCCATTTGAGTTTTCAACCCGGGTTTTCTGCATAACTCCAGGTCGAAGTTATTCGTGAATACGAGCGTTAGATGTGACATAATGTGTCGCACACGTAGGAGATGGAGATAAAACGAACTCAGTTTTTTATATTAGTTTTAGGCTTGGACTGACTTGAGCTCAATCTGTCTTAGATTCAAAATTTTATTTATTCGTGTATAGAAAAAAAAAATTCCTCCTTCAAAATCACGTATTATATTCTATTTAAAACCATTTTAATGCTATTTTGATCAAAATGAAGGGAAAACAGAAATCGTGTTTTTCTATTCTAGTGATATTTGCAAATTTATGTCTGGCATTGATGGCGGCGACATGTTTATACGGCACCTCTCAATAGACTGAACAATGAATTTTCTTTCTGTTCGATTTTCTTTTTTGACAGTAGGATAATTGTTAATTGGCTGTTTTTTTATTATTTAGATATCTAACCTGAAAAGAATATTTTCTGTTTTCAGCCAACGAGCATCAGCTGCATGTTTTATTTGTTTGAGGTTTTTAATCGTCTATTGCGTACGAGTATAAAAATCACGTTAGTGATTTTTCTATTTATTTTGTATCATGAACGCTGCCCATGATAAGGCATTTACGAAGCACATTTACGAAGTCACCTTCATTTGTAAGTAGATATAATTGCATGCAATGTACTGCTATTCTGATAGAAAGTAGTCAAGCAGTGTTTTCCCCTTTTCTATAAAAGCATCGAATTTTTCCGATAACGGTGTCAAATGTTTAATTTAATCTGATTTTCAGGGACTCATCACAAAAGATTGTAATGCCGAAGGAATCGATTAAGGTTTAAGATATGCACCAGGTAATTGAAAAACATTGTTCCATTCTTCAGCATATAAATATTAATTTCTGTAAATTTCATGCATTTTTTCATAAAAATGCACAGCTGCGAACTATCCCCTTTTTTGTGTTAACACTATTTCCGAATCGTAATCCTTACCATATTTCATCGGAGAATTCTGCAATTAATTAACATTAACTAAGAAGTGGGATAGTTGATAGCTAAGTATATGCTGATAGATATATTTAAAAATTTTATTTTGCTAAAAAAAATGCTTTAAATTTTGCAAATAATGTATAAAATATAAATATGGAGATTGAAGTGACACAGGGGGAGGGGGGCGGACGGTACAGTTGTTAGTACCGGTACCACAGAATTTTAGGGTTCCGGTACTTTTTTTGTTAGAAATTAAGCCCTGATCCTGAGAGAAATCTTGCGAGTAAAAGGAAAGGAAAAACTAAAAAATAGTGTCAAAAACGCAAACTTTCTGACATATTTAAAGGCTCAGTTTTAAACGTAAAAGCATTTACAGGCATATAATTATTGAAGTGATTTGTGCTTAAAATTTTTCTTTTTTAGCTTAAGATACGTGAATTACATCTTGGGTTATAAGCTATTGAATTCTCAGGACTGCACTTTTTGTCCCCCTTTGCTGCGCTGTTGCGTCTGGAAACACCAACTTCGACAGCATTTTCTGAAAAATCTTCTGCCTTTTCTGAAAAACGGAAATAACAATTGCAAATTAAAATTCTAGCGCTGTATTCACCTTGAGTTAAATAATTGACGATGGGAAAATTTCGTGATAGAATTAAAGAACATGAAGCAGATCTCAGATTAAATAGACACCATGCGGCATTATCAAGATTAGCTCAAACTCAACCTATAAAAATAGATTTTAATAAATCAAAAATTATCTTTCGAACAAATAATTACTACGAAGCCACCATAAGAGAATCAATTGAAATAATTGCTAATAAAGATACAACTTGTAACGATGCACTGTCATACGATATCCATAGTGTATGGAGATATTTGCTGCATAATAGATGAAAGCTCGTTTTGTTGAAAATTTGAATAACTTTATCTGGCACTTCATTTGACGTATAACATTTAAATGTAAATTACAATGTTTTCTTCTGGACAATTCCCGAATAAGCGCAAAGAAAATAATAACAACATTTAAATCCCCCTGAAGACGGCCTTGTAATGGTCGAAAACGTTCTAGGTTTTTCTGACGTATTTTGAGATATTTTAAATTTGTATATTTTATTTTTGCATCTAAAAATAATTTTTGTATAACTATTAACGGAAATAACAGTTCAATTACACAGTTTTTTAATAAAAGAACCTGCCAATTTGGTACGTTTCCGATCAAAAATGAGTCAAAAAATGTGTCAAAAAGTAGCCAGTTTAGATTTGAGAACAGCCTTAAATCCTGCAGGTCCACTAAGACAGGAGATATAAGAAAAGGGGTCCGTAGTAACTAAAATATTATTATTAGTAGTAAGATCTCAACAGTGGCTGAAATCATACGTCACTGTTGTCGGCCTAACAAAGCTTTCAATGGATATCTTCGAATCTTGCTTAGCTTGTGTAAATAAGGGTTATGTTTCCTTAGAAAGAGCACCACGGAGGGCAACCTCCTGCCTCTCTTTCGGCATAATGGCGATTCAAGTGCTGAATACTCCACCTGGTGAAGAAAAGATGTAAGTTCTCGCTTCAAGAAAGTAACGTGCAAGCACATTACATGATAATGTATTTTTAACTTGTTCTTAATCACTCACAGTTTCAGATTTCATGTGATATCAGTTTTCTATGTTATAAGACAAGGTAAAATTTATCTGAATTTAAATCTGTAAAACTTTAAAACACGTTTACAATAAATAATGATTTCAATAGCCCCTTACCATTAGTTAAAGGGGCAATTTTCCTGTACCGACGGCTCCGATTAGCGCCATCTATAGACACTTTTAAGTCCCAATAGCCCTCGCTCAAATTGATCGTTACAAAAACACCGACACCACACCGTGGTAACAAAGAGTTTTAAGAAATGCTACTTCATATGTTAAAATGGAAAATGCAAAGTGGAATATCAAATTCAACAAAATACAGGCACTCCCATGTAACAGAAACTAGTTAGCAACTCTATCTACAAGTCATTTAATTTTGCTTTTGCTTTTCCTTATTCATTTATGTATTAGGTTAGATGGGAGATTTTGTATTGAAAATTAAGAAAGTATTTCTAGATAGTATTACTTATTGGGACATTTTATTTCGCTAATAAGCCTTGAAAAGGGTAAATTTAGGAGCTTGTTATCTCCATAAATTTATTCACGGAAGAAGCAATTTCATATGTTATTTCACTTTTAAGGCTGTTCTGAAATCCAAAAGGCGCTACGTTCTAACACATTTCTGAATTCATTTGTGTTTGGAAACGCATGAAATTGGCAGGTGTTCTTTTTCAGAAACTATGCAACTGAATGGTGTTTTTACAGTTTTTTGGTAAAGGCAGAAGATCTTTTAGAAAATACTTTCAAAGTTGGAGTTTTGAACCGAATTTTCAGGCGTGACAGCGCGGGAAAAAAGAAAATCTTGCTGTCATGTGATATTACTCGCTTATAACTTGATAAGTAATTCATTTATCCAAAAATGGAAAATACCATTTGATTCCAAATTGCTTCAGTAGTCAAGCCAGCAAATGCCAGGTTTTTTGCGTTTACAAATGAGTTTCTAAATGTGTCAGAAAGTTTCGCGTTACGGGGCGGGGGAAAATATTTTTTTGCGATTCATTGAAGACAAACATAGAAGATTCAAATTTTAAAATTAACGGATTGTTTGTTTGCTTAAGACAGTTCTAAAAAAAGAAAAAAGTAAAATTAAAGGATGGTTTTTTTTTTAATCTTTTCAAATAAACACTCAAAAAAGGAGGTTATATAGGTTTACAAGGCTTATATATAGGAAATGATGTTCGATATTTTTAATAAATAATATGGCAAAGCAAAATTCCGCTATGCAAGAATTAAATGTGACGATTCTTTTGTTTGTTTGTTTGCTTTCTTAAGGCGGTTCTCAAAAAAGAAAATTAACGGATGATATTTTTTTTATCTTTGCGAATAAACACTGGAAAGAAAGGAGGTTATATAGTTTTACAAGGCTTATAGGAAAGGATGTTCGGAGTTCTACATTAAAAAAAAATCGTTCATATGGCAAAGCATAATTTCGCTATGCGAGAATCAAATTTGATGATTCTTCTCTTTGTTTGCTTAAAACGGTTTTCAAAAAAGAAAAAAAAAATCCCGTTCAACAAAGCGAAACTTTCTGTCTCATTTTTAATCATAAAGATACGATTCTTGAAGATATGATTATTGACGTGATTTTTAATTGAAAAGTTTTCTTTTTGCATTTCCCGTTAATGAATTACATTAATGGGATATATTAATACATTTTGAGTTATAAGCGATTATTGTCTAGGACTGCAATTATTTTTCTTGCTTTTCTATTATATATTATATCCTGCGCTGTGTCGTCCAGAAATTTGGCTTAAAACGCCAGTTTAGAAGTCTTTTCTGAAAAATCTTCTGCCTGTATCGAAAAACGGAAAAAAACAGTTACATTACATAGTTTCTTAATAAGTGCGCTGTCCAATTTGATATGTTTGCAAACAAAAAATGAATTAAAAAATGTGTCAGAAAGTAGACAGTTTGTATTTGAGAACTGCCTTTACGCGCCAAGAAATCGACAAGGTTTTTCATTTACTTATGCATTTGGGACATCTTCAATTACAAGGAGGAATCAAATATCAATAAAAAAATTTCATGCTTATTGTCATAGCAATTATGATAAATTCCTTAAGATCTAAAAAGTTGTCTGACATCGTTATGTACTTCATACATTTTCATTTATTTAATCGCTAGCATTTTGAAAAAAGAAAAAAACACAAAATACTTAGTGCGATTACATAAAGTATAATTATAATTTTTTCAACTAATAAAAATGTCAAAGCTATTGAAATTTGGCGCAGATTGAATGTACAATCCAAAAATGGTTCAAGTATGTAAGTAACACAAGTTGTTTAAAAATGGCCTTGAAGAAGGTGAAACAAATCATCCATTATGGAATACCGGAGAAAAAAGTGAAACTGATGTGGAAGAAAATGTGTAGATGTTTTAAAAAAAAGCTAACTCGAATAATAATTCTGGTGTAATTTTCGTAAATACAGTCGAACCTCTATTTAACGAAGTCGCTAAATCCCGGAAAAAAGTTCGTTATATGGAAAATTCGTTAAATAGAGATTCACCTTTTAAAATACTACTTTAAACTACATAAAACAGATTTTAAATTCATAAACATTAAATATTTTTATTAAAAGTAACTAATCACATTTTTTTAATAAATTATATCGATTTTTTTTATTTATTTTACCCACCAATTTCCATCATCAATTCATTTTTTCTATGTGTTTAAATCTTTGAAATCTGCAAGGAAAGCAAAACTTTGTCAGGTAATACACTGTATTTTCTGTTTAAAGAAAATAGTTTTACATTAAAATTAACGAATTTTAATGACCTTATCATATTTATTATTATTATAACAAATAATTTTAACCATACATTAACATATGCGTCCTTAAATTTAGTTTTTGAAGAACTCTGTTAATTTTTTCTGAGTTTTTTCTTTTAAAAAGTGCTTTCTCTCATAATACGTCTCGCATCTTTGCAATGTACCAAAAACCCCTTCATGCGTATTTTCTTCTAACTATAATAGTGAAATACAATCATCAATCAGCACATCATGATTAATTTCTTTTTTTTTTCGTATGTGTATCCACATTTTTTTAAGTTACTCTAAGGGATTATCGTCTTCGTCCTCAGTACTTGACGAATTCTCACTGCTGACAAAGAAAATGCCTGGTAAAATCAGTTCAAGGCCATTGAACATCATAAAATCTGTTTAAAGAAAGAATAAGTTTGAAATGTCCAGAAATATTTTGAGAAATGGGAAGAAAAAAAAATTTAGATCACAAGAAAAAGTTCGTTAAATAGAGAATGCACTTCGCTATTTGGAGGTTATTTTACGAAGAAATTCGCAAAATGTTCTTGGCTCCAAGGAAAAGTTTGCAAAGTAGAGAAATTCGCAAAATAGAGGTTCGTTAAATAGAGGTCCAACTGTAATATTTGAAAAATAATCTATTAAAAAATACTTTCTTATTATTTTGATCTACCCCCCCCCCCCCCCTCTCTCTCTCTCTCTCCCGTATAACTAACTAATTGTTCGCTCATGAAAATCTTTCGTAACTGTTGAATCCCAAAAATCGGCTCAAATTTCCAACGTTTTTTAAAAGCATCTTTGCCTTCATAAGAGAATGGGAAATTGCCCGATTTCTTAGTATCTGAATAGAACTTGCAAATTTTAAGTTTTTCTAATACACCAGCAAATTTTACGCGTTTCCTAATTACAAGGATGAATCAAATATAAAGAAGACTTTCTTTTAATAAATACAATGTATTTATATACTTATTGCCATTGCAATTGTGATAAATTGCTTAAGGTTTGAAAAGTTGTCTGACATCGTTATATTATTCTTACATTTTCATTTATTTAGTCGCTAGCAGCATTATGAATATACACAAAGTACTTAGTGCGGTTACACAAAGTATAATTATAATTTTTCAACTAATAAAAATGTCAAAGCTCTTGAAATTTGGCGCAGATTGAATATACAATTCAAAAATGGTTCAAGTAGGTAAGTAACACAAGTTGTTTAAAAATGGCCTTGAAGAAGGCGAAACAAGGCGATCCATTATGAAATAACGGAGAAAAAAGTGAAACTGCTGCACTATGCAAAATCTGACAAAGTTCTGATAATTTTTGGGATCTAGGGATATTTAAACAATAAGCAAAAGTGAAACTTCTTAATTTCTTGTTATCTAAATAAAACTTGCAAATTCAAAAATTTTCGAATTTAACTCCAAATTTTACGCATCTCCCAATATGTTGAAGAAGTAAAAGAAAGCTATCTAGAAAAGTAATTTTGGTAAATAATATTTCAAAAATAATCCATTAAGAAAAGTCTTCATTATATTGGATCTGCCCTCGTATAACTAATAGTTCGCCTACGATTAATTTCCGGGACTTATGAACCCCTGAAATAGGCTCAAAATGTCAACTTTCCGAATTTTTTCTAAAAGCCTCTTTGCCTTCATAAGAAAACGGGAAATTGCTATATTTCTTGTTATCTGCATAGAATTTGCAAGTTTAAAATTTTTTGAATATGCGCGCAAATTTTATGCGTCTCCCAATATGGTGCAGAAAGTGTGTAGTTGTTAAAGAAAGCTATGTAGAAAAATAATTTGATGTAATTTTGGTAAATAATATTTAAAAAAAAATCTATTTAAAAAAAATCTTCTTTACATTTGATCTACCCTCGTATAACTTTATTGTTCGCTCAGAACGATCTTCCGCGACTTTTAATCCTAAAAAACGGTTTAAAATGTACACTTTGGAAACTTTTTTTTTTAATAAAGCGACCTTGCCATCAAGGGTCAGCTAGGTGGGGAGGCCTACCAAATGGCTTAAGCACACACAAGCCCCAGAAAATGGGAAACTGCTCGATTTCTTGGTATCGTAATAGTACTTGGAAAGTGCAAAATTTTTATCATACCTGCAAATTTTATGCATCTCCCAATATGTTGTAGAAATTGTGTAGATGTTAAAGAATGCTATCTTGAAAAATAATTTTTGTATAATTTTAGTACATAATATTTCAAAAATAATCTATTAAAAAAGTCTGCTTTATATTTGATCTAACCTCGTATGAATAATTGTTTGCTCATGATGAATTTACGTGAGTTTTGAATCTCCAAAAGCGGCTCAAAATGTCAAGTTTGGCAACGTTTTCTAAAAGCCTCTTTGCCTTCATAAGAAAAAGATAAACTGTTTAATTTCTTGTTATTTGAATAAAACTTGCAAATTCAAAAAATTTCGAATTTATCTCCAAATTTTACGCATCTCCCAATATGTGGAAGAAAGTGTGTAGATGTAAAAGAAAGCTATCTAGAAAGGTAATTTTGATAAATATATTTCAAAAATAATCCATTAAGAAAAGTCTTCATTATATTTGATCTGCCCTCGTATAACTAATAGTTCGCCCACGATTAATTTCCGGGACTTATGAGCCCCTGAAATAGGCTCAAAATGTCAACTTTGGCAATTTTTTCTAAAAGCCTCTTTGCCTTAATAAGAAAACGGGAAATTGCTCAATTTCTTGGTATTTGCATAGAACTTGCAAATTTTAATTTTTTTTAATATGCGCGCAAATTTTATACGTCTTCCAGTATGGTGCAGAAAGCTATGTAGAAAAATAATTTGATGTAATTTTGGTAAATAATATTTAAAAAAAACATCTATTTTTAAAAAATCTTCTTTACACTTGATCTACCCTCGTATAACTTTATTGTTCGCTCAGAATGATCTTCCGCGACTTTTAATCCTAAAAATCGGTTTAAAATGCACACTTTGGAAACGTTTTTTAAAAGCGACCTGGCCATCATAAGAAAATGGGAAACTGTTCGACTTCTTGATATCGTAATAGTACTTGGAAATTACAAAAATTTTATCATACCTGGCAAATTTTATGCATCTCCCAATATGTTTTAGAAAGTGTGTAGATGTTAAAGAAAGCTATCTAGAAAAATAATTTTGGTGTCATTTTGGTAAATAATATTTAAAAATTAATCTATTAAAGGAGCCATCCGCAAATGATGTCACGTTTGAAGGGGGGGGGGGGTTTCGTGAAATTGTGACAGTTTGTGACAAGGGGGTGAGAGGGGGTAAGAAGAAATGTGACAAATTTTGGTTAAAATGTCACAAATTTTGGTTAAAATAAAAGCATTAAAAATCAGCAGATTAAATTTTGAAATTAAAGTATTTTTTATGGATAAAGTAAAGATAAGATTTAAAGCCAAATATATTAAATTCCATTTCAAATTCCAAAATTCTACTGTTTTCAATTTCTCTTTCATATTAATATTTTATTACTATTGTATATTAATTATGTTTTTTGTTGTAAACCTTAGTCTTATTTCGTACAAAATAAGTGCACGAATCATTTTATTGTTATGCTCACAAATGTCATTAAAACACATAGTTAAAGTTTAAAAATAAAATTTGAAATATAATCTATAACGTAGTCCTTTGTTTCTGAACTGCAAGTATGTGTTTATGTAATATATCGTGACATGTGACAAGGGGGGTGAGGGGGTATGGTGAAGTGTGACACTTTGTGACAAAGGGAAGAAGGGGGGTCAAAAATATTGAAAAAAAGTGTGACATCATTTATGGACCGCCCCAAAAAAAGTCTCCTTTACATTTGATCCACTCTCGTAAAACTGATTGTTCGCTCAAGATGATCTTCCGTGACTTTTGAATCCCAAAAATCGGCTTAAAATGTCAAATTTGGCAACGTCTTTTGAAAGTGGCTTTGCCGTCACAAGAAAACGGGAAGCTGCTCAATTTCTTGGTATCTGAATAGAACTTGCAAAATTAAAACTTTTCGAATATCTGCAAATTTTATGCATCTCCCAATATGTTGAATAAAGTGTGCAGATGTAAAAAAAAAAAAAAAAGCTATATAGAAAAATAATTTTGGTATAGTTTTCGTAAATAATATTTCAAAAAATAATCTATTAAAAAAAGGTCTTTCTTATATTTGATCTAGCTTCGAAAAACTAATTGTTCCCTCATGATCTTCCGTGACTTTTGAATACCGAAAATTGGCTCGTTGGCGTCAACTTTGGCAACGTTTTCTAAAACAGTCTTTAGGAAACTGCTAGATTTCTTGGTATCTGAATAGAACTTGGAAAATTTTTAATTTTTCGAATGTGCCTGATAATTTTATGCGTCTCCCAATTCATTGAAGAAAGTGTGTAGATGTTAAAGAAAGCTATTTAGAAAAATAATTTTATTGTAATTTTCGTAAAGAATATTTCAAATATAATCTATTAAAAAAGTATTTTTTATATTTGATCGACCTTTCTCCCGTATAACTAATTGTTCGCCCATGATGATCTTCCGAGACTTTCGAATTCCGAAACATCGGCTGAAATTATCAAGTAAAGCAACGTTTTCTAAAAGCGTCTTTGTCATTATAATAGACCGGGATGTGGCAACACAGACAATAACCTCACCTGAAAACCCGATTTTAGCGGTTGACTCGTAGGTTTACCACTGTGTTTTCCTGCTTCCAGCCGTCCATGTTTTCACACCTTTGGGTGCAGAAAAACACAATGGTAAACCTACGAGTTAACCGCTAAAATCGGGTTTTCAGGTGTTTCCCACCAAGATATGACTTGGCAGACCGATTGCGTTTTAATATGCGAATCGAGTTTTAATTAATTCTGGCATTTCAGCCGTGAACTCGATGAGATGATTGTCTGTGCTGCCGCATCAAGTCTATAAGGACATGGTAAACTATACTGGACTTATTGGTATATCTGAATAGAACTTGTAAACATTAAATTTTTCGAATATTCCTCAAAATTTTATGTCTCTCCCAATATGTTGAAGAAAAGTGTATAGATGCTAAAAAAAACTTAGAAAAATCATTTGGTAAAATGTTAATAAATAAAAATTAAAAGGTAATCTATTGAAAAAGCCTCCTTTATATTTGATATACCGCCGTATAACCATCTGTTCGCTCCTGATGATATTTCAGTGACTTTTGAATCCCAAAAATAGGCTTAACTAGTTGGATGTGCCAATCCTAAAACTTTCTTCTATCTCATGTCAATATTTTATTTTAATTAGTTTTATTAGTATTTTTATTAGAAATATGCATAACTTCATAAACTTTTCGATGGTACAATATTGAAAATGGCACAAAAATCGCTGTTACAGCGACCCCTTTCCGGAGGAATTTTTCCAAATTCAGAGTGGACCTTCTTACCATGGCCAAAAACATACACAAAAAATTTGGTTCAATTCTATGCTTAACTTCAAACACTTTTCGATGGTACAATATTAAAAAATCGCACAAAAATCTCTATTACAGCGCCCCCTACCGGCGGATTTCTTCCAAATTTATGGAGTATCTTCTTGCTATGGCCAAAAACATACACAAAATTTTTGGTTCAATTCTATGCATAACTTTATGTATATTTTTCGATGGTACAATATTCAAAATGCACAAAAATCGCTATTACAGAGCCCATTACCGGCGGATTTTTTCCAAATTAATGGAGGACCTGCTTTCCATAGCCAAAAACTTAAAAAAAAAATTTGGTTCAATTCTGTGCATAACTTCATACAACTTTTGATGGTACAATGGCAACACACGGACAGACAGACATTTTGTATAAACATGTTTTTTTGTGATCTCTGACCCCTAAAACGTGTAAATCCGTCGAAAACCGGAAGTCGAAAAAAATTTCGATTACAATACTTTCTTCTATTGAAGATAGAAGAAAGTAAAAATTCATATTTGGCAATGTTTTCTAAAAGCGTCTTTGCCTTTATCAAAAAAAGGGAAACTGCCTGATTCTTTGGTATATGAATAGAACATGCAAATTTAAAATTTTTTGAATACGCTTGCAAATTTTACCCATATCCCAATATGTTTAAGAAAGTGTGTAGGTGTTAAAGAAAGATACCTAGAAAAATAATTTAGTAAATAATATTTCAAAAATAATCTGTTAAAAGAGTCTCCTTTATATTTAATCTACCCTCCGGTATCTAATTGTTCGCTCACGATGATCTTCCGTGACTTTTGATTTTTGAACCCCTGAAATTGACTCAATATGTCAACTTTGGCAACCTTTCCAAAAAGTGTTTTTGTCTTCACAAGAAAACAGGAAGCTACTCAATTTCTTGGTATCTATGAATAGAACTTGCAAATTTTAAATTTTTCGAATATACCTGTAAATTTTAAGTGTCTCCCAATATGTTGAAGGAAGTGCGTAGATGTTAACCCCTTCGGGACGAGCGTCTTTTACTGAATTTTTTAATCTTTAATCACCAGTCTTTAAAAATAGAAATTTTTGCCTAATTGAATCGGGAAAATGCTCGGATTAAATAAGGCAAAATTTACAATAAAAATTTAGTGGTGAGAATAATCCCTGATTCTGAGCACCTTATGCGGCACGAATACCGGTCGCTCGTCCCCAAGGGGTTAAAGAAAGCTATCTAGAAGAATAAATTTGTGTAATTTTGCTAAATAATATTTAAAAAACAATCTATTTAAAAAGTCTCCTTTACGTTTAATCTGCCCCAGTTATAACTAATCGTTCTCTCATTATGATCTTCCGTGACTTTGAATCCCAAAAATTGGCTTAAAATGTCCACTTTGGCAATGTTTTCTAAATGCGTCTTTGTCTTCATAAGAAAATGGGAAACTATTCGATTTCTTGGTACCTGATTGGAACTTCAAAATAATTTTTTTTTTTAATATACCTGCAAATTTTATGCATTTAAGAATAAAAATGACTTCGCGATTGTGTCATAAAGCAGCCAATTTTCAGTTGTGGACGAACTTCAGATATAAAAATTACTGATTAAGGGATAATCCTTCAAGGAAAACAAGTAAGAAAAATCATGCGTTACGCATAATTATGAAACACTTTCCAACACTTCCTGAATGCTTTAACAAAACTTCGTTATTTAGGGAATAAGGTATATAAGAGAACTAAGTAAATATTTTAGAAAACGCATAAAACATTTGAAAAACTGATTTCAGCAGTTACCGTCCACAGCAAACATGTATTCCAATTCTTTTGAACAACTCTGTATTTGATCTGTAGGCTGATAATAGACTAATAATGGGGAAATTCAGTTTAGCAGCAAAACGCATAACAGGATGAAGTTTCTCTTTCAGAAACTTATACTAATAGATGGAAATATAAGTTGTATACTTTTGTACAACCCTGGAGTTAACCTAGTATCTTTATTACACGCCACTATTTAGCTAAAGTTTAATTAAAAGTAAAACACCCTTAAAACTACTGAAATCACATTTCCAGAAATTATCATTTATAGACGGTCATATATCTAATTTTTTGCGTGACCCTGTATATCATTTTATCTATTTTCTACAAACATTTCTTAGTAAACTAAATGTAGTTCAGCGTAAAAAAAGCATAACTCATTTAAAAACCACCTTTAAGCAATTTGCAATCATACTCAGTAACCATTACGAATTATTTTGCGTAGCACTGTATATGAATTACAGCATTTATACACACAATATACTATGCATAAATATAGTGAAACATAAAAGCACATAACATAATTAAAAATGGATTTCCAGCAATCATCGCTACTGTACAGTACTTCGGATACAATATAGTATCTGAAATCTTTTTGTGTGTCCCTGTAAATGCTATGCATTTCGTATTATACATAAAATAACTTATAGTTAGCCTCAGCGATGTATATAAATTTCGCTATATATGAAATACTTTAACATAATTAAAATACGCCGCAAACAACCCCCCCCCCCACCTCTCTTATATCATTATGTAACAGAATTCTTTTGTGTGGCCCTGTAAATGAATAATAACTATTCTTTGCACCGCATATTCTACAGAATGCATATTTTAATGCACTTCATTAACGTATATCAGTTTTATTGTGTTTGAAAGCGTGTAATATCATTAAAAATCATTTGAAACGATTTTTTCCCCATTGGTCGTAATGTATCGGAAAACTTTTCACTGTCCCTGTAAACGAACTAAACATGCTAGAAACTTGATTTGAAATAGGGAACGAGCTATGGTAAACATTAATAACATCCAAAAATTTCAGGGCAATCCGAGTATATTTACGGGAGTTAGAGTGCGGACAGACGGACAGACAAACCGAATGCATAAACACTTTTAAACTTTGTTGGAAAGTGTTAAAAAAGAGACATGAACCCCTTCTAAATTGAGCGTTGTATTTGTCCCTGCTGTAGCGTATACTTTCTGTTTGTTTACTACTATACAAAAAGTGTCCAAAGAAGTCTGGTCTGTGATAACAGAAGTTCTCTTACTTTTAATGCGCGTGTAAACTGGTATTAGACTAGTACTATATTTGTGTAAGTAGCGAGAACGATAGTTGTTAACAAAGTTAAGCCAATATTGGATGATAAAATGGAACAGAAATGGTTTGGTCAAGAATAATTAAAGAAAAATTGAAAAGAGTGAATTCTTGTAGCTGCTAGCAGTAAATGAAGTGGTCAAGAAGTTCCGCGATAAGCGACTTTTTTAAAACTCACAAATAAAATTATATAATAAGAGTAATAAGGTTAAATTATTCATTAGAACAGCTATTGATAACAAAGTGGGCTAATAGTCGATGTTTAAGGAAAAAGGAAACAGAGATGATAATCCAAAGATATGTAATATAAGCAAAGACTTGTGGGAAAGGGTATGAAAAACAGTAGTAGGTGCGATGATAAAGGAAGCCTGTGATGTGTACTATGTTAAATAAGGCCATGGAAAAATTGGATTCCGCCCCCCCCCCCCTCCTTGCCCTATCCTTGACAGCATGCACAAACTAAAATAGGGAAGTTTCGGGGCTCCCTGAGCCTCGGTAATTTGTCACCTCATCTGCCTTGTAGTTTCACCACTGATGATAGGGGATATTGTTTTGAATTTTAGTTAACTAGCAAAATATGACTGAAATTATGAAGTATCTAAAGGGTTGTAGAAAAATAAAAGAATTTAAAAATATTTCGCCGAGATTAAGCCACCAATAAATTCTGATGGCTCCTGAGCTTTTTTTTATGGTAATTCTAATTAGAGATCAACCGAAAAGTCGGTTCCATTTTCATTTTCAGCGAAAATGCTGTTCAATGCGGCAATTGCTGTTCAATGGCAAATGGCAATTGTTATAACACTAAAACTATCCTTTATATCTGGCTAAAAGAATCAAAGTCGTTAAGAATAAAATACAGTTATATATAAATTTCGCTGTCCACTGTTGTCAACCGCATTATTGATTTAAATTCTGGTGAAAGGGTGATTTATATAAACCTTTACTGTACTACTGCATGAATACTGGATTTTTGTTAGTTTCGAGTTTCTAACTGGTCAGCTTCAATTTTCAAATAATTTACACAAAGAACACCAAGATAGGGAGAGAGAAATCACGAATCCATCTCTCACAGAAGATTCTTTCAGTTCCGAACCATATTATTTAAGACATCTATTTGCACCTTCCTACGAATTTCCAAAGATAATATATTGCGAAAAACAAATCTGTAACAGAGTCCGTCCCTATGACCTCTTTTGAATTTTAGTTAAGTAACAAAATATGACTGAAGTATGGAGTACCTTAAGAGCTGTATAAAATAATAGAGTTTTAAAATATTTCGTCGATGTTAAGCCATGAATAAATTCTGATGGCTCCTGAACTTTTTTTTTATGGTACACTATGACGCAAAAGTTTAGACAATGAAGAAATTCTTACATACTTTGAAAAATATTTATTCAATTTTCAAATCACTGCCTGAAATTAATGTGCTGTACATATAAACAATATTTATAACAAAGAAAAGTGGAATTGTGCATATTGCAATAAATTAAATGGTAACAAAAATAAACTGCTGTCTCAAAAGTTTAGACACAAATTAAATAAAATCGAAATAAACAATTTTTAAAACCTGGTTGCGCATCCATGCTTATGTATTACGTCATATACACGAGATTGCATGGAAGAAACTAAATCTTGCATAGTTTGTGGATCGATATCGTACCATGCATTCTCAATAGATGTCTTAAGTTCCTTTTCAGAAGAGTATTGTCTAGCGTTGCTATAAACTTTGCGACACATGATGCTCCAAAGGTTTTCTATAGGGTTAAGATCTGGGCTACATGCTGGCCAGTCGAAAACTCTTATATTATGGGAATTAAACCAAGATTTTGAATGTTTTGCAGTGTGAATTGAAGCATTGTCTTGCTGAAATTCCCACTGAGGACCCCCTAGAAGCTCAGCAAATGGCAGTAGGTTTTCTTCTAATGTCTGTGTATAATGCTGTGAAGTTTGACGACCACTGGTGAAGGTCAGAGATACTTGTCCATTATAGCAAAAAGCTGCCCAAACCATCACCGAGCCCCTCCTTGTCTGCGACTAAAAAAACGTCGAGGTTCCTTCCGCAAGTCATGCCAATACGATAAACAACCATCTGGACCATCCAGATTCCACTTTTTTCATCGCTAAATATGACTGACTGCCATTTCTCTCCATATGACATATGCTTTCGAGCCCACATAAGTCTTTGTAACTTATGATGTGGTTTCAGAGCTGGTTTCTTCTGCATTTTGCTATAAACGATCGTTCCTTTTTCCAAAATTCGTCTACGAATCGTATCCTTTGATACAGAGAGTCCCGATGAGCTTTGAACTCCACGTACGCTCATTTGTTGAGTACTCGCTAGTCTTTGTATCAGGCGATCCTCTCGTACATTTGTCACACGTGGCCTCCCAGACCGACATTTTGCTTTATATTCAGAACCACTCGATAAAACTCGATAAATAGATTTTTTTGACCTATTAATAATAGCAGAAATTTCAGAAACGCTCTTCCCTTCACCTTTCAACTGCCAAATCCTTGAAACCTCATTCACTTGAATTTCTTTAGCTCTCGGCATGTCGACTATGAAGCGCAATCGTTTGCAGAACTTAAGTACTCCAAATTTGTGACATCATCGATTCTAAATTTGCATATGCCAGCGAATATTCAAAGAAATTTAGAATAGTGTCTAAACTTTTGCGACAAGCACATTTGAATTTTTATGAAAAAAATTAGTATTATAGTAAATAAAACGACTGTCTTTTGTACATAGCATTTTAAATCAGTTTTTGAATATATTTACAGGTTTTTGTAATTCTGACGTCATAATTCTACATTTTAAAGCTGAATGACGTCATTGTCTAAACTTTTGCGTCATAGTGTAATTGCAATATAACACTAAAACCATCCTTTATACCTATGGTCGAAAGAGTCAAAGCCGTTAAGAGCAAAATACGGTCTATAATATAAATTTCGTTGCCTACTGTTGTCAATCACTTTATTGAATCAAATTATGATGAATGGGTAATTTATATAAACGTCTACTGCATGAATACTGGATTTTTGTTAGTTTCGAGTTTCTAACTGGTCACCTTTGACTTTCAAATAATTTACACAAAGAACACCAAGACAGGGAGGAAAAGATCACGAATCCACCTCTCCCAGAAGATTCTTTCAGTTTCGAATGATATTATGTAAGACTTCAAATATACACGTTTCTACGAATTTCCAAAGATAATTTTGTGAAAAACAAATCTGTAACAGAGGCTATGCAACTTCATGCAAGAGTCCGTGCCTAATGATCTCTTTGTAATTTTAGCTAAATAACAAAATATAACTGAAATTAAGAAGCTGTATTAAAAGGTGTAGAAAAATAATGGAATTTTAAAGACATTTCGCCAATAGGTTAAGCCATGAATAAATTCCGATGGCTCCTAAACTTTTTTTTATGGTAGTTCTAATTAGAGATTGACCAAAAATGCGGTTTCGTTTTCGTTTTCGGCCCAAAATCTGAGTTTAGCCAAAAATGCTGTCGAATATTTGGTCGGATCGAAACTATTTGTATTCCAAAAATTTGGTTCTTCCTTCGTAAATTTTCAACGTTACTCCTTGATTTGAGATGTCTTGGCTCAAATGAGACACTCTTTATTTATTGCTATAAACTTCGCTGTTTATAATTATCAGTAAAGCAAGTAATGCATATATGGCTAAACTTTGGAGACTTTTTTCACGTGCTCATTAAAAGCTACAGACTTGACAGGAATAGAAATTTTTAGTTTGAAACCGTAGAAGTGTTTCGAATACTTTTTGAGAAAGTTCTAGTGTAACACATGATCATTTACAAAAATCATTATAAAAGTTAAACCGAAGTATATATACTGCAAACATTTTTTAATTAAATGAAATTTGTATAATTAGAAAATCTTTCTGTATCATAGATTAATTTATTACACTTTATTTTATATGAAAATAAAAATTTTGGTCAGAGGCACAGAGAGGCAACTTGGACCACACGTGTAATTGCACGTATAATTAATTAATAATTCTGTATATAGGGCATTCTCACAATCTTTTGACTTTTGGGGGGAAAAAATCTGACAAAATTAAACTTGCTAAAATAACATTTTAATCTGATAGACAAATGCCTTAATGATTCAAAATAAAGAAAAAATGGTCAGCAGCGAAAATTTTTTTATTTAACTGAGGTTTAAGTTAAACTTGCGAGTTTAATTTTCTCTACCATTTTACCCCTATAACTTTTTATTTTCTTCTAAATTTTTACTTATAATGAATTTGCATAGTACCCACAGGACATTCAAATAAGAAATAATAACAATGTAATACTTTTAATACAAAATTTTTGTATAACATTGTATAACACATTGTATAACAGGGGTGTTAAAGAAGGGACGGTGAGGTAAAGAAAGGGGATGGTATTGGCAAAAAGGGACGAAATGGTAAAGAAAGGGACGGTAAGGATGGAACGGTAAGGAAAATTACTACCGATTTTTAGGAAAATCATGTTAAGACTAAGTGATAGCCATAATGTTCACTGATTTTTAGAAACAGTTGTTAACATTGGATTAAATTATTATTATTTTTTTTTTAATTTACCTCGAAAAGTGCAGGAATAAACCTTGAGGACGCTGAGACTACCAATAAAGCCACGATGCTTGAAATTGATATTTAAATGCTGACTTAAATTCTACAGTAAATTTCCTGCCAAAGAATTTTAGACATTATTTCTCTAGCATACTTCTGAAAAAAATTCTGTGGCTGCATCTGAAATGATTTTCTGTATAATTTTAGAAGAGGGATGGTAAGGAATCTAAAACCCAGGGACAGAGTTTAAAAAATAATAACAACCCTAAAAATGTGTGCATGTTAATTTTTAGCTACATATTTATATAAAACAATAGTTCCAGTTTCAGAAAAAAATTACATCGAATTATTTTTATTGAAACAATTTTATCCAGACAGTTCCAAACTTAACAAGTAAAAATTAAATTTAAAAAATCAAAAAACCCGACTGCGTAAAAAGCGAACTAATTAATTATTTCTCATCAACGTGAAACTATTTTTTATATTACTTACCTATTTTTTTATTTACTTGTATTGACGACTTTTAAGTTGTGTTTAATTGTTAGTTCCTATCTATAAACACTGTTTTGATGAGGCCTATACATGTCTATGAAGGTTAGAGTTACAGTAAAGCTAGAGATTCTACCTACACAACTTCCAGGTTGTGTAATAGTTAAACGGAACATCTGACTGTAAAATAGTCAATGAAACATCGTCTTCATTTTGAAAGTCCTATCCAATGATATGCCACTCAATAGGGTGCGTAATTTTTTTTTTCGTCTACCGCCATTTTGTATTTTACTGCCACCATTTTGAGTGTATAAAAACAAAACCTAGTCTATAACCTTCGGACGGTTAAGACAAATCGATAGAGACCTCATTCATTAAAATCCATCCAGCCGTTGGAATGTTTCGAGGGTATAAAGAAATCCACATATCCAGATACGCGTGTAACATATAATTCTTCTTGGCAGTCGGGTAAAAATCAGCGTCAGGAACACGGGACGGTATAAGAGTTTTCCAGGTATTTGGACCCCAACATCGTCCAAAACTTATTTATCTCGTTAATATTGTTGTGCAATCATGCAATGGGATGTTTCCCAGTATATGAAATAAAAAACACACAAAAAAGTGCATTAAATAAAAAATTATTATTCAGGAACATGAAAGTCAAAACATTGTGAGAATGACCCATATTTATGTAGTCTTGTGTATTAATTACTTAAATTTTTTTTGGACATTTTCGTTTTCGTTTTCGGCCTAAAATAGGAAGTACCAAAATTCGGTTTAGTTTTCAGTTTCGCTCTTAAAAATCTGTTTCGATCGATCCTTAATTCTAATGTATAACCATCCTTTATGCCTGGTTAAAAGGATCAAAGCCGTTAAGAACAAAATAGAGTTTATAATATAAATTTCGCTGTATACCGCTGTCAACAGCTTTATTGAATCAAATTCTGATAGGGAAGGAAAGATTACGAATTCATCTCTCATAGAAGATTCTTTCAGTTTCGAACGATATTATGTAAGACTTCAATTTACACCTTTCTACGAATTTCCAAGGATAATCTTATGAAAAACAAATCAGTAATAGAGGCTATGCAACTTCATGCAAGAGTCCGTGCATAATGATCTCTTTTTAATTTTAGCTAAATAACAAAATATGACTGAAATTATGAAGCTGTAGAAAAATAATAGAATTTTAAAAACATTTCGTCGAGGTTAAGTCACGAATAAATTCCAATGGCTCCTGAACTTTTTTTATGGTGCATAATTCTAATTAGAGATTGACCAAAAATGCGTTTTCGTTTTCGGCCCAAAATCTGAGTTTAGCCGAAAATGCTGTCGAATATCGGTCGGACGTTTCCGTCCAATACAAATAGTTTCCTATTTGTATTCCAAAAATTTGGTTCTTCCTTCGGAAATTTTCAACATTTACTCCTTGATTTGAGATGTATTGGCTCAAATGAGACACTCTTTATTTATTGCTATAAACTTCGCTGTTTATAATTATCAGTAAAGCAAGTAATGCATATATGGCTAAACTTTGGAGATTTTTTTTCACGTGCTCATTAAAAGCTGCAGACTTGACAGGAATAGAAAATTTTTAGTTTGAAACCAGAAGTGTTTCGAATACTTTTTGAGAAAATTCTAGTATAACACATGATCATTTACAAAAATCATTATAAAAGTTAAACCGAGGTATATATACCGCAAACATTTTTTAATTAAATGAAATTTGTATAATTAGAATATCTTTCTGTGTCGTAAGATGAATTAATTACATTTTATTTTATATGAAAATAAAAAGTTTTGGTCAGAGGCACAGAGAGGCAACTTGGGCCACACGTATAATTGCACGTATAATTAACACGTTAAGCGCCACTTCAGTCACCGGTGACTGACATTGGACTTTTCGTTTAAAACGTGTGACCACCGATGACTGACAGTCTAAAATATGACATAAAACTAAAAGTACATATATTGTTTTAAGTAATTACTGAAAATGTATTTAAAATTTACGTACTTTTTATTTATTACAGAATTATTCTTTCTTAAAAATTACTTAAAACATTGTAAATTTTTCAGCTTCAGTGTCCGTCACCGTGGCACTCAATGTGTTAATTACTAATTCTGTATATTTATGCAGTCGTATGTATTAATTACTTAAATTTTTTTTGGACATTTTCGTTTTCGGCCTAAAATAGGAAGACTACCGAAATTCGGTTTAGTTTTTAGTTTCGCTCTTAAAAATCTGTTTCGATCGATCCTTAATTCTAATGTAACAGTATAATAATCTTTTATGCCTGGTTAAAAGGATCAAAGCCGTTAAGAACAAAATAGAGTTTATAATATAAATTTCGCCGTCTATTGTTGTCAATCGCTTTACTGAATGAAATTCTGATGAAAGGTTGACTTATATAAACGTTTACTGTACTACTGCATGAATACTGGATTTTTGTTAGTTTCGAGTTTCTAACTGGTCAGCTTCAGTTTTCAAATAATTTACACAAAGAACATCAAGATAGGGAGGGTACGATCACGAAAGTGCATTGCATTTATTGTTTATATAAACCACCCCTCACAGAAGATTTTTCCATTTATGAGCCGTGATATTACGTAAAGCATCAATTTAACACCTTTCCACGAATTTCCAAGGCTAATCTTCGAAAAACAAATCTGTAACAGAGGCTATGCAACTCCATGCAAGAGTTCGTCCCTATGATCGCTTTCATCTTATGTTATAGACGACGCCTACATTAGCACATCTGATGTGTCCCAAAGGGGGTGACCTGTTGTTGAACCCAGACTATGAAACCTTGAGCTCCTTTGCGTCCGTTCCCTGCGCTGCCCACTAGTTGCAGTAGAGTTTGGCAACTGGGAAGCTCGGATCGCGAACAACCAATCAGAGTCCATTAACGCCAAAGTTTTGCCAACATAGGATATGAAAAAAAAATGATTATGTATTAATCCCAATTTTTATGACTAATATAAGGCTTTTTTTTTTCTTTTGTTTTTTACAATTCATTTTAGAATTTTATTCATTCAATTTTCTTTTTTCTCAGATGAGTTAACCCTTAAATGCCTGAGTTTTCAAAAATAATTTTAAAAATGTTTTTCGGCTTTCATGTTTAAAATAAATCATGGGAAAAATACTTAAAAAAATCCTATTTTGTTTTAAGTATGGTTTACGGCTAAAAATCAGTTTGATGCTAATCGACAATACTGGTACTTAATTGAAAAAATAAATTTCTTTGATAAAATTCTATAATATTAAACACACAAGAAAATTAAGAACTACGATAAGAAATAAATTTTATTTGCTCACTGCAGAACAAAATAGGGTATTTCGCAAGCTTCAAAACAAAACAAAAAGAACATTTAGCAACAATTGAAAAAAAAAATCTATTTTTATTCTTAAACAGCACAAGTATTGCCATCTACGTGTTGAAAATCGATTAAATAATATTTTCAGAATGTATTTTATTTGCAACATTAGACATTATAGCTTCAATATTATTCTAATAGCATTTTGGAAGCCTAACTGGGTATGCTGCCGAAAGGAAACACCCGGCATTTAAGGGTTAAAGTAATAAAATTTATTCTTCACAAATGACTCAAAATAATTAAAAACTAAGAGAAAGGGTAACCAAAAATGTTCCCTGTAACCCTGTAACAAAGTAACCCTGCCAACCCCCTTTCCCTTGAATCTCCGTGAAAGTTACTTTTACTTCGATTTTTCTATTACCTTTTTATATTCGATTATCTATTTTAAACGAGTGGTTCAGAGGGGCAGAGCTAGTGTTGCCAGATGTCCCGATTAAAGTGGGACCTCCGGATTCAGGGTCTCCAAGATTCGTCGTGCGAAATGAATGTGCGGGACACCAGAAATCCCAATTTTTTCATTATGCACAGTTCTTTTAAACTTTTGCTCAAACTCCATTTGTTAGTCTGCATACAGCGGACATTATTAGAAAATATAATTCGAAAAAGTATGAACAATCATACAAAATGAGTTTTCTGAAAAGTTTTGATGTGATGGTAAAATTAAAGAAAGTAAAATTATGATCTCCACTAAGATTTAACGCTTAAATTTAGATAATTGATGGTTTATTAAAGGCAAAATCTTTAAAGATTAATAATATCTAATGTTTGATTTACGGCTAAATAAATATTAAATTATAGCTGACCCACGTTTATACTGGATATACAGCAGAACCTCTTTTATCCGAAACTCTTTTAACCGAAATTCTCGGTTAACCGAAATCCATTTTTAAAGCTTTTTTTTTTTTTACTATCACATTTATTGTGTGCAAAATCCATTTTGAAAGCTTTTCTTTTTATAAGTATCATTTTCCTTGGGTACAAGTAGTCCTTTCCGAACTACGAGTACATATAAATATTTTCTATCCCATTTCTTAGAGTTCCTTTGAACTTAGCTTGAGCTCCCGTAAGCTGCGGAGTGGAACGAAGGAAAGACACAAATTAGCAATTCTAAAGCTTTTGAATGTTTTGCAAAAGGTTTGGCATGGCTGGAGCAGCAGGAAGACTGTGATACTGGTGAACTAATAATATTAAAAAATTCTGTGATAGAGCTTCAAAGCAAAGGCAATCGAAACTACGACAAACAAAATATTTTTCAAACCCTTGTGATATATGTAAAAGGTGCTTAATTTCAAAATTAAAATTCAGGTAATTTATTCTTGTTTCTATTTTTCTAGGCTTTATTTTTTATTAAGTACTTGTTGCCATAATAATAAATATTACATATATTTCTCCTTAATCTTAAAATGGAAGCATTCTCGATTATCCAAAAAATTCGATTTTCCGAAAGATGACCGGTCCCAGTTACTTCGGATAATCGAGGTTCTACTGTATAAACAAAATGTCCAGTACCATTTAATTATAATATATATTTTTTTTAATTTTGAGAGACAAAATTTTAAATGATATGTTAAATCTTCTGTATGCTTAACCCTTTGAGGGGCAAGGGATTGTGTTCCTGTAATGTTGAATTCACACCGGAATCTTCGAAAATTTTGAGTTCAAAATAAGGAAAAGCAATTTTACAACTTTTTTCCACCAAAGTTATAAAAATAAAATTTATTTAAAAATTTCCGGTGCGAATCTTGATTAAACTTAGGTGGGATATAATTTATCCCACCGCCTCTCAGGGGGTTAAAAGTGCAAATACTCCCCACCCCCAGAATTTCCCAACTGCCTCTATGGAGCTGCAAAATTCCCTGCCGGAGGAAATGTCTGAATTCAACACTGGGTCTGATGACAAAAATTTCGTAGTGCGCGCTCAGACACGGCTATCTTCAGAAAGGCTACGTCAAAGGAGCGAGGCTAACGAAAAAGACATGCTACCGCGGTGCATCCTAAGTGTCTTTTTTTACAGACCGCTAGAGTGATGTGATGCTCTTTTCGCTCACCTTCATTGGTGCATTCGAGCATCCACGTGACTCCAGCGGTCTGTAAAAAAAAAGATATGTGGAATGCACTGTGGCATAGATTAAGGAGTAAGATGGGACATTTACGGCAAAATCTGTAATGGCAACAGTACTAGCGTCACTATCGGCAAGGGGGAAGAACTAACAACCCCCCGAAATTTACCTATGTTGAAGAAATATGTTTATCCTCTATGGTTTGAATATCTATTCGTTCCTAAAACGAAGCAGTGGTGTCAGACGATATTCTATTCATGCTTGCTTTATTTATTTAGCTGCTTTTTTTTTTTTTTTCACCGTACTTGTATTGTTCATTTTTAACTTACAAAATGATAATTAGGCTAATAATATAAAAGAAAGCCGCCAAAAAATTCTGTTAAGAATGCAAATATGTAAGTTTATAAGATTAAATTGTAAAAAAACAAATTCAGGTATTGTGTCAATTTATTCATATCGAATAAAATTTTATTAAGTGTAATGTCAGTACCTCTATTTATTTTTAACTTTTAGATTTATACAATTCTAAAAATTTGTCGAAAGGAATTTTTCCCTATCTGTAATAATGTTATTATTATTATTTCTTATATGTTAATATTATAAACATTATTGAATTGATTGTACGTTATTTACATTAAAAACAATATTTTTATTTTATCTGTAAGGAAGTGAAAATGCATAAATTTTAAAAGATTATTGTAACGATTGTTTAATACGTTAAACTTCATAAATATATAAAACACGGGCTATAAAAAGTTTCCTGCCAAAGGGGAATAATTATGAAATTTTCTGGGACTTGTAGAGTTCAACATTTCGTATATTTTTACATTACACCATTGCTTTTATATAGCATTTAAGACGAAATTTTTACCTAGTGTTCGTTGCACTTAAAACCGTTCACTAATCATGTAAAAAAAAACACACACAAAAAAAAACACATATCCGTGCATGAACATAGAATAGATATTAGATATATAAAATAGAATGTCTATTCTATGTTCATGTATCGGTGTAAGATTCTATCGAAAACGTAAACACGCAACATTAAAAAAAGAAAGATCACAATAAGGTAGATTCTCAGTAATAAGCATACTACTTGGAGGGGGAGTTTCTTCCCCATTGTCACTAAGGGCGCTACGATCGCAATCGCATTACCATTACGCTCTATGGGAATGTCCGATCTTGGATGTTAATCTATGCACTGTGGTAGCCTGTCTTTCTTGTTAGCCTCGGCATTGGAACGAGGCTAACGAAAAAGACAGGCTACTGCGGTGCATCCCACATGTCTTTTTTTACAGACCGCTAGAGTGACGTGATGCTCATTTCGCACACCTTCATTGGTGCATTCAAGTATCACGTGACTCCGGCGGTCTGTAAAAAAAGATAAGTGGAATGCACCGCGGCAGCCTGTCTTTCCGTTAGCCTCGGCATTGGAAGTAATGACGTCACAGTAGAAGTGCCTTTCTTTTTCATACAGTCGAGCCCCGATTTAACAAATTTCTCGATTTAGCGAATTTTTTTATAGTCCTGACGAAAATGGAACAAAAATACTCCGATTTAACGAATTTATAATCCCGATTTAACAAATAATTTACGTTGTCAAAAAAAAGGAAAAATTGAAGAAATTTTCTAATATTTATTATAAATTTTCAATGTCCCTGATTGTTAATTTTCTAAATATGTATCTTGTAATGCAGAAATATCTACATGCGTAAATGCTCGTTACACCAAGGTCATTAATTAGCAGTTAGTAGTGGATCGGATGAAGAAGATGAAATAGAAATGAAGTATGTAACGTTCAAAAAAGCAGTTAGCAGTTTGGATACTTTGAAATGGTAGTTGATGGCTCATGATGTTGGTGACACTGTTTTCACAGCTTCAGAAACAAAATCGATAAAAAAGTTCGGAATACAAAGGAAAGAAACATCTATAATAAATGTCTTATAATTTATCGATAAAATTTGAATAAATGAGATATTTTCTGAATTACAATGTTTTTCGATTTATAGTAGTATATAAAAAAAAAGAATCAATTTTTATACAGAGTATTTTCTTAATGCAACAAATGTTTAATATCATTATTAAGGTAAGTGAACATTGTTTTTCTTATTTATTGTCATTTTTTAACTTGTTCTGTTGTATAAAAGTATTCCTTTTATTATCCCGATTTAGCGAATATTCTCGATTTAACGAACAAAGTTATTGGTCCCGAACGATTCGTTAAACCGGGGTTCGACTGTAGTTGCTTAGGCTCCGGCTTCTTGCACACCACTATTATTTTAGAAAAAATGTTGTTAGGTTTGTCGCTCTCTTTCAAACACTGCTATCGTTACGTCACAAAACATACCCCACAGCCTTAGAGATTTATAAAAACCGTAGCTCGGACAACACAAAGCTCGAGGGTGCCATGGAAATAGAAATTGTAATACTCTAGACCAGGGTTGGCGAACCTATGGCACGCGTGCCAAAGTTGGCACGTAAGCTAATTTTTCTGGCAAGCAAAAAATTTAATTCGGTAATCGTTATACATATAAATTCCATTTTTTATTTCTGTTATAACCAATAAATTTTATCCATGCAGTCAGATCAGAAATAATGCAATTATTTTTTCCATCAATTAACATAACAGAATAATTTTATTTTCCTATCATGCTATGCAGCGTTTTCAACATGTAAAAGATGTAATTTTCAAATGAATTTCATTTGACAATCACTGCAATGAAATTGCAAATGGATCCAATTTAGCTATGTATATTTGTAAAAATAACAAAGTACGAACCAGATAAAGCATTTTTCATCGAACAACAGAAAAAATCTCATCAATACATTATTAGAACATTGTTTAATGCAACTTAGAAAATTATAACAAAGATGTTGCGTTGATAATAAGTTAAAAAATAATGAAACAAAAACTCGTATTTTCCCCCCTTATTATAGTACCTACCGCATATAATAAATGAATCCTATTAACTAATTAAATATTCATTTATTTAATGGCGGATTCCAATATACAGAAAAATCGCGTTCTGATTTTTAATATTTTTTAATTATTATGGCATGACAGCAACTGATTTTATAACCAGTGTTTCGTAATGAACATCGTACTCTTCAAAATTATTTTTGTATGTGTTTGGCACGTTACATTGTTGATATATATTTTTTGTGACTTTTCGGCACGCGCACGTGAAAAAGTTCGCCGAGCCTGCTCTAGACTGTTAAAAATATTGTGAAAAATTACCTCTGTTTTTAAAGTCTATCCGTTTTCTGACCAATGAGAACGCTCCATAGGCGTTTATGTAGTGTTCTCATTTGTCAGAAAATAGATAGTCTTTAAAAACAGAAGTAATTTTTCACGACATTTTTAACAGTGTAGTTCCTTAACCCCCTCACTGACAAGCCCGTGTTAATACGTTCACTAAGTTCCAGGTTTCACTGCAATACAAGCAATATTTAAAGTAGTATAATTCTATTCATTTAATGTATTTTTAATACATTGAACAATGATTAGTACTTCCAAGGATTGCATTCATATTCGTTACTAAGTTTTTTTATAAAATGTTCAAAGAATCATTTTTTTTAGCATTTAAAACATAATGCAGAGAAAACTACATTACAATTTTGCCAATAGAAATCTATTTAACCCTTAAATGCACAGTGTAACTCAGGAGTTACATGATCTTTTTTTGCTATTTAGCGCTTTCTATTGGTCTTTTGGTGAACTATTGTGTGTTACTTACGTTTGATAACATACATTTAAGGGCATGAAGTCTGTTTTCGTTCTGATTTGTTATCACGGGGAGGTAATAACATCTTTTGTTGATACTGTTTGCAATGTGCTCGACTGGCGTTGTTTCTTTATTTTTATAAGGTAGTCATATTAATTCTACAAACAATTAAAAGCCTTAGGGGCGGTCCATAAATGATGTCACACTTTTTTTCAATATTTTTGACCCCCTCCACCACTTTGTCACAAAGTGTCACACTTTACATACTCCCTCCCCCCCCCTTGTCACATTTCACGCTATATTACTTAAACATATACTTGCAGTTCAGAAACAAAGCACTACGTTATAGATTATATTTCAAATTTTATTTTTAAACTTTATCTATGTGTTTTAATGACACTTGTAAGCATAACAATAAAAATGATTCATGCACTTATTTTGTATGAAATACGATTAAGGTTTGCAACATGAAACATAATTAATATACAATAGTAATAAAATATTAATATGAAAGAGCAATTGAAAACAGTAGTATTTTGAAATTTGAAATGGAATTTAAAACATTAGGTTTTAAATCTCATCTTTACTTTATCAATAAAAAATACTTTAATTTCAAAATAACTTCAAAATATTATTTTTAATGCTTTTATTTTAACCAAAATGTGTGATGCCACATTTTTTCTTACACCCTCCCACCCGCTTGTCACAAACTGTCACATCTTCACGAACCCCCCTCCCCCCCCTTCAAGCGTGACATCATTTGTGAATGGCCCCTATAAAAATTATTATACCGTAGAATAATTGTTATTGTACAGTGTAAATACTTTAAAGTAAGTGTATAGTTTAAAATAATTTTTTGAGCCATTTTTGTTATGTAACTCAGGAGTGGCATTATAACATTATGCCCAACAGAAACATAAATAATTTTTTTCACTATTTTTCTAGTGATAATTAACAAAAATAGACTCAAATATAATGTTTTCTGAACAAAATAAATAAAACTAGTATGCTGTAGCCATCACAAAATAAATCACGTAAATTAAACCATTTAAATAATACAAGAAATTACACCAATTTAGCACCAATTCATATCAAAGTATATCTGAATTTAATGGTTGATGAAAATTCGTGCATTAGTTCATGAGATAGAGCTATAGTGGAAATTCTGAAAAATGTAGCATAGCAGCGCCGCCTATTGAGCGATTTGCACCAAAACATAAACAGCACTAATTGATATCAAGGTATACCTCAATCTGAAGTTTCATGAAAATTCGTGCATTAGTTATTGAGATAGAGCTATAGTGGAAATCGCAAAAAATGCAGCATAACAGCGCCACCTGTTAAGCGATTTACACCAAAATGTATAAAACGTCAATTCTTGTCAAGGACGAACTGAATCTGAAGTTTGATGAAAATCCGTGCATTAGTTCTGGAGATTGAGCTATTGTGGAAATAGTGAAAAAATGCTGCATAGCAGCGCCACCTGTAGAGCTATTTACACCAAAAATTAATCAGCACCAATTTATATCAGGGACTAACTGAATATAAATTTTTATTAATTTCCGTTCATTAGTTCTTGGGACAGAGAGCCCACAAAATGTGTGTCACACACAGACAGACTCACAGACAGACATTTTGTAAAAAACATGTTTTTCGGGTTCTCTGATCCCTAAAACGTGTAAATCCGTCGAAAACCGGAATTCGAAAATTTTCATGAATCCAATACTTTCTTATAAAGATAGAAGAAAGTAAAAATTATGCATTAAAGGGTGAATAGTTCCTTATTCTATATGGGTGCGTTTTTTTTTCGATGTGTTGGCGAAGCATCTCCGCTGGTTCACTGTAATTGGTTGCTCACGAGCTGAGATTTCCAGCTACGAACGTCTAGCACTTGTTACAGCGAGCCTGCTTGTTTGTTATGTGGAGCAAGCCAACCGCTAGCGACCGCCTCTTCATTCAGTGGCGAAAGTTACGCATTCTTTCAACTCGGCAAACCACTTTCTCATTTGGGTAACTCCCGGTGGTTGATCCTACGTCCTTGGCATATATGCGATGTTTAGTTCTCTTCTACAGAAGCTGGACGACGCCTCCTTGTTGAAAGAGATTTGGAGAAAAAGCATGGATTTGCCCAAACAAAAGAATTACGAGGTAAAGTATTTTGTACTCTGCAACGAGTTAGGGCATTTACACTGAGCCGTAGCAAAGTGATGCAAGTAGCGCCCCACACACTAAACACTAGGCGCAAATAACTCACAACAGGAGCTGAGAGGTGTTTCACCGAAGCCTTCTGTTGTCAGGGACCGATTTACAAATTTAAGGGCCCTGGGCACAGATATTTACGGGGCCCCCTTGCACCGATTACTTACAGGGGGAGTGAGTAAAAAAAATTGAAAAAAGTTACTTACTAAAATAACCATTATTGACTTTAATAATTACTTTAAAATATCCGTTAAAAAATTAAATAGGATAATCACTAATAGCCCAGTGGTTAGGAAGTTGAATTCGGAATTAATTAGGGGAAAGCTGGAAATTGTTTTAATCCCTTCAGTTTAAGTCTAGAATGAATATGCTATGTTTTCCCCCTCGTACTAGGTGAGCGTTAGGAAATATGTATAGATTTATAGTTTTTTTTTACATACCATAACAGTATCTCCAAACAGCTAACTCTGTCAAAAACATTGTCAATACAAATGTTGTAGAGCTTAAAATTCTGAGTAAAATGAGTACCTACACTTAATATTTTTTTTTAACATTAAGGTCACAATTCCAGTTTAAAGTTTTAAACTCGTGGTCAGGGGGTTGAACTCAGAATTAATTAGGAGAAAACTGGAAATTGTTTTAACCCCTTCAGTTTAGGTCTAAAATGAACGTACTACGTTTTCTTCCTCGTACTTGGGTGAATGTTAGAAATTATGTACACATTTATTTTCGAAAAACACTATTTTTTTAATTTCCTTAACAATATCTCAAAACAGCTAACTCTATAAAAAAAATTGTCAATGCAAATGTTGTAGAGCTTAAAATTCTGAATAAAATGAGTACCATCATTAATATTTTTGTTCAACATTAAGGTCGCAATTTTACTTCAATTTTTTTTTTTCAAATCAAGAGTTTGAAGCCAGGAGAGACCAAGTTAACTTAACAATATCTCAAAACTGCGCCCTTAACATTAAACAAAAATATTAAGCGTAGGTACTCATTTTACTCAGAATTTTAGGTTCTACAACTTTTGTACTGACAATGTTTTGACAGAGTTAGCTGTTTTGAGATATTGTTAAGTTAACTTGGTCTCTCCTGGCTTCAAGCTCTTGATTAGCAATTAAGGCAAAATTTTTAAATAGAGTTGTGACGTTAATGTTGAACAAAAATATTAATGATGGTTCTCATTTTATTCAGAATTTTAAGCTCTACAACCTTTGTATCGACAATATTTTTTAAGGTAATTAAAAAAGCGTGTTTTTCGAAAATAAATATGTACATAATTTCTAACATTCACCCAAGTACGAGAAAGAAAACACCGTACGTTCATTTTAGACCTAAACTGAAGGGGTTAAAACAATTTCCAGTTTTTTCCTAATTAATTCTGAGTTCAACCCCCTGACCACTGGTCTAAAACTTTAAACTGGAATTGTGACCTTAATGTTCAACAAAAATATTAAGTGTAAGTACTCATTTTACTCAGAATTTTAAGCTCTACAACATTTGTACTGACAATGTTTTTGACAGAGTTAGCTGTTTGGAGATACTGTTATGGTATGTAAAAAAACGTGTTTTTTGACTATAAATCTCTACATATTTCCTAACGCTCACCTAGTACGAGGGGGAAAACATAGCATATTCATTTTAGACTTAAACTGAAGGGATTAAAACAATTTCCAGCTTTCCCCTAATTAATTCCGAATTTGGCCTTTTTTTGCTCCCCTACCACTGGGCTATAATTTACTTTTAAATAATTATTTCACAATTATGAAATTTAAATAAGTAGACGTTTTATAATTGCGTGCTGTTGATCATGGAAGACGGTAGTATTTCGAGTGACGCAGCCTTAAGCCTAAAATCGTATCGTATCGTATCGTTAAAATCGTATCGTATCGTATCATAGAATTCGTAGATGGTGGAACTCATATATACAGCTAACTCGACATCAAAGAAAACGCGAAAAGCCGCCTTTTAATAACTCAGGAAGACGGTAGTATTTCGAGTGACGCAGCCTTAAGCCTAAAATCGTATCGTATCGTATCGTTAAAATCGTATCGTATCGTATCATAGAATTCGTAGATGGCGGAACCCATATATACAGCTAATCATGGAAGACGGTAGTATTTCGAGTGACGCAGCCTTAAGCCTAAAATCATATCGTATCGTATCGTTAAAATCGTATCGTATCGTATCATAGAATTCGTAGATGGCGGAACTCATATATACAGCTAACTCGACATCAAAGAAAACGCGAAAAGCCGCCTTTTAATAACTCAGGAAGACGGTAGTATTTCGAGTGACGCAGCCTTAAGCCTAAAATCGTATCGTATCGTATCGTTAAAATCGTATCGTATCGTATCATAGAATTCGTAGATGGCGGAACTCATATATACAGCTAACTCGACATCAAAGAAAACGCGAAAAGCCGCCTTTTAATAACTCAGCAGATATATGTCTTATTGTTCTGAATTTTCTAGAACAGTCTTATATCTGCAGTCTAATCGTATACTGAAATTTTTGCATTTCTACGTGCAGTATATTTTGAGATCTAAATAGCCATTTTTAAAGTGAAAACGTTGGTATAATATCGAGGAAGTTCCTAATTTGAAAATCTCGAAAACGGTTCTAACGATTATTTTTAAATTGATACATAATATAAATGTGATTAAGGCGAGGTGAATAACACTTTTCTTTTTTCTGGGAAAACTCTCGTTCGTTAAATAATTCGATTTTTTTTTCTCTCGAAAATGACACGGGCGATTTTTTAAAAATCAAATAAATATGTTTCAGATGAACCAAATAACAATTTACTTGTTTCCAGCAAGACTCTTGTTCGTTTTATAATGCGCATGAAAAATCGGACTATATTTCTTCGCCATTCTATGGAAATTTCACCGAAAATGCATGACACTGTATTCATACACACGCTTTCTTTTTAACCACTTTTGGGGAGAAAAATTTTGTCTTCCCACTGGCTGAGTGGCTAAGGGCCATCGTTTACTGACCTTAAGATAGGCAGTTCGATACTCGCTGCTACGTGTTTTCACATGTGAATGTTTTTTTTTTTTTTTTTAAAGTCTGCTAGTTGACCGTTATTCTCAGTTCCTTTGTAATTTTTTTAATTGCTATTAAGTTAAATAAAATTACAATTATAATGACGCCAATTTGATGATGATTATTTCTTGGCAATTTTTCAACAATAAAAATATTACCATAAATTTTATAAATATATTTAATTTCAATCACTTTACAAAAAATATACATTAATAATTATTATTTGAATATAAATCACACGATCAGAAACGTAAAAAAACAATTCATTTCAGCTCTTCTTTTTATAATATCATTTTTTATTATTATGACGGTCAATCAATATATAATCACTGACATCCATAATATTATTATTATTATAATTATTATTTTCCTTGCATAAAAGCTATTGTGATGTAATAATTCTTTTATAGTAAATAATTTAGTTGAAATGTTTTATTTATAAATATCAATGAAGTTTGATTACAGTTTACATAATAAGCATATCAGACTTCTGGTGTCGCCATCTTTTGACGCAATTGCGTAGTATTATAGAGAAATGTTTGATAAAAACGTCTATCCATCTATGTAACTATCCATCTATGAAACACCATCTATGTAAGGATTTAATAATTATAAATTAACATTTTGGATTTATTAATTTAAGGATAAAGTGTTTTTAAAGGAATATCAAATGAAACCCTCTGTGCGATCTGCGATTATACTTACCCAGTTGTTTTTATATACAAACTGCTATAAGGAAAATTGTAATAAAATAGTAAAAATTAAATCTGCATTAAATTCCATAAGTATCTTTTTTTTAATCATTTTATCATTAACCTCAAAAAAGTAATGATACCAATGCAAAAACCCTTGACGGGTTAAAAGTTTCTGACGCAGCACTTTATCTTATGCTCTAAGAATTTTAAATATGGAACTTAAAAATACTGATATCAAATTTTGAGTGACGTTATGCTATTTCTTAAAAAATATATTTTTATTTATTTCATCATTTTATTTTTGTTTTATTTATAATCGCATGTGCAAAAGTTATGTTCAACATGAAAAGCTGCATAAAATTTTATTCGCTGTTGCTTTATCATTTACATCTCTCATAAATTCAAAATATGAGTTTTAAAAGATATGATATAAAATTTAAGTGACGCCTTGATGTGACTTTAAAAGGTTTGTTTTAAAATTCAATTTAAATTATTTTTGACTTGGTTAAAATAATTTTTTACATCTACACAATACTTTTAATTTTCCAATTCACTGTTAAATATATCACTTTCATTGAATCTATACTATGCATTGAAATGTATTTATTTCAATAAATTGATTTATCTTTTGTGTCACGCTATTCAAAATTGTGAGTAAGATTTATGTAAATGGTTTATTTGCGTCAAACTATCCTTTTTCATACATTTCATGTAGTTTGGACACAATGACGCAAAGAAACCATTTACATAAATCTTACTCACAATTTTGAATAGCGTGACACAAAAGATAAATCAATTTATTGAAATAAATACATTTCAATGCATAGTATAGATTCAATGAAAGTGATATATTTAACAGTGAATTGGAAAATTAAAAGTATTGTGTAGATGTAAAAAATTATTTTAACCAAGTCAAAAATAATTTAAATTGAATTTTAAAACAAACCTTTTAAAGTCACATCAAGGCGTCACTTAAATTTTATATCATATCTTTTAAAACTCATATTTTGAATTTATGAGAGATGTAAATGATGAAGCAACAGCGAATAAAATTTTATGCAGCTTTTCATGTTGAACATAACTTTTGCACATGCGATTATAAATAAAACAAAAATAAAATGATGAAATAAATAAAAATATATTTTTTAAGAAATAGCATAACGTCACTCAAAATTTGATATCAGTATTTTTAAGTTCCATATTTAAAATTCTTAGAGCATAAGATAAAGTGCTGCGTCAGAAACTTTTAACCCGTCAAGGGTTTTTGCATTGATTATCTTTACCTGTACAAGTCTATATATCTGGAATGATAAAGTATGGAACAACTAATAATAAATTTTCGACAACACCAAGCTACAGTTATTTGAAATATTAGGGGGCTCTACTGCCTGCAATCTACGCTCACCAACCCCGAAGTAATTTGACGGGAACAAAGACAGGATTAAATAAGAATTAAAAATACATTGTTGCTTGAAATGGGAGAGTCCATAATTCTTAGGGTAGCTGGAAGTAGAAGAAGAAGTGCTTCGGATTAAACTTGGGTAAGAAGAAAATATTTAACTGCTGTTCTATTCGTTCTTAATACGTTCACCACAAATTGTATGAACAAACTGGCGTATTACCAATGAATGGAATCAGTGACCAGCTCGAACTGAATACCGCACATTTTTAGGCAAAATTACCAGGAGACATGCAAATGTTTTTATTAACATGTAGTTTTTATAAACTGTTTTATTAATTTGTAATTTTTTAAAACTGATAAATATTTTTAGACTTTCTTCATAACGCGTACATTTTTTAAAACAATTTTAATAGCGCGTAATTTTTTTTAAACTTTTTTCAGTAATTTGTAAATTTTTCAAAGCTTCAATTTTTTTTTAATTTAAAAGTACTATGCATACATAATTACACACACATATACGCACATACATAATCACACACATACATACAGACACATGATATCGTTTGGTAAATATTGGATTTTAGTAATTAATAATTAAATATAACGTTGGGCACAAGATGAGATTGCATTGATATAAAGGACTATTTCACATTTATTTACAGTACATCACAATACGAGCACAAACGTACACTTACATTAGACTATTTACAACAGAAAAGTAGTAGTCCGCTTAAATGAGAGGCTTTTTAAACATATTTTGTGATGCTGCCATCTAGTGACTATATATCAAACTAACAATACCAAACTTCTCCCCTACCCTTTAGTATCTCAGACGAGTAGGAGCTCTTCTGATTCTTGTAGATCTTCTAAGTACCTGTGAAGAAGAAGAAGAATTAGTTTTTACAGATCCAGCAGCCTCAATAATGCAACTATTGGGGACAGAAGGTTTTGGAGGTATTAAATCAGAGTCAGCTGGTTTAGGACTTCGGGTATTAGAATCAAAAGAGTCAGTTGGTGTAGGACTTGGAGTATTTGTGTGTATCAGATGATCGAATATCTGTGACACTAGGTTGTATTGGTTGATAATCACTTATTTGTTTCACAATTGTATTTTCAGTTCTGAAATTTCCTGTATCACTTTTTTCAGCATTTTTATCATTATCTAAAGAAATCTTCGATCTAACATTAGTTAGTTGATCGCATGTCTTTTCTAAATATTCGAACCAACTTGAATTCTATAATGTAACTTTCCTTGTCTTGCTATAATACGACCAATTTTCCATTTGGCTTCAGGAGTATAATTTCTTACATCCACTTTCTGGTTAATTTGAAATTCTTTAATTTTTACTTTGGACTTTCTAGCATTTTGTTTATCATGAAAAAAATTTGTAACGCTTGGAACTATCAAATCTATTTTTGTTCTTATATGATGCTTTAGAAATATAGATGCGAACTCAACCACGTTGTAACATGAGGTATCTTTCTATATTGCAAAAGGAAATTATTTAATTTCATTTGCAAAGTACCAGATTCTGAATCTAAGGCTTTTAAACCACGTTTGAGAGTTTGCACATATCTCTCAGCCTGCCCATTTGTAGCTGGATGGTATGGAAATCTCGCCATATATTTTACACCATGAATTTTCACAAATGTTTCAAATTCTGCAGATGTAAATTGTTTTGTATTATCTGACACTAAAGATATATAGCCGTATAATAGCCTTATCTGGCAAAAAAATGAAAAAAGAGAAGTAATGATGGAATTCGTCTTGGCATGTGAGTGATTTATGCCAAATTCCTCTCGCGTGTTGCACAATCATTTCCTTGTGGGGTATGCAACACATAATTATCTGTTTGTGATACAATATGCTGTTTGTGACACAATATGCTGTTTGTGATACAATATGCGTTACACAGTGCTTCAATTAAAGTGCCCAATAGATGTTAGTGAAAAGCGTCGACAGATGGCAGCACTAAAGATATTTGCAGCAATCATCCCATTTAATTAGACTGCATTATGTACGGAAGAGAAAAGAAAGAAACTAGCTGACTTTACAATGTTAGATTTGTTCTAAACTCTATCTTAACTTGAGTGAGCCCCAATAGTTGCTCAGTGTCTGTGCTGGTTTTTAACCAGCTGGTCCACGTAAATTCGCTGTGCGAATCTATTGTCTTGAAAGTCATCCTTTCCCTGGCAGTATACAGCCTTCTATAATTACTTATATTAATCCTTTTTTATTTATATTTACAGTGTGAATTATTAGTCCAGAATGTGTTATCCAAATAAAGATTTAGTATGAAAAAACCAGTTTCTTCAGTGATGGGATATTTACCAATCTACCCCACAAAACAACGAAACATAGAATCACCTTTAAATAAAACATGTTTTAAATTATTTCAGCCGATGACATCATCACGGAAGAATCATCTTCTTCGTGCGCTTACCAAAAAAGTCCTTCCGGCCAGTGCCGGGAGGAAGAGGTAGCTTTCAAATTCCTTATTTTAAAAAAGCCAACTTATATTATTCAAACACACGAAGCTCAATTATTGGAAACCGAATATAGGAGATTCAATACTAATTTTTATCAATAGTAAATCATTATGAATGAGAATTTCGCGAAATTAGTCAGCTTTATCGAAGCTGCTTTTATTTAAAGTAACTTATATTTGGCTGAGATGTTGATGTATACTATCTACATGCCTTCTTACATGGAAATAGGCGAATACGTGTGTTATCGCGAGACAAATACAAGATCGTTTCAAAATGTTAGCCATACCAGAAATTCAAAGTGCTCTAATTCAACCATTTTTTAAGATATAAACAAAAGAACAAATTTTCAGAAACAAAATCTGCTCCGGAATCTTTGTATCAAGGACAAACACATAAAAAAATCTTTTTCATTTTCCAATTTTTTAATACCTTATTTTAAATTTTAAATTTAATTTTTTTTAAATGGCAACCCTTTTGAAACAAGATAGCGAATGAAGCTGGCCAACGAACTCGGTCGAGACATTGGTATGTACTATGTACAGACCAAGTAACATCCAAATCGGTTCATAAATACGCTTGCTATCGCGTGACAAAAATCAGGTCGTTTTAAAATGTCAGCCACAATAGAAATTCAAAATGCTATAACTCAGCCATTTTTTTAGATATAGACGAAACAAAAACTGTTCCGGAATATTTGTATTAAGGTCAAACACATACGAAAAAAATCTTTTTCATTTTCCAATTTTTTGGTATCTCATTTTAAATTTTAAATTTTTAAAATTTTTTTAAATGGCCGCCATTTTGAAACAAGATGGCGGATGAAGCTGGCTAACGAACTCGGTCGAGACATTGGTATGTACTATGCACACACCACGGTACATCCAAATCGGTTCATAAATACACCTGTTATCACGTGACAAATATCAGGACGTTTCAAAATGTCAGCCACGCTAGGAATTCAAAATGCTATAATTCAGCCATTTTTTAAGATATAGACGAAACAAAAACTGCTCCCGAATCTTTGTATCAAGGTCAAATACATAAGAAAATAATATTTTTTCAATTTTCAATTTTTTGGTACCACATTTCAAATTTAAATTTTTCTTAAAAATTTAAATGGCTGCCATTTTTAAACAAGATGGCGGATGATGCTGGCCAACGAACTCGATCGAGACATTTGTATGCACTATGTACAAACGAAGTTACATCCAAATCGGTTCATAAATACGCCTTTTATCGCGTGACAAAATTCAGGACGTTTCAAAATGTCAGCCACGCTAGAAATTCAAAATGCTATAACTCAGCCATTTTTTAAGATATAGGCGAAACAAAAACTGCTCCGGAATCTTTGTATAAAGGTCAAATACATAAGAAAAAAATATTTTTCTATTTTCAATTCTTTGGTACCAAATTTCAAATTTAAAATTTTAAAGAAAACTTTAAATGGCCGCCATTTTGAAACAAAATGGCGAATGTAGCTGGCCAACGAACTCGGTCGAGACATTGGTATGTACTATGTACATACCGAATTACATCCAAATCGGTTCATAAATTCCAGAGTTACAGTATGACAAAGGTCAGATATATATATATATATATATATATGGATATATATATATATATATATATATATATATATCAACTTTTGAACGGAGAGTGGTTTCGGGGTCTGGGGGTCATGATCGATGAAAATATACCAAAATTTTTTGAAATTGCTTTCCTCCGAACGGCTGCAATAGGTAGCTTTTTGTAATGAAAGCTACCTAAAAGGTAAGAGATTTTGTTTTTATATTCTTCTATTGCGATAAATATATAAGTGTGCATCACACACGCGTGTTTGGCGTAAAGGGGCATCCCACACTAAGGCGACACATAAGACATGTCGCTTGAATTCGCTGAAAAAACTGGTTTAAAACAGGCTTGAAAAAACTTAGTTCTTTGTTTCGACCGGTTTTTGCGCTACATGTTTCTGCTACATGTCGCTTGTCGCCTTAGTGTGGGATGCCCCTAAGCCTTTAAAGTACGAACTCATTCCTTCAGCTTTTCTCATAAGTAATTGTATTTTCTGCAGTTGTACTAGGAACAATAAAAACGTCTGGCCATTTGATATGAACCTCAACCACTAAGAGAAGCATTTTTCCCATAACAGGACCAAAATAATCAATATGTTTTCTTTCCCATGTAGCTGTAAGCCCTTCCCAATGATGTATATCTACCTTAGGAGGATTATTTTTCAAATTTACACAAATAGTGCAAACTATACGAGCTAAAGACTTCATTTTTAATATACCAAAAAAAAAAAAAGTGTAAATCCTTTAATATTTCTTGTTTATGAATTTCTGGGTTAACTATTCTACAGGATGCGGAAAAAGTATTGATAATTTTTTTCTTAATGTTTGTGTGTGTCTTTTAAATGTTGTAGAATTATTTTTTTTGTGTATATTTGCTCTTTATAATCTAAATATTGCATTATAAGTAAGTATTTTTGGGTTATTGTTTGCATTTCGTCTTCTGTGCCGAAAAACAGTTCACTATTGAATAAGCTGTTAGCCATCATAATGACTGCATATTAGCCAAAAACAGTAAAACCACTAATTCAAGTGGTGGAATAGTAGTCAGAAAATCTCATCCAGCCAGCGTAATCGTTTTTGGCTGCATCACAAGCAATGGGAAATCCCCTTTGGTGTTTGATGATGCTGGTGTCAAGATTAATCAGATCAATTATCTCAACGATATTTTAAAGGAGGTCCTTTCCATGGCTAAATTCTCATTTTGGAAACAATCCATATGTGTTCCAGCAAGATTCAGTACCAGCCCATAAGTCTAGCCAAACGCAACGGTGGTGCCAAGCAAATCTTCGTGATTTCATTTCATCTCAAGACTGGTCTCCGAATACTCCGGATTTTAATCCACTTGATTACTCAGTATGGGAGTGTTGCAAGTAAGAGCCCGTGCTAATCCTCACAAAGATATCACTTTTCTTTAAAAGCTGCTCTGACGCGTAAATGGAACGGTCTCGATGCGGACTATTTGCGGCGCACCGTGGATGCCTTCCCGCACTTTCTCCACGAGTGTATCAAGGGGAAAAAAGACCGAATCAAAAATGAATAATAGAATATCAATTGATACTTACAAGGGAACCACTTTTGGTGTTGCTCGCCCCTAGCATCGAGACCTGGTGCGTTTTGTAGCCTTACACATAAAAGTTAGAGAACCGAAAAAATTTCTCTTAAAATAATATTTTATATACTTTTTTATACTTTTTATTTTTTATTATTACATATTTATTTGTTTATTTCACGCCAAAAGTGAGTTAAGTCGCCAAATATGGCGCTATAATTTTTCCGCCCGCTTTATCCAAAGAGAAAATGTACAGAAACATATTAATTGAATTATATCAGATTGCGATTTTTTTTTATAATTGATAGCATAAGAAACAAATATTAGGTTTTTATTTTTTTTCTATGCAGACGATAAATATATAAGTAATAAATAAAATTCTATAAAAGCTTCGAAGATCATTAAAAACTATTTTTTAGTGAAATACAAAATAAGCAAACTATATTCTTATCGAAAACAACGAATGAAATAAAGTTTCGAATGTTTAAAATGAAATGTTGCTGTATTAAATAGTCCTTCGGTAAAAGTAATCATAAAGTAAATTAATATTTTTACACAATTTAGAAAAATTACTGTGGCGAAATAGGTCGGACATTGCAATTCCTAGCTATTACAAATTCAGCTATGACATTTGGCTAGGGTTGCCGGAAAGCTCTACTTTTGAAAATAAACGCTAACTGTTTCCCCGCCAAAAATATGAATATACAGTTGCAATTTTTCAAAATCAAATTCGGGGGTTTTTGAAGGAATTTTCAAACTTTTTTTCAATATTTTATACTCATTATTAACTAATTTTTATTTTTAAATGCTTTTCTTTAAAAAAAATCAATGTTAATAGTTCGATAAGTGGTCTCGAAAATTGCATTTTCAGAAAGTTATGCTGCTGTATAATCAAGAAATATTATTTTAACAGAAAAATTTTATCGATTCTCAAACTTCATAATATAGGGCTTTAAAATGCACCAGGTCTCAATGCTAGGTGCGAGCAACACGAAAAGTGGTTCCCTTGTTAGTTGTTAATCTTACGCAATAAAAATTATTAAAATAATTTTACCTATGGTGTTGTAGCAGAGATTGATTTTACTATCAATACTTTCTCCGCACCCTGTACATCCTTTTAAAATACAACTATGTTGAAGAGTAAATTCTTCTTGTTTACCACCAAAAAGTAAATTCTTAGGAATTTCAGAATCAGAAGTCAGATGATGAAAAATTTGACGTAATAGTATCCGATTTTGCAGCTGAAGCAATAGATTTAGAAGTTAAAGGCAAAATAGAAAGTTGATTAATTTGAAGTAATTCAGATATATATATCAATTACATTACTCGAATTAAATTGTGGAAAATCTTCACTAGGTAATGGAAGACGTGAAAGAGCATCAACGTTTCCATGTTCAGTAGTTTTCTGATAACGAATATCATATTGAACTAACTGAAAAAGTTATAAAAGGATATTTTATGTGTGATTTTAGATTTTTATCTATTAAATATTTTTGTACAACTTTTCTGCTAATAGTCCTATTTTAGAAATATTTATTTTTATGCAATGAAGAATATGAAAGGCAAATGTACCCATTTTAAACACATAAAAGATTAAAAAGCCTTTAAACTGGCTTAGGTATGTCGACTTTGAGACCTTTTATTATCGTCCGAGGGAGGGGCATCGCCACATCGCCCTTCCCTTGTTTGTGCAATGGAGTTCAGCTGAAATCAGTATTTCCTTGTAGAAATTTTCGCCTGTTTTAATCGCAAAATTTCTGCGATGTAAGACAGTTCTCAAGGTCCCTGCTCAACAAACTTGAAACTTTCTGACTCATTTTTGCACGTAAAGGCATAAAATTGGTAAGGGCTGACTATTGAAGCCATTTGTAATCGAAATGAGTTTTCCATTTTTTGATAAATAAATTAGTTATTGAGTTACAATCGGTTTTTGTCACGTGACGACGTGTTTTTCTCCTTTCCAGCACTGTCGCGTCCAGAAATTCGGTTCAAAACGCCAACTTTGACAATACTACTTTCGGAAAAATTATTTGTGTTTACCGAAAAAAAAAATGGAAAACGCTATTCGATTACATAGTCTTGGCGCAGCATGTCCCTATAGGGACTTTGCGCCATTAAACCCCAATCAACCCACCAATCGATTACATAGTCTCTAATAAGAACGCCTGTCAACCTCATGCGTTTCCGAACAAAAAGGAATTCAGACATGTGTAAGAAAGTGGCTGCTTTGGATTCGAGAATAGCCTTAATGCAGCAAAAATTTCTTTTGGAAAATACTGATTTCAAGCGGACCGCACCCGGATCACACTACTATGTCGCAGAAGATGTAAAAATATATTCTACGATAACAAATTAAACGGTTACTAAAAGCTTAAAATAATGTGATCTTTTGAAAATAGCAGTTGATACCTATGCATTTATATTGTAAAATAAAATAATAAAAATTCCCTTTTCTCAAAAAAAAAAAAAAGAAAAAAAAGAAAAAAAAAAGAAAAAGCACCTCACTTCTACGTTTCTTGATGGAACAAAAAACGTACTGCTGAAAAAGTACAAAAAAAAAAAAAAACAAAAAAAACAAAAAAAAAACAAGAGAAACAGTAGCTATTTGCTAAACTAAAACCTGTGAAGATACGGTGCATTAAAAATCAGGCCTACAGTGGCCCAGCCCTGTTTTCTTGATCGTGGGCCCTGAGGTTCTATACAGAATATCTTCCGGACAGGAGGTCAGCCTAACGCGGGACCCTCCGTGTTTAGTTCCCAAGCAAGCTTGAGGCTGAGTGAGCTTTGCCCGGCCCAGAATCGAACTCTGGACCTGTTGCACAGCAGTCAGACGCGCTGACCGCTACACCACTGCAGGGAATAAAATAAAAAATTCGATTTATCTGGTTACTTCGAATTAAATGGTCTCGAATTATCTGAGTGAGTTCAACTACATTATTATTCCTCTACAAATTATTTTATATAACATCAGTATTTTTATAATTACAGATGTTTGTAATTAGAAGCAGAGATCTGCACGGGCCGGGCTCGGGACTAGGCATTCGGGCGGTGCCCTAGTGACTACTCTTTATGGGCCGGGCTGGGTTCGGGCCTTACTTTTTAGGGTTCCGTACTTAAAAAGTAAAAACGGAACCATTATAAGATCATTCCTGTGTCTGTCTGTCCGTCTCTCACAGCCATTTTACTCGTAAACTATGAAACGTGGAAAGTTCAAATTGGGGGACGTAATAAAGACAATTGACCACACCCACCTATTTGCAGATTAGTAAACATTTACAAACATTTTTAGGGAAAATGTACAGGGACTAATTAAGTTTTGAAAAAAAAAAATCTTTTCTTTGTACATCGTGTGGGGTATCGTACGAAAGCTTTCATAACGCTGAACTCAAAAATACATTCAATTTAATTTTAGGTATTATGATTTCAGAGATATCGTCGAAAATGTAGTGCAAAAACATGGTCCCCCCCCCCCCCATCTATTTCCGAATCTACTGAAACTAAAATTATGAAAAAATTAGAGGTAGCAGAGGTTAATTTGAACGCAGGAAAATTATAGCGATTACCCTAGGTCAGATAGTTTTTGAGATAAGCGCATTTTTCCGTTACACGCAAATTTCGATTTGCGGGAATTCAGCAGAGATGTTGAGGAGCGCTGGAGGTACCTATCGTAGCAGACGTATAAAAGCATTGTTGATGATGATTTTCGAAAAAAAACCGTCGCTAATTAGCCGAGATATTAACCCTTAAAGATACGGACGGTTTGGACACACATAATGACCGGAATGGCGTACTCTATGTATCATCGGCCTTTAAGGCCCAGATAACAATTTTTAATGATATATTTGTGTAATGCAATGCCCAGTAGCAGTATAAAAGTAATAAATGTCAAATTGTTAAAAAAAACTATTTTAATTAAAATTAATCACATTAATACTATGGGATTCGCGACTAGTTTGGATTGAGTGGATCTTTCAATACGCCTCCCGGGTCTTTAAAAGTTAATTAAAAATCTATCTGGGAAAATGTGGCACGGATCAAGGCGGCGTTGCAATTTTGCGACCTCCTTTCGAGGCGCGCTTAGCACAATGCCAAGTTTAAACTTTGAACAAGGGTTTTGTTTTAGCTACATTGCAAAAAGAAAAGATTATTACTACGCTGAATTTAGTTTTATGAAATGCCAAATGAAGTTTAAATATGCACTACTTTTACTGTCTGTGCCGAATTAATTTCATTATAAACAGATTAGGATAAGATTTTAAAAAATGTTATACAGAATAGCAATATTTGATATTATTTAGGCTTCCTATCTCTTTGAACTTTTATGGTATAACCTTTCATACTTTTCTAGTAAATACAGTTATACGCAACACTACATTGTATAGTTTTTACAAAGTCTTCTTATTCTTTTAGCAACGATTTTTTTTTAAAAATAATACAGTACATGTTTCATATATTCATTGTACGGAACCCTCTGAGCGCGAGTAATACTCGCACTTGACCGTTTATTTCCTGAAGGATCGGCCCGAGCCTAACTTATTTTTTTGTACAGATACGGGACTGGTTTCATTTCTAGTCTTCACGGCCCAAAATTTTCAGTCCTAGTTTTGACCCATCCCGTATGAAAATCGTTGTCTCGGCGTGGTCTGGACCGGTCAAATGTCAGTAAAATTAGTCCTGGCCCAAAAAGTTTTGCAAAAAATTTATACATTTTTTAAATCACCATTATTATACAATTGAACATTAAAATTAATTCTTTTTAAAGAATAGTAGATTTCAATGTTTATTAAAATATAACTAAATAAAAAACGTGTGAAAAAGAACTTGCCTATGACGGAATCTTGTTTTAAAATGAAAAACGTTTTGATCCATGATAATTAATATACTAATACGTGAGAAAAGAGTATATAATACATTTACACTTGCTAAGAAGTGATAAGGGAACTTGTCGATAACGCATTGTTTTTCCCTTTCTATGCAATTTCTATCCGTCTTATAAGATTTTATTGTATAGCATTTTTCAGATTTTTAACACATCAATGCATGGAAAACGGATTAACAATATTAATGATAGCTGAAACATTTACATACAAGAAATAGTGATTCATTAAAAAAACAAATATCGCAGCCTGCGGCACTTACATAAAAAAGAAGATTATAAACATGGGGAAAAAAAAGTTAAAATAAATATTTTTGGTCAGTACTCCTCGTGCGAGACAAATTTTTAACCAAACGGACGTAAAGATCCACGTTTTGTAGAAATTCCCTCGGGCCGGGCCGGTCTCGGGCTGAACTTTTAGCTGTTATACTGGGCCGCGCCAATAATTTTTTCTACGGGACAGGCTGGGCTCGGGCCGAGCTTTTAATTTTTGTATCCGGCTAGGCCTAATTTTTTCCCATGAGTCGGGCCGGGCGCGGGCCTGTAAATTTTGCTCCGTGCTCTAAAGTATGATTTTAATCTCTCGAATCTACAAGGTTGTTTACACTATTTTACCTAAATTTGATAGGCAAAAATATCAAATCATGAAGAAAAATCACTAAAGACATTTTCCTGTCGAAATCTATACCAGCATCATCGATTTCACCCTAGAAATTTAATTTAACAACCTCTGCACGATGTTGATGTATAAATAATAAAAATAAGAAAATATTCGTTCATTGTCTCCTCTATTCAAGTTTTGTAGTAAATTCATCAATCTGCACAAGATGGCGCTAGAATAGAAGAAACCGAAACAGGGAATCTTCATTTATGAAAGAAGCGAAAGACGAGAATAACTTAAAATTATCCCTCTCCTCTTTCATAAGCACTGAATAAACTCATTTTTATCACAAAACACCTAAAAAAAAAAAAAAAAAATTGCTTTATAAATGAAAGTAATAAATATTACAAGACTTCATTTTTACTTTCTTCTATCTTTACAAGAAGAAAGTATTAGATTCGTGAAAATTTTCGAATTCCGGTTTTCGACGGATTTACACGTTTTAGGGGTCAGAGATAACGAAAAACATGTTTTTACAAAATCTCTGTCTGTGAGTCTGTCTGTATTTGACACAAATTTTGTGAGCGCTCGATCTCAAGAACTAATGCACGGAATTTAATAAAACTTTAGATTCAGTTAGACCCTGATATAAACTGGTGATGATTAGTTTTTGGTGTAAATCGCCCATTAGCCCCTTGAGAGGTAAGTAATTGTGTTTCTGTAATGTCAAATTCACACCGAAATCTGCAAAAAGATTTATTGCAAAAAAAGCAAAAGCAATTTTACGACTTTTTCCCACTAAAGTTAGAAAAGTAAAATTTCAGGCGGTTCTTAACCCGCTCTGCTCAACAAGCGAAAAACGTTTTGACACATTTGCCAATTCATTTTTTAACGGAAAGGCATAAAATTGGAAAGCCTGGCCATGGAAGCGATTTGGAATTGAACTGTGTTTTCCATTTTTTGATCAATCAATTATTGAGTAATAAGCGTTTTTATATATAAGCGTGACAAACACGTTTTTTGCCCGCTGTCGAGTGCTTATTCTCCGTTCGCGCGGAAACTCGGTTCAAAACGTCCACTTTGACACTCTTTTCAGAAAGATCTATTGCGTTTGCAAAAAAATGGAAAAAACAGCTCAATGACATAGTTTCTGAACAACAACACCAGCTAGTTTCATGCATTTTCGAACAAAAATAAATTAAAACTTATGTCAGAAAGTTGCCCTTTTGGATTTGAGAACAGCCTTAATAAAATTTTTCTGGTGCAAATCTCCATAAATCGTAGGTGGGACAAAATACATCACACCGCCCCTCAAGGGGTTAAGTGGCGATGCCATGATGCATTGTTCATGATTTTCGCAATAGCTATATCTCAAGAACTAATCCACGGATTTTCACGAAACTTCAGATTCAGTTAGTCCTTGATGTAATTTACTGCTGATTAGTTTTTGGTGTAAATCGCCCAATAGGTAGCGTTGCTATGATTTCCGCAATTGCTATAGCTCAAGAACTAATGCGCAGAGCTTCACCAAACTTCATATTCAGTTGTACCTTGATATAGTTTGGGGCGGATTACTTTTTGGTGTAAATCGCCCGACAACTGGCGCTGTTAGGCTGCATTTTTCCCGAGTTTCGCGATAGCTCTCTCTCAATAACTAATGAACGGAATTTAATCAAACTTCATATTATGCTACACTTTCACATAAATAGACCCTTTAGAATCCTCATAATGGACATAGATTGTCATTTAACTTTGGCCCTTTGACGGCGAATTTTAAAGTATTATTAACATGTATCAGATAGCAGAAAGTTTTGGGATTGGTACATCCGACTAGTTCTGTATCTAGTCACAAATAGACGTTTGCACATGACGTCACATGTTCACAAGAATCTGACATCGCTTCATATGGTGCCCAAATATAAGGCGAATGTGGTGCTCTCCATTTGACTTATTAGACTTATTAGCACTATAATAATAAAAATAAGAAAAAAACTAAATTAAACAGATAGACAACATGTGCTTTTAACAGTAAACGGGGAGTTGTGATGTTCCATGTGAGCTCCAGATACAATAGTATCAGTCGTTGCTAATAGCAACGTGACGTCAATGCAAGCCGGCTCACAGCCATTTCTATTCACAGCCATCTCCATCAGTATTCAGAGGGCTGTGGCCGGCTATAGCATGAATTTAAATGACAAATACCAAGTTAAACAAAAGAAATGAAAAGAAAAAAAAACGAAATACTTCTTAAATCCATTTGAACATGGCCATTTATGGAAGAATTAATAGAGAAAACTGAATAAAAGTGGAAAAAGAAGGTTTTATTATTATTATTATTATTATTATTATTATTATTATTATTATTTTAGGAAAAACAATTTTTTGTTTCAATGATTCTCCCTACCCCCCCCCCCCCCCACACACACACGCACACACCCTCTTCTTTTTTAAGGGGGTAGGATAACCTTTAAATCTTCAAATTTTTCGAATTTTTTTTATACGTATTTTGATTCCGTAATCATTTCTAAACAATTAAATAATAATAATAATAATAAAAACGCATTAAAAAGTTCCCATTAGTTTACTAATTATGGCAGTTTTATTAAGACTACATATGATAATTAAATTTTGCGTCGCGTTTATTCAAAACGATGAATTTTGTTACTGCGTGCAGTGTTATTAAAAAACTATGCATGCCAATCCAAAGAAATTTTCACCACATATTCATTTCTATATTATCTACTACTTAAAACCAGAAAAAGGTAAGATTTTATTTTGTTTTTGTTTATGTACTTTGAAAATATTTTTAAAAAATTGAAATTTTTGAAATTTTGAAATTGTTAAGTTAATTTTTTTTTAAATTTAGTCAATATTTTTCACAAATATTCTGGCTTTAGTAGAAAGGTAACAGTATTATGTATGTATTTTCACCAAAATTTCCTATTTATATGCAAATTTTAAGATTTTATCATGCGCGCAAGACAAGACGTGTTATTTTTTTCGCTTATCTCTTATTATCATATATATTTTTAAACTTATCATATCAATATTTATTTATGAATTTACAAGTGTATATATATTTTTAAATATAAATTTAAATATGAGCTTTATATTTAAATAAAGTTTGATTTTTATTTTTGACTAATTACTCAAGTTTTGAAGCTTGGAACATAGTGATAATTTTTGTTTTTTCGACGTGTTCAAAGGTATCCTATACCCCCTTAACGAAACAGGCATTTTAGCCTTATTTGGAGGCTTCTCTACAGGTTTCATTGCAAAATTACACTTTTAAACTGTTTGCTTGCTCTATGCTCTATATGAAATATTTTATACGCATTTATCTCATTTTATGCTTAATTAATTTTTGTTGTCTTCGAAAGTCCAAGAACATATGAAATTTTCTGAATCTTTTCCTACATGTACATACATACCATACGTAACTAAACATAAGAATCATATTCGCAATGTATTGAAAATACTTTAAAAAATACAGATGCGTCATGCTCGGAATATTTTTTTTAATTATTCGTGCTTTTTCTGCATTCTGAGCATTTTTATAGTTTAAATTATTTCAATTGGAAAAAAATGACAAATCCGATAAATAACCTTGTTGATTACATTACTATTAAGTACTGTGACAACATAAAAGAAAACAAGTTGGAAATTGCTCATCAAACATGGTAAATGAGGTGAGTTTGTACTATAACTAGTTTTATGCATATTTTTTGCACCGCATAGTGTACTGAATGTATATTTTAGCGCACTTCAAAAGAGCCCATAAATTTCATTCTGTTCGAAAGGCTGTAACATCATTAAGATGCGCTTGAAATATTTTTTTCTCGTTGGCCCTAATGTAACGGAAAACTTTTGACTCTCCCTGTAATTAAACTATATATCCGATTATCATAAAATTTGAAGTGACTCGACAAAATTTTGCAGCAATTATATACTTAAAATTTCAGATCATTCGGAAGGCTGTAACATGATTAAAATGCACTTGCAGTAATTTATTCCGATTGACCGTAATGTAACGGAAAACTTTTGACTGTCCCTGTAATTAAACTATACATCCGATTTTTATAAAATTTGAAATGACTCGACAAAATTTTACAACAATTGTATATTTAAAATTTCAGACCTTTCGGTTGGGTAGTTTTTACTCTTTTATATGCGGACAGACGGAACGACGACTATAAATGCTACGCATTAATATAATTACGAACGCACCTAAAACAAGTTGGAAATTGCTCGTCAAACGTGACAAATGAGGTGCGTTCGTACTATAACTAGTTTTATAATTATTTTTTGCACCCCATATTGTACTGAATGTATAATTTTTTGCACTTCATAAGGTGCATAGTCTGTAACATCATTAAAATGCACCTCCAATATTTTTTTCCCATTCCCAGTAATGTAACGGAACACTTTTGACTGTCCCTGTAATTAAACTATACATCCGATTTTTATAAAATTTGAAATGACTCGGCAAAATTTTGCAACAATTATATATTTAAAATTTCAGACCTTTCGGTTGGGTAGTTTTTACTCTGTTATATGCGGACAGACGGAACGACGACTATAAATGCTACGTATTAATATAATTACGAACGCACCTAAAACAAGTTGGAAATTGCTCGTCAAACGTGACAAATAAGGTGCGTTCGTACTATAACTAGTTTTATAATTATTTTTTGCACCCCATATTGTACTGAATGTATAATTTTTTGCACTTCATAAGGTGCATAGTCTGTAACATCATTAAAATGCACTTCCAATAATTTTTTTCCCATTCCCAGTAATGTAACGGAACACTGTTGACTGTCCCTGTCATTAAACTATACATCCGATTTTCATAAAATTTGAAATGGCTCGACAAAATTTTGCAACAATCATATATTTAAAATTTCAGACCATTCGGTTGGGTAGTTCTTCCTCTGTTACATGCGGACGGACAGACAGACAGACGGACGGACGGACGGACTGAACGACGACTATAAGTGCTACGTATTTATATAATTACGAACGCACCTAAAAACGGGAATATAATAAATTTACAGCAAAAATTTTATCTAGTATTTTTTTTTTTTCTGGAAAGCAAAATATCTCATAAAATCTAAAATATCTTGAAACAAAATTAATTAATTTATCATTCATTTATTGATAACTAATTTTAAGTATTTCAGGCAACTATGTTACATTAAGGTAAATGCACCTGGAGCAGCCCACGTACCTGTAGTGGGCCACTAATTTTTAAAGTTTAAAAACAAGCCAAAATGCATTTCTTGAAAACGATTGAAATAAATTTGATTGACTAACATAATTTAAATGTTAACTTTTCATAAACTGTTTGGAATGATTGTTTTTTTTCTGTCTTTTTTATTAGGTGCGTTCGTAATTATATAAATTCGTAGCATCTGTAGTCGTCGTTCAGTCCATCCGCCTGTCTGTCTGTCTGTCCGTCCGCATATAACAGAGCAAAAACTACCCAACCGAATGGTCTGAAATTTTAAATATATAATTGATGCAAAATTTTGTCGAGTCATTTCAAATTTTTGGGAAATCAGATGCATAGTTTAATTACAGGGACAGTCAAAAGTTTTCCGTTACATTACGGGGAATGGGAAAAAATTATTTCAAGTGCATTATAATGATGTTACAGCTTTTCGAACAAAATGAAAGGGAGATGTACTTATGAAGTGTAGTAAAATATACATTCAGTACAATATGCGGTGCAAAAAAATATTTATAAAACTAGTTATAGTACGAACGCACCTCATTTGCCACGTTTGACGTGCAATTTCCAACTTGTTTTCTTAATTTTCTTTATGCATACAGTTACCTTAATATTTTGCAGAAACATTTCATTGTCGTTTTATAGGTCAATAGTGTTATTCATCATCTATTGAAGAATTTTGCTTTCTTTTTCTTTCTTTTTTCCTTGCATTCTTTCTTTTTTCTATATAACTACAAAATTTTGACTCAAAATTGGATTTTTTTTTACCCCATTTAAACTGTTTTTGCTAACAGGCTTTGATTATCTATCAATGGATGAGTGCTAAAGTCAACGATATTTGATATTTGATATTCTATATCTCTTATTTCGTTTTCAATCCCCAAACCGATCAATGCATTTATTATGCTGTAATATTTACTTAATTACATCAGCAAATCTTTATCCGTAAATTTTAATATCTTTTGAATAACAAGTGCTTATATTATATGTGACATGGATATGACCGACGTATAAGAATGTGTCCTGTACTTTGCCGTTCGCTGTGTTGACATTTAAAATGTCTCTGTGCTAACAATTCAAAATCCATTTAAAATTATTTGGAAGAGTAATATGAACTTTCCTAAATGGTTAATCAGCAGTACTTATTTCAGACCATTTGTAACGGGGAAATGGGGAGAGAGGGTCTTCAAAAACAGATCTTTTGATAAATTTTTAGAGATTTCATTAAGAGATAAGTTTTATTTAGAACATTGTTTTTTTAACAGTATTGTGTTTTATTTTAAATTTAACTATACTGTTAATATGCTCTATTACATTGTAAATAATTTGAAGGTTAAGTCGAAAACTTAAAAATTCATGCATCAGAAATTTCCAGGCCTACTACTGGAACATAGAGGAATGTAACATTTTTTATTTTTCGTTTTTTCCGAAAACTTACTGAAGTAAAAAGTACTCAATTTTAAATACGCCGCATAGTCAGAATAGCTCCGATCCAAATGTACTCAAAATTGAGAAACACATATACTCATTTTCGATTCCATGGTTGTATTCAAATATTAAGTGCTATTTACTAACCCCGTGAACCAACAAATTAAAATATAAATGTACTGACATTTATTTCCCGTTCAAAATTATTAAAAACAAACCTTTAATTGTTTATTTAATAAGAAAAATAGCAAAATTATTAGCAAGATACCCAAATCGAAAGAGCATTACTTGCAAGCACTTTTAAATTATTTTAAAATACTTTGAATAATTTAATATTTGCATTAATAAACATCTTTTATGCTGCCATAAAAGAAATAAATCTTTAAGAGTATACAAAATTATCGGTTTGTTTGGGTTTCATACCATGTGGTGTATCAAAATTGAGAAAACATAAGGTTCATTTTTGATCCAAACATACTCAATTCGATATGTGTACATCGATTTATTTATTTTTGAGTATTTAATTTTTTACAGTGATTTGAAACTTTGAATGTTTATTCTGATCTATGAAGGTTAGGACTATAGGCTAAAGAATATATACATTTTAGAATTCACTAACACTTTGATAATAATTAGATAAATGTCCTTAAGTTTCCCCAGGGCCCGACTTATGCAAAGGCATGTGGGGCAATTGCCCGGGTCCCCCTTTTTAGGGGACCCCCATGAGAGTAATCTAGATTTTCATTAAAAGATGCCAAATGATTAAAATTAGCCCAAAGTAACCAGAATTCATATATTTTCAAAGATATAGGAAGGGAGTGCAGTCCTCCTTCCCCTATTCAAACGTCCCTATAACAATATCATTAGAAAACTAATAATTAAAATTTTATTATAACAACTTAGTATTCTATAGTTTTCTAAAGAATTTCTTTATTAACGTTTTCCTCGTAACGTGGCAAGTTAAAACCATTAATCATGACCAATTTGGGGCATTTTTTTTAGACATTTTATACGTACGTAGATAATCAAAGTAAAAGTTTGCAAAGAAATACTACTCGTGTCAACCAATTTATCATTTTTTCTACTCTTATCCCACTAGTATATTTTCTTAAAAGATGTGACCATCTTTTTGTGATACCCTGTATACAGATGTAAGCAGTACCGGGTATAAAATTTATGCATACGGACAATATGTATGAAGTATGTACCGGCCACTCCCACGTTATTCACAATTATTTTTTATCAATAGATAGAAGGGGCTCCCCGAATGATGGCCCGGGGCCCTCCATAACCTAAGTCGGGCCCAGAGTGGCCCACTACTGGTGAGTTTACCTTACACAGTTCATATTGAATTTTTGTATTAAAATAGAAATTTTTTTATTCTATCTTAAAATCTTTAATTAGAATTATTTCGAACTGGTATATTTCTCCTTGTTATCTTACTCATAAAATTCAATAAAGCAGGAATCGGAGAGTATAGGACAAATTTTATTGTTCTTACCAGTAATCTTTATCAGTAATCTTCAAGAGACATTTATATAAGATATACAATAGGAATATATCATCAAGATGTTAGATGATTATTTGAACGGAGACTAATGTGATATAAAAATAATGAGATTTAAATCACATAATAAAGGTAAGAGAAATCAGCTTACTTCCTACTTCAGAATCGTCCACGGTAATTTTCTGCTTATCCAGGTAAACTTCGATTAATCCATTAATTATGTGAATTATCCATAGTGGTTTCACCTGTAAAGAGCTTGCAGATTTGTTTATTAAAAAATGTGTATTTTCTTATTATTTGTATCCCAGGAATTTTGCAGCACTTATGGTTTTAAACTAAATTTTTATATATCTAAAGACATTGGAGCATTCATTTTTTGCTCCTTTCTCGGTTAAAACATTTACAGATACTGAAAGATAATAATACAAAACATTATTTAGACTTGATTAATTACATAAATAAATTCAAGGTTCTATACATTAACAAAACACTCATTTTCATTTAAAGTCACTAAATTATTAATATAGTTTTTATAATGTCAATATTGCAGCTTTATAATGCAAGTGTTTATAAAATTTGATTGACAGTTCAAAAGATGAAACAGGAAGTAATGTTCTAATTTCGTAACAGGATGGATGGATGATGTAAACAGTTTTACTTATTGCAGACATTAAGTGTTTTTGAAAAGCAATTAAATTGATATATGATAAGTTTTATCTATTTCTGAAGAGATTAGTATTTCTAACAGAAGATTATTGATAAAAGATACTGGTAAGAACAATAAAATTTGTCCTATATGCTCCGACCCCTGCATAAAGGCTTCGCTTCTGTGAATGTGATAGCAATTTAGCGCAAAAAGAATACACTTCCAATAGACCGGGTTGCGGCTGCACAGACCATCATCTCATCGAGTTGACGGCGAAAATTCCAGGATTAGAAAGAACTCGATTGGCATATTAAAATGCAACTGGTCTATCAAGTCATATCTTGGTAGAAACCACCTGCAGATCCGATTTTAGTGGTTGATCGGTAGGTTTACTATTGTGTTTTCCTGCGCCCAAAGGTATGAAAACATGGAGGGCTGAGGGCAGGAAAACACAATGGCAAACCTACCAGTCAACCACTAAAAGCGGGTTTGCAGTTGTTTTCCACCAAGATATGACTTGGCAGACCAGTTACATTTTAATATGCGAATAGAGTTTTAACTAATCCTGTAATTTCAGCCGTCAATTCGATGAGGTGATGGCTTGTGAATCCGCCTTCCATTCTATTATAATAATAACCCTAACAATATAATCATACTAATAGTTACCATCAATGTATGACAGTGTAAGAACCATAAGTAAACTTAAATTGCGCTTACCAACATCTAGCCATGCTGTAATATGACCATCCACGCTGTATAATTCCTAACCGTTCCGTGTTCGTTCTAAGGGGTTGGTCAGTCAGATCTCAAATTCCTCTCATTAATGTTAAACCTATGGGCGGGTGATGAATTCGTATTTTTACTTTCTTCTATCTTCAATAGTAGAAAGTATTGCAATCGAAATTTTTTTCGACTTCCGGTTTTCGACAGATTTACACGTTTTAGGGGTCAGAGATCCTAAAAAACATGTTTATAGAAAATGTCTGTCTGTCCGTGTGCTCGTATGTCGCCATTGTACCATCAAAAAGTGTATGAAGTTATGCATAGAATTGAACCATCTTTTTTTAAGTCTTTGGCTATGGCAAGCAGGTCCTTCATTAATTTGGAAAAAATCCGCCAAAAGGGGGCGTTGTAATAGCGATTTTTGTGCCATTTTGAATATTGTACCATCGGAAAGTGTAAGAAGTTATGCATAGAATTGAATAAAATTTTTTGTGTAGTTTTTGGTCATAGAAAGAAGGTCCACCTTGAATTTAGAAAAATTCCGCCGGTAGGGGTGTTGTAATAGCGATCGCCAGAAGGGGGCGCTATAATGGCGATTTTTCTGCAATTTCCAATATTGTACCACAGAAAAATGTATGAAGTTATGCATCGAATTGAACCAATTTTTTTATGCTTTTGGCCATGGCAAGAATGTCCTCTCCGTATTTAGAAATATTCCGACGAAAGAGGGCACTATAATAGCGATTTTTGTGTAATTTTCTTGATTTTTCGTACTTCGATGGAGCAACGGGAACTTTTCATCTGATAAGACGACTATTCGCGAACAGCGAATATACAACAGAATAACGGGAAACTATTGATTTTAATAAATATCATAATCCAGATTAACTTGTTTTTACTCCGATTATTTGGCTGAAGCAGAAATTTAAGATGAAAGTCAAAATTGATATAGTATTGAACTAATAAAAATAAAATATTGACATTTGTAACAACGTTTTGAAATATTAAAATATATGAGATAGAAGAAAGTTTTGGGATTGGCACATCCAACTAGTTGCAGCATCTCCTCGGGAAATTAATATTTTAAACATCTTTTTGCCTGTGTACAAGTGTGTACTGTGTGTTTCTTAAAGAATGTCTCATTTTTACTTTCTTTCAGCTATAACAGAAGAAAGTATTGTACTTCCGGTATATCTAGTTCCGGTTTTGGGCGTATTTACACGTTTTAGGGGTCAGAGATCCCAAAAAACCTGTTTATGCACTGTAAAAAAAGACGGACTAAAAAGCGGAGATTCTACTGGCAATCTAGACGCCAATACTATTTCCATATTTTTATGGAAAATTTTCTCCATAAATCACAGAAAAATTTCCGTTTTTCTGATTAAAAACGGAAATTTTTCTGTAATTTATGGGGAAAAATTTCCGTAAAAAAAACGGATATAGTATTGGCGTCCAGATTGCCAGTAGAATCTCCGTTTTTTAGTCTCTTTCCTTTACAGTGTACAAAATGTCTGTCTGTCAGTCCGTGTGTCGCCATTGTGCCATCGAAAAATGTATGAAGTTATGCATAGAATTGAACCAGATTTCAAGTTTATGTTTATAGCTATGGCAAGCAAATTCTTCTTGAATTTGGAAATGTATTCCGTCGGAAGGGGGAGCTGTAATAAATAGCGGTTTTTGTGTAATTTTCCCGATTTTTCGTAGTTATCTTGTACATCGGGGATAGTTTTTCAGGAATGGTTTTAGTATATTTAATATCGTTCTATCGTTCTCTACCAAATGCTACTGTAAATAATCAACTGAAAGTGTTGGACCTTATTAAACAACTCAAATTCTTTCTGACACATTGGAAATCATAATAGCGCAATGGCATTCGTATCGTTTTTAGAAATGCGAAAAGACATGCCAGGTAAAAAAAGGTCCATATTGTTTTATAACACAATGTCAAATTCATCGATATATTTCGTTTGATTCAAGGTTCGCGCTGAGAAACCGACCAGCGCACAGTGGAGTATATTTGTAGCAAAATCCTGGCCAAAATTATTTTTTATGTGTTTTACAGTTAAAATCATTGCTATTAACTTACCAGGGATCTATTTAGGAAGAAATTGTGTCCTTTAAAGCAGTTCTCAACTGCTCTGCTCAACAAGCGCAAAACGTTTTGACACATTTACAAATTCCTTTTTTAACGGAAAGGTATAAAATTGGAAAGCCTGGCCATGGAGGCGATTTGGAATTGAACTATTTTTTTCCTTTTTTGATCAATGAGTTACCTATTGAGTTATAAGGAATTTTGATCACGTGACAAACACGTTTTTCGCCCGTTCTTGAGTCTCTTTCTTCCTTCGCACGGAAATTCGGTTCAAAACGCCCACTTTGACATTATTTTCTGAAAGATCTATTGCGTTTACAAAAAAAAAAAAAAAAAAAAATGTAAAAAACAGCTCAATTACATAGTTTCTCAACAACAACACCAGCTAGTTTCATGCATTTTCGAACAAAAATAAATTAAAACTTATGTCAGAAAGTTGCCCTTTTGGATTTGAGAACACCCTTAAAGAACCCTTCATAAAATTTTTCATCGCAAAACAGGCCCCTTCACAAAATCTTTCATCTCAAAAGAGGACCCTTCACAAAACTTTTCACCTTAAAACAGGACCCTTCATAAAATTCTGTGTGTTAAAAATAGGCCTTTCGCAAAACGTTTCCATCTCCAAACTGAACCTTTCACAAAATTAATCATTTAAAAGTAAAATCTGACCTATTGCTTCCACATATATGAAGAAAATATAAATTTTCTACAAATACATATCTTCTTAAAAATGTATAGACAAGAACCTGAATATAATGATGGTTTCAACTTCACAAAAGTATGATTAGATTTTTCACAAATGTAAAAAGCTGTTCACAATTTCACAAAAAACAGGACCCTGGGAGAAAAGTCTGGAGAGACCCCTGTTTACTATTAGTTAATACACTTAATTAATGTTATATAAACATAAAGTATGCATTTACTTAAAAATATATACATAAAATACAAAGTTTACATAACTTTTTAATGTTTATAAGAGGAAAGTGATTTTGATAGAGTTTTTTTACTTACAGGCATAAAAGTGGGAAATAGGAAAAAAGGTGGAAAATTTTTCCCATCTATACATTAAGGCCAAACTCGTATAATTTAAACACATTTTAACAGTTATTCATACAATAAAATGAATTATGAGAGTACATATGATTGTTATTTGCTTTTTGTAACTTAGAAAGTATTAAAAGAAAAAAAAAATAAATGTATGAATTCCTTAAATCAAAAAAGAAAATTGGAAACAGTTTGCTAAAAGTATAAATCCATCCGAATGTATCTGATGAACTTATATGAAGTACAGAGTTTACTTTTTCAAAATAAATGTATTATTCTGAATGATTTGACTGTTTAAAACTTTACTTAAAAAAAAAAAAAAAATCTATGCTAAATATATTCTTATGCACGCCAAATTTATCTTTACTCCAGAAATACACTTACAAAAATGCATTACTGAAATTATCCAGAAGTGGTTTATAAATCGAATAAAATATTCTATTCCACAAGGAACCTTATGGAAACTTCCTTTCCCTAGTTAAAGAACTTAATTTACACGACTTTCAGATGCTTATAATAAAAGCTCGCCTTTGATTTTATAGTACAGCAATTCAGAAACAAATTCCAAGGATTTGAGTAGACAAAATGTCTAATTATTAAATTTATAGACCCCCCCCCCCCCATCCAATATGCTTCTAATATTTTCTTTGCATTTTTGCATCAATTCAGAGAACGTTCAAATTTGCTTTTAAAAAGGTGGAATTCCGCCTTTAGGAGGAACTCTTTCATCTCCACCTTTTAGGAGGAACTCATGCCTACACTTACAAGTAATATTCAATTAAATATAGTTAATTATACTATATGAAAACTTTTAATTATTTATATAAACGAATGTATTAATATATATATTATTTGCATTTAGTATTTAGCAAAGTTGAATCTCTAAAGTTGATTTGTGGTATAGAGATTCTGGTTTTTGAGGGTTATTAATAGATAACTAAAACAATTTATATTTAAAAATGGCAACTACATGCGGAAGATATATATTTTTTTAATAGGTCTTCAAAACTATAAGCAATACGACAAAACTTACAAAAGGGTCCTTCAAACCCCGCCTTTAAAAAGCTATTTAAATGAATATACCCAAATTAGACCTAAAAAGGCTTAAAAAGAATACATTTTTGATTTTTTTTTTATTATATTAAAAATAAATCTGTTGAGTTCAATAATTCATGAGGCCAGAAAAAATATACATTTAGACATAATTAACATAATAACAAAGTTTAAGTGTAACAATAAAGCACGTCTACTCGCAAAGAAACCTTCTCTTCAACTGAGGCTATGGAACATCCGCTATGACTCATGCTTCTGAAACAGACATAGAACGATGCACCAGTTATTCAGCTATTATAAAACATACGTTTTACAATTGTTGAGCAAATTTCAATTTTTGCATTTTTGGCCAAGTTTTTGCGTCAAATACTCCACTGTGCAACGTAGCAGGTGAAGCCTACTAGTCTTAATTAAAAAAAGAACTATAATTCTAATGGGAGTCTTTTTTACTTAGAATCGATGATTAAAATATAAATATAATCTTAATCTAAATGCGCCTCAACAACAGCTCAAATTTATGTCAGTATAGATAAAGCGATGTTCATTATTTTCACTTTCGGCGTTTCCCTACCTTTTGTACCTCTTTTCAATACGTTGTTTTACAAAGCGAAAATGGCTACATCCATTTATTTGTTTGTTTTAATAACCGAAACAGGCTATAGGTCCAGGACTTCCGCTCCAATTGGGATAGGTGTAGGTTAATTTGCAACCCACTTTCCCTAAATAGATTTAAGCTTTACTCTGAAATTTTGGACGATGGATGAAAGATGAAGCCCTGATTATACTTCCTTCTGTTCTATGAGAACTAGCTTTTCTTTTCTTCTTTTTGTTTTTTTTTCTTATGTGCTATTATTTTTGTTAAATAGAAGAGTTAGGAATTCATTATGAAAAGCGACAGCTGCTTGATTGCTTCTTTGGCAGACGATTTTATTATAGTTTTGTTGCTTTAGGTCATAAAGAGTTGAGAAGCATATTTCCGTATACGTACTGAGTGGCAACAAGCCGAATCTAGTTCATGAATTACTGAAATCCACTGTCGAAAATATCGTGTTTATGGATTGGCCAGAGGGAAATCGATGAAAACCTGAAACTTACCAAGCTCAACCCTTTTGCAGGTTCTTCTTTTAACAAACGAAGAATCATTTTATAGGAGTTGAGGAAGCTTGTAAAGAATACACAAATGACAGGTTTTTGTTAAAAGATCGTTTATGCATATTTCATTCGAAACACATCGAAATCAGAACGTAGATCTTATCTCCGTATTTGTCCTTCTTACGTATCCTGAAACGCTAAATATTATTCTTTTTCTATAAATGAAAGTTAAAATTCTAGTGTTAGTGAAAGTTAAAATTCTAGTGTCTATAGTTGATGTTTGATAGCTCAAACTCAACCTATAAAAGTAGCTTTTAATAAGTCAAAAATTATCTTACCTACAAATAATTACCAGGAAGTCATCATAAGAGAATCAATTGAAATTATTGCTAATAAAGATACAGCTTGTAACGATGCACTATCATACGATATTGATCTCCATATAGGAGTATGGAGATATTTGCTGCATAATAGATGAAATCGCGTTTTGTTGAAAATTTGAATAACTTTATCTGGTATCTCTCTAACGTACAACATTTAAATTACAATGTTTTCTTCTGGACAATTCTCGAATAAGCGCAAAGAAAATAATAACAACATTTAAATCCTACGGTCTTGTAACTGTTGAAAACGTTATAAGTTTTTCTGATTTTAAGATACTTTTAATTTGTATTTTAAGTATCTTTATATTATATTTATGTACATGAAAGTAATTTTTGCACAATTATTTGTGCTTTTATATGTATTTTAATTATTATTCTTCTCTCTCTTTTTTTTTTTTTTTTTTTTTTTTTTTTTTGAACCTTAAGCGTGTAAAATAATCCTTCTATCTTCATAACATTTATTCATGGAGATTTTTTAACGAAAATACAAAATGTAAATTCTCCATATGAATTTTGTATGTTCTTTGTATATTCCACGGACAATGGGCATAGCCTTACAGCGGGATTCTAAAGATCGATAGATCGACAGATTGGAATCGTCAAGCAAATATAACAAGTCGGAAATTGTACGTCAAACATGGTGAACGAGGTGCGTCGTACTATAATTAGTTTTATAAATATTCAGATCCTGGTGCAACAGCTGTTGCATTTTTATGCAAAAATGAATGAATACAAAATTTATTACGATTAGATATATGTCAAATTCAGTAATACGGTAACAATTAGGACTCCATCTTAAATAGGACGTCATCACCATGGTAACCTAGAATAATTACCTAACTGTCATTGAATTAATTACGTATGATAGGATTTAACAGAATGAAGAAAACTTTAATATCTTTTTAAATTTTGATTCAATTTTCATAAAATTTGAAGATTCGCCAAAATTTTGCAACGATTACATATATATTAAATTTCAAGCCATTCGGTTGAGGAGTTTTTGTGCTGTTATATGCGGGCAGACGGACAGACAGACGAACGGACAAGACGAAACTATAGGTGCTACGTATTTATGTAATTACAAACCCGCCTAAAAAGATCAAAAATACTTTAAGGGAGACAGGGGAGGGTTGACCATTGGGGAGGCTTGCCCCACCCTTCAGTTTTCATATTTAAAAGAACTTCAGAGTTTTGCCAATAGGTGGCAACCAAAGTTACTGAAAGACTCAAACAATAGTCTTTGTTTCATGCATATAATTGAAACAGATGTGGAAAAATCAATTGTGCAGAGTTTTCAGCTTAAAAAGTGTTTTTAAGAAACATTTCGTAAGATTTTCTCAGATTTAAGTAAGTAGGTTTTAAGTAATGCAGATCTATTGAGCTTTCATTTCAGGTATAAAGATTGCATAGTAAATTAGGCTAAATATAACCATGTGCTTTACTTTAAAAAGTGACTATTTGGGGAGGCTTTACCCAATCAATGTGAGGAAGGGTTGGTCAGATGGTCAAAGCTTCCTTAATTAAGTGTTTTTGAAAATATTTTTATTATACACTACACTGTACATAATGAAGGATTAATGGTTAAATTTCTAAAATAATGCAAATTTATTCTGTAAAGCTACAGTAAAATGGAGTGATAGAAAAGCAAATGTTTAAAATGGATTAAAGGAAGATGTAAAAAATTACTATAAGAGCAAAAAAAAAAAAAATAAGAAACTATAAATTGGAAAGTAGATAGGAAATTGTATTTCATTTAAGTAGTAGCCATAGTATAGGTAAGTAGAAGGAATAGAAAAGACTAGAAAAGAATAGAAAGGATGAAAGCAGCAGTCTTAAGAAATGTTAAGTGTCCATGCCACTGCAAAAAAAAAAAAAAAAAAAAAAAAAAAAAAAAAAAAAAAAAACATAACTTTGATCAAAATACTTTAGGAAGGAATGTAGAAAATTTTCACCAAGACGAATACAATGAGATGAAGGCAAACTATGTGGGAACTAGTGTTGCCATATCGAGTGTCACAAAAAGTGGGTATTCAAAGCGGAATTTTTCTCCTGTGCCTTGAATTCCGTCTAAGCAGGTTTGTTTACACATTACATTTCCCCAAATAATTTTTAATAATGATTAAACCATATAGCACAAAGTTATTTTGCCTTATTTTAAGCTGATTTTATTTCCCTTAAGAAACATTTCAATATAAAATAAAGTGGGACAAGCCTCCCATATGTGGGGTGCCTTGACCCATTATTTTCTTACGTTTAAAATAAATCATTTTTCCAGTTTCTTATGTATTACACATATGACGCAATTTTATTTTGATAACTGATTGTATAACGAATAATATGATACATGAAACTTTATTCTAAGTTCGATATTTAAAAAATAAAAAATCATTTGGTAAAAAATGAGTCAATCCTCCCCAGTCTCCCCCTACATGAACAAGATAATTATCTTTCACAGAGAATCCTGTTGCAATTAAATATTATGTATGCACATAAATGTACGGAATTATAAATTCATGAAAATTTTATCTTCTAAAGCATTTTTCGTGAATTGTTTAAACTACATTAAAAGGTTACAATCATTTAATAAATTTTAGAAGGATTGAAGGATTTAAAAGGATTAATTAAATTTGAATTTATAGGGATTTCGTGTAATATTTATAACCCCACTCAAATCTTTTATTTTAAATCTTTTTCTCGGTATTTAGTAGAATTAGGAAATGTACAAATATAAAGTTCTTACAATAAAAATACAGAAATATTTCCGAATTCAAAAATTCCCCCCCCCCCCCCCCCCCAACGCCAAGAAACCTGAAAATATGCAAAGGCAAAAGAAATCTTCCTTTTAAAAATAATTTTTATTTTGTTTAACCAATAATGCATTTTGGAACAAGATAAAGAAAGTAATGTATCTATAACTCATAAACTGTATTACAACTAATCGGTGTATTAAATAAATTTTATAACAAGTTTAGTACTTATAAGTACCGTCAGCAGATAAACAGTTTTAAGCAATATAAGATTCCGTATATGAAACACAGAAAAATCAGGACCATTTTGCAACTAAACAAAATTCCTTGTATGTAACATCAAAAATTTGTGTTTCGTACAATACAGAAAGACTATGTTCTTTTATTATTTGTGTGTAGAATTTTTAGTCTTGGCCTCCTTTACAAAATTCTTTCTAAGTGAAATAAGAAAGATTCAATTTAACTATATCTCTTCTCAGCAGGAGAATGCGAAGGATTTCTAGTTGCGATAAAATGTTGAGATGATATATGATATATATGAAGAAGGATAATTATCTTTTACAGAGAATCCTGTTGCAATTAAGTAATATAAGATTCCGTGTATATGAAACACAGAAAAATTAGGATTCTTTTGTAATTAAGTGATCTCAGGACACTTAAAGCTTCAAAATTTTTGAAATTTTAATTTCTTTAGATGTTAAACCATTATCTTTTCTGAACAATTTGATATAATTGTTTCTTTGAAATTCCCATTAGAACTGAAGTTATGGTTTTTAGAATTATACCCACTCAGTTGCTGAAGCGGCGTTTCCTAAAATTTGAAGTCATGTTTCTTCAAATGCCGTTTTTGGGCATAACGCGCTCGATATCTCAAAAACTTCTAAATTTTTTTTTTTTTTTTTTTTACGAAATTTTCAAAACATGTGTTTCATGTTAGTCTGTATAAATTGAACCTAAAATTTTCTTTTTATTTATCAAAAAGCATTTTTTTTTAGTTGATTATACTGTTGAAATTTTCAGAATTTTGCAATTAGCTAAATACAATTTTGTATTAAATATATTAAAATGCTCTAAATACAAATTTATTTAGGTTCAGGTGATTATACTGTTGAAATTTTCTCAATTTTGCATTAGCTAAATACAACTTTGTATTAAATATATTAAAATGCTCTAAGTGCAGATTTACTTAGGTTCAGGGTACTTATTACAGTCTGAAGTATAAGTAGGCACCAAAATTTCCATTCTAGTTTCAAAATTTATTTTGTAATATAAAGCGCATAAGCTGTTATGCCAATTTTCTACTTGTCAAATATGTGACAGTTTGGAGTCCCCTATAAATGCTAATTCTGCATCTGGCAATTTTTTAAATACGTGAAATGAAAGAACATACTTATATCTTTCATCCCCCCGCATAATTTTGTTTTTAAATCATTATACACTTTAAGATCTTAAATGTTGAAAATAGTCTTTTTTTTTCTTTTTTTTTTACCAGTTTTAAGAATACTGAGACCCCTTAATCCTTAAATGCTGGTTGTTGCTTTTCGGCAACATACCCAATTTAGGCTCTAAAATAGTATTAGAATAATATTTAAGCTATAATGCCTAATGTTGCCAATAAAATACATTCTGAAAATATTATTAAATCGATTTTCAACATGTAGATGACAACACTTGTGCTGTTTAAGAATAAAGACAGATTTATTTTTTCAATTGTTACGACTTGCTCTTTTTGTTTTGTTTGGAAGCTTGCGAAATACCCTATTTTGTTCTGCAGTGAGAAAGTAAAATTTATTTCTTATTATAGTTCCTAAAATTCTTGTGTGTTTAATATTATAGAATTTTATCAAGGAAAATTATTTTTTCAATTAAAGACCAGTATTGCCGATTAGTAACAAACTCTTTTTTAGCCGTAAACCATACTTAAAAGAAAATGAGATTTTTTAAAGTATTTTCCCCATGCTATATTTAAAAAATGAAAGCCGAAAATCATTATTACAATGATTTAAAAAAAAAATCAGGCATTTAAGCGTTAAGGGGACCGGGAAAGCCGTATCTCCGCCATGTTAAATTCACCAACTTTATGTACCTTTTTCTCAGAAATAGTGAAACATAGAGATATAGATTTTTTAGAGTAGTTAAAATAACATGATTTACGTATTTTAACAGACCATTTTCTTTCTAAGTGAAACTCAAAATTAATTATTTATTGAAAGTCATTTTTAAATTAGCATTTTTGGTAAGATTTCACTGCCTAAAATAAATAATTCTCAACAAATCATTAAATCCGTGTGTTAAAGTATACAATATAACATAATATACGTATTAAATAAAATTTTCAGTTCTTAAGTTTAGTAGATATTGAAAAAAAAGAACATAAACATGAAAAATCCAAGTTTTGAGAAAAAGTCATTTAAAGATTTAAATGGCCATTAACCTGTAAAGTACTCTTAGAAAGAATGAATAATTTCAACACTTATTTTTTATATATATAAACATGTGTGACACATCGTTGGAAAGATAAAAGTTTAAACTATTTAATGATATAAAAAAAAGTAAAAATTGATTTTTTGGTTGAATTTTGCTTTCCCTGTCCCCTTAAACAAAATTCCATGTATGTAACATCGAGAATTTGTGTTTCATACAATACAGAAAGACTCTGTTCATTTATTATTTGCAATTAGAATTTTTAGTCTTGGCCTTCTTTACAAAATTCTTTCTAAGTGAAATAAAAAAAGATTCAATTTAATTATCTTTCTCTTGAGCAGGAGAGGGCGAAGGATTTCTCTCAAACTAGTTGCGATAAAATGGGAGATGATATGATGCCATATGAAGAGGCCAATTATCTTTTACAGAGAATCCTGCTGCAATTAAGTAATATAAGATTTCGTATATCAAACACAGAAAAATCAGGACTCTTTTGTAATTAAAAAAAATATGTCTTGTATGTAACATCGAGAATTTGTGTTTCATACAATACAAAAGTACTCTGTTCGATTATTATTTGCATTTAGAATTTTTAGTCTTGGCCTCCTTGCAAAATTCTTTCTAAGTGAAATAAAACAAAATCAGTTTAACTATCTGTCTCCGCAGCAGGAGAGGGCGAAGGATTTCTCTCAAACTAGTTGCGATAAAATGGGAGATGATATGATGTACATGAAGAGGATAATTATCTTTTACAGGGAATCCTGTTGCAATTAAGTACTAGGTTGAGCAAAAAGTTCTGGGAAATTTGTGAAAGTTGCGTTGTTATGCGCAAAATAACAATAAAAGCAAAAAGGATTATTCTTCAAAGTAGAGACCATCATAGTTCATGACTTTCTGCCGTTGTTCTGCCAGATTCCGGATTTGCTGAAAGTACCATGGAGGCTCCTTGGAAGCGAAAAACTCTTGACATGTTTCTTCAACTTCATTAAAGGATTCAAATCGACGTCTCTTGAAAAAGTGCTGCATTGATCGAAAGTGACCAGAATCGGATTCCTGAACTCCTATAGATATACAGTCGAACCTCGTTATCCCGACACTCTAATGTCCAGACAAAAGTGTCGTCATTAGCGGAGTGTCGCGGTAACAGGAATTGGAGAAAAACATGTTTATAAAAAGCTATATTTTTAATTAATTTAAGGCAGTTTTAAATTCATAACTGTTCTTGCAGTTTTAAGCAATAAAACATTATTATTAAACAAAATAAACACAGAAACAAAATTGAAAAGAATAAAAATCTGATTTATGATGACTGGTTTTTTTATTGCTACATGAAATATTAATTAATTAAGGTTTGCTTATCCCTAGATGTGCTTCCTACAATTCTTTTTTCTATATTATGCAATGAATTGTAATCAATATTCGTTGTTTCAGAAATGGATAACTTCTGATTGTTTCAATGCAATGTAATGCTTCGGTTTTAGTCGGATGAAAAACGCCGTGTAGCCACAAGAGAGCGCCGCCTAACCAGAATAAAAAGACCGCGAGTAGACTGATACGTCTATCTGCACCTTAAGTGGGTCATTCATAGTGTGTGGGTTTAGTTATTCAGATAAAGGATTGAAGTAAAATTACTCATTTATCTCAATGGGTAATTTAGACACTTTTGTGAAAAATTTGGCTAAGACATTTCTTACCGCTTAGTTACCGTGGATTATGAAAAATGAACAATTTTCCTAAACCGCCGGGATATCCGGATTTGAAAATTATTCAACGACGTAACATCCGGAGTTTATTTACATTAAAATCATATACAGAAAATCGGGAATTTGAAAAACTGACGTGATAAGCGGAATGACGTGCAAACCGGGTGTCGGGAAAACGAGGTCCGACTGTACCACTTTCACTCCTATATACGATACAAATTCTGGTAACTATTAGATTAAAAATTTCCCAGAACTTTTTGCTCAACCTAATAATATAAGATTCCGTATATCAAACACAGAAAAATCAGGACTCTTTTGTAATGAAAAAAAAAATGTCTTGTATGTAATATCGAGAATTTGTGTTCCATACAATACAGAAGGACTCTGTTCGTTTATTATTTGCACTTAGAATTTTTAGTCTGAACCTTCCTTACAAAATTCTTTTTGTGCAATAAAAAAGATTCAATTTAACAACTTGCTTCCTCAGCAGGGTGCGAAGGATTTCTCTCAAACTAGTTGTGATAAAATGGGAGATGATACGGACAAGCAATTTTTAATGTCGCAACATTAAGTTATGCGAACACGGTGTGATTAACACGAGTGGAAATGCTTGCTATCCAAGGACATGATGTAAAACCTTCGAAAGGTGCGTTGACACCACCCCTGCTCAGCCCCTCCGGTGTCCTTCAGGAGCAGGAAGATGGGAGGGAGAAAAGGGTACATACAAAATTTCGGGTTTCATTCGAATTGCGGTAATCACGATGTACCGGTTTAGGATTACGACAGTACTTAGGGGGGTCTGTTTTTTAGGATACACAGCATGTGAAATTTAAGGCTAAAAATGAGGAATTAAAATGAGAAATTCCTTAAAGAGGAATTCCTTATTTGGAGGATTTAAAGAAATGATGTTTAAGGCTGCTAGTCACTCAGCTTACGAATTTTCCTCGGTAATGTTAAGTCTATGTGCGTTTGATGCATTTTTATATTCAAAATATCTCCTCAGGAAATTAGTATTTAAAACTTCTTCTTTCAGTGTTCTCAAATCCAAAGGGTCAACTTTCTGATATAAGTTTTAATTCATTTTTGTTCGGAAGCGCATGAAACTAGAAGGTGTTGTTATTCAGAAACTATGTCATCGAACTGTTTTTTCCGTTTTCTTGTAAATGCAATAGATCTTTCAGAAAATACTGTCAAAGTGGGCATTTTGAACTGAACTTCCGAACGAAAGAAGAAAATCCAGTCAGTAAGGGGAGAAAAAGGCCGTGTCACGTGATCAAAATCGCTTATAACTCAATAGGTAATTGATTGATCCAGAAATGGAAAACACAGTTCGATTCCAAATCGCTTCCATGGTCAGATTTTCCAATTTTATATCTTTCCGTTAAAAAATCAATTTGTAAATGTATTAAAACGTTTTGCGCTTGTTGAGCAGAGCAGCCAAGAACAACCTTTAAAATTTGAAAGCCTGGCCATGGAAGCGATTTGAAATTGAACTGTTTTTTTTTTTTTTTTTTTTTTCATTTTTTGATCAATCAATTACCTATTGAGTTATAAGGAATTTTGATCACGTGACAAACACACTTTTCGTCCGCTCTTGAGCGCTCTTTCTTCCTTCTCGCGGAAATTCGATTCAAAACGCCCACTTTGACACTATTTTCTGAAAGATCTATAGCGTTTGCAAAAAAAAAATGGAAAAAACAGCTCAATTACATAGTTTCTGAACAACAACACCAGCTAGTTTCATGCATTTCCGAACAAAAATGAATTAAAACTTATATCAGAAAGTTGGAACAGCCTTAAGGACACATAGAATAATAGAAATTGGCTCAAATTTTCGAATTTTGAATTGAGTTATAAATTGATAAAACATAAAAAATAAAAAAAAATGATGATGAAATGTTAAATCAATATGATTATGATGCTGGAAGGTTTTAAAATAATATATTTAAGTATTGTGGGTGTGTATATACTTTTTTTACCTTTTCGAAAAAAGTGGTTTTTGATGCTTCGGCACACTTTTCTAAAAATCTATTTTAGGTAAACAGTTGAAACTTTCCTAAATTGTGTAACTAACTCTATTTAAGAATAATAAGAAGCGATTTTCATTTTGGCATAAAATAAATAAAATTAAAACTATTTTACTAAAAAGCTTTGAAAATCCTTTTCAAATTTTTTTAGTAAAATATTAGAAATGTAAAAAATTTAAAGTTTCAACTGTTTACCTAAAATAGATTTTTAGAAAAGTGTACCGAAGCATAAAAAAAAACTACTTTTTTGAAAAGGCAAAAAAACTATATACCCACAAACTATATACAACAGAACTATATATATATTACTCACAATGCTTAAATATATTATTTTAAAACCTTCCAGCATCATAATCATATTGATTTAACATTTCATCGTCAACCTTTTTTTCTGTTTTATCAATTTATAATTCAATTCAAAACTGGAAAATTTGAACCAATTTATGTTCCATGTGCCTTTAAAGAATTTGAAGATTTGAAAGAGAAACCTGTGAAATAAAATAAATTATAAATAAGCTGGGCATTTACACTATGGAAAAGTCACAATATTAACCTGAAAATAAAATAAATCACAAGTTTACTAAATGGTGTATAAAGATTGTTGATTGTTGCAAAGCTAAAAACCAAACAACCATTAAATTAAAATTATGACAATGGACGTTCCGGTCATCATCTATGCCCATCTTCAGGAAAGAATTGAATGATTAATTTAATGAACAGAGTCAAGCGTCTTGAACTTGAAAAGTTCTTTAGGTTCCGAACTTTTCAAATTCAAGACGGCTTGACTCTGTTCATTAAAACTTTAAAGGCAGTGTAACAACTCTTTCCTGGAGATGGCCATATATGATGACCGAAACGTTGATTGTTATAATTTTAATTTAATGGTCGTTCATTTTTTAACTTTACAGCATTCTTTATTCTTGCATTTAGTAAACTTGTGATATATTTTATTTTCACGTCACGTTAATATTGTAAAATAAATTATATTCGAATAATATGTAGAAACTAGCGTTATGAAAATTTTCTTTAAAAACAAAAAGAAAAGGACATATGAAGCGTTCAGAAGACAACCCGACTAACTCCATTTTAAGTGGCGTTTTTTTAAACAAATGAACATTGATATTTTTCTATTTATTTATACAGTGATAAAAAGTTACCCTTGATTAAAAGAAAATTAATGAGTTCAATCAAAATATCCAGAGAAAAAATATTATATACAGTCGAGCTCCAATTTAACGAATCACGATTTAACGAATTTCTCGATTTAGCGAATTTTTGTATGGTCCCGACGAAAAGGGAGCAAAAATACTTCGATTTAGCGAATTTATAATCCCGATTTAACGAATAACTTTCGATGTCAAAAAATGAAAAATTGAAGAAATTTTCTAATACTATTTATTAAAAATTTTCAATGTCCCTGATTGCTAATTTTCTAAATATGTATCTTGTGACACAGAAATATCTACAAGCGAAAATGTACATTACGCCGAGGTTATTAATAGCAGTAGTAGTGGATCGGATGTAGAAGATGAAATAGAAATGAAGCATGCAACGTTCAAAGAAGCAGTTTGCAGTTTGGAGACTTTGAAACGGTGTTTGATGGCTCATGATGTTGGTGACACGGTTTTCACAGCTTCAGAAATAATAAATATACAGAAGTTTGGAATACGAAATCGAAACACAGCAAACAAACATCTATAAAAGTTATGTTATAATATTTGTTCAAACTTAAATTCAATACTTGTGATTTATAGTAGTGCATAAAAAAATAATCAATTTTTATACAAGGTATTTGTATTTTCTTAAAGAAACAAATGTTTAACATCATTATTAAGGTAAATGGGCATTGTTCTTCTTATTTATTGCCATCTTTTAACTTGTTTTGTTGTATAAAAATATAATTTTGATTATTCCGATTTAACAAAGAATCTCGATTTAACGAACAAAGTTGCTAGTTAAATCGGTGTTCGACTGTAAAAACAATATTTTTCTAGTTACAATAACTTTAACTGTTTATACTGAACATTTTCATTTGATGGAGTTAATTGATTTGTGCACTGAACGGCTCATATAATAGCATGTATTCAAATAAGACATAAATTAACATTGTGTGTATTTTACCTCCTGAAAGTAGAAAAAAAAATGAATACATTATATAATAGTCATGCTTCTAATGTTATTTTAAAGAATTAAAAAAAAAAAAAAAATGTATCGAGTGTTTAAAATCGAGTATTTTAAAACCTAGAAAGCAGGAAAAACTAGTTTGAAATTTAATAGCATTGTGTATAAAGATAGAAAAATAGACGATGATAATTCTGGTTTTAATATTATTAAAAAGAATTGGGATAAAAGTATTTCATTAACTTTTAAAATTTCTAGTCCTGTATGAATTTTCAAATCCTAGTAGAAGAAAAAACTAATTTAATATTTGAATACGAATCAGCCTTTTCATGTTTACTTTTCTACATGAAAGGTAAAATTGATATTAGAGATATGATTGTAGACCATTTTTTCAAAATTATATAAAAATTATATATCCATCTTCTTCGATTTCGGGTTCGGGTCGACGAAATTTTTTTGTGGTTAAGAGTCGACGAAAATTTTTTGCCGGGTTTGGGTTGATTTTAAGCAGAATTTTCATGTTCGGGGCAGGCAAACCCGACCCACGCAGGTCTTTAATCTGTGATCATGTGAAGAGGAAAAAAAGTTGAATGCAAATCACTGTGATGTAGATATGTCCCATTTTGTGACAAGTTGCAAGTGATATAAAAACTAACACATATCTTTCAGTAATATTTAATTAGTGCTTTTCTTCAACTGTAAAATACTCAATAAATAGCTTTGGCAACTTCGCAATTGCGTTACCAAATGATGGTTACTTTCGAAGCATTAGTGGGACTAACAACAACAACAACAAAATCAAGCAAGCAACTTGAGTTGGTCTTTTTTTTTTTTTTTTTTTTTTTGGTAAGGGGGTGCGATAAAAATGTCAAAAAAGAGGAAATCTGATTTTTTTTTTTTTCGCCTGAATATTAAAGTTAATTAAATGTTGAATTGATAATTGTTTTTTTTTTACTCTTTCTCAGTGAAAACAGTATAATACAACCTATAAATTAAAAAATATATATATATGTCTACTTATGGACGTTAGAGGGTTAGGGTTTCTGAAGGCTTTGGGGTGCCTCAAATTCTATAGGAAATTATCCTTGTTACGCTCACATTTTGTATCTGGCCATGGCCCAGAAATAACTCTTAAATACAGTAATTACCAGATTGCTTCGTGTTGAACAACAATCATAACTTATAATATGCTGTTATTCAAGATTAAAACCCCTGGCCTTCACTTCTTTGTTCTCATTATACCAAGCATAGTAGATATCCGGCTTATTCTTTATTTTAAAATAAACAAAAATAACTCTGCAAAAAATCAAAGAAAAAACACAATTCTGTCGCATTGCATGTTTTGGCGCGACACAGCATATTCATTGGGACAAAGGACTATTTAGTATGATTTCAGAACACATAATTTGTACGGCGACAAAAACTCTGCGCCATTTTGTTCAGCATACATTCGAATGTATGATCAAGGTCGGAGTAAGTATAGACCTTGGCCCAGTGCGATGAACTTCCATCACCCCTTTTTGTTAAAAAGGAAAGATATAAAAGGGGGGAGGACTGTGTCACCCCACTTATATTCGATGGGAAATGGTGAAATAGATATAAAAAAATGCATACGATTGTAGAGGAAGGGAGAATAAGAGGTGAAGGTAGGGAATATTCAAACAGGAAATTTCCCTATATGTGCCACTGGGTAAGGAAGTAATGGGTAAAGGGAACTGGATTTGCAAAATTTAGATTTTATTAACTCTGACTGTAACCCTTAATGTATACATGGCGTAGAGCTGGCGCTTCATACTGACAAATTCAGTAACTGGTTCAGGCATGAGACTAGCATAGGCATTAAAATAAGAAAAATAACTAGATTTTTTTTTTTTTTTTTGCAATAAGTCACATTTTATAAATACAGTAGAACGCGGTTATAACGAAGATGAAAGGACTGGAGAATATGCTCGTTATAGCATAATTCTTACAATAAAAGTTTAAGATTACATTTGATGAAACATAGAAACCTAAAATAAAAGTTCAACATTTATACGTTTATCATTTATACGTTTTTAACACTTTCCAACATAGTTGAAAGGTGTTTATTCTACGGTTTGTGCGGCAAGTCTGTCTGTCCGTGCTCTAACTAGCTTAAATATTCTTTGACTGACCTGTAAATCATATATATGTTATTTATATTTACTATTGCATGTTCGCTATTGAAAATGAAGTGTGCAAGCATTTATAATTCGTTTACACGACACCCAAAAGAATTAATTACATTACATTACGGTCTATATGGTAAAAATCGTTTGCAATGTATTTTAATGATATTTTATTATTTCAAACTTATTGAAATTTATATGCAGCGCTGAGGTGCACTACAAGATGCTTAGTCTACAATATGGTATGCACACCATTTATCATTCATTTACAGGCACACACAAAGACACAAAATAATTTGATTACAGGACCGTCTATCAGCGATAACGGCTGAAAGTGCGTTTTCGATTGCGGTATGCGTTTGTAAATATAACTAATTTTACGAATATATTTGGTGTACATATATTGTACGGAATTTCGTTGCATTATGGTATATGAATACAGTCGATTTCCTCTAATCCGCAACTCTATAATCCGCAAACTCCTATAATCCGCAAACTCCTATAATCCGCACTATATTTTAGATGTAAACAGACAGTTTAAATCTTTACGCAAGATATTGTGCACTTTAACCATAAAAAAGAAGACTCTGATGAATTTATTAAGGAATTTTTAATGGATTTTGCGTTCATTAGAAGTGTTTTATGTATTTTATAAATAACTATTAGACTGCTATATTTTGAATGCATTTGTTAGCTATTATATAAAAGATAAAATTGCTTTTAAAGAGGTGTTAGCTCTGGTGGATAAATATCTTAGTTTTTAAGAAAAACAAACTTTTGTTACTGATCAAGAAATCCTGACTCTCAAAAGGTTTCAAGATTAAATAACAGAGCAAAAAGCAAAAACTATAAAGCAAAGCTGCAATGTTTGGTAGATTTAAAAATAAGTAGAAATGTTTTCTATTAATTTTGTATTATATCATTTAAATGTATTTCTAATATCCAGTATTTATTTTTGTGTTTTTTTAACAAAAAAAAAGCATTTTCTTCTATTTCTGTGTTACTTATTTGCAGTGTGAATACTATATTTGATGATAAATTCCAAATATTAGAATGTAAGCAAAGAAATGACCTATAATCCGGAAATCCCTTGGTCCCGGCCTCCTGTGCAGATTAGAAGGAATGTACTGTACAGGGTTGCACAGAAGAATTCGAGTACATCTCAGCGATTTAGTTTAAATTAATCTTCAAAAGCATCTTATTCAAAAATGAACTTGAAAAACTTTGAACCTTCGTAATTCAAAGATCACTAAGACGATCTTAAATTAATCTCAGTTTATTAACGCAAATTGCTGAAGAGGAATTTTCAGTGTTATGCGTTTCCCGCAACTGAATTAAATTTTGGCATAATGCAGTATATACAAATCTACAGATCATACATACAGGGCTACACCAAAGAACTCAGATACTCCGCCTAAAGATGATAAGTGATGAAATTGTATTTTCAAACGTATTTAGCGTTTTCCAAATTGGTTACTTAGGCATCATCTTTCGCCTTATTAATCCTTTATGTAGTGAGTTATGAATTCGTGAAAATTTTATCTTCTAAAGCATTTTTCGTGAACTGTTTAAACTACATTAGAAGATTTGCATAACCATTTAATAAATTTTAGAAGGATTTTTGAAGGATTGAAGGATTTAGAAGGATTAATTAAATTTCAATTTATTAGAATTTTGTGCAATGTTTAAAACCCGACTCAAATCTTTTATTGAAATTTTTTTCTTAGTATTTTGTAGGGTTAGGAAATGTACAAATATAATGTTCTTACAATAGAAACATAGAAGTATTTCCGAACTGAACCCCCCCCCCCCCCCCCCCAACGCCAAGAAAGCTGAAAAGATGCAAAGGCAAGAGAAATCATCCTTTTAAAAATATTTTTGTTTTGTGTAACAAATAATGCTTTTGGAACAAGATAAAATAATGTATCTATTACTCGTTCTAAACTGTATTACAACTAATCGATGGATTAAATGAATTTTATAACAAGTTATTTTAATGGTACTTACAAGTACCGTCAGTAGATAAAGGGTTAAATGGTGATGTTTTGTTTGCACATTCATTAAATTTCACTAAAAATATTCTGAGTAATATTAATAATTTAGGTAATTAATATAAAATGAGTTATTTTTATTATATTTTTTATTTAAAACATTCAAATTTTCATTAAAAAATAATCAGAATAAATTAGTTAACGGTGTTTATATCGGTTTTTATATAATTTATCCATTTATTGCTAAGAAATATTTTTTTACGTGCTTTAATATGGATTATTCTAGTTTTCAGTAAAATAATCGCTTACATACATTCCTTAATTAATTAATTTTTAAATACCTAATCACTTACTTATTTTTTTTTTAAATATGTTAGTTTTCATTTTAAAAAATAATATTAATCTTACAGATAAATAATTAATTAATTTCAAGGGAATAAATCTGTTATTTTTCTTATTGAAATTATTGAGGTTTATATTTAAAGTAATCTTAATCGTATAGGTTAATTCATTAATTAATTTATTCTGAAGAAGTGAATATGTTCTTTTTATTTTTTTAGTTCTGCTTTTTATTCCAAAATAATCATGATTGTAAATGTAAAATAACTTAATTTAAAAAAACAATTATTTTATTCACTTTGAATTAATTTTCACAAAGCTACATCTAGTTTTCACAACAAGCAATCCTAATCAAACTGATTAATTTAATTAGCTAAATAATATCAATGCGACATTTTTTCATTTTCTTATTTAAATTATTCTAATTTTAGTTAAAATCCCTAATCGTATAGATTAAGTTTACATATATATATATATATATATTTCATATTCTAATTTTTACAAAAAAACAATCTTTATCATATTCATTACTTAATTAAATTTTCTATTCGTTCAATTATCATTCCCCCCCCCCCTTTTTTTAATACTTTAGATTTTAGTGCTACCCATTTTTCTTTCTTCTTTTTTCGGTTAAGGGATTTAATAAAGTTGAAATTTTCTGTAATAATTTTTATATAAAAACCGATAATTAATTTTTAAACCGATAATTAAAAGTTTTGCGCCGCTGAATTCGCCTGTGTGAAATCGTTTTTAAAAATACGAAATATGTTGTTCAATTTACTTGGAAAACATGTATACACTTAAAGGAGATAAATTATATTTTAATGTCATTCATTTTCTCTCTATAAAAATCATTTTATTAATTCATAATTGATTTATTTTGAAGTAATTATTTTATATATTTTAAAGAGGTAAATTATATTTTAGTGTTGTTTCAGTTCATCTCTATGCGAATAATTTTCGAAATTAATTATTATTATTATTATTATTTTGAAGGAATATTATTTTTATTCTTAAATAAGATAAACTTTTAATGCACGCAAATTTTTCTGTAATGAAAAAAAAAATTATCAATTTATTTTAAAGATGCAAATTTACATTCTTTAAAGAGATATATTTCCATTTTAATGCAGCTTTATTTCCCTGTAATGAAATACTTTCTTAAAAATATATTAATTAATTTATTTTGAATAAATAAATTTATATCATTGAATGAGATAAATTGTTATTTTAAAGCAGTTGAATTTATCTGTAATGAAATATCTTTTATTCTATAATTAATTCATTTTAAAGATATTAATTTACATTATTTAAGGAGATAAATTTTTATTTTCAATGCAATGGTATTTCTCTGTGATGAAATATTCTTTAATCCATTTTAAAGAGATTAATTGCAATCTTTAAGATGAATTTTTATTTTAATGCAGTTGAATTTATCTGTAATGAAACATGTTTTAAAAATATGTTGATTTATTTTAAAGGGAAAAAAATCTATATTATTTGAGCTAAATCTTTATTTTAATGGAGCTGAATTTCTATTTAATGGTTTTTTTTAAATCTATATTTTTTAAAGAAAAAAATATGTATTCTTGAAGGCAATAAATTTATACTTTAATGCAGATGACTTTCTCTGCAATGAAATATTATTTTAAAATATATTAATTAATTTATTTTAAGTAAATAAATATATAAATTTCAGGAGATAAATTTGTATTTTAACGTAGATAAATTTCTCTGTACTGATTATATACATATATATATATCTATATATATATTGATTAATTTATTTTATTATTTTAAAGAAATAAACTTATATTCTTTTAAAATATAAATTTATGTATTAATATTGCTTAATTTCTCTGCACGAAGTAAAAAAAAAAAATAAATAAAAAATAAAATAAAATAAATAAATAAATAATTATATATATATATATATGTTAACTCATTCATTTCGAAGGAATTATTATTATTTTTGTTTTCTTTTGAAGGAATATTACTTTTATTCTTAAATAAGATAAACGTGTGTCATCGTAATTTCCAAAATTTATATGTGATGAAATAATGAAATATTAAAAAAAGAAAAAAAAAAGATACATTAATCAATTTATTTTATTTAAGTAAATTTACATTCTTTAAAGAGATATATTCCGATTTTAATGCAGCTTTATATCCCTGTATAGAAATACTTTCTTAAAAATGCATTAATTTATTTATTTAAATTAATTAATTAATACATTTTAAAGTAATAATTTTATATTATTTAAGGTTGGTTGGTTGTGTTTATGACGGCCAATTATAATCACGAGGGATATAGATCCGAAGGGGGGGGGGGTTGCCCTCCGTGGGGGTCTTTCTAAGGGAACCTAACCCGTATTTACGCTTTATATTGTTTAAGGAGATGCATTTTTGGTTCAATGCAGTTGAATTTCAATCTCATGAAAATTATTTTGATCCATTAATTAGTTAATTTTAAAGATACTAATTTATATTCTTTAAGAATATAAATTTATATTTTAATGTTGTTGAATTTCTCTGTAATGAAATATATTTAAAAAATATATTAATTTATATTAAAGAAAAAAATTTATATTCATTAAGGATATAAATCTTTTTAAATATGTATATCACGTATATTCAAATTATTATTATTATTATTATTATTGTTATTATTATTATTATTATTATTATTATTTTTTTCTTTTTTGAAGGAATCTTACTTTTATTGATTTTTATGAAATATATTCATTAATTTATTTAAAACAATTATATTCTTTAAACATATAAATTTATATTTTAATAAAGATTAATTTCTCTGCACGAAAAAAAAAAAAAAAAATGCATGTTAACTCATTTATTTCGAAGAAATTATGCATGTAAATGGGATAATTTATATTCAATACCATTTTTTTTTAAACTTATTTTAAAAACTTTTTTTTAAACATTATATTTAAAACTTGTTAATTACTGTTTATCGAAGGAATTTATATACTTATGGAAATTAAATTTAAAAATATAGTTCAAATGTATTATCTCTGTTTACTTCGAAGTTCCGAAGTAAGTTATGTACTTAAACGAGATAAAACAGAATACTTATGTTGTTTAATTTTTCTAAATGAATTTTTTTTTTTCAATTCTTAAATTAACGCACTTCAAATAAATGTTACACACTTTAATAAAATAAATTGTATTTTCATGCAGCTAAGTTTCTTATTTTAAAATTCGTTATTATTTTTTTGAGATTACTATTATTATTATTAATTTGTATATTTAAATGAAATATTTTGACGCAGATCTATTTATCTGTATTAATAATATTTTTTTCAATTATTGATACATATTTTTCGAAGGGATTTACTTAATCATACTCTAAAAATGAATATATGCTGACAGCACAGAAAAAAAAAACTGCTAATTAGGATGACAGTATTTAAAATTCAATAGAAAGTAAGTAAAACGGTCCGTTTTATCCTACAGTGTAATCTGATGGTTTTACAGGGAACAAAAAAAAAAAAAAAAAAAAAAAAACTAGAAAACATGAATTCTGCTTTTTCAGAATTTAGTGTCGCCCCCGATGAAAAAAAAAAAATATATATATATATATATAAATAATACAAAACATATTTCAATTTAAACACTTACAGCTCACATTTTTATTTTTTGTAAAATGACGTCATTCTCACCCGCTTAAGAATTCCACATTTACGATCCACTCTTAAACATCTACAGTAAAGCATGCATAGGATGTCACTATCGCAAAATAATACACAAATGCAGCAAAAACATGCCGTCATTAAAGAAATTCGACAAAAATAATGGCTATCTAATGAGTCATAGGCATTCATAGGCATTGTTTGTAACATTAATGTAGACCTTTTCAGTCGTGACGTCAGTTAGCTCACAGGCTATCAAAGCCTGAGAGCTAATGTGCCCGCCCGTTCTGTATGTATGTACGTACGTATGTATGTATGTATGTATGTATGTATGTATGTACGTAACGCGATAACTCTTGATAGAAACATCCGATTTGCTTAAAAATTTTTTTCTAGGTTCATTGTGATAAGGCGCTTCCCTGATTAGTTTTGGGAGTTCATTGGTTAAGGATAAGGGGGGAAAAACGGGGTTAGTCCAACCCCTTAATTCAGATAAATGGGTTTTTCTTGCAGAATCATTCGATTTGCTCCGAATTTGGTATACCGGTTTATTATGTTAAGGAACTTCCCTGATTAGTTTTGGGGGTTCATTGGTTAAGGATAAAGGAGGAAAAGGGGGGTTAGTCCACCCCCTTAATTCAGATAAAAGGGTTTTTCATGCAGAATCATTCGATTTGCTCCGAATTTGGTATACTGGTTTATTATGTTAAGGAACTTCCCTGATTAGTTTTGGGGGTTCACTGGTTAAGGATAAAGGGGGAAAAGGATGGTTAGTCCACCCCTTTTAATTCAGATAAATGGGTTTTTCATGCAGAATCATTCGATTTGCTCCGAATTTGGTATACCGGTTTATTATGTTAAGGAACTTCCCTGATTAGTTTTGGGGGTTCACTGGTTAAGGATAAAGGGGGAAAAGGGAGGTTACCCGCCCCTCTTAATTTATATAATCGGGTTTTTCATGCAGAATTATTCGCTTTGCTCCAAATTTGGTATACCGGTTTATTATGTTAAGGAGCTTCCCTGATTCGTTTTGGGGATTCATTGGTTAAGGATAAAGGGGGGCTAGTCCACCCCCTTAATTTAGATAATTGTTTTTTTTTGCAGGATTATTCGATTTGCTCCAAATTTGGTATACCGGTTTATTATGATAAGGAGCTTCCCTGATTAGATTTGGAGGTTCGCTGGTTAAGTATAAAGAGGGAAAAGGGGGGTTAGTCCACCCCCTTAATTCAGATAAATGGGTTTTTCTTGCAGAATCATTCGATTTGCTCCGAATTTGGTATACCGGTTTATTATGTTAAGGAACTTCCCTGATTAGTTTTGGGGGTTCATTGGTTAAGGATAAAGGAGGAAAAGGGGGGTTAGTCCAGCCCCTTAATTCAGATAAAAGGGTTTTTCATGCAGAATCATTCGATTTGCTCCGAATTTGGTATACCGGTTTATTATGTTAAGGAACTTCCCTGACTAGTTTTGGGGGTTCATTGGTTAAGGATAAAGGGGGAAAAGGATGGTTAGTCCACCCCTTTTAATTCAGATAAATGGGTTTTTCATGCAGAATCATTCGATTTGCTCCGAATTTGGTATACCGGTTTATTATGTTAAGGAACTTCCCTGATTAGTTTTGGGGGTTCACTGGTTAAGGATAAAGGGGGAAAAGGGAGGTTAGCCCGCCCCTCTTAATTTATATAAACGGGTTTTTCATGCAGAATTATTCGCTTTGCTCCAAATTTGGTATACCGGTTTATTATGTTAAGGAGCTTCCCTGATTCGTTTTGGGGATTCATTGGTTAAGGATAAAGGGGGGCTAGTCCACCCCCTTAATTTAGATAAATTGTTTTTTTTTTTTTTGCAGGATTATTCGATTTGCTCCAAATTTGGTATACCGGTTTATTATGATAAGGAGCTTCCCTGATTAGATTTGGAGGTTCACTGGTTAAGTATAAAGGGGGAAACGGGGCTAATTCCCCTTCACTTATTTGTTTGAGGGGCATTATTCTTTAAAATAAGAGTATAATATACAATTAGTGTGACTAGCCTGTGAGCTCAATGCCATCAGTTTAGCTGGGCACTTTTCATTTTTATTATTTCTGTATCATCACCTCTCTCCCCCTTTTGCAGTGTTAATTAGATAAAGTATATTTTAATGGCAACTCATTTTCTCATAGGAAATTATTCCTTTCATTTTTAATTAATTTAACTCGAAAACCATTATATGCTAAAATGCAGTGAATGATGTCACATTATGATGACGGAGGTCACTTTTTCTGAATGAGAGATTTTTCTAACAATATTTTTACGCATCCCTCCTAATAGTTAAACACTGTCATCGCTGCAGTTTGAGAGACCATCTAGTCAGTGAAAAGTGGTTGATTTCTTAAAAACGATCAATAAATGTAACAAATATCTGTGTTGTTATATGATAAAATATTTGCATGATTTATTTAGTTTTTTATGTCATGATTATTTTTTTTTCTGCTGAACGATATGAATAAAGCTTTTATTAAGTCTGAAATTTACAATAAATGCTTTTTAACTTTCGATACCGCTTCGAGAATCATCTGAACTTTAAATGCAAAATAATTTCGGAACTATTCTGAGAAACTTGAAACATTGTATTTTGCTAATTAGGAAACCTAAATTTTTTTCTGATCTCAAAAGGGACATTAGCATCGATTTTTTCCCCCTATTTCATTATTTGTATAATTTTTACATAAGCTTGAAGGAGGCGGTTCTTGAAAAAATATTTTCTCTTGCTCGGCTACGCGAAACTTTCTGACACATTTGTAAACATAAAAGAATAATACTTGCAGGATGATAATCGATGATTTGGAATCGAACTTTTTTTTTCATTATTCGAAAAATGAAACACATCTTTAGTTATAAGCGATAGTCGAGCAAGAGAAAATATTTTTTCGAGAATCACCTCCTTCAAACTTATGTAAAAATTATACAAATAATGAAATAGGGGGGAAAAATCGATGCTAATGTCCCTTTTGAGATCAGAAAAAAATTTATGTTTTCTAATTAGCAGAATACAAAGTTTCAAGTTCCGAAATTATTCAGCATTTAGAAGCGGTATCAAAAGTTAAAAAACGTTTATTGTAAATTTCAAACTTAATAAAAGCTTTATTTATATCGTTCAGCAGAAAAAAATATTCACGATATAAAAACACTAAATAAATCATGTAAATATTTTATCATTAACTTTCCAGCGCTGTCACGACCGGAAATTCGGTTCAAAACGCCAACTTTGAGAGCCTTTTCTGAAAAATCTTCTACTTAAACAAACAAACAAAAAATGTGTTCGATTACATAGACTGGATAAGAGTATCTGCCAATTACATGCGTTTGTAAACAAAAAAGAATTTAAAAAAAATCCCTGCCGGCTCGGCCTGCAGGCGCAGGTAGATTTCGAAGTTAAGTACTAATTTCACCAACAAAAACTAAATGAAGATTAGAGATAAACCCAGTTTAACAATTGGCCGCTTTTGTCGAGATTTTCATTTCATTTTTCTGTAACAGCCGGTTTTATCAGAATCATGTTAATACGATATTTTTTTTTTTTAGCCGCTGTGTATTCTTAATTTGTATTTGCTGTAAGATTTGGTCCTATCAAAAACTTATCAGTATAAAAGTTGTAGATAATATTAAGAAGATTTATAATAAATTTAAGCAGATTTGATATCTTGTGAATGGACGAAGTTATGAATTTGTTTCTCCCTAAAACCCTATTTTTTTCGCCCCTTGAGCCCATTTTTAATTTTATCAAAAGTCTATCATATGTAAATTTTTGGTACTTTGTCTAGAAGTAATAATAACTTTAAACTGATTTGATGTGTATTATAATTAAAAAGTTATGGGTTTTTTTTCAGTTGTCACAAAACCCCTCCCTATTTCCACTCTCTTGGGCCGATTTCGCCCATTTGCAATCTACGCCGAGATATTAGCCATCTCATGTTTTTTGGTGAGTTTGAAGACGATCCGTGTATACTTGCGACTTTTATCCTGTGGACAAAATTTAGTCTATACATACATACATATACAGTCGAACTCGGTTATAGCATCCTTCAAGGGACTGCAATAATTATGACACTATAACCGAGCGACGTAATAACCGAGGTCTGGTCAGAAACATGGGGTATAAATAAAAACACTTATGCACACTACTCTATTTTACAACTTATAAAATGATAATGTTGGTATAAATTATATAATAAATTATATAATGAGTAACAAATACACTTACTATATTTTTCCAAGGAAAAAAGGAATTTGTTCCTGTATAACATAATAATAATTGCTGAGCATCTTTGATTGCGGGTGGTGATACTACTACACCCATTTTCTTAGAATAAATATATTAGTTTATGTATATTTCCTGACGCAATAACCGGGGTCGCTGCTTAAATTATGTCGTTATTTCCAAGTTACTATAACATTGGTGTCTATGGCAGTTTCGTGGGGACTGCAGAATTTGACGTTATAACCGAGTTGTCACTATAACCGAGGACGCTATTACCGGGTTCGACTGTATATAAACTTTTTAGGTGAGAATGGTTTTGGGTTCCTGGGGTCATATAATGAAAAATTATGAAGGAATTTTTCAAAAGTCACACCGTGGTTAGAGCAGCCTAAAAAAGACATAATTTCCAAACGAATTTACATGTTTTTCTCGGTGATAATTTGGTGATTAAACAGCATGTTTTTTTACTGACCTTACAATTTATCCGTCGCTATTTAACTTTTCCCTTTATAGTTGTTGTAAAATAAACCAGCATACAAAGTCACTCGCAGTCAAACTTGTGTGCGTTTAAGACTGAAAACCGTGCCGAAAACAAAAATAAAAATGCCATAACTAAAACAGAGAGAGATCTGTATCACAATATTTTCAACCCTTAAAATCCCCCCCCCCCCCCCCCCACACACACACACACACTTAGTGTGCTTGGTTTCACGTGTCATCATCAAGAGCGAAAAGTTCCTACTTTCACTTTTCAACATACAGAACCATTTCCTCGTTTATTAACCTATTTTTTATTTGCATTTTTTAATCGTGTTTATTTATTTTTTTAGCACTACAAAAGTTTGCTCAGTGAGGAAATAATAAGGAAAAATAAATAAAGTAAATAAATAAATAAATAAATAAATAAAAATTGAACAGCATAAAAGGTTTCAGGATTCTTATTTTTAACTCTCACAAAAAAGCAATTAACATTTCTAAAAATAACAGTCGTAAAATTAATGACCCTGAAAAAAGATAGTGATTACCCTGAAAACAGTGAAATGTATTAACCCATTACAGTCTCAGGTTCTATGTATATAACCAATAACTCGGTTAACTCTTTGTCTACTGACAGTACTTAAAAAAACTCATTAAAATAACTTGTTATAAAATTCATTTAATACATCGATTAGTAGTAATACAGTTTAGAATGAGTTATAGATGATTTACTTTATCTTATTCCAAAAGCATTATTGGTTACAAAAAACAGATATGTTTTTAAAAGGATGATTTCTTTTGCCTTTGCATCTTGTCAGCTTTCTTGGCGTTAGGGGTGGGGGTGGGGGGGTTTGGAATTTTTCAATTCGGAAATACTTCTATATTTCTATTGTAAGAACATTATATTTATACATTTCCTAATTCTACAAAATACTAAGAAAAATATTTACAATGAAATATTTGAGTGGGGTTATAAATATTGCACAAAATCCCTATAAATTCAAATTTAATGAATCCTTCTAAATCCTTCAATCGATTTAAAATCCTTCTAAAATTTATCAAATGATTATGAAAACCTTCTAATGTAGTTTAAACAATTCACGAAAAATGCTTTAGAAGATAAAATTTTCATGAATTCATAATTCAATACATAAAGGATTAATTTGTTTTTTTCTCGCGTATTATTCCCCCCCCCCCCTCTTTCTAGTTTACAATATTTATAATCGCATAATATATATACACACACACACACACACCTTTTAATACAATATATAAAAGATAAATGCTTCTTAACCCATTAATGACCGACGTTGTTTTTTCGCAACATTATGTTTGTGATTTCTTTTATTTTATTGTGAATATTTTTTTCAACAAATTTACTATCACACATTGCATATATGACTTTTATTTTTTTAAAGAGAAAAAAATTGTTAATTGATTCCAGTTGTAAATTAAAAAAAAAAAAAAAAAAAAAAAAAAAAAAAAAAAAAAAAAAAGCAATTTAACAAATTACAACGACTATTTGAAAAATGATTTTTTCGAAGACTAAAATTTAAGACATAAAAAATCGCACGGAGTTGATCATACATTACGTACGCCATGAATTAAACATTAACATTCCTGGACCCATCATGAACAAATTTTAAAAGAAATTTCAGTTTTGCAATTTTCGGTACTGTAAATTTTTAAACTTCTACGGAGCTGGTCATGCATTACGTACGCCATGGATTAAACACTAATATTCCTGAACCAATTTTAAATGAAATTTCATACATTACGTACGCCATGGATTACATTTTTCGATACTGTAAATTTTTAAACTTCTACGGAACTGGTCATACATTACGTACGCCATGGATTAAACATTAATATTCCTGGACCAATTTTAAATGAAATTTCATTCTTAAACTTCTAAACATCCCACAATATTACTTTTTACACCGTCGTATAGGGAAAAAAATGTACCTTTAAATGCAATTTGTTTGAAAGCTGTATCTCAATTTGTTTTTGAGTAATTCATTTTCTTTTTTTTTTTTTTGTAGTTTTTATTACTTTTTTGTCATAGTGGCAACAGAAGTATCTATCTGTGTTGAAAGTAAAGGGAAAATACAGATTACTGTATAGACCAATCAGAAAACGAATAAAATGCGGATTCAACTAATGAAACGCTTCAGATATGTTTTTGATTTCCTACCCTGACGGAGGACAATAACCATTTTCCCAAATGGTTAAAAATTAGAAATATGAATGAAATAGTACGGAATGTTTTCGAAACTTTTATTAATAAATTTCAGATAATGTTCATAGATGTATTATAAAGAATGAATTAAAATTCAGCAATTCAAGATACTATACCTGTGCGTATCAAATGTAACGTATCGCCAAGTAGTCAATGCTTCAAATGTTTTCATAACGCAAAAGTGTAATTTATTTGTACTGGCGTTGCGTTTTGGCAACATATCATAGGGGCCGTCCACAAATGATGTCACTCTTGGAGTGGGGAGGGAGTTCTTTAAATTGTGACAGTTTGTGACAAAGGTGTGGGAGGGGGTAAGAAGAAGTGTGACATCATACATTTTGGTTAAAGTAAAAACATTAAAAATATGCAGATTAAATTTTGAAGTTATTTTGAAATTAATGTATTTTGTGTTCATAAAGTAAAGATAAGATTTAAAGCCAAATATATTAAATTCCATTTCAAATTCTAAAATACTACTGTTTTCAATTGCTCTGCCATATTAATATTTTATTACAATTGTATATTAATTGTTTTTAGTTGTAAACCCTAATCTTATTTCATACAAAATAAGTAGACTAATCATTTTTATTGTTATGCTCACAAGTGTTATTGAAACTTAAAGTTTAAAAATAAAATTTCAAATATTATCTATAATGTAGTGCTTTGTTTCTGAACTGCAAGTATATGCTTATATAATGTAGCGTGACATGTGACAAAGGGGGGGAGGGGAGTATGGTAAAGTGTGACACTTTGTGACCAGGGAGGGGGGGGGGGGTTAAAAATATTGAAAAAAAGTGTGACATTATTTATGGACAGCCCATATCTCTCTCTCACACACACACAAAAAAATACAATATCGCTTTTGGTCATTAACGCATGTATACAATAAAAGTTTATTTCATTTGTGTCAAGTATAAAAAGGTACGGTCCTTATGGGTTAATCTTTGAAAATATAATATAAATATCAACGGAAATACACAATAACCTCTTCCAAATTACTCATGGTTCCAAAAAGTGTTCTTTATCTTTAGAAACTCCAGAAGTCAGAAACCAATATAATTTCCAGATTTAACAAAGCAGTAAAAAATAAATAAATAAATAAATAAAAAAGCAATTTAACAAATTACAACGACCATTTGGAAAATGATTTTTTCGAAGACTAAAATTTAAGACAAAAAAATCGTACGAAGTTGATCATACATTACCTACGCCATGAATTAAACATTAATAGTGTTATTACACGTAAAAATTGCAATCGACAAAAATCGCCTGCGGCCCGTCAGATTTCTTAAAACTTACATATTATGCACCTGAAACTTACGTATTATCCAAGCATTTCATTGGCTGTTCGGGAAAAGGCTTTTCCATCATCTGATTTCCAAGAAATCTGACGACCAATTTTAAATGAAATTTCATTCTTAAACTTTTAAACATCCCACAATATTACTTTTTACACCGTCGTATAGAGAAAAAAATGTACTTTTAAATGCAATTTGTTTGAAAGCTGTCTCTCAATTTGTTTCTGAGTTATTAATTTTTTTTTTGGTAGTTTTTATTACTTTTCTGTCATAGTGGCAACAGAAGTATCCATCTCTTTTGAAAGTAAAGGGAAATACAGATTGCTGTATAGACCAATCAGAAAACGAATAAAATGCGGATTAAAGCAATAAAAAGCTTCAGATATGCTTTTGATTTCCTACCCTGACGAGGACAATAACCATTTTTCCAAATGGTTAAAAGAAAAAGTTGTCATATTATTGTCACTAATTTTTAGAAACGTTTTCGAGTAGTTTTTATACTGTATTAATTAGAGATCGACGAAAATTCGGCTTCGTTTTCGTTTTCGGCCCAAAATTTGAGTTTCTCCGAAAATGCTGCTGAAAATTTTGTCGGACCGAAACTATCTGTATTCCAAAATCTCGTTTCTTCCTTCAGGAATTTTCAACATTACGCATTGATTTTGAGCTGTATCGGCTCCAATAAGACACTTTATTTATTGCTATGAACTTAGCTGTTTACAATTATCAGTCATGACTGACTCATAACGTGAGTGCAAAACATTAAGCAAGCAATGCATATAGGAATAAACTTTGAAGACGCTTTTCACGTGCTCATTAAAAGCTGCGGACTTAACAAAAATAGAAAATTTTTAGTTTGAAACCGCAGAAGTGATTTCGAATATTCTTTCAGTAAGTTCTCGTATAATAGATGATCATTTACGAAAATCATCATAAAAGATAAATCGATATATATAATGTATACCTAAAACATTTTTTAATTAGACGAAATTCATATAATTAGAAAATCATAATGTGTTTTTGATGAATTAATTACATTTTATTTTATATGAAGATGAAAAGGTTTGGTCAGAGGCACAAGGAGGCAACTTGGCCCACGCGTATAATTAATTAATAATTATGTATATTTAATTAATACGCATAATTAATTAATAATTAGGTACATTTATGTATGTATTAATTTTAAAAAATTCAAATGGTTAAAAAATGAAGATCATTTTTGGATTCAGAGCTAAAAAATACATAAAAATCAATGATCAAAAGTTAAAAAAACACAACCATCGAAGGCTTGTGTAATCGATGCCGTACTGTATTTGTTCTTTTTATTTTTCCTCGTGTCTTTGTTAATTTTATTTTATTTCATAACATTTTCTTTATTTCATTCTATTTTATTTTATAGTTCCCTTGTTATTCTTTTTATTACTAATTGTTCTTTTGTTATCACTCAACTCTTCTGTTTGTTATTATAACTTGTTCTTAATTAGCTGTCATTAAAATTTCATTAGTCAATTTCTTCAAAACATTACAATCCGCTGCGTTATTATCATTTAACCATTTTTTTCCCGTTTATAAATGCTGCGTTTAAAAATCCCCGCGGGGAAAAAGTTTTACCTTCGTTTGAATCGCTTTCTCCAAGTGTGGCCCTCTGCTTTCCGATTTGTCTGCTTACTTACTAACCTACTTACCTACTATGAAGAAGAAGGGGGAATTGCGGAAAAGAATAACAATGAATAATAATAATAAAAAGATGGTAAAGGAAGCAACTTCTGGAATATTCTATAGAACAGCCAAATGAAGGTGAGCACACCTTAAACCTGTTCCACCTCGTTGTCGTTACGCTCAAACATATTTGTAGACGAAAAGGAAAAGTGTATGTTATCGTTGTTATAATTGGCATTTATGATTTTATAAAACAACAGAATGTAAAGCAGTAGCGAATGGGTAATCCCCCATTGTATTCAGAGGGATCAAACTGAAGGGTTTGATCCCTCACAGAAATTTTTGCCAGGGTGACTATAAATATGCCATTGAGCATCAATCAAGGCAGTTAAAAAATTAACTACAATCAAAATACACTAGCATCTCTTTTTTTTTCCTTCGATTCCATCAGTATGTTTTATCGGCAGCAAAGACGAATGCAATTTCTACAAAGTCTTAAAAGTTCATACAGTCATAGAATATATAATATGCACTTTAAAAAGCTCACTGTTTTACTTAAAAGGCGACTAAAATAATAAAATGTTACAAATTAAAAATATACATTTTCTACTTCTATAACATTTATACTTCTTACCTTCTTAATACTTTTTGCCTGCATTTCCCGAGGCCATCATGAGAGAATATTTTAATAACTAATTGCTGTTCATTTATACAAATACGTCACTTTGTTTTGAAATGGGCGAGCCAATAATTATTAGGGTTGAAAGTAGAAGTAGCAGTCCCTTGGATTGAACTGAAGTAGAGAAAATATATATATATTAACTGCAGTTCCATTTATTTTATGAGAACAAAGTAATGTAATCTTTTTACTTTCAACTCTAATAATTATTATCTCTCCTATTTCAAAACGAAGTGACGTATTTGTATAAATGAACAGCACTCTACAGGTCTGCACGGGCCCGGGCCTGGCCCGAGGTCCGTACCCGGCCCGGCGGAATGAAGGCGAATTTTCAAACGGGCCAGCAGAATTAAGACAATTTTTTCAACGGGCCGGGCCGGGCCGGCAAAAAAATTAATCGGGCCTATCGGCCCGATATAAGAATTTAAGCGAAGCAGATAAAATACGAGCCATTTTGAATGAATATGATTTTCTCGAGAAGTATAACTGTGCGTCACGAGCCGATGCGAGTTTAACAACATCAATACCGAAATGTAAGATGTCCATCGTAGAGATCGGCATCGTACAGTTACAAGATGTCTGATTCCGAGTTTAATTTTTTTTCAGCAAACTCGTGCCGGGACGGAACTGGTCTTAATCGATCTCAGGATGTGTAAAACAGTCATTGTGTTTTGTAGTATTAATAGTGATAATGAACTTCTCTTAACAGTATCTTTGGAAATATACCTTAAGGTGGTTCTCATATTCACTGCTCAATAATGCGAAGCTTTTCAGACACATTTTTTGACAAAATTTTTAACTATAAAGGCAACTGACAGGCATGCCTATTGAAGGCATTTGGAAACGAATAGCTTTTTCCATATTTGATAAATTACTTACAGAGATAACAGAGATTCCAGTCACGTGACTGTACGTTTTTCTCCTTTCCTGTGCTTTCGCTTCCGGAAATTCGATTCAAAACGCTAACTTTGACAGTATTTTCAGAAAGATATATTGCTTTTATCTATGAAAAAAACCGACATTTACATAGTTTTTGAATAAGAATACCTGCCAATCTTACGCGTTTCCGAAAAGAAAAGAATTCATAAATGTGTCGAAATGTAGCTCCTTTGGATTTGAGAAAAGCCTTAAAAATGAGAGAAATATTTTCACAAATCTACTTTTTATTATGCAGCTTCAAAAGTTTTTAATCATGTTTTTAATCCGTTATTCTGAACTACATTAATCTTTTAATGAATCCTTATTTCCATTTTGAAATGTCTGTAGACACGATGACTAAAACACTGTAAGTAATCGTTAATGTTTGCTATTGTGTGTTTTCTGTTTTGCGAACATCATAGTAATGTAAAATATACTGTAAAATGTTCCCATAAATATGTATGTAGTATTCATTAAAAGTATCCTAATTGTATGTTGAGAAAAAACGGATTTTTTTTTTTTTTTTTTTTTTTTGTAGAAATTGTGTCGGGCCTGGCCTGTTTTCACTGATTTTTGTACGGGCCGGGCCGGGCCGAGAACTGTAAAAATGCAAATGGGCCGTGCCGGGCTCGGGCCGAACTTCCAATTTTTACACCGGGCCGGGCCAAGATAGCTTTCGTTCGGGCCGGGCCCGGGCCTGGAAATTCCGGCCCGTGCAGACCTCTACGAGCACTTAGTTATTAAAATATTCTCTGATAATGGCCTCGGGAAAAACAGGCCGAAAGTACTAAGAAGTTTTAAATAAAATGCATATTTTTAACTTGTACATCTATTTTATCATTTTAGTTGCCTTTTAAGTAAAGTAGTGAGGCTTTTTAAAGTTCGTATTGTATATTTTATGATTGAATCAAGGTGAAATATTGCATTTTGTCTTATGATTTTATTTAATTCATACAGTTTCTTGGTATGGGAATCTGTTAAAGCGTGATTTCCATGCTAGCTATTAGACAAAATGTCTTCCTTAATTTTACATTACAATAATATTGTTTTGTTACTTGTAAATAGTGTGTGAATAAATTGTTAGTTAAGTTTAATTGAATGAGTTAATATTCTTTTCGATAAACCTCTCAAAACGTGCCCGATATCACGTAATTATATCGGTGGTGGCAGCATATCAACAAAAAAGGAAGCATTCTTCGAAGTCGTGTGGACCAAGAGGAAATCCGACAGAATTAAAATTAGGTGGTAACGCCTTGTGACCACCTGTGAACCCTTTAAAAGGGTTAAGGCTCCTGTCCTTGCCGGCGGAGGCACTCAGCACTCACGAGCTAATGCTAATCCTATGGTGAGGGATTTTCCTAATATCTTGTTTGCATTTTGAAATTTTGAAATAATTTTTTTTTATATCGGATGGAAGAGATCCGCCTCCACATCGCACCCTTTTTACTTTTTCGATTTGGGTTGCAGATATTTTTTAGAATGGCACTTTCATTTTCAGAACCGGTTTTGAAAGTGAAAGCAACTTTATAAAAAATATCTGCGACCAAAATCGAAAAAGTAAAAAAGACGCGATGTAGAGACGAACCTCAGCTATCCAATGCAAAAAAAAAATAAAATAAAATAAAATAAAAATAAATTAAAAATGTCGAAATGCAAACGAGATATTAGAAAAATCCCTCCCCATAGGATTAGCATTAGCTCGTGAGTGCCTCCGCAGGCAGGGACAGGAGCCTTAAGTTAACAGGATTCATTGTTGCTTTTAATGTTTGAAATAACGTCGTGTCGTTTATGATAAAAGCACTCCGATTATGAAAATAAACTGCTGTGGTATGGATTAGAATTATGGGGATGTCCTCGGAGGGGGAGTGGGGAGTTCATTATTATTTTCATTTATTGAAAGAGAGGTTGTTACCAGTGCCGAAACTAGCCTTTTATGCTCCCGGGGCAAACATGAATTTTGCCACCCCCCCCCCCCCCCCATTTCTTCTTCAAAGTATATTTACAAAGAGAATTTTACTAATTTTCTAATGGCCGACTTATTTTAAAATTTAAAATATGTAATACTGAACTACGTAAATTGAATGCGACGTTTGTTGCAATTATAGTTCGTTCACATAAAAGAATTCGCATGTATTGCCGGCTAATTACAGTGTTTGCTTATACAGTAGAGTTCCGATTATCCGAGTCCCGCTTAACCGAGTTTCCGCTTTAACCGAGTTATTTTCTTCTGATGGACTGATGGCTTTCATTATTATGAAACAGCCATTATAAATGAAGTGTTAGGTGAAGATGAAAGAGCGGCCGTAACCAGTTTGAGCTCTGATTTTCTGGTCTGAATGGAAAAAAACAATGGCCATAATTTTTTTTTTTTTTTTTTTTTTTTTTTTTTTCCCATTCAGACCAGAAAATCAAAGTTTAAACTTTTTACGGCCGCTCTTTCATCTTCACCTAACACTTCATTTATAATGGCTGTTTCATAAATAATGAAAGCCATCGGTCCATCAGAAGAAAATGATCGATTCCAAAGGTATAATCCTTCATTTGGCGCCCCTTTGTTCTGGCGCCCGGGCACATGCCCCTCTGCCCCCCTTAGTTTCGGCCCTGGTTGTTACATCTACTGTCTGCATTGTACCCTGATCATGGGAAAGCGGGACATAGATTGTGACTTAAATTCTATTGAACGGATTATTTCAAAGTTAATTGCATTGTTGATCAAATAATTTTACAGGCTACTTACCTACTGTGAAGAAGAAAGAAGAACTGCGGAAAAGAATAAAAACAGAACAAAAAATAAAGAAAGCAGCCAAATGAGAACGCAATAAACCCGTTCCACCTCTTTGCCGTTACGCTCAAATAAATTTGTAGACGAAAAGGAAGAGTTTTGTTATGGTTGTTATCGTTGCCATTTATGCTTTTATGTAACAAGACTGTGAATAATTAGTTGGCTGGTGTTTACCATAAACGAGATGTGAAACATACTGTAGAAAGTTTCATAAACGTTTCCTGATATTGAAGAACATATATTTAGGAAAATTCAGTGAAATTAGTAGTAATACAGTTTAGAATGAGTTATAGATATTTTACTTGTACCAAAAGCATCAATGGCTGCACAAGAGAAAATATTTTTAAAATGAGGATTTCTTTTTCATTTGCATCTTTTCAGCTTCCTTGAAGTTGACATATTGAGGAGGGGAGGAGTTTCATTTCGGAAATATTTTTCTATTGTAAAAGCATTATATTTATACATTTCCTAATTCTATAAAATACTAAAAATAACATTTTAAATAAAAGATTTGAGTGGAGTTATAAATATTGCGCAAAATCCCTATAAAATCAAAATTAATTAATTCATTTTAGTTGGCAAAATCCTTCTAAAATTTATTAAATGATTGTGTAATTCATCTTAATGTAGTTTCAAAAATTCACAAAAAATGCTTTAGAAGATAAAACTTTCACGAATTCATAATTTGTGATATAAAGGGTTAATGCAGTAAAACCTGTGAAGGCAGAAACTTTTTTTACAGTCCACTCTAAAGGAATACCTTACAAATCTGCCTAATTGACGGAAACCTGTCTAAATCGAAATTTTTAGAAGTTTATAGCAATTTTGTTTTCACAGGTTTTACTGTATTTTATTCAGTAAACCATGTGAAAGCGAAACTCTTTATAACGGAATTCTATCCCAAAAGTAAAAATTGCATTTTCTCATCGATTCCGTTTCCATCGGTTTTACGGTACAGAGTGTTGTGTTTATTTAGTATAGCAAACTTGCTAAGACGGAATGCGAAGAAACTGGAGGAAAATTCCATTTTAAACAGGATTTTGTCTTATTACCGTATTTTATGGAAAAAACGCCGCACTCTTCAAATTGGCCTGAATAAACTTAAAAATATCGTAATCGCCGCACCCGTTGTAAACGCCGCATCCGTCGGAACACTACTTTTGTCGACAGCGTCACATTGACCTAACTTTAATCAAAGTTTTCTGAGCAGTGTAGAATGTCTCGTTTTCAATATCTTAAGATGTCTGAAGTTTTATTTAAAATATTTAAGTCCAATTTTAAATATTTTTATGAATTTTTAAATTAAGAAAACTCACTTGATATTTAAAAAAAAAAATCGTAAACGCCGCACATGGCGTAAACGACGCACTTGGAAAAAAATTAACTTTTAAACTCGTAAACGACGTACTTGGAAAAAAATTAACTTTTAAACTCGTAAACGACGCGGCGTTTCTTCCATAAAATACGTAGGTATAATTGTATGGTATTCTTACCGTAGGGAGAACGAAATTTGTACGTTTAAAAGAAGATTCCGTTATAGACAGGCTCCATTTTAGTAAGATATACTATATTTTTATGTCCTGATTTAGAAGTCCCATTTTTTGTGATACTGAACCAGGTAATACTAGTGGAGACCCAAAAGATTTTTGTGTCTGTTTGTTTGTTTGTATATCTTGCGATAACTGCCGCACAATGCATCCAATTGGCTTGTAATTAAGTAGGTATGTTGGTGAGGTACACGGCTTTAGCTGTATGCTTTTTGGTTAAATGTGGTTCATTCGTTTGAAATATATGGAACATTTTCTTTTACGTCATAATACATTTCTATAGTTAATTCAGTCGATTTTCATATTTTCTCATTCACTAAAATGACAAGTCGGAAATTGTACGTCAAACGTGTCAAATGAGGTGCGTTCGTACTATAACTAGTTTTATAAATATTCAGATCTTGGTGCAATGGCTGTTGCACTCGTATGCAAAAAAGCATGAATATCAAATTTATTACGATTCTATATGTTAAATCCAGCAATACGAAAATAATAGGACTTCATCTTAAATACGATGTCATCACCATGGCAACCTAGAATCATTTCCTATCATGGGTTATCATTGAATTAATTACGTGTGATAGGATTTAATAGAATGAAGAAAACTTTTATTAATATCTTTTAAAGTTTTGACTCGATTTTCATAGTATTTGTAACCACTCGATAAAATTCTGCAACGATTTTATATATTAAGTTTCAATCCATTTGGTTGGATAGTTTTTGCGCTGTTGTATGCGGACAGACGGACAGGCAGGCAGACGGACGAACCAGACGACAGCTATAGAAGGCTTGCACACGACGTCACATGTCTGGTATCGCTTCATATGGCGCCCAAATATAAGACGAATGTGGTGCTCTTCATTTGACTTATTAAACTTATTTGCACTATAATAATAAAAATAAGAAAGATCTAAATTAAACAGAAAGATAACACGTGCTTTTAACGGCAAACGGGGCGTTCTGACGTTCCGTGTGTGCTCCAGATGCAATAGTATCAGTCGTTTCTAATAGCAACGTGACGTCTTTGCAAGCGGTCTATAAGTGCTACGAATTTAGATAATTATGAACGCACCTAAAAAATCGTAAAAATCTGTAAATTTTAGGGCGGAGAAGTAGAATCTCCTCTTACTCTATATAATCGAATATCTACGTCCTTTAGATTTCTATTTGTGTCTAATTAAATACAATGTTTTCATTTATAAAAGCACACAACGCACAATAGATGCATCAGTGGCCTTGTCACGTATCTGAAACAACGTAACAACACAATAAATTATCTCCCATGTCACGTTTCATAGATGGCTTATGCTTCTAAATAAAATCAACGTCATCTAATTACCAAGGGAATAAAAAAGAAAGTAAAAGAAAGATGAAAAAAACTGCCACTTGTAACTGTATGTTTGTAGCCTTGTCACAAAAGATTCAAAGAGAAGGGTACAATTTTCCTTGTAACTTAAAATAGTAATTGTAGTTACGTGAATCGCTGGGTCATCAAGGTTAGTCAAATCACTCGTTTATTTGAGTTAAGGTTAAGTTTTGTGTTAAGGTTAAGTTTAGTTAAGTTTTTTTTTTAATTGCACCTTAAATACATTCAAGGGCGTATTATATGAATTATGACATATATTTATCACACAAGAAAAAAAATTTGAGAATAATAAAGAAATACAGTAAAACCTCCCTAAAGCGGCCACGTACCGTTCCAATAAAAATCGGTCGCTCCGAGAGGTGGTCTCTTAATGGAGGTCATGTTTAAATCTAGATTTTAATTGTTGAAAAAAGGTAACAATTAATGTTACTAAAATTAAATTTTCATATTTTTTCCTTATGTGAAAAATAAAGTATCAAAACAAAAGTTAATTACATAAGTTAATTGTGATATTACAACGTTTGTTGTGATATTGCGATTTTATCTTTTATAACTTTTATTTCCAGGTCCTTTCGAAGTTCAGTAAATAAATGTAATTTTTTTTTTTTTTTTTTTTTTTTTTTTTTTTGGACGGCAACAAATAATGACGATTTCATTAATTTATCTATTTCTTTGAGAGTTTCCTGACAGAATAGGGTAGGGGAATTTATTGACCGCCATTCTTAATTTGTAATCAGAGTTAAGTTCATTGCCTAAAAAGGCACAAAGGGGTTTAAACACTTAAAAGTTACCGGAATAATAATAATAATAAAAATTTCTAAGCTTAGTTTAGAAGTTTGATGAAAAATGCGCTCTCCAAAATTATTTTTTCTAATAAAGCCTTCTTTAAGCGACCAGGAAAAAACGAAATTTGTTTCATTTTCTTCAAAGAAATTCGACGCTCATGGAGGGAGTTCAGGTGGGGTGGTTTCTGAATAGAGGCAGGGCTTAATATGCGCCGGAGCCCACCGGAGCTGAGCTCCGGTAGTTCTCTGTTTTTAGTAAATATTTAAATATTGATCAGAATTCACCGGAGCTCATAAATACAGGGCTCCGGAACCCAGTGCAATGGAGCTTTTTTGGTATCATGAACGCTACCCATTTTAAGACTCTGCTCTGCGCCTTTACGAAGTCATTTTCATTTGTAAATAGATATAATTGCCGTGTATTGTTATTCTGATAGAAGGCAATCGAGCAGTGTTTCTCTTTTTCTATAAAAGCCTATAACAGCATCGAATCTTTCCGATAACGGTGTCGAATTTTTAATTTAATCTGATTTTCAGGACCACAAAAGATTGTTAAGTGGATAGAATCAATTACAAGTAAAGATACGCACCTTTTATAGGAAATTGAAAAACGGTGTTCCATTCTTCAACATATAAATATTAATTTCTGTAAATTTAATTCATTTTTTCATAAAAATGCATAGCTGGCAAACTATTCCTTTTTTTGTTATTAACACTATTTCCGAATCATAATCCTTACCCTATTTAATCCCAGAATTCTGTAATTAATTAACATTAAAATTAGGCAACTATTTCTATTAGAAAGGAGTGATAACAAAAAAGTGGAATAGTTGACTGATAAGTATATGCTGATAGATATATTTAAAATTTTCATTTTGCTAAAGAAAAAAAAATGCTTTAAATTTTGCAAAAAATGTATGAAATATAAATATGCATATTGGAATGACGGGGGGAGCACGCTACGGTTGTTAGTACTGCAAAATATTAGGGCTCCGGTACTTTTTTTGTTAGAAATTAAGCCCTGAATAGAGGTGAAATTAGTATTGAGCCTATGGGAATATATTTCATTCCAAGAAAAAATGGTCGTTCAGGGAGGTGGTCGCACAGGGATGTTTCACTGTATTGAGATTTTAATTGATATGGAGTGAGGTTAGATTATTTTGAAATTTCTTGATAACGCTTAAAATACTCAGGAAAATTCCTTATTTTCCTCCTTTTTTTTTTTTTTTTTTTTTTTCATTTCTTGTGCGAGAAAATGTATGTCATAATTCATATAGTGTGCCCTCGAATAGTATTTAAGGTGCAATTTTGAAAAAAAAAATTAAAAAAATTGAGTTTGAAGGTCCTTTGTCCCCTTAAGGGGACAGTTTACCTCAAAATTGATCAAAAAATCGTTTTTTATTTTTAAATATTAAATGAAAGCCTGTTTAATTTCGAATATTTTGACACCTCATTTTTACACATACGGCAATTGTAAATTTTGTTAAGGGTGTATTCCGATCCAAACTGCTTATTTTCTGATTCATTTTTAAATTAATTTTTGCCCTCAAACGCATCAAACTGGGAAATTATCTGATTTAGAAACTATATAATGTGCCGTGCTTCTTGATTTTTTGATAAATGCAGAAAATACTGTAAAAAACGCTGTCAAAGTGGGCGTTTTGAACCGAATTTTCCCAAGCGGGCGATCTGGGAATGAAAAAAATGGTCATACTGAGAAAATAATTGTTTAAAAATCAAATTCTAATGAATTGAACTGAAAATGAAATCACACGGCATGTTAAACATGTCTTCAGAAATCACCCCAGCAAGTTTCATGTTTTTACTTTTAAAAATGAGTCTGAAAATGTCTCATAAAATTTCGAGCTGTTGAGGGTGGAAAAATATTTTTTCGAATACACTCTTAATACACCCGCACAAATTAAAACTTTAAACGGCTTTTCTCCATGTTCATATTTTCTTCACTTTCATGTTTTAAAAATGCTAAGGGTTTTTTTTTTTGTTTTTTTTTTTTTTTTTTTTTTTGTATTTGAGATAGAGATTTAAAATTTTTTTGTGTACATGTTCTTTATTCTATATGTGATGATTCTGCGCATGGAATTAGTCTTCAGGGTTTTTTATTTATTTATTATTATTTTTAAATAAAACTATATGAAGATGTGTTAGATTTTATTGTTTTGCACTATATGCAGAGTGCAATATGTTATCTATCGCCGACCTTTAATTTCTCAACCGTTGGCCGTAGACATATAGTTCCAATTACAAAAACGTTTCAAATGAGCTAAATATTCATGTTGTGGCATTATTTAAAGTAAAAAAAATCAATTTTATAAAAATTACGAAATCTAACTTTTTATACGGTTCCCAAGTCCCTATAGTTATATTTAGTAAAAGTTTACACGTATCATAACAAATATAACACAAAAAGTTTGACATCTGTACTACAAAAATTGACACAGTTATTAAATTTCAAAGTTTGAGATTTTTGCACATGATTTTGTCTTTCATTGACGGATCAGTTAAAAGATGAATTAAAGTAATTCGAGATCAAAATCAGAGTGCAATTCCGCTGCCATTTATCTAGTCCTTAGTAAGTATGTTTTATTTTCCGGTTGTCGATTCTACCTACTTTGACGTTTGAATGTTTTTCGACCCATAAAAGTTAGCTCAAATTTTTAGATGAAATAACACTCTTTGATGATTCCCCGATTTGGCGATACCGGCTAAAGGTGGTTTCGCCGTAAAAAGGACATTGCACCCTGACTGTGATCTCGAATTACTCTAATTCATCTTTTAACTGATCCCTCAATGAAAGACAAAATCATGTCAAAAATCTCAAACTTTGAAATTTAATAACTATGTCAATTTTTGCAGTACAGATGTCAAACTTTTTGTGTTATATCTGTTATGATATGTGTAAACTTTTACTAAATATAACTATAGGGACTGGGGGACCGTATAAAAAGTTAGATTTCGTAAATTTTATAAAATTGATTTTTTACTTTAAATAATGCCACAACGGGAATATTTAGCTCATTTGAAACGTTTTTGTAACTGGAACTATATAGTTCCAGTTCAAAATTGAATTGCCATTTTTATGAATTCATAGATTGAGAATAAAACGCAAATCATAACTTTATTTGTGTCAATTATTAGAAATTGTCACATAATTCAGTTAACATCTATGGTAGAAAAGTAATTCGATTGGTTTGACATCTAAAATATAATGTTTGCTGTGTGTGATTCAGATTAGTAGCGGCTAGTAGATAAAGTGCCTCTTCACCTAATATTTTATTGAAAATATTTTGCTAACGGATCTCAGGACTCTCAAAGCTTTAAATTTTTTGAAATTTTAATATTTTTACATGTTAAACTCCTATCTTTTCTGAACATTTTGATATAACTGTTTCCTTGAAATTCACATTAGAACAGAAGTTATGACTTATAGAATTGTATCCGCTCAATAGCTGAAGCGGCGTTTCCGAAGCTTTGAAGCCATTTTTCTCCAAATGACGTTTTTGGGCATAACGCGCGCGATATCTCAAACACTTCTGAATATTTTTTCATGAAATTTTCAAAACATATGTTTCATGTCAGTCTGTATAAACTGAACCTAAAATTTCCTTTTTATTGTTCAAAAAAATATTTGTTTAGGTGATTATATTGTAGAAATTTTCTAAATTTTGCATTAGCTAAATACAACTTTGTATTAAAAAAATAAAATGCTTTAAATACAAATATATTTAGGTTCAGGGTAATTATTACAATCTGAAGTGTAAATAGGCACAAGAAATTTCATTCTAGTTGCAAAATTTATTTTGTAATCCTGCGGGTAAGCTGTTAAACCAATTTTTTGCTCGACAAATGTCTGACAGTATGGAGCGCCCTATAAATACTAATTCTGTATCTTGCAATTTTTAAATATAGAAAATGGAAGAACATACTTATATCTTTTATGTACCAATAAAAATTCTGTTTTTAAATCGTATACATTTTAAGATATTAAATGTTGAAAACTGTTTTTGTTTTTTTAACCATTTGGAAAAATGGTTATTGTTCTCGTCAGGGTAGGAAATCAAAAGCATATCTGAAGGTTTTTATTGGTTTAATCCGCATTTTATTCGTTTTCTGATGGGTCTATACAGTAATCTGTATTTCCCTTTACTTTCAACAGAGATGGATACTTTCTGTTGCCACTATAACAAAAAAGTAATAAAAACTACAAAAAAAAAATTAACAACTCAGAAACAAATTGAGATACAGCTTTCAAACAAATTGTATTTAAAAGTACATTTTTTTCTCTATTCGACGGTGTAAAAAGTAATATTGTCGGATGTTTAGAAGTTTAAGAATGAAATTTCATTTAAAATGGGTAGCCAGATTTCTTGGAAATCTGACGATGGAAAAGTCTTTTCCCGAACAGCCAATGAAATGCTTGGATAATACGTAAGTTTCAGGTGGATAATAACTAATGAAAATGAAAGAAAATGAATAACAATTTCTGCCAAAGAGTTAATTTTAATTTGTAAGATTTTCACGTGCAAAAGAAAAATGGAATAAGCCAATTAAAAATTTAAAAAAAAAGATAAATAGGACAGGAATGAATACATATAAATATTTCACACCAAATACGAGTCGCAGGCGATTTTTGTCGCTTGGAATTTTTACGTGTAATAACACAATGTTTTATTCATGGCGTACGTAATGTATGATCAACTCCGTGCGATTTTTTATGTCTTAAATTTTAGTCTTTGAAAAAATCATTTTCCAAATGGTCTTTGTAATTTGTTAAATTGCTTTTTATTTTTTTTCTTCTAATTTTAAGAGTCCTGAGACCCTTTCAGGCAATACTGAAGCCCACTGCTCAACAAACCCGAAACTTTCTGACACTTTTCTTGACTCATTTTTAACAAAAGCACAAAATTGGCAGGGCTAACTATGGAAGCGAGTTGGAATCAAAAGTCGTTTTCCACTTTTCGACAAATAAATTATTTATCGAGTTATAAGCATTTTTGGATCACGTGACAACTGGTTTTCTCTTCCATGGTTTTCCGTTTTCTTCCCTTCGCTGACTGGTATATCTCTTTTCGTTGGGCCATTCGGTTCAAAACGCCCACTTTGACAGCATTTTCTGAAAGATCTTTTGCGTTTACCAAAAAATGAGAAAACGTCTTAGATCACATAGTTTCTGAATAACAATACCTGCCAATTTCATGCGTTTCCGAACAAAGTTAATAAAAACTTGTGTCATAAAGTTCCCCCTTTAGATTTGAGAACAGCCTTGAATATTCATATTCTGTTTTTTTTTTTTTCCTTTTATTTCTCTATATTCATTTAATTCGTATTTGCACAATTTTTTTAATAAATAACAATCACAAAACGATTGGCAAAATAAAAACAAATGTCATCTTCGGAATTGATCTGAGCGAAGGAAGTCAAACCGGAGTGCCTCAAAACTACACTAGTCCCCTCCGGTTGCTATGACAACGGGACATCAGTACTTCAATAGCTGGGGTTACAGCCCTGTGGAGTAAAGCTAAAGTCGTAGCTGGGAAGAAGATGCGAGTTGATACTCAAATACTATAGCGTGATTTCTCCGCTTTCTTTTTTTTTTTTTTTTTGTATATACGACATTTATTGCGTATGTATTTTATATATTACATCCTACTAACGACCGAGTAACGGCATTGTATTTAATTTTTTATAAACACTATTTAATAAGGAAATTCGTTATTTAAAATGTGGATTCATTTTTAAATATAAAATAATTCTTAATCTTATTTAATAAATTTTTAATTTAGAATAATTTCGTTTTAATTATTTGATCTTTCACCAAAAGAATTATGTTTACGCAGAAATATATATTGAGTTACTTAAAAACTCAATATATATGCTCAATATAAAACTCAATATATATAAAAAAATTCTATTTTTTTCTTTTTCTTTAAGGCAATATATATTTTTCTCAATCCAAAGTGCTAACTTTCTGACGGATTTTTTAATTCATTTTAGTTAGCAAACATATCAAATCGGCAGCTCCTCATATTAAGAAACTACATATAACTGTTTTTTCTATTTTTCAGTAAAGGCAGAAGACTTTTCACAAAAATGCTGTCACAGATGGGCACTTTGAACCGAATTTCCGGAAGTGGAAAAGGAAGAAAACTGCCGTCCTGAGACAAGAATCGATTATAATACAAGATGTAATTCATTTACCGGGGAAAAAAAAAACTTGTTCGGTTACAAATTACTTCAATAATCGTGCCTGCAAATTATACTGCTTTTAATGCTTAAAAATGTGTCAGAAAGTTGCGGGCAGCTGAGCGGGGAAAATACATTTTTTAAGAACCGCTATAACTACATTTTCCTGAAATTATTCTTTTCAAAAAAAAAAAAAAAAAAAAAAAAAAAATTCGTGATAAAAAGATTTTTCGAAATTACGATTTTTAATCTTGTTAATTTCGGCTGGATTCCTATTCTCAATAAATAGATAGGCAATATACAGGGCGTCCACTCTCAAGGGTGTCCAATGTCTAATTCCTAAACCGTTAGTCATATAATTTCAATCACAAAAAATGTTTTAAATAAGCTAAAAAATATTTTAACAGTCGTTTGGAATAATAAAAACATTACTTAGGAAATTACAAAATTTAATTTTTTTATACGGTCCCCGAGTCTTATAAGTGATATTTAGTAAAAAATTCCAATTACACTAACAAGTAAGACAAAAAAAGTCCCATTCATCTAACACTAAAATTGACCGAGTTATGAGACTTTGAATTGCATGACTTATACAAAATTTCTGCATCTGAACACAGATGAGTTAGGCCATGCTTCCAGAGATCGTACACAAAGTGTTTAAAGTATTAAAAGGATTCCTTTCATGTGTACATTTTTGCATTGCAGCATGTGAGATAACTTTAATTTTTAATAATTAAGTTTTAGATTAGATACTATACTAGCATTTTAAAATGCGTATAATTTTGTAAGGAATTGCGACTGTTGCTTTTCATCACTTCATTTAACAAAAATTCTGTTATTTTTTTCATTTATATATTTTTTTAAAGCTTTATATTTTGCCTTAATATGTCAGAATGAAAACAGATTTCAAATTTATATTGTGACGCTAATTTTAGTCTCAACTATTATTTTTTCTATCTGATGATTATTTATATTTCTATAGTAAAATTGTGAATAACCTCTACTTCGCAGCAAAAAAGATGCTTCAACTTTAAACAGCTATTACTTGGTCAGTTTTAATAGTAGAGGAATGGGATTTTTCGTTGTCTTACTTCTTAATATAATAAGATATTTTTATTAAATATAACTTACAGAATCTGAAGACTGTATAAAAATTTAAATTTCATAATTTGTTAAGAAATGTTTTTATCGATTCAAATAGCTTTTTAAATACTTCTTTACCGCATTTAAAACATTTTTGTAATTGAAACTATATATGTCTATGGCTAATTGTTTAAAAAATTAGTCATTGGACACCGGTGAGAGTTGACACACTGTATTAGGGAACATCTGCAATGCGTTACGAAGAATTTATTTCAAGATTCTATGAGAGCTTATGTTAATTACAATGAGTAGATTATCTAAATTATATAAACTGTTAAAGATTATATCCACGTTTAAAATTAATTCTAACAGTACAGTCGTGGAAAAAAAAAAAGTAAACACCCCCCACTAACTCCTCAACAAATTATCATAGACGAAAGTTACTGGTACCGGACGATTGGAAATAAAGTCTAATTTTAAATGGCGTGTATAAAATTTGCTTAGGGGGCCATATACATATTAAAACGATTCCAAACTTCATTTTTTTCAATGGCAGTACCCAAATTTAACGATATATTTCAAATCTTCGGTTCAAAATATGCCTAGAAACCAAATTTCAAGTCATTCATATAATAAGTTTTTGAATTATAGACATTCAAAATTTAGTACTTCTAATGTTAAATTACATTTTCATATTTTTATTTATATCTCCTGAAATTATGTTCCTAATGGGATAATTTTTTGTGTAGCAATAATACTAATATACCCAAACATAAATACGTTGAATTTGCAATTTTTATAATTTTATGATATGAATTATATATTATGAAATTAATATTCGAAAAAATTATGAATTGCAACCTACAATTTTTTTGATGGATTTAGATTTATTAAGTCCTGTTTTATGGAAATCCCAAATTTCACATTTTTCTTCCAAGTAGTTTTTAAATTATGCTTAAAAAACGGCAAAATGATGGTTTAACGGGCCGTCTATGATAGCAGTAAGTAAATTTTTGAAATTTATTCTGCTATCCTGTAATCAAACAGGTTTCATTGAGGCTTAAACGTGCCTTGATCAAGAAGGCGGCTCTCTCGGTTAACAATGGAGTTCGGAACTTCAATTTGGATACAACCCTTAAAATACGGTCGTTTTAAAATAATTAATTTCTCGGAAACTTATGGCACGAATTGCATAAAAATTTGTTTATAGGCTAAATGAAAGGTGTAGAGTTAATTTATGCTGTCAGAATTGTGTACTGCTATTGAAAAAAAAGAAAGTTATGGTTCGTTTTAATATGTAGATGGCCCCCTAAGCAAATTTTATTTATTTCATTTAAAAGTAGACTTTATTTCTAATCGTTCGGTACCAGTAACTTTCTTCTACGATAATTTGTTGAGAAGTTAGTAGGGGGTGTTTACTTTTTTTTTCCCACGACTGTACATTGCATTTTATGTTAAAATAATTACAAACTTTGGAATATAGATTGTGCAGTATAGAATAAAATATATAAATACAAGTACGTGATCTATTTCCTGGTTCAGAAACATGTCACAAATCAAAGTGAAATGCGTATCTGTCATTTCTGTTATGCTTTTAGCATATAATAGAAGCGAAAGCGTCCTATTGAGTTTTTTGAATATATTTATTGCCGTATTCAAAAGAACGACGTTAATAAACCACTATCGCTCTATTTTTAGTATTCGGCCAATTTTATGGTTTTATTAAAAAATAATTCATTCAATGCGTTGCACGAAATTCGTGGATTTTTTTTTTCTCCTATTCTATTCCGTTTCTTTTTTTTTTTTTTCTCCATTTGCTTTAAGATTTTTACAACTACACTAACTCATATAGGATGATTCACGTGCATATATACTACAAATATTTCGAACACCCGATTTTCTTCCACTCTATTTTTTAATAAGTCAAATAAACTTAATTTTAAAATTTTAGAAATTTTACTTAACGGGGCTGGTCACTCAGCTTCGGAATTCTCCTCCGTAATGTTAAGTCTATGGACTTTCGATGCATTCGTATGTTTAAAATATCTTCTCGGGACATTCATAATTTTAACATCTTTTTTCTGTGTACTCTTCTTGAAAGATGTCTCTTTTTTTCTTACTTTTCAAAATATTTATAAAATCTGTGCTGAATTTAATATTTTATGTGTTAAAAGCGGGCGAACTGTGAGTAAGATTTTAATACTTCCTATAAAATTAAATCTATACTTTAGAAATATTTTGAGAACTAAGGAAAAAGAGAGACATCTTTTAGGAAGTGTACACAAAAAATAGAAGTTAAAAAATTAATTTCCCGACGAGATATTTTAAATATACGAATGCATCAAATGCTCATAGACTTAACATTACGTCAATTAACAATTCTAAAGCTGACTGACCAGTCCCCTTAATGTTATGCAAGTTAAAATCTTACCCATTTTCGCTAACATTTTAACTAGTGATCCATAGAAAATTCGATTTCGTTTTCGTTTCAGCCCCAAAATCCAAGTTTCGCCGAAAATTCATTTTCGACGAAAATTTTCCAAAAATCTCGTTCCTTCCTTCGAAAAGCTTTAACATTACTCATTGATTTGAACTGTATATATCGGCTCAAATGAGACACTCTTTATTTATTACTATGAACTTCATTGTTTATAATTATCAGTCATGACTGACTCAAGACGTGAGTGCAAGTTATAAAGCAAGTATTGCATGTGTAACTAAACTTTGAAGACGGTTTTCACGTACTCATTAAAAGCTGCAGATTTAACAGTAATTTTTATTTTTATTTTTTAGCTTGAAACCGCAGAAATGTTTCGAATACTATTTGAGAAAGTTCTAGTATAAGATATGATCATTTACAAAAATCATTAAAAGATAAATCGAGGTATGTACACCTAAAACATTTTTTAATTAGATGAAATTCGTATAATTAGAAAATCATTCTGTGTTTTGGGTGAATTAATTACATTTTATTTCATATGAAAATAAAAAGTTTTGGTCAGAGGCACAGAGAGCCAACTTGGGCCACACGAACAATTAATTAATAATTATCCATCTTTAATAAGCACGTATGACTAATTAATAATTATGTAGCTTTAACAAACACGTATAATTAATTAATAATTACGTATATTTATGCATGTATTAGTTACTTAAAAGGTTTTTTAAACTTTTTCGGTTTCGATTTCGACCGAAAATAGAAAAATTACCGAAATTCGAATTCGGTTTCTGCCGATCCTCAATTTTAACATATAAAAAGGCAAATTAAGAACATATTTTAGAAATATTTTGACAACTAAAAAAAACAAGAGACAGACCTTTAAAACAGTACACGAAAAAAACAAAAGACGAAGTTAAAAATATTAATTTTCTGATGATATATTTAAAAAATACGAATGAATTAAAAGCCCATAGGTTTAACATTAGCGAAGAGAATTTGAGATCATACTGACCAACTGCCTTAACTCTTTATCTACTGACAGTACTTATAAGTACCATCAAAATAACTTGTTATAAAATTCTTTTAATACATCGATTAGTTGTAATACAGTTTAGAATGAGTTATAGATGCATTACTTTATCCCGTTCCAAAAGCATTATTGGTTGCACAAAACAAAAATATTTTTAAAAGGATGATTTCTTTTGCGCTTTGCATCTTTTCAGCTTCCTTGGGGTTGGAGGAGGGGGGGGGGGATTTTTCAATTCGGATATATTTCTATATTTCTATTGTAAGAACATTATATTTGTACAATTCCCAATTCTACAAAATACCAAGAAAAATATTTAAAATGAAAGATTTGCTTGGGGTTATAAATATTTCATAAAATCCCTATAAATTCAAATGTAATTAATCCTTCTAAAAATTTATTTAATGATTATGTAAATCTTCTAATATAGTTTAAACAATTCACAAAAAATGCTTTAGAAGATAAAATTTTCATGAATTCATAATTCAGTACATAAAGGGTTAAAGCGGTTCTCAAAAAAATATTTTTCCCGCTCAATAACACGAAACTTTCTGACATATATTCTGGCTGATTATTAAACACAAAAATATAAGACTTACAAGCATGATTATTGACGTTATTTGTAATCGAAATACGGTTCAAAACATCATCTTTTGACAGCATTTTCTGAAAAATCTTCTGCCTTTACCAAAAAACGTAAAAAAAAAAAAAAAAAAAAAAACAGTTCGACTATATTATTTCTTAATAAGATCGCTTCCAATGGGATAAGTTTTCGAGCAAAATGAATTAGAAAATGTGTCAGGAAGCAGCAATTTGTATTTGAGAATAGCCTTAAGGGGAGTCTTCACTCACTTGAAAACACCCGCTCGGTAATGTTAAACATATGGGCAGGTTGTTTTCGGATTTTAAATTTAAATATTTTTAAACTTTTTTTTTTCCTTGTTGCATAATTTTTTAATACAGGTATTTTCACTTTCAAAACCGGTTCCGAAAGTGAAAGTATCTTTATTAAAAAAATCTGCAACCAAAATCGAAAAAGTAAAAAATAGCCCTATTAGAGATCGACCTCAGTTACCCTATATATAAAAAAAAAATCGTTTAAAAATATTCAAATTTAAACGACAAATTCAAAAACAACCTGCCCATAGGTTTAACATTACCCAGCGGATGGTTTCAAGTGAGTGAAGAGTCCACTTAACCCTTTATGCCCCGACAGTTATTTGAAAGTACCATTAAAATAACTTGATATAAAATTAATTTAATACATCGGTTAGTAATAATACAGTTTAGAATGAGTTATAGATAGTTTACTTTATCTTGTTTCAAAAGCATCATTGGTTGCAGAAAACGAAAATATTTTTAAAAGGAGGATTTCTTTTAGGTAGCTTTCATTACAAAAAGCTACCTATTGCAGCCGTTCGGAGGAAAGCGATTTCAAAAAATTTTGGTATATTTTCATCGATCATGACCACCAGACCCCGAAACCACCCTCCGTTCAAAATTGATATATATATATATATATATCTGACCTATGTCACACTGTAACTCTCGTATTTATGATCCGATTTCGATGTAATTCGGTGTGTACATAGTAAATACCAATGTCTCGACCGAGTTCGTTGGCCAGCTTCATCCGCCATTTTGTTTCAAAATGGCGGCCATTTAAAATTTTTAAAAAAATTTAAAATTCGAAATGTGGTACCAAAAAATTGAAAATGGAAAAATATTTTTATCTTATGTATTTGACCTTTATACAAAGATTTCGGAGCAGTTTTTGTTTCGTCTATATCTTAAAAAATGGCTGAGTTATAGCATGTTGAATTTCTAGCATGGCTGACATTTTGAAACGTCCTGAAATTTGTCACGCGATAAAAGGCGTATTTATGAACCGATTTGGATGTAACTTCGTTTATACATAGTAAATACAAATGTCTCGACCGAGTTCGTTGGCCAGCTTCATCCGCCATTTTGTTTTAAAATGGCGGCCATTTAAAATTTTAAAAAAAATTTAAAATTCGAAATGTGGTACCAAAAAATTGAAAATGGAAAAATATTTTTATCTTATGTATTTGACCTTTATACAAAGATTTCGGAGCAGTTTTTGTTTCGTCTATATCTTAAAAAATGGCTGAGTTATAGCATATTGAATTTCTAGCATGGCTGACATTTTGAAACGTCCTGAAATTTGTCACGCGATAAAAGGCGTATTTATGAACCTATTTGGATGCAACTTCGTTTATACATAGTAAATACCAATGTCTCGACCGAGTTCGTTGGCCAGCTTTATCCGCCATCTTGTTTCAAAATGGCGGCCATTTAAATTTTTAGAAAAATTTAAATTTGTAATGTGGTACCAAAAAATTTAAAATTGAAAAACTATTTTTTCTTATGTGTTTGACCTTGATAGAAAGATCCGGGAGCAGTTTTTGTTTCGTCTATATCTTAAAAAATGGCTGAGTTATAGCATTTTGAATTTCTAGCGTGGCTGACATTTTGAAACGTCCTGATTTTGTCACGTGATAACAGGCGTATTTATGAACCGATTTGGATGTACCTTGGTGTGCACATAGTACATACAAATATCTCGACCGAGTTCGTTGGCCAGCTTCATCCGCCATCTTGTTTTAAAATGGCGGCCATTTAAAAAAAGTTTAAAAATTTTAAAAATTTTAAATTTAAAATGAGATGCCAAAAAATTGGAAAATGAAAAAGATTTTTTTCGTATGTGTTTGACCTTAATACAAAGATTCCGAAACAGGTTTTGTTTCGTCTATATCTAAAAAAATGGCTGAGTTATAGCATTTTGAATTTCTATTGTGGCTGACATTTTAAAACTACCTGATTTTTGTCACGCGATAACAGGCGTATTTATGAACCGATTTGGATGTAACTTGGTCTGTACATAGTACATACCAATGTCTCGACCGAGTTCGTTGGCCAGCTTCATTCGCCATCTTGTTTTAAAAGGTTTGCCATTTAAAAAAAAATTAAATTTAAAATTTAAAATGAGATTAAAAAATTGGAAAATGAAAAAGATTTTTTTATGTGTTTGGCCTTAATACAAAGATTCCGGAGCAGTTTTTGTTTCTGAAAATTTGTTCTTTTGTTTATATCTTAAAAAATGGTTGAATTATAGCACTTTGAATTTCTAGCATGACTAACATTTTGAAACGATCTTGTATTTGTCACGCGATAACACACGTATTCGCCTATTTCAATGTAAGAGGACATGTGGATAGTATACATCAATATCTCGGCCAAGTTCGCTGGCCAGCTTCATCAGCCATCTTGTTTCAAAATGGCGGCCATTAAATTAAAAATAAATTATATTTAATGTGAGGTGCAAAAAAATTAGAAATTGAAAAAGGTTTATTTCTTAAGTATTTGACCTTGATATAAGGATTCAGGAGCATTTTTTGTTTGTCTTTATCTTAAAAAATGTCTCAGATATAGCAGTTTCAATTTCTAATGTGGGTGACATTTTGAAAAATCTGATTTTTTGCCTGCGACAGCACTCGTATATATCAACCGATTCCGATGTGAGTGAGCATGTGCACAGCAATTACTAAGGTCTCGACCAAGTTCACTGGTTAGCCTCATCCACCATGTTGTCTTAAAATGGCAGGCACTTTACGAAATCGCCGAATTTGGCAGCCAAATATAAGTTACTTTAAAGAAAAGCAACTGGGATAAAGCTGACTAATTTCGCGAAATTCTCATTCATTATATTGATAAAAATTAATATTGAATCTCCTATATTCGGTTTCCACTAAATTGAGCTTTGTGTGTTTGAATAATATAAGTTGGCTTTTTTAAAATAAGGAATATGAAAGCTACCTCTTCCTCCCGGCACTGGCCGGAAGGACTTTTTCGTTTGCATCTTTTCAGCTTTCTTGACGTTGAATATTATGGCTAGAAGAGTTTCAATTAAAAAATATTTCTATATTTCAATTGTAAGAGCATTATATTTGTGCATTTTCTAATTCTATAAAATATAAAATGCAAAATGCAAAATGCAAAATGCAAAAAAAAAAAAAAAAAAAAATTAAATAAAAGATTTGAGTTGAGTAATAAATGTTGCACAAAATCCCCACAAATTCAAATTTAATTCATTCATTTTATTTGGCAATATTCTTCTAAAATTTATTAAATGATTGTGTCAAAATTCTAACTCTTTAAAATATAAAATACAAAAAAAAAAAAAAAAAAAAAATATTTTAAATAAAAGATTTAAGTTGAGTAATAAATGTTGCACAAAATCCCTACAAATTCAAATTTAATTCATTCATTTTAATTGCCAATATCCTTCTAACATTTATTAAATGATTGTGCCAATATTCTAATGTAGTTTCAAAAATTCACTAAAAATGCTTCAGAAGATGAAATTTCCATGAATTCATAATTTGGGACATAAAGGGTTAAAAGAGTGATTAATGTTCGAAATTAGTTTTAATAATATGTTAAATCTGATCTATATTGAAATGAATTCGAAATGTTACAGTAAGTTTCATAGAATGGAAATAGCGAACCACTCTGTAATCTATTCATATAAGATAGAAAATATATTACAGAGTCTGTGCCTGAAACATTCTATTTCTTTCTTTTCTCGTATGCATGCATAGAATATTGTTTTAGAGAGCATATTTTTTTTTTTTCAGTATTCAGAAGTATTCCATTCTTTTCCACTTTCGTTTCACCGTTAATAATCATTCACTATTTATTTAACAGTGATTCATTTCATGCTCTGCATAAAGTCCATGTCCATGTCTTTTTATCGTTTCTTTAAGATCACTAAAACCTGCTTCACCACATTGAATCAGCTTTATGAATACGTAAGCTTGTCAAGCTTTATGAATACGTGAATAAGAAGATAAAAATCATCCTTTGAATTCGTAGCAAGAAAAAGGCGGTTTAAGAAAAAATAAAAACGTTGTTTCGCTCGACAACATTAAAACGTTTAAGTATAAAATAAATATTTTTAACCATTTGGAAAAATGGTTATTGACCTCGTCAGGGTAGGAAATCCAAAGCATATCTGACGATTTTTATTGGTTGAATCCGCATTTTATTAGTTTTCTGATTGGTCTATACAGTAATCTGTATTTCCCTTTACTTTCAACAGAGATGGATACTTCTGTTGCCACTATGACAAAAAAGTAATAAAAACTACTAAAAAAATTTAATAACTCTGAAACAAATTAAGATACAGCTTTCAAACAAATTGCATTTAAAAGTACATTTTTTTCTCTATACGACGATCTAAAAAGTAATATTGTGGGATGTTTAGAAGTTTAAGAAAGAAATTTCATTTAAAATGGGTCGTCAGATTTCCCCGAACAGCCAATGAAATGCTTGGATAATACGTAAGTTTCAGATGGATAATACATCAGTTTCAGGAAATCTGACGATTCGCAGGCGATTTTTGTCGCTTGCAATTTTTACATGTAATAACACTATTAATGGTATACATAAATATTATACAGACATACATACAAGTATGTATGTCTGCATAACATTTATATATACCTTTAACTGTTGAATGCAGGCGTTATTTACGTGTGTATGTGTATTTTATTATAACATTATTAATGTTTAATTCATGGCGTAATGTATGATCAACACCGTGAGATTTTTTGTGTCTTAAATTTTAGTCTTCGAAAAAATCATTTTCCAAATGGTCGTTGTAATTTGTTAAATTGCTTTTTTTTCTTTTTTTAAGCACTCTTTTATAATTATTCAACGTTTATCTTAAAAATCGCGCCTAATTTCATGGCTGCAATCCAGGTTGTTCCTAAAAAAAAATCCGTTACAATACGTTAATTTGGTGTGCGCCCCGCCTCCTTTTCCCCTGATTATGTAAAATTCACTGTTTTGATTTACGCTTGGCAGAAAACGCGAACTAATAAATGTATTTAAAAAATTATAATTTTTGCTTTGTTTCTTTTTGGGTGCGTTCGTAATTATATAAATACGCAGCACCTATAGTCGTCGTCTGGTCCGTTCGTCTGTCTGCATATAACAGCGAAAAACTACCCAACCGAACGGCTTGAAATTTAATATATATAATGGCTGCAGAATTTTATCGAGTCGTTTCAAATTTTATGAAAATCGAATCAAAACTTAAAAAGATATTAATAAAATTTTTCTTTGATTCTATTAAATCCTATCATATGCCATTAATTCAATGATATCCCACGATAGGTAATGATTCTAGGTTGTTATGATGATGACGTCCTATTTAAGATGAAGTCGTATTATTTCTGTATTACTGAATTTAATATATAGAATCGTAATAAATTTTGTATTCATGCATTTTTGCATACGAGTGCACCAGCTATTGCACCAAAATATGAATATTTATAAAACTAGTTTCAGTACGAACGCACCTCATTTACATCGATTGACGCACAATTTCCTACTTGTATTTTTTACATTTTGTCTATTTTTTTCCACACAGAGCTAATGAGCGTATAGTTTTGATTTTGATGCATGTTTATGCTAATGTAAAAGGATTTATAACACATTAAAATGAAATTAGTACCTAAAATCCCATATTCGAAAAAAAAATGTTTTTGTTCATCTTGTAAACAGTTATTTTGTATTAAATTGTTATATGTTTATTTTATATATTTTTAAAATTATATTCCTTCAATATCAATAAATAAATTGTATTTTTGTATCAATAAATGAATAATTTTACTGTAGTATCCATTTATCTCAAGTCATCTTTAATGCTAATTGTCTCTTATTTATTTAGAGTTTTTTAAATAATTTTTAATTGCATATTGTTAATAATTTTTCTATGGTATAGTTTGTAATTAAAATGAATGTCGAAGGGGATCCTTTTTATCATCGATCCTAGTACTTTGGACGATTTCTTTTCTTTTTTTTTTTCTTTTTTTTTCTTTTTTTTTTTTTCATTCAAATACACAAATACATGAAAACTGCTTCACTGGAGTCTTCTGAAATCTTATCCATTATCTATTAAATAGTATTAATTTTAAAAATAATGCAGAAATACAGATTTCGTATTTGAATTTTATCCGATACATACTAAGCTTAATCTTCAGCCCGTATTCTACTGAAGATAACTAAAAACGATTATGATGTTATATTACAATGTTACTTTTTTTAGCTTACACTGTTAAAAAAAATGGTAACGTTCCATGTAAAATCCAGGAACGTTTCGCCTTTTCTCGGGTTTTCAGAATAATTTAGCTCTTTCCTGTGAAATTCTGGTTTTCTTATTTGAAACGTTCCTCAACAAAAGTTGGAAACAGCAAAACGCTGCGGCCGCCATTTATTATTTTTTTGCTATAATCCGTTGCTCGCGCGCGAGAGTCGAAAACGAATTCCTTAAATGAATGTAAAAAAATCAATATGGAATGCAAATAAATCAATAGACGACATAATCCTTTACGTCTCTATTGTCAAGACAATTCAGATGAAAATACCATACCTCTGCGACATCGCTAAGAGATTATCTCTCGTACTTGTCTGTGGAATGTTTAACGAGCAGACCGTGTAAAAAAAAATACACCTATTATTTGGATCTCCATTAACCAGGGGACCATCAAACATGATTCTCGCCGATTTTGATTAATTTAAAGTATGTTTTAGAGTTCTTATCTCTAATTATTCTTGTGAAAGGATTTCTTCAAATGGGCCTTAGATTTTCAGAAATTAAATGCCGAGGTTTAGCATACGTTTGAAATACCCATTAGTTTGCAGCTCTCAACGTGTCTTTCGTGGTGTGGACGCAGAAAGCTCGCACGCCACCCGTACGGCCCGAGTTCGATGCTACCTCTTGACTTTTTTTTTCTTTTTTAATTAATTTTATATTTTAACACTTTATTACAATTTGATTTAAATTTGATATATATTTGACACTTTGAATTGCTGCAAATTTGAATTTTTTTTTTTTATTTTAGGAAAAAATATACAATTACGTTTAGGTTTTTTTTTTCTTCATGAAAATTTATATGTATTTTATCTAACTTGTAAACTAACATAATTACTGACGAAAATCCAAAATATTTTATGTCTAGATTTTTTTTCTAATTATTATTTACATTTATATATTTTTATATTTTAAGCAAAGTTCAGAAACAATATATCATATATATATATTTACTTTATTGAATTTTAACTGAAAATTTATTTTTTCGTGTAAATTATAAATAATAATTTTGATGTCAATTTCAAAATATTTTTTCATTCTAACAAATAATGATAATAAAGCGAAAATTGTCAACTGGAAATGTAAAAATCGTCTGCGGATCCCGCATGCTGTGAAATGTCAGTAATGTTTTGCTGTCAACAGAAATATTCCTGGTACTTCGCAGGAAACTTACTGGCATTTCTGTAGAAAGTTTTTAACATATACAGTAAAGTTCCAGTCATTTTCAAGAAATGTTTCTTGGAAATAATGGGCAACTCAGCTGCCCATTTTTTCCCAGGAACGTTGCGGAATTTTTTTTACAGTGTAAACAAATTCCCATCCCTTTATTACGTCTTTCACAAAATTTCACAACTTTATGAACAACAGTTTTTTGTCTGTATACAACTTTAAAGTAGGGTCGTTTAATTATGGACAACCTGTAAACTAAAAAATAATAAAAGAAAAGAAAATCCCTTAACAACTGCAGTAAAGAATGAGAGGCAAAGGAAAAAAAAAACTTTTAACAGAAACCAACCAGATAGTGGTACTAAATGAGAAAAAGAAGGTACGAGAGTTGAAACTATACAGGGGAAATTAAAGATGCATAGAATTGCTCAGGCATAGAAGTTATTGCCTAAATAGTAGGTGAGATATCGGTACATCAAATGACAAGTGGGTATGTGTGATTACAGACTGCACAGAGGGTTTCGTTTAATATTCCTTTCAAAACACTTTATCCTTTTGCGAAATCTGTTAGTTCAACATTTCGCAACCAGGGGCGCACTCTATTCTACACAAACTTCTATCCGAACGAAACTCCATTTTACAACCTATCCGTATGTATATTAGTCGAAGGGATCGGGTCTATAGCACCCGAAATAGGTAGGCGCCCCCTGGCGGTAAAAAGTGGAACTGAAATATGTAAGGCTATGTACATAATATGAAAGAGTGGTCAAAGTGGTGTCGGCAAAAGTTAGAAAAGTACCCACCGGGTGCAGTGGGGGGAGGTTAGAAAAATTGCTTAAAATACACAAGTTAGAGCCCGGTGGGTAAATAATATAAGACTTTTTGAAAATTTTATGATTTTTCGTGTGATCGCAAGTGTTCTACTATACGTATGCAAAATTTCAAGTCTTTTACTTAAATAGGGGCTCAGTTAGAAAAAAAGCTTAAAATACACAAGTTAGAGTCCAGAGGGTTAAATATAAGACTTTTTCAAAATTTTATGATTTGTCGTTTGATGTGAGGTGTTCAGCTATAAGCATGCAAAATTTTAAGCCTTCAACTTAATTAGGGGCTCAGTTAGAACAAAAAGATTAAAATACACAAGTTGGAGCCCAGAGGGTTAAATATAAGACTTTTTCAAAATTTTAGGACGTCTCGTTTGATGTGAGATGTTTAGCTATAAGTATGTAAAATTTCAAGTCTCCAACATATATAGTTTCTGAGAACGGACTCTGTGACGGACAGACAGACACAGGAGCGAGACGAATAGGGTTTCGTCAGATGAACGAAACCCTAAAAATGAAGGAGTTATAAACATACAAAAACCTAATAAAAAAAAAGAAGAAAGAGAAGTTGATTGTAAGATTGTTCAAAGTATACAAGAAAGAGAGAGAAGAATCGCCTTCTTTGTACAGGGTCGAAACTAGCCTTTTTTGCGCCCGGGCCAAACATGGATTTTGGCGTCCGCACCCCCCCCCTCCTCATGCCCAATAAAAGTTATCAACCGCAGGTACCCTATGCAAAATAAATAAATAAATAAATAAATAAATAAAATAAAATAAAATCATTTAATAATAATTAAAATGCTAGCAAGAAATATGTAACCAACGTTCCCATAGGATTAACATTAGCTTGAGCGTTAAGAGCCTACACTAGTCACGCGAAGAAACTGGATCGCTAATATGGAACCTATGGGAGTGTTCTTTTTAAAATTTCTCACTTGCATATTAATAGTTTTAAATGATTTTTTTTTCTTGCTTAGAATATCCGAGATTGAATTCTAACCGGGTTAGTGTTTACTTTTTCGATTTTGGTTGCAGGTTTCTTTTTTATAAAGTTACTTTCACAAATTTGAAACGAACGTTCCCATAGATTTAGCATTAGCTTGAAAGGTTCTTTGTATTTAATATATATATATAAACGTTTTTGTATGAAACGACAAACAAAATCTTCATTTGGCGCCCCCCCCCTCCCTCTTCGCCTTTCGTTCTGGCGCGCAGGGCACATCCCCCCCCCCCCCCAGTTTCGGCCCTGTCTTTGCATGGCAATAATCAAGAATCATTGACAGATTTAGTTGTAAATGCCTAATGGGAAGAAATTGATCCAGAAGTCTACGACACACAAATATTTTAAGATAATATTAAAAAGAACTTTTGTCGATAAAGGAATGTTAAAATTCTAGTTCTAAATTTCCCATAAGTAAATAATTAAAATTTATTTCAAGCACAAATAAAATCTACTAAAATTGCTTATAGGTGCATGCATATAGTATAAAATTATTTAACTGATTTATTTAATTATTTGATTTCTCTCTCTCTGAAATAAATAAATTGAATAAATCTATAAAATAAATAAATAGATAAATAATTTAATTTGGGTGAAAATGTCTTTGGAATTTTAATGTATTTTTAATGTATTTTTAAGGTATTTTAATGTATTTTAAATATTTTTATATTATATGTATGCAGCTACAAGCAGTTTTAGTATATATTTTACTTGTGCTTTATATGAATTTTAGTTAAGAAATTATGCTTTAGCTGACTTTAAGGGGACCAGGTAAGCAAAATTTGGGGAAAAAATTGATTTTTACTTTTTTATATCATTAAATAGTTTAAACATTTATCTTTCCAACGATGTGTCACACATGTTTATAGATTAAAAAAAAGAAGTGTTAGAATTATTCATTCTTTCTAAGAGTACTTCACAGCTTAATGGTCATTTAAATCTTTAATTGACTTTTTCTCAAAACTTGGATTTTTCATGTTTATGTTGCTTTTTTTCAATATCTATTAAACTTAATAACTCAGATTTTTTTTAAATACTTATATTATGTTATAGTGCATACTTTAACACCGGGATTTAATGATTTGTTGAGAATTATTTATTTTATGCAGTGAAATCTTACCAAAAATGCTAATTTAAAAATGCCTTTCAATAATAATTAATAATTAATTTTCAGTTTCACTTAGAAAGAAAATAGCCTGTTAAAACACGTAAAGCGTGTTACTCGTACTACTCTAAAAAAAAATCTAGACCTCTATATTTCACCATTTCTGAGAAAAAGGTACATAAAGTTGGTGTATTTTAACATGGCGGAGATAGAGCTTACCCGGTCCCCTAAAAGACACTATATCTATCCAGACAGTATAAACTATCAAAAAATGAACAACAACAACAACAAAAAAATGTATATATTTATTCGATTTTTTTAAAGTTTTAAACTGGTGTCTTTTCTTAACTAACTCATAGAAATGAACAGTACCATCGTAAGTGATAATATATTCACTAAAAATGTAAAAGATGCAAAGATTAGTGAACGAACCATTATTTAGCGAATAACAAAGATTTACATTATGTATCAAAAAATTTAAAAATTTAATATTTAGATATCTCAAGAACTATATGTGACACTTTTATCAGAAATTTTCATATGAATATCTATTAACGGTGAATATATTTCTCACGATTTTAGTTTAAAAGGGGAAAAAATGTTAAATAAGACTCTAAGACAACATCTTAAAATTCCAAACAATTGTTTCGGGAAATTTATCCCTTTCCTCTTTTATTCTCCCTCTCTGAAATAAGTAAAGCAATTGAATAAATCAATAAAGTAAACAAATAGATAAAATGCAAAAGATAGCTTAGATAAAATTGAAAATCAGTAAATAGATAATTCAACTGATAAAATATCTTTGTTACGATCTTCGCAAAATAAATAAGTAAAAGAGATAAAATGAAATTTGAAAAAAAAAAAAGGATTTTTCTCGCTCCATATGTTTAATCTTCATATTCGGACCTTCATTTTTTTTTTTTTTTTTCAAGCTTTTGGAATTGTAAGCCAAGAGAACGACATAAGAACAGAGCGCAAAAACAACAAACAAACAAAAGATAAATAGCATAGAAGAAAATGGAATCATTCTCTTATGCTCTGTTTACCGCCACCGCGGAAAATGTCATCGTCAAAAGATGATAAAAGTGTATATTTTGACCTTATTCAGAAATAAACATAAGTATGGTGTGGAGATGAAAGTTTTAGTTGAGGCAGAAAAGTGGAAAAAGTGATTTTTGTATGCAGTTTTGGAAACAAAAAAAAAAAAAAAAAAAAAAAAAAAAAAAGAATATTTAAAAAAGTAAAAGTTTAAAATGTTAACATTCAGATTTGGGCAAATAACACTTTTTTTAAAGTGGCCATTCTTTTTTTCTTTTTTTTTACAACTTGATAATGATGTTCTGGAATTTTTTTATACTTTATTCAGAAATAAACATAAGTAACCGTCAAGATGTAAGTTGTAGTTAAGGTAAGGGAAATGGAAAAAGTGATTTTTGTATACAGATTTGAAAAAAGAATATTAAAAAAAAAAAAGTTTAAAATATTAAGATTCAATTTTCGATGAATAGTATGAAATTTAAAAATTTATTTATTTTATTTATTTTAGTATGAAATTTGTATAATAAAATACGCATTCATAAAATGAAAAATACACATAAAATGTAAATATTGGGAAAATGTATTTTAATTCGGACAGTAACCCTTTTTTATGCAATGTAGACATATGAGAAAAATTTAATTAGAAATCTGTCCAAAAAACAAATAATAAAGAGAGGTAAACAAAAATTGAAGCGTAGCGTACGTTTTTTTTTTATTTTTTCACAGTGTGTCAAATCCTAAACTTCGACAAAGTCTGTAATATTACTTTGTACAGGTTTCTTATAAAAAATACGCAGTTCATAAAAATTTTCGCACTTTTGTAAGTATCCGAACAATTCATCTGCAACATTTTCGTGAAACTGGAATCCCCTTATTGTATCGAAGTCTTTTAGTATTTCTTCTTTTGAAGGTCTTTCAATTTCTTCTTCATTATCATCTTCATCGCTCGCTGTTAGTTTAATTACTACATTTTATTACACTTTGCAATATGTCAGGGCGTATCTACAAAAAAAATTTCGGGTGGGGGGGGGGGGGGAGAGTTCATCCCAACTTATAATTCAAAAATTTCCCAACGGGAAACAAATTGCTCTATTTTCTAACTAAAATTATATGTTCAATGTGTGTTTAATGATAGTGATACTTATACGAAAAAAAAAAAAAAAAAATTCCAAATAAAAATGCTGAAACAAAAAACATAAAAATTATAATTATTGGTTCATTTAATGAAAGTTTTTGTCTTCAGCTGTGTACGAGTGATAATCTCACTTCATATGAAAATAGCCTTATATTTTTAGATTTTAGAGAAAGGAACAACGTTTTGGAGGGAAATGTATCAGAGAAACTGTGGTTTTACAACAGTATAGAAATTCAAGTCTGATAGATGTATCATATTTTCGTAGCACAGAGAAACAGAATGAGAAATTGAGTCTGGTTGCTTTTTGTATTTCTTTTGAAAGTTTAACTATTTTACTATTACGGAATTCAGAAAGGTAGTCAACAAAACAATAACAAATTCTTTTTTTTTTTTTACTTTAAAAAAAGAAAAACTAGAGAACAGGAATTCTGCTTTTTCAGAATTTAGTGTCACCCCCGGCATTTCCATTACATCATTTTCTTCTGGTGGACTGGTGGCTTCTATTATTATGAAACAGCCGTTATAAATGAAGCGTTAGGAGAAGCTGAAGGAGCAGCCGTAAAAAGTTAGAACTCTGATTTTCTGGTCAGAATGGAAAAAAAAATGGCCATAATTAAAAAAAAAGAAAAAAAAATGGCCATTTTTTTCCATTCTGACCAGAAAATCAGAATTCTAACTTTTTACGGCTGCTCTTTCATCTTCACCTAACGCTTCATTTATAACGGCTGTTTCTAATAATAGAAGCCACCAGTCCACCAGAAGAAAGTAACTCGGTTAAGCGGGACTCGGATAATCGGGACTCTACTGCAAAACATATTTCAGTTTTAAGACTTAAAGCACACGCTTTTATTTTATGGAAAATGACGTCATTTGCATTTAGATACTTAAAATTAAATATAGTTTATAATAGCTGCATCTTTTTTTATCATAAATCATTCATTTATATTTTTCTCAAAATAGCACGTATTTTAATTACATTTTTTCAGTTTTTATGAGAAAATGGCAACAAGAAGATATAAATGCTATTTTTCAACTATTTTTTCTTTACTTTCTACAGAAATGGAGTACTTGAGTTGCCAAAATGAAACAAATGTCTCTAAAAAGTACAAAAAAATTAATATTTCAAAAACAAATGGAGATGCAGCTTTCAAATACATTGCATTAAAAAGTACTTCCCCCCCCCCCCCCCCCCCCAATACGACAGTATAAACATTGAAAATGTGCGAAGCTTAGAAGTTTTAAAAAATGCTGTAGAGTAATTAATCGCAAAATGAAACATCGGCTTTTGTTTTACGGCTAGCATACACAAGGTAACGTTATTTATTGGAAACAAAATAAGCTGGGAGAAAGAAATAGCATTCCGGGGGCTAAAAAGAAAAAGTGTTTTAAAAATCTATAATTTCCCAACTCTAAACTCAAATTTCCCAAGTTCACATATATTTGGGGGGGGGGGGAGGCTCCCCCCCCCATAACCCCCCCATCGCGACGCCTCTGTATGTCATCATCAGTAGGATACTCAGTTGTCTGATTCATTTGCGGATAAACTTCGTTTAATAAACTTCGTCATATACACTCTTAAAACGAAAGAGCCAAAATAACTCAAGTTGAGCCGAAATCCACTCATCTCATGATTTGAAAGTCAGCTTCTCATAAAGAGTTGAAACAACTCGAGTGAATGAGTTGTTTTTAAGCAACTCATGATTGAGTGATCTCTATTTTACTCATACTTGAGTGAAATCAACTCAATGAAGGTAAAATCCAGTAGCACTTGAGTGATTTGTAACCAACTCATACTTGAGTGAAATTGAGTCATTTAAGACTAAATTCAGTCGCACTTGACTGATTTGTAATCAACTCATACTTGAGTGAAATGAAGTTATTTAAGAATAAATCAGGTAGCACTTGAGTAATTTGTAACCAACTCACACTTGAGTGAAATTAAGTCATTTAAGACTAAATCTGGTCGTACTTGAGTGAAATGGAATACTTTTGAGACTAAATTCAGTAGCACTTGTGTGATCTGTAGCCAACTCACATTTGAGTGAAATGAAATAATTTAAGCCTAAATCCAGTACCACTTGTGATTTATAATCAATTCAAACTTGAGTGAAATGAGGTCATTTCAGATTTAATCCAGTAGTTCTGGGACAATTTGTAACAATTCATGCATGGATTAAATCAACTCATTTAAGAGTTCATGCAATGAACTCTTAAATGATGTTCTTAAAATGCAAAATCCCGAGTGATTTTTAATAAACTCGTTCATAAGAACTCGCTCAAAATTACAAAAAAAACCTTGAGCGATTTCTAATTAACTGATTAAATAAAATCATGACATTTTAAATGAAATTCAGTAACCTGTGATCGATTTTTATCAATGAAATTCAAAATAACACAGAATTCTTGCCACATTTTCAAATTAAAATAATAAATAACTAATTTTATATTCCTTCATACTGGTTTATATAATTGTATTACTTTTTGATTGAAAAAAAAAATATGATTTATAACTAAAAATTACAATTAAACCAATCTTAAGTATTTAACTTAAATTTAAAAAAAAAAATGAAAAAATATCTAAATGTAAACTTGAAATCACCAAGGAAAGGAAAAATCCCAATGACAACTTTTAAAAACTGACTTCTCAAATCCAAAAGGGCAACTTTCTGACATAAGTTTTAATTTATTTTTGATCGAAAATGCATGAAACTAGCTGGTGGTGTTAAGAAACTATGTAATCAAGCTGCTTTTTTCATTTTTTTGCAAACACAATAAATGAAATCTTTCAGAAAATAGTGTCAAAGTGGATGTTTTAAACTTAATTTCTGTGTGAAAGGAGAAAAAACACTCAAGAGCGGGCAAAAACGTGTTTGTCACGTGATCAAAATCGTTTATAACTCAATATGTAATTTATTGATTAAAAAAAAAAAATGGAAAATTCAATTCCAAATAGCTTTCATAACCAGGCTTTCCAATTTTATATCTTTTATATCTCAATTAAAAAATGAATTTGTAAATGTATCAAAACGTTTTGTGCTTGTTGAGCAGAGCCATTAAGAGCAGCCTTAAGATCCTACACTAGTCGCTGAAAAAGTATAGAAGGGCGATTCCATGCAGAGAGTCACATGTAATGAGGGCTTTAATTTTCATTTATTTATCAAATTTTAATGCTAATTCTGATTTTAAGTGGTATGGTAAATAAGTTATAACCATATTTTTTAGTTTAAATGTGTGGAAATAAAACTCCCAGAAATATATCATTAAATTTCATTACTCAAAATGTGCTTTTTTCCGAAGTAGGAAAAAAGCACATTTTGAGTAATGTAATTAAATAATATACTTCTGTGAGGTTTATTGCCACACATTTAAATTTAAAAATATGGTAACTTATTTACCATACCACTTAAAATCAGAATTAACATTAAAATTTAATAAATAATTGAATAAATGCAAATTAAAGCCTGCGTTATGTGTGCGACACTCTCCATGGAATCGCCCAGAAATGATGGTGTTAATCCTATGGAGAATTTATTTTCAAATACATTGTTTGGATTTATATATATATATATATATTTTGTTGTTGTTGTTTTTTTGGGGGGGGAGGGGAGGAATAGGATCTTTATGCAGGCTTATTTTTAATTTTGCAATTTTGGTTAGTTTTTTTAATACAGTAGACGATTTTACGAACTGGTGTACTGGTCCCGCCCAGCATCTCGCTGAACTAATGTTACTCCCATTTACGAATTTTTGACTTTATGAACACATATGAGTCCCATCGAGCATTTACTGTATTAAGATATCAATTTTAGAATCGGTTCCGAAAATTAAAGTATTTAAAATAAAATATAAAACCTAAGTTAAAAAAGTAAAAACTAGCCAGCATATAGATTGTATTCAGCTATCATATGCAAAAAGAAGCCTATACAAATATTAAAATCCAAGCAAGATATTTGAAAATAACTTCCCCGTGGAACTAACATTATCACAAGTGTTGTCACACGGCTATTGTTAGGCTGTAATAAGTAAAACAAAATATTTCAAAAAAGATAAACACTAACCCATTATATACTTTGTTGTAATTATCCCTTGATTTAATTCACACTACTTCAATTGACTAACTTTTAAAGAAATATTAATTGTTAAGCTTTTTTATGCTAATTAATTAGCACTTGCTAAATGTCAATTTAAAGCAGTTCATATATTTACAAATAAATTATGCACCAAAATAACTTTAGAAATGGATCAACTTAATTCTTTATATCATTTAAAACATTTCTTGAAACTATGTTCAAGTATAACTTTAAAATTTAGCTACTGGGTTAGAAGGAACAATGTCTTGATTGGATAAATACCAACCTATTAGGTACTATCTTGCAGTTATTCTTTCTTAATCTTGTCTTGTTGCAATTAACCATTGATCTTATTCAATATTTCTTAAATCTACTAACTTTTAAAGAAATGTAAAACTTTAAAATGGCATAAGATTGTAGCTTTTTATGCCAAAAGCAGGAGTCAAATGTGCAATTTAGAATATCGTTGGGGAAAGAAACAACATTATTTACTAACAATTTTATTGAACAAAAAGAAAAAACAAATGTAGCATTGATAGCAATTTTAACAACAGATGGAGTGTTTTGACAACACCTTTAACTGGACATGTAAATATTTTCATTTAAAATTTTCTTGTCAAGACAAGAAAATATGTATTCTTCTCTGCTGAAGATCCTTGAGAGATTCGATAGGGTTGTTGAATTCCACTCCTCGCAGCGGAATTGCATTCCTCCATGAGGTCACTATTCTCCTGTGTTAAAAGAAAATATTGAAATTAAGTTAAATAGCAATAATTGTAATGCAAAGGATTATGAAGCTTTTAAAATATTAGTTTTTAGATTAAAGTAAATATAAATAAATTCTTAAAGTCTTAAGCAACTTCTTAAAATATTGTTGAACATTCACCTTTGTTACCATTTCCAAAATGTATACAAACATATCTTTTTAAACAATAATGGGGGGGGGGGGGGGATGAAACTTTAAAAATTAAATTTATTCTAAATATGAAAAAATATATAAGGGGTCGTTCCAAGCAAAATTTAGGGCCCTTTCACAAAAATCTAATAAAATAGGCCCCTTTGTAACTTATTTTTCACACAAACTGTTTTAAAATGTGTAAATTGTAAATAAAACCAGCTCACTGAAAACAAACTTTACCAAGGGGATTTAAAGAAGTTTTGTCAAAGTCTTCATTTAAATTTGAGTAACATGATTTCAACTTTCATTACAAAATGTTATTTATCACAAAAATAACTTTTCACAAAATGGGCCCCAAAAATAAAAACCTACACTCACACACAAAACCGCCTCCCCATGCATATTCTTAAAAAACATACACTAAAACTTTTAGCTTTATATAAAGTTACACCACTGAAAATTCGGCTAATTGTGAATAAAATGGAAAATGAATAAATGAAACCATCTGTGTAATCACACTTACCCACTTGTTTATCATGTTACTTCTGATTAGGGTGTAAAAAAATCAGGATTTTTTAAAAAAAAATCTGATTTTTTTTTTTATTTAAATCTGATTTTTTTTATTTTTTTTTCCTGTGTTAAAATATTAACATCTACCAAGAATTAAGCATTTCAAAAATGAATAACCCTCCAATTACTAACATAATCTATGTTTTTTTGCTTTAATTAATAAAATTTTAATTATGTAACTATAGAAATTACAAAAAACTGCAAATAAAAAATTTCTTTAGTAACGTACAACATTATGTGCATTAATATTTTATAATAATTATGTAAACCAATATTAAATACTGCTTATATTTTAAAGTTATTGATAAATTGCATTTAATTTTAAATTGATGATACAGATTAAATTTTGTAATTATTAAACAATTAACTGTTTAATTAAGAACACAATCTACATTTTTGAAAAAGTGATTGAAAAAAGGTGATAAATAATAGTTTGATAAATTCATAAAGCAGCCAGTAATTTTACACATGTTTTAAAGCGTATGTCTATCAAATTGATCAAAAATTGTAGCAATGTATACAGCAAACTTACACATAATTTATAAATAGAGTACAAAAATTGTATTTTCGAAATTTAAATCAGATATTTTTCCCCACAACATTAAAATATTTGAATAGCTACTAAATATTATAATGTTTTGAAGTTATTTAACATTTAGTTAGATTTTTTTAAATGTATAACATCTTTTTACACAGTTTAATATTGTTATAATTAACAATAACAAATATTACATTTTTTACAAGTGATTTAGTGATCGTTTTCATTATTGATTATCATGCTTTTTCACAACATTTTAAAAAATCAGAAAATATGTGATTTTATCATCTGATTTAAATCAATTGATTAAAATCATTGACACTATTGCTGTGTTTATTGTATATAAAATAATAACTTGGTTATTAAAAGGAAATTATGACATTGAAAGTTATATTAGATTTAAATATTTTTAAATTAAATGCTTTTTATGTTTGTTAGATAAAAAAACATGCTTTTTACAAACTTACTGTACTTAAAATTTTTCACAATACTCAGGAATTATACTTGGAAACAATTATTTAAAGCTTTGTTTTGTGTATTCATAAGTCACAATAATTTGAATACTTTTTTATGTCATTTTAAACATTAAAAAAATTTTTGATTTTAATCAATGATTTTTTTTAAAAAAAAATCACTTGATTAAAATCATGATTTAAATCGTTGACACCCTACTTCTGATACAATCTTAAAATAAATTTCTATTTTAAAAACAAATTTAAAAGGTCTTAAGCAACATTACAAAATATTGTTGAAAATTCCCCTTTGTTGCCATTTTCAAAATGTATACATTGGAAGGGGGGGGATGAAACTACATTTAAATTTATTCTAAATATGAAATGTTTTATTACAACAATGATGTTTAACCTTACCCCATAAAATCTAAGCAGTCAGGCGGCAATTTTCTTCCAACAGTCAAATGCATGTCATGTGTCAGAGATACATGTCTAATTTAATACAGTATAACCTCGAAAATCCTGTATCAGGACTAAGACTAGATTTATAAAAATTCTGGATTTCACAAAGATAATCAAAACTTTCACTGTTTTTAATGGTACCTTTAATCATAATTTAATAAAGTTATAATTATGTAAGAAAATGAAAAAATAATAGTGAAAGGCTTACTTTCATTGAAATTTACGTTAAAAAATTTTCTATAAACAGTGAATTTTGAAAATTCAATTGCAATTTGCTTTTTTTTTTTTTAAACTATTAATAAAAATGCTTTTCATATTAAATACATGTTAGAAATATCTATTTCAGAAATACAGACTTGTTTTTCTAACTTGCATAATGTTATGACAAAATTAAATTTTATATGCTGTTTCTATACCAACAACATTACTCTATTCTATTATAAAAAAACTTCCAAATCTAACACATGTCATGGATTTCTAACTAATATCGGAAGAAAATGTATGTTATTGGGCAAATGTATCTGACTGATAGGCGATACTAAATAAATGAACTAAAACTGGATAGCACTGCATTCCGAACACATAGGAAACCCGGTAGAAGAAAGTTCCTGACGGTTGACATGCGTCGCAGATTTTTTTCCAACTTTATATTATGTTTAGTTCTTTATTTATTACTATAACTTAAGATTATTATTAATAAAAATTAGTAAAATGCTTAAAAACATTAAAAGTAAATTTTCTGCTATTGGGATAGGAAAGATAGATCCCTCATAGCATGCATGGTCACAGTGACGTCATTGTGACGTCACTGTAAGTCACTGTGGTCACGTCACATCTGTGACTAAAATGCCACTACTCAGTGATGTCACATTGTGACTGAGATGTGAACTTCTTAGAAAACTGTAAACAATTATAAAAATTCTTCAAAACATGTTACTTATTGTAAAATTTTATTTTTCCGGCAATTAAAAAAATATTGTAACGTCACTGTTATGTCACTGCATGTAACGTACGTCACGTCATATATGTGACAAAAAACCCAACATATTGTAAATCACAGTGTGATAAAAATATTAACTTCAAAAATTTTTGAAAATGAAGAGAAATATTTAAAACATGCCCTAGTTACAGCGGCATAAGGAATGAATATTAGTGGACAGCAAATAGTAAATTCGGACACGAAAAGAAGGGGGAGGGGAGAAAAAGAAAAATGCACGGTACAAGTATCAACAAACTAGATTTCCATGCTATATTTTATCAATTTGATATCTAAGAAGTGAAAGTATACTTTTTTCATGATTTCAATTTTATCTAGCATTGCAATTTAATATAATAATACATCACGGATTGTTATTATTATAAAAGTATTTCTCAGAAAAATGCTAAGTGCTGGAGCAATTTGAAACATATTTAGAATTAGAAATATTAAATCTATACACTTTACATATTTAGTTTGCAGGGAGGAAATTTTTTAACTTTTTTGGCGACCACTGGTCGAAACACGTCTGTGGTTTCAAACTAAACATTTTCTATTACAGTTAAGTCTGCAGATTTTAATGAGCACGCAGAAAGAATCTTCAAAGTTTAGTCATATATGCATTTATTGCTTTATAATTTGCATTCAAGTCATATTTTTTTCCTGTTAATCTATTTTTAGTAACTGTTTTTTTAAAAAAAATTTACTTCTTTCAGCCTTTTTAAATAAAATTAGCCTTTTCCGAAAAAAAAAATATATATACAAAATTTATGCAAAACACATGATATAATTAATTTTTCGCATTTCCAATTTGTGTTTTAGAGGTATGACTTTTAAAAAAGTTATTTTACAAATTGTTTTATTCTGCAGAAAATTAACATGAAAAGATTGACAGATTGACAAAGAAAAATTTTTTATCCTCGAAAACATTTTTTTTATTTATTAAGAAGATATTTTTTATTTATTATGCATGAAACAAACTTTACTTAAAAAAAGGGGGCTGGTATTATTACCATTAAATTTATTTTTACACATTTTAAAAATTTAAGCAGTGTTTTATCTAATAAACTTCCGTTTTCAAATGAATCTTTTTGAAACTGATAAAAAAGAAATGGTAAAATGCATTGGAAAATTCCTCAAATAGAAAATTTTAATTACAGACTAACTCATAAAACTATTCCGCCTGAAAGTTAGGACTGCAAATAAACAGTAAAATCAGCTGCGTCGCAGATCGTCTGCGTCGGATATGACCGCAACCGCAGGGTAAACAGAGAACTTTTTGTAATACACGCGGGAAAAGAAGAACATGACCAAGTCTACAATGTCAGCTTTTGTTTTTGCTTTTTTAAATGTAAGAGAAAGACGTCTGCCATTTTCGGGCAAAAATACTCGGATATTATTAATTTACAGCAAAAAAAGGTAAGTCTTATTTAATTTAAATTTGTTATTTCTGTTTGTATATTGCGATTATGAATTAAATAGTTTTATGTTATACATATAGAAAGTGACTGATCTGGAATTGTTTTGAAGCGAAATTTTCCTAATCGACACTATTTTGTAAAATGTGTTAATCGGTCCTCGCTCAAAAAAAAAAAAAAAAAAAAAAAAAAAAATTCATGTCTACATTCATAGTGGGATGAATATAAACATTAATTTGCAGTTACTTGAGATTGAGACAGTGATGTGGAATTTTTTTCGGCTTCTTATTTTTTTTCTGATTACTAACACTCATATAACAGTATTTATCGTCATTATTGTTTTGGAGTTAAATATTATATTCGAATAGTATGATATTACGAAACTGTTTCAGTTTAGAAATTAACATTATAGTAGGAAAATGTCTTTTTACATATTATAATAGCGTAACTTTTGAAAGATTTTTTTTTTTTTTTTTTTGCTAATAATATTTTAAATTATTATTTAAAATCCTGAATCTTCATACCAATGTTTTCAGATTTAACATTTGCCAAAATTATAAAATAATAGGAATTCCTTATAACATATGGAAAGATTTTTGAGAAATTGCTAAATCTAATAATGCATTTAATTCATCTATTGTAGTTAGTTGTTGTTTAATAGTACAATTAAAAATACTAATTATTATTTTTAGTGTTTTTCAAATTGATACATTTATTTATTTATTTTTAATTGTATGTAAGCATTTTTTTTCTATTTGCGATTTTAATCAAACATTTAATTATAGACATTCAGAATCAGTTAAATTTTCTTCGATTGTAAACTCATTTTCTACGTTTTCGATACACATAAATATTGGCATTAAAGGTGTATTCGAAAAAATATTTTTCCACCTTCAACAGCTCGATATTTTCTGAGACATTTTCAGACTCATTTTTAAAAGTAAAAACATGAAACTTGCTGAGGTGATTTTTGAAGAGATGTTTAAGAGGCCGTGTGATTTCATTTTCCCCTCAATTCATTAGAATTTAAGTTTTAAATAATTATTTTCTCAGTAAGACCTTTTTTCTTTTCTTTCCCAGATCTTCCGCTGTGAAAAATTCGGTTCAAAACGCCTACTTTGACAGCATTTTTTTTGTAATATTTTCTGCATTTATCAAAAAATCGAGAAGCACGGCACATTAGGTAGTTTCTAAATAAGAGAATTTTTCAGTTTGATGCGTTTGAGAACAAAAAGGAATTTAAAAATGAATCAGAAAATAAGCAGTTTGGATTGAAATACACCCTTAAAAAATAAAATATTATATTTAAGCATTGAAATAAAGTATTTTTCATGCCTGATAGGAAGCTTATAGATTAAACTGCTTTAGTATATATTTTTTAAAGTTCATTATTTTACTTTTATATTTCCTTTCAATCATTTATTTTACTTTTATATTTCCTTTTTAACACCTTTCAACAAAGTTGAAAAGTGTTTATGACTTTGGTTTGTCTAGCCGTCTGTCCGCGCTCTAACTCTCGTAAATATACTCGGATTGCTCTGAAATTTTTAGGTGTTATTGACCTTTACCATAGCACGGTCCCTATGTGTAACGACGTTTGTAGCATGTTTAGTTCATTTACAGGTACAGTCAAAAGTATTCTGTTACATTACGGCCTATGGGAAAAAATCGTTTCAAAGGTTTTTTCATGATTTTACACGTTTTCATACAGAAAAAAATTGATATGCATTTAAGAAACGTACTAAAATATGCATTCTGAAGAATACGAGATGCAAAGAATAGTTATTGTTCATTTACAGGGCTAAAAAGAAATTCCAATACATAATGATATAGCGGTGGAGGGAATTGCTTGCGGCGTACTTTAATTATGTTAATCTATTTTATATATAATGAAAATGATATACGTCGCTGAGGTTTACATACTATAAATTTTTCATGTAGAATATGAAGTGTATATAGATAGCATTTACAGGCACACACAATATAGTTCAGATACTATATTGTATCCGAAGTACTGTTCATTTGTGATGATTGCTGGAAATGCATTTTTAATTATGATATGCGCTTTTATGATTCACTATATTTATGCATAGTATATGGTGTATATAAATGCTATAATTCATATACAGGGCTACACAAAAGTATTCGCAAGGATTACTGGGTATGAGCGCAAGTTACTTAAAGGTGGTTTTTAAATGAGTTGTGCATTTTTACGCTGAACTGAATTTAATTTACTGTTGTATAATATAGATAAAATGGTATACAGGGTCATGCAAAGAATTGGATACTTGGCCGTCTATAAATTATAATTTCTGGAAATGTGATTTCAGCTGTTTTAAGTGTATTTTAGTTTGAATTAAATTTTAACTAAACGGTGGCGTGTAATGAAGGTTCTAGGTCAACTACAGGGTTGTACAAAAGTATTAAAGTATGTTTCCATATATTAGTATAAATTGCTGAAAGAGAGTTTCAACCTGTTATGCGTTTTCTTGCTAAACTAAATTATCCCATTATATAATATATATATCAACCTACAGATCAAATACAGGGCTGTTCAAAAGAATTGGAAAACCTATTTAGCTATGGACAGTAACTGCGGAAATGAGTTTTTCAAATGTTTTATGCGTTTTCTAAAATGTTTACTTAGTTCTCTTATTTACCTTATTTCCCTAAATAACGAAGTTTTTTTAAAGCATTCGGGAAGTGTTGGAAAGTGTTTTATAATCTATGCTTAACGCATGATTTTTCTTACTTGTTTTTTCTATTTCCCAGATCAGTCTTTTCCTATAGAACATACCAAATCTATTTAAGCTCATATTCACAAAATACAATTTACACGGAAATAAAAAATTTAAATAAATATGGCTTACGTCGTATTTAATACAGGAAAGATTAATCACAACCACAACACCTTAAAATCTTATACATTCTTAATATCAAGCTTGAACTCAAGATCAAGCTTAAAACTTAATAAAAAAAGATGTCAGTTGACAAACATTGTTTTTTAAGTGGAAAAATTAAAACTATTTTAGAAGAATAGGACTCCAAAATAGCTATATTTTGCTAAAAAGTACGGTAAAAAGATACGATTTTATATCTGAAACAAAACTTTATTTTAAAATTGTCCATTTTAAAATTCATCACAATATTAATACTTGGAAATTTTTCCACAAAGAAATATTCGGTTTGCATACAATATTTCAAATGAAAATCAAATTTCAAATTAATTGCTTAAAAGGCGCAAAGGCCAACCTAGTGAAAAGAGTCCATGCCGGGACTCGAACCCGTGCCATCAGCATAGCGCACTAACATTCTACAGACTAAACCACATGGAACGACACTCAGCCTGGAAAATTTCTCGCTATTACATGCTGGCAAAGCTACAAAAGCAGCATAAGATGGGATATTTATCGTGAGCCACCGACATGGGGCGAACACGAAATTTAATTAAATTCAGCATCGATTGAAACTATATTAAGACTTCGAAATTTTTCCAGAGAGAAACATTCGCTTTGCATACAATATTTCAAATGAAAATCAAATTTCAAATTAAAATTGACTTTTAAGCATGTAATTTGAAATTTGATTTTCATTTGAAATATTGTATGTAAGGCGAATGGTTCTCCCTGTAAAAATTTCCAAGTATTAATATAGATTCAATCGATGCTAGATTGAATTAAGTTTCCTGCTTATTCCATGTCGGTGGCTCACGATAAATATCCCATCTTGTGCTGCTTTTGTAGCCTTGCCAACATGTAATTGTGTGAAATTTTCCAGGCTGGGTATCGTTCCGTGTGGTTTAGTCGGTAGAATGTCAGTGCGTTATATTGATGGCCTGGGTTCGAGTCCCGGCATGGAATCATTTTCACTAGGTTGGCCTTTGCGCCTTTTAAGAAATTAATTTGAAATTTGATTTTCATTTGAAATCATCACAGTGTTTATGACAAGTTCGTCACAAATGACACATATTTCACAAATTGGTCACAATGTGACTTCAAAGCATTGTCGCTTTCGTCACATGTTCGTCACAAAATTAATGCCAAAGTAGTCACAAATGTCACACTTTTCACAAATTAGTCACACTGTGACTTCACAGAGTGGTCACAATGTGACGTCACAAACGACCTCTAAAACGGCCATAACGACCTCGCATTCTAGTCACTATGACGTCACATCGACGTCACGTGACGTCACATCGACGGTCACAAAGTCACAGTGTGACTTCACAACGACGTCGCCGTGACGTCACCATGCCTTACGGGATGCTAGGTATGAAGTTTACTAATATGAAAACAGATTTTTTTTTTTCCACATATGTATCTGTAAGGTCACACTGGCCCAATACAGTGTTAATTACTAAACACACACAAAAAAAAAAAAAAAAAAAAAAAACGAAATTCCATGACAAAATCAAAACTTAAATATATTTAAGATTAATATGTAAATTTATACCTTTCTTGCTGATAATACACCTCTTCAGGATTATCACATGTCTGTTTGATAGTCCTCTTTGTTGGTACTTCTTTTGGGCTGGTGTTAAATTTAACCTCATTGTTGCCATAACCTCCATTCAACCATAGCAGCTTGAGTGATAGGATCAAAGTATTGTTCCTAAAATGAAAATGTGCAAAAACAATGTTATCGATTTAAAACGTTTAAATGATTTTAACTTAAAATTTCAAAACAGACGTAATGATGAGTTCATACGAAAGTGCCTGAAATATACAAAAAACGGAAATTCATTTCCCTGCAATTTACCCAAACAATAAATTGGGTTGGGTTGATTTTTGACGGCAAAACTCGAGTTTTGTGCGATCGAACAGTAAAATTCGCGATATCTTTTTGTGACTAATTAACAAAATTCACTATTCGTCGCGACCTTTTGACGAAATTTGTAATATTCTTCACCGAATAAGTTTATCGATATTCCCGATTATTTTTTGCGCAATCTTTTGACGAAATTCGCAATTTCTTTCTGAACTCTTTATGAAAATAGCAATTTTATTCAACAACCAATTGAAGATAATTACCATTTGTTTCTGAGATATATGACAAAATATCTGGTATTTTTCCATGATCATTTGAAGAAATTCTCAATTTTTTTCCGCGACCGATTCATGAATTGATTTAGGGAAATTCGCCAAAGTGTTGTAGAAAAAAACAAATTTTGTCAAAGAGGTACAAAAAAAAATTTTGCCAAAGGGGTACAGAAAAAAATTTTGCCAAAGGGTTGCAGAAACAAAAAAATTTTGCCAAAGGGTTGCAGAAACAAAACGAATTTTGCAACAGGGTTGCAGAAACAAAACTAATTTTGCCAAAGGGTTGCAGAAAAAACAAATTTAATTACAAGCAGGGTTGGGTTTTTGATGTCAAAAACTGGTTTTTGACATGACAAGCGTCAAAAACTGGTTTAAACTGTCATAAACTGGTTTAAACCGTTGAAAACTGCCAAATACATGTAACACGCTAAAACATTTTAACAATACATAAACATTAAATAAGTCAATGATTTATGGGATCTTTTATTGAAATTTAATAATTTAAAAAATATATTATTTGCAATAATTTTTTTTTCAACGAGAAGAAAATAATTTTGTACAATTAAAAATAATCCGGATCAATTTTACCCCCAAGCATGCTGAGGCACACCACGCGTTTAGCACATTTATTTACACCCAAAAGATTTTTGGAGTTTAGAGTGCATGAAGCGTAAGAAAATAGTCTGTCTCTTAATTGATGCTGAGCTAGTAGGACTTGGTAGCAAAAGCATTGCTAGATGAGCAAGTTTTGAAGCAAGCTCAAAAAGCTGTTGCATTTAGTGATACCTTTTCACCAAACAATGGAGTCCTCCCTATAGCACTGAAATAAGAAGACTGGAAAGGGGATTCTTTGGCTTCATACACAATCAGTATGGGTAAGCATCCATAAACTCTCTCCGTATCTCAAAGCGCGAGCTGAATCAACTGATACAGCAGTCAACCCTTGCCCCTGATGGTTGGGATGAATTATGCACTTTTTCAATATGGGCTTATAGGAATTTTCTTTTAGATGACCGAGCCAATTTTGTTCAGTTTTAAAATCGAAAACATTTTTATATATTGAAAGAAAGCATGTTTTAAAAAGATTTTGATTTTAAGCTTTTTTTTTAATTACTTCTCTTATTTTGTAAATGTTTAAAATTAATAATCCAATTTCAATTTTGAATGGAATGGTTATTGCCTAGACTAGAATAACATTGATGCACATTATCTTGTTATATATACAAAAAAATCTACACTTTTCAAAGTTTTTTTTCCCCATAAAAAAAGCTAGCTAATGCTTTAAGCTCTCAAAAGTAAGCGAGATTAAAACGATTTTAAGTAAGAGAAAAAATGTACAGCTCAGGTGAGCTTAATGTCTACTTTTTAGAAAAACACAATTTTACAAGAAAAAAAAAAATTAAATAAAAATTTTACCCTGTTAAAAAGTTGTACTTAACAATAATACTTTACTATGTACTAATTACTGATATACAGTAAGAGTGAATTTAAAATATTACATGTAATGTTGTCATGTGTGACATTTAATTTGAATTTTTACTGATCAATTTAGTATTTGAGGTTTTTGACATGACGGTTTAAACTATGGTTTAAACCGACATAAACTGACACATGTCAAAAACCTGTAATTATTACTAATACTATATACTAATTATACAATTACAGTAATAGTGAATTTTAAATATTACATCTAATGTGTGACATTTAATATGAAATTTTACAGATCACTGTAAGTATTTGAGGTTTTTGACATGACGGTTTAAACCGCAGTTTAAACTGTCAAAAACTGACATGTGTCAAAAACCTGCCAGCCCTGTATACAAGTCTGGTTGCAGAAAAAACAAACTTTGCCAAAGGGTTGCATAAAAAACGGAAGTCTCTTTAGAAAACAACATATACACAAATATCTACATTTATTATAACAGGGATAAACTTAAAAAATATACCAAACTAACTTTTGAAAATTTGGGTTTAACCCGAACCCAACTTGCAGGAATTCACACTCAGCCTCAAATCGACCTGAACCGATTTTTCTTCCAATTTTTCCACTTTTACTGTTTGATTTTAAAATGTTAATCCATAGAGGAAACAATTAAATTTAAAATTTCATTAATTAATAAAAAGTCTTATTATCCTTTAAATAAACTCAAAGCAAGTTTTTTTTTTTTTTTCCAATATGAAATTTACTTATAAAGAGCTTATTTATCAAAATGTAATTGTTTTATTAAATATTATGTAAAGTTGTTTTAAAAAATAACATTTTAATACCTTAAATCTTGAAATAAAAAGTATTCGGCCAAACAGTTACTATTCGGCTAGCTGAATATTCAGTATTCGGCCAAAATCACTATTCAGAGCATCACTAAATCTGACTTGCTACTTTGAACAACATTCATAATCTTCAATTTTAATTTTTAGCTTAATTGTTTACATATCAAATACCTACATATGTGAATTATGAATCACTGCAGGATTAGTATTAGTTTTTGCCACTTACTGAAAGAAACTAGTTTCTGCCCTGATGATATGAAAAAGTAAAATGTTTTAAAATTTTACTGTTGTATGATATATTTCTCAAATCATTTTCATTTATTAATTTTTTTTAGAATATGAAATTATGGCTAAATTGATAAGCTGGGGAGGGAGGGAGGGAGGAGGGGGTGATTGTGGCTTCATCATGAAAAAATACCAAAAATTTTAGTGAAGACAGTGTTGACTAGGGATGCACCGAATAGTGATTTTGGCCGAATACCGAATATTCGGCCAGCCGAATAGTAACTGCTAGGCCGAATACCGAATATTCTGCCTGCCGAATACCGAATATTCGGCTTGTCAAATATTTTTATATTTCAAAGTTTAAAGGCATTAAAATATTAAATTTTAAAACAATTTTACATACTGTTCAATACAGAAACTTACATTTTAATAAACAAGAGTTACAATTACAAGTAAACTTTATAACTGAAAAAAATCTGCTTTGAGTTATTTAAGCAGAGGATAGTTATAAAACTTTTTAAATTAGTAAAATTTTAAATTTCGTGGCTTCTTCTGAGAATTAATACAGATAAATAAAATTTTCTTAAATTCTAAAAGAAACATTTTAAAATCAAAGAGAAATAGTGAAAAAATTGTACAGGATCATATATTATTTGTTTGTCAGGAAGAGACTGAAGTAAAAGTAAACAAATATTACAAATCAATTCAAATTTTATATGGTGGCAACTTAGCAAGAATAATTGTTCTACTCCCTTTAATTTAAGCAAGGAAGTTTTTAAATGCATCCTAGATAGGTGTCTGGAGTGGACAATCATTTTCAGAGATTCTAAAAATTGTTCTTAAAATCTTAGCAAGAAACAGATTATTTGCTAGACAAAATTTAGGAACTTGCATTTGTACATAATTTCTATGAAAATCCTCGTGATTGGTTAATTTTCTTACATAATACTTAACAAACAGCAAATAAATAATGTAATAACATTCTCTTTTATTTAAATATGATTCTGTTTCTAATTATTCTGAATATCTTTGTAAGTTGATTGTTAAATGTAGAAGTTGTATAAAGTTTTTAAAAATATGTTTAAAAAATTTTCCTTAAGTATTCGGTTTGGCCGAATATTTCAATATTCAGCCAAACCGAATATTCGGCAGGCCAAATAGTTTGCTATTCGCCCAAGCTGAATATTCGGTATACCAAAGTTTGATATTCGGCCAAACCGAATATTCAGTAACATGGCCGAATACCGAATAGATACCGAATATTCGGTGCATCCCTAGTGTTGACTAAAATAAAAGGACTTTTTACTGCAAAAACTTTATGTCGTCGTCTCCCCCCCCCCCCCGAGATCCTTTGACAAAATTCATATTTTTTTTCATGATTCTTTACTGAAATTTTTTTAAGTTCTCTGGCGATATTTGCATTTTAATAAAATTAGTGCTTTTTAACTTTTGACAAAATCTGTATTTCTTTCCTGCCCCGTTATGTGAAGATACTTGCGAGTTAAGGCTTTTCATATTTTTACGGGAAGGTTTTTTTTGCTAATCTTATTTGCATTTCGACATTTTGAATTTTTTTTTTGGTGGTGGTGGTGGCGCATTGTATATCTGAGCTTGATCCTCACGGCACCTGTTTACTTTTTCGATTTTGATTGCAGAATTTTTATTTTTTTGAGAAATTACTTTCACCTTTCAGAATCTGTTCTAAAAGGGAAAGTATTGTCTAAAAAATAAAATTCTGCAATCAAAGATTAAAGTAAACAACAAGGGGCACTGTGAAGATCAACTATACAATGCCACAAACAAATTGCAAAATGCAAATGAGATATTAGAGAAAAACCTATACCTATTTTACCCCGTGCTTCAGACAGAGTAAAATGGATATATGCTGGTTATAGTTGAATTACAATATAAGCAGGGTTCGTAAATATCATGATATTTTCGAAAATATCAAAGATATCCGATATTTTGATATATATCCGATATTTTCGATATATATCCGATATTTTCGATATATATCCGATATTTTCAAATCAGCCAACTTACCGCTGATAATAAATGTTTTTGAGCATAATATAGATTAGAAATTAAAAATATATTGCACTTAACATGAAAACTTAATCAAAGAATAATATAAAAATGCATTTTTCTTTTTCTTTCTTTTCACTTAGAACAAAATTGAAGATGAAATAATTGAAAACAGTAACAATTTGATTTTATACACTTATAAAAAAACTAACTATAGGATTCGGAGTCAAGACCAAGTATAAAAAAATCAGATATTTTCAAAACAAAATTTTAAATACAAAAAAAGTTTTTTTAATTGAAAAATTTTAATATAAATGTAAGTATAAAATGTTTTATTTCCTGTTTCCTAACATGCTGTATAGTTCAAACTAAACTGAACCAAAACTTGAAAAAAGATTCTTTTCTAATGAAGCTGTATATAATTGCTTATTTAAATTAGCCAGTTTATCTCTCAATGGTTGTTCTGAATTATGTCCCACATACTGAATTATGTCCCACATAATTATTAGTTCAACATTTTAAAAAAAAATGTTTCAAATCTGAAGTTTGAAAAATATATTTGTTTTCTTTTTTGGCTAAAAAAGACACATCCAGAAGAGACAAGTTCTTTATCTACAGATTCACAGTCAATAACAGTTGAAAATTTATTTCATTTACACTGAAATATTACAAATTACGACTGAAAATATCAAAAATATCTTGCGCACATTCATATTTTGAAAATAAATATCAAATGCAGAAAATATGAAACATCTTGATATATTGAAAATAAATATCAAGTAATATGAAAATATCAAAAATCTTGATATTTTGAAAATAAATATCAAGTAATAGGAAAATATCAAAGATCTTGATATTTTAAAATAAATATTGGATATATATCAACTAACCCTGGCTGTATATAAATGATTATCAAAATTACATTTTATCTTTCAATGGCTGTTCTGAATTGACTGTCTAATATAATTATTAGTTCTACATTTAAAAATAAAAGTTTGAAACATAAAGCTTGGAAAAGGCTTGTTTTCTTCTTTTCCTAAAAAAGTCATTGCCAGAGGCAAAAGTTCATTATCTACAGAATGACACAGTCAATAACAGGTCAAAATTTCATTTACACTTGGTTTGAATGTGAAAAATATCAAACTTACTTTGCACGGTGATATTTTGAAAATAAATATCAATATACAAACTATCAAACATCTTGATATTTTGAAAATAAATGTAAAGAATTTGAAAATATCGAAAATATCAAAAATCTTGATATTTTAAAAATAAATATCGGATATATATCAAGATATATATCATGATATATATCAACGAACCCTGAATATAAGTAATGTGTAAACCATTTAAGAGTTTTGTACTTCCATCCTCTGAATCATATATGTAAACTGGGGTGAGGTAGGAAGACAAAAACCTGCCCCTTTCAGTTTGTTTACATTTTTTTCTTTACAAATAAAAACACTTATGAAACTAATAGAAATAAGATGCAAGTACAGACAAATCCTATCCTAGCCCCCTCCCCACCCACCCAAAACTGCTCCCAATTTTCACAACATCAGTTTACGTCCATGCTCTGAATCATGTTCCTAATAGTGTTTCATTTTTAAAGTTTTTTTTTTAAATTTATTTAATGCAGTTCAAAAGCAGATAGATATCAGCATAAGTATCTGTAGGAAAAAATGAGAAATTAATTAAAAAATATTTTAAATCAAAAGCAATTTATAAAGTTAACTAGCTATAAGTGAATGAAAATTTATATACAAAATGTATACAGCAATGACCGGTGCAGCTTGGTTGAGAGACTTCCTAACAATTCAGGATGCCTGCACATCAGCAATGTCGTCTTTCTGAGGGAAGACATAAAATATTCCAGCAGATTACTTTGTTGCAAACTTTACAGTGTATTTATCTTCATCAGGGATATCAATAATAAGAACTGTAAATTCTTGAACAGACTTCTTTACACCGAATTTCACAAGGACCCAGCCACCAATCATTGGATTCACTACAGCAAGAACCTTTGGTTTAACTTCCATGGGTTGCTTCGATTCTTTTTACTGTTTGTCCTCTTTTAATCCACCCAATTTAATAATTTAGTATAGTTAGAACATGTGTTTTAATTTAATTTATGGCTGAAAATATGGTACTTTAACGTGATTTTTGAGAAATTGTCAATTAACAGCGATTTTTAATGTTACTTACATTCCAACATGCAGCGCAGATAACAGATGTTCGCGACTAATTTATAGCATAATTTCACATTTAAGCATAGGATCAATAACAATTTGCTCTCAAAGGTCTTTCAATTTTGATCCATCTTCATACATTCATATCTTGACAAACTCTCATAAAAAAGATGGGCTATAATACCTATTTTACCCTATGTGACAAGAAATCAAGGTTGGGTTTAAGCCGTCAAAAACCAGTTTTTGACGTGACATAGGTTTAAACCGCATTTTAAGCGTCAAAAACACCAATATTTAAATATGCTCAGAACAAAAAAAATTGTTAGTATAGCTAGATACAGCACCGCTTTTATTTAATGATAGACACTTTAGTTTTAGTATTTCTTTTACTGATCAAATATTAAATTATAATTTTTTTCTTTATGACTAAATTGCCAAATTTTTTATGTGGATTTTTAGCATACTTGGTTGCTTTTCTTATTTAATAAATATGTATACAGAGATAGACAAACTTTTTGTAATAATAAAGCATTAACAAATGAAATCAAACAAGATTTTACAAAAATAGATTATATATCAGGGGTCGATCCAGGCGAAATTTGGGGCCTATTTAGGGCCCCTTTACAAAAATCTATTTAATAAAATAGGGCCCCTTCAGAAAAATAAATTTAATAAAATGGGTCTCTTCATAAAAATGAACTTAATAAAACAGGCCCCTTCACAAAATTCCTTTTAATAAAATAGGCTCTTTTGTAACATTCTATTTCATAAAAAGTGTTTTAAAAATGTGTAATTTGTAAATAAGATCAGGTCACGAAAAACAAAAACTGTAGCAAGGGGATTTAAAGAATATTTTTGTTCATAAATTCTTGGTTCGAATTTGATTCACTGGATTTCAACTTTCATTGCAAAATGTTATTTTTCACAAAAATATTATAAAATTCACAAAATTAACTTACTTTTCACAAAATGGGCCCCAAGAATAAAAACCGGCACCGACCCCTGTATATATACAGTCTTTAACAGAAATATTTTCTTTGCAGCATAAATATTTTTTTTTTTTTTTGGGGGGGGGGGGGGAGAAAAAAGATACAGAAAAACAACAATAAAAATGATTTTATCATGTGTGCAAGAAGTCCATCCAAGCCAAGACTGAAAACTTTTCCGAATATTAGGTATAACCTACTGGCGATGGGCTAGACAATCTCAATGTCTTGATTTAGGGCTAAAAATGGATTTTTTACAATAAAAAAGAGCAATTAAAAGTTTTTGCTAGTAAAATTGCTATTATTTCAATATAAAATATAATTTACAACTAGCCAAAAATCTTTCCGAGACTGAAGGTCTTGCACCCATGTTTATAATTGAGAAAAGAATTTAGCGATTGGTTATACCAAAATTACCTTATTTTTTATTTAAATCTTTTGAAATGAGGGACAAATGAATAATTCACCATACCAGTAAGAAAAGAAAAAAAATAGTATGCTGCTAGTTTGTTTTTACAAAGTTTAAATATTGCCAGATATGTGACCATTTCATTCACACTTTTAATTTTACAAAAAATTTTGTGTGGTAAAATAATAATAAAAAATATACTCATTTTACCCCGGCTACACCTATTGTCAGGAAGGTAAATTGGAAAATATAGCTCTCGGAAAATTGAAAGGGAATTGCTGAAAAGTGATGGTGAATGGATGCAATAGAACACTGTTTATGTAATTATTTGACTTCTTTTACACAAATAGTATTGTATAGAAATAAACTATTGTACTTCTAAGGAATAAAATTGACTTTTGAAAATATAATTAGATTGAAAAAAATGTATAACTGAATACCAACCTTGAATTAAAATTCTGTATTTGGAGAAAGAAACAATTCTCTGGAAAATTTTAGGGAGGAATTCTAGTAATTTTTCACAAAATTATTTACTACAAATTATAAAACGTATTTTTGTTTGATATGATTTATCTGAAAAATTATTTTTACAAAATACTTAGAACTGTTATATCTGACAAAAAGTTTCGTCAAACGAAAAAGTAAACTTTTATTATTTTCACCTCCCCCGACCCTTGCTTTAACATGACGCTATGATCAGCTTATTTATTTATTTCTCAACAAAGTAATAAGCAGGACATTTTAAACGAAAATAAATAAGTAAAAAATAAAAAGGCAGAATAATTTTAAAATATAGAAGCATTTCTAAAATTAGCTGCCCGCAGCGTGACGCAGAATGTGTTACAACGAAACATGCATTAAAAATTATAAATTTAAATCATTACATGCAATTCCACTAAAAAGTAAAGATAAATTAAATGCTTTTATAAAACTTACCGAATAAAACAGACACATCCTTTCGTTCCTTCATTAAGAAAACCACTTGAATGTTTACTTATTTGTCTACACATCAGCGTCCATCTTGAAGCAGGCCAGCGACACGAAAGACGAGACGAACGAATCTGAGAACGACTCGCAAAAGAGCGGAGGAAACGGGCGCGCTAATCAAGTTGAGCTGTTTTTCGGTCGCTCTCGTTGAGTAAAATAGAAGAATAAGAGCTTAAATCAAGTTGAGTGAAGCGTTTAAAAATCAACTCATTCACGATCCAATAAATTAGTGCTCATTCTTGAGTAGGCAAATCCACTCATTCGTTTTAAGAGAGTAGAACATATTTTTTGTAATATGGAGATTAATTCACATGTTAATGGTGTTCAAAGTCAATGTTCAGAAGAAAATTTCGTTAAGTAGAGAATTTCGTTAAATAGAAGTTCCACTGTATTATTAATTATATATTATTGCAGACAAATACAGTGAAACCTCCCTGTGCGGTCACCTGTATTGAGTGACCATCTCCCTGAACGACCATTTTTTCATGGAACGAAATTTACTCCCATAGGCTTAATACTAATTTTACCTCCATTCAGAGACCATCCCAGTTGAACTACCTCCATGAGCGACCCATTTCTTTGAAGAAAATTAAACAAATTTCGTTTTTTCCTGGTCGCTTGAAGAAGGTTTTATTAGAAAAATAATTTCCGAGAGCGCATTATTCATCAAACTTCTAAACTAAGTTTAGATTTCTTTTTTTTATATTTTATTCCAGTAACTTTTAAGTGTTTAAACCCTTTTGTGCCTTTTAAGGCAATGAATTGAACTCTGATGACAAATTAAGTATGACGGTTAATAAACTCCTCTGCCCTGTTGTGTCGGAAAACTTTCAAAGGAATAGATAAATTAATGAAATCGTCATTATTTGTTCCCGTCCCCCCAAAAATTGCATTTATTTACTGAACTTCGAAAATAACCCCCGAAATTAAAGGATTTGTTAAATGCAAAAATTGACCCTATCCAAGCCATCAATAGATCAGGAGTATATATTATACCCTTCAAGAAAGAAAATAGAGATTTTATGTACATAGGTATGACACTGAGAAAATTTCGTGACAGAATTAAGGAACATGAAGCAGATCTGAGATTGAATAGACCCCCACACTGCATTAGCAAGATTAGCACGAATTCAACCTATAAAATTAGATTTCAATAGAGCCAAAATTATTTTCCATACAAGTAACCACCAAAAAGCTATCATAAGAGAATCTCTGGAAATAATATCTAATAAAGAAATAGTTTGTAACGATATATTATCATATGATATCCACGCAGTCTGGAAAGAATTAATAAATAGTTAATAAACCTGTACTTTTCGATAAAAGAATAGCATTTCTGACCCCCCCCCCACCCCTTATTTTCCAATCCACCCTTGAAATGAAATGGTCTGTTCCGGACAAGGCTAGAGACGCGGAGATAGAACAGCTGTTAGTTTTTCACTGAGGATGACCGAGTAAGTGTCGGTCGAAAACGTTATGAATTTTAAATGACTTTAATGTTTTTTAAAGGATTTTATCATACTTGACACCTGTAAGCAATGTATTTACATTTTGTGTATCTTATATATGTTTATTAAAAATCAAGGTGAATTGTGCACTAAAATTTCAACTTTCTATTGAACTTCGAAAGGTCTTGGAAATAAAAGTTATAAAAGATAAAACAGTAAAATCACAACAAACGTCAATTTATTCATTTTTTTAAATCTGCAGTAATTAACTTATGCAATTAACTTTTGTTTTGATACTTAAATTTTCATATTTTTTCCTATGTGGAAAATAAATTTTAGTAACATTAATTGTTACCTTTTTTCAACAATTAAAATCTAGATTTAAACATGACCTCCATTAAAAGACCACCTTTCTGAGCGACCAATTTTTATTGGAACGGAACGTGGTCGCTTTAGGGAAGTTTTACTGTATATATTATTAATTACTTTATTGCTGAAAAAATATTACTAAATCTCAAATATATAATATTAGTTATATATTATTTTTGAAATGAAATATATTATCGTTGAGTAAAACTGGGTATTCTTGAATAATTTCAAAACAGATGTACACAATTTATAGAAGTGAATTGTACATGGTTCGTATACGCCGCAGGGAAATTCAGGGGATCAGATTTTTCGTAAGGCCATAAATATAGCCATATTTAAACACAAAGAATCTTCATTAAATAAGGCAATTATTAATTTACGAAAAAACTGCTATTCAAATATCCTGAGTGACGTACGAATTCGGCTCTACAATCGCCCTGAATGTATAAGACAATTTGTAAAAAGGACACTAATAATTAGTTTTGATAAGTTTTTTTCGATTGTCTTATGTTTTTCGTTGTTTCATTAGAATGTAATTTATAATATAGTCCATCACGGAATGGGTTGTACCCGAACCGAATCGAAATTTCCGTTTAACCCTTTATGTACTGAATTATGAATTCATGAAAATTTTATCTTCTAAAGCATTTTTCGTGAATTTTTTAAACTACATTAGAAGATTTACTTAATCACTTAATAAATTTTAGAAGGATTTTAGAAGCATGAGGGATTTAGAAGGATTAATCAAATTTGAATTCATAGGGATTTGTGCATCATTTATAATTACAACCCCACTCAAATCTTTTATTTTAAATATTTTTCTTAGTATTTTGTAGAATTAGGAAATGTACAAATATAATGTTCTTACAATAGAAATATAGAAATATTTCCGCATTGAAAAATCATCTCCCCCCCCCCCCCCTCGCCACAACGCCAAGAAAGCTGAAAAGATGCAAAGGCAAAAGAAATCATTCCTTTAAAAATAATTTTGTTTTGTGTAACCAGTAATGCTTTTGGAACAATATAAAATAATGCATCTATAACTCATTCTAAACTGCATTACTGCAAATCGATGTGTTAAATGAATTTTATAACAAGTTATTCTAATGGTACTTATAAGTACCGTCAGTAGATAAAGGGTTAAAGTCAACTCGAACCCGATACATTTAAAACCGAACCTAAAATATGCAAACCCGGAAACGAAGTGAAATAAAATCAATCCCTTATTTAAATACAATAATGGAAAAATAGTGTACAATAATATCTCTAATATCAATTTTATCTTTTTTATATAAGAAAAGGAAACATATACATTCATTAATATTCACACATAGTTTTTTTTTCGTTTGCAAAATTTTCAGGACTTAAAAAAAAGGGGGGGGGGGAGGGGAGAGACAACCCGTCACTGATCCGAAAGAGTAAAAATCTATTGCAAAATCGACCAGAATCGGACTCGGGTCGGCTCGGGTTCCAGTAAAATCGGGTTGTCCGGCCGATACGGGACTCCAGTATTTTTGCGAATAATAATAATAATAATAATAATAATAATAATAATAATAATTATTATTATTATTATTTTATGTTTGGTAAAATACCGTTAAAGTTTCTTCTTACACGTAAAAACGTGGTTAAAGTTTCTTCGTGTAAAAATATGACCAAAGTTTCTTTTTATATGTAAAAATGTGGTTAAAGTTTCTTTTTACATGTAAAATATGAACATAAATATCACAAAAAAGGCACATAAAAATTATAGGTCTATAAACTGAGCAAGCAATTATTTATTAAAAAGTTCATTTTCTCTTTCCTTTAAATAAATGCTGCGGTGAAAAGTTCATTTACCTTGAATGGACGTCCTTTATAATCCTGTTAAAGTCTGTAGCAGCAGCTGCTAGTTAGCGTGTAATTTTGCGGAAGTCCGTAGATCCTATCGTAAATTTTCCTGGTAATCCGGAATTGATTTTTAGATATTTAGAAGAACAGTCAGTTGTACATCTTCTCTTCTCGATCTAATTTCTGAATGGACAAAATCAAAATTCTTTTTTTTCTCTCTCACCCTACTTTTTTTTTCTTTTTTGCGTTCAGGATATTTTAACTAAGTTCGTCCAAAATATTTTTAAATATTCATTGATCAATATTTTTTTAAAAACCAGAAAATTCCTTTTCATTTGAAGATATGAGTGGAAAAAGTATTAAGCAGTAAAAATTAAATTTCTAGAATAGTGAAGAAAAAGATTTTTGTTGTAAATTACTTTGATTTATTTTCGTTTTAGTAGCATATGTTTAAAATCGTAATTAATGCACTAAACTCTCTCAAACTAACTTGTTAATATTTACAGTGAAACCTACCTGTGTGACCACCTCCCTGAGCAACCATTTTTTCATGGAAGAAATTTATTCCCATAGGCTCAATACTAACTTTATCTCCATTCAGAGACCATCCCAGTTGAACTCCCTCCATGAGCGACCCATTTCTTTGAAGAAAATGAAACAAATTCTATTTTTTCCTGGTCGCTCAAAGAAGGTTTTATTAGAAAAATAATTCAGGAGAGCGCATTATTCATCAAACTTCTAAACTAAGTTTAGATTTTTTTTTTTTTTTTTATCCCGCTAACTTTTAAGGGGTCTCAGGACTCTTAAAGCTTTAAAATTTTCGAAATTTTAATTTTTTTAGCTGTTAAACTCCTATCTTTTGTGAACATTTTTATATAATTGTTTCCTTGAAATTCCTATTAGAACTGAAGTTACGGCTTTTACATTTATACACGTTCAATAGCTGAAGCGTCGTTTCGGAAACTTTGAAGCCATTTTTCTCCAAAGACGTTTTTGGGCATAACGCGCACGATATCTCAAAAACTTATGAATATTTTTTCATGAAATTTTTAAAACATATGTTTCATGTTAGTCTGTATGAACTGAACCTAAAATTTCCTTTTTATTGTTCAAAAGATAATTTTTTTTAGGTGATTATACTGTTGAAATTTTTTTAATTTTGCATTAGCTAAATACAACTTTGTATTAAAAATATAAAAAAGCTTTAAATACAAATTTATTTAGGTTCAGGGTAATTATTACAATCTGAAGTATAAGTAGATACCAAAATTTTCCTTCTAGTTGCAACACTTATTTTGTAATCGTGCGCGTAAGCTGTTATGCTGATTTTTTGCTCGAAAAATGTGTAACAGTTTGGAGACCCCTGTAAATGCTAATTCTGCATCTTATAATTTTTTAAATACATGAAATGAAAGAACATACTTATATCTTTCATTCCCAATTAAAATTGTGTCTTAAAATCAAATACATTTTAAGATATTAAATGTTGAAAATTGTCTTTTTTTTTTCATTTTTTCCAATTTTAAGAGTCCTGAGACCCCTTAAGTGTGTACCCCTTTGTGGCTTTTAAGGCAATGGATTTAACTCCGTCCAAAAAAAAAAAAAAAAAAAATTGCATTTATTTATTGAACTTCGAAAGGACATGGAAATAAAAATTATAAAAGATAAAACCGTAAAATTAAAGCAAACATCAATGTATTCATGTTTAAAACTCTATTGTAATTAACTTGTGTAATTAACTTCTGTTTTGAAACATAAATTTTCATTTTTTTCCTAATGTACAAAATAAATTTTTGTAACATTAATTGTTACCTTTTTTCAACAATTAAAATCTAGATTTAAACATGACCTCATTAAGAGACCACCTCTCGGAGCGACCAATTTTTATTGGAACGGAACGTGGTCGCTTTAAGGAGGTTTTACTGTAATTATTAAATGTTAAAAATTATTAACCATTTGGAAAAATGGTTATTATCCTCATCAGGGTAGGAAATCAAAAGCATATATGAAACTTTTTATTGGTTTAATCCGCATTTTATTCGTTTTCTGATTGGTCGATACAGTAATCTGTATATCCTTTACTTTCAACAGAGATGGATACTTCTGTTGCCACTGTGACAAAAAAGTAATAAAAACTACAAAAAAAAAAAATTAATAACTCAGAAACAAATTGAGATACAGCTTTCAAACAAATTGCATTTAAAAGTACATTTTTTTTTCTCTATCCGACGGTGTAAAAAGTAATATTGTCGAATGTTTAGAAGTTTAAGAATGAAATTTCATTTAAAATTGGTCGTCAGACTTCTTGGAAATCTGACGATGGAAAAGCCTTTTCCCGGACAGCCAATGATATGCTTGGATAATACGTAAGTTTCAGGTGGATAAGACGTAAGTTTTAAGAAATCTGACGAGTCGCAGGCGATTTTTGTCGCTCGCAATTTTTACGTGTAATAACACTATTAATGTTTAATTCATGGCGTACGTAATGTATGATGAATTTCGTGCGATTTTTTATGTCTTAAATTTTAGTCTTCGAAAAAATCATTTTCCAAATGGCCGTTGTAATTTGTTAAATTGCTTTTTTTATTATATCTTTTTTTTTTTTTTTTTTTTTTTTTACAACTGACAGCCCATTTCAGCAGCACCCTCCTTCAGATAAATAAACGCGATTCTTACCTATTGAAAATGTAAGGATCGATCGAAACTGGTTCTTAACGCCGAAACCGAATTTCGATAATCTTCCTATTTTCGGCAGAAAACGAAAACGAAAATGTCCAAAAAAAATTTTTAGTAATTCATATATACATAAATATACATAATTATTAATTAATTATACGTGTTTATTAAATATACATAATTATTAATTAAATACGTGTGACTCAAGTTGCCTCTCTGTGCCTCAGACAAAAACTTTTTATTTTCATATAAAATAAAATGTAATTAATTCATCAACAACACAGAATATTTTCTATTTATACGAATTTTATTTAATTAAAAAATGTTTTAGGTGTACATAACTCGATTTATCTTTTATAATGATTTTTGTAAAGAATCATCTGTTATACAAGAACCTTCTCAAAACACTTCTGGGGTTTCAAACTGAAATTTTTCTGTTACTGTTAGGTCTGCCTTTTCAAAGCGTCTTCAAAGTTTAGTCATATATGCATTGCTTTATAATCTGCACTCACGTTTGAGGCAATCATAACAGTGAAGTTCAGATAAAGCAATAAATAGTCTCATTTGAATCGATACATCTCAAATCAATGAGTAATGTTGAAAATTTCCGAAGGAGGAAACGAGACTTTTGGAATACAGATAGTTTCGGTGCGACCGAATTTTCGGCAGCATTTTCGCCGAAAACAAATGTTCGGCGAATCTCAGATTTTGAGCCGAAAACGAAACCGAATTTTCGGTCGATCTCTATGCAAATGTGTTAAACCATGAACTAAGTTCATTACATTATATTCGTGAAAGGCCCTTAAGGGAGTAAGATACCTTTAAACCTGCAAAATTTTCGAAAATTTTTTATACATATTTTGATTCCGTAATCATTTCTGAACAATATGCAAAAAACCACATTAAAACATTCCCATTAGTTTACTAATTATGGCAGTTTTATTAAGACAACGAATTAAGGCTACATAGGATAATTAAACTTTGCATTGCATTTATTCAAAGAGATGAATTTTGATACTGCGCGAAGTGTTACTTAAAAACTATATGCATGGCAATCAAAAAAACTTTTCACCACATATTCATTACTGTATTATCTACAACTTAAAACCAGAAAAAGGTAAGATCTTATTTAATTTTTTGTTTTTTACTTTGAAAATATTTTTTAAAGTGAAATTTTTTAATTTTTTGTTAATTTTTTAATTTAGTCAATATTTTTTACAAATATTCTGGTTTTAATATGAAGGTAACAGTATTATGTATTTATTTACATCAAAATCTCCTCTTTATATGCATATTTTCAGATTTTATCATGCGCGTAAGATTTTTTTTCTCTCATTATCATATATTTTTAAACTTATCATTTCAATATTTATTTATGAATTTACAAGTATATATATTTTTTTATATATAAATATAAATGTGAGCTTTATATTTAAATGAAGTTTGATTTTTATTTTTGACTTATTACACAAGTTTTGAAGCTTAGAACCAAAAAATTGTCATCTATGTCTTTAAAAGCATTATGCTTTCTGAATCGGCCAGTTTTTTTTTTTTTGATCGAATCTCAAAATGTATGAATTTTATTCCTTTTAATGAATCGTATTTTTCAAAATCTCTTCCTGTTTTAGTATTCTATCCTTTCTTTTTGCAGGGTTGCTACGCTACCTGGAGAACCTGGAAAAGTCAGGGAATTCAGAAATTTGTCTAATAAGTCAGGGATATGTCAGGGAATTTCAATATTTCATCCAAAATCCTGGAAAAGTCAGGGAATTTAATAAAATTTCATGGAGATCGCCAAATAAGTACGACCTTTGTCCCATGGAAAATGAGAAAAATCTACCACATTTTTGCAAATTTCAATTTTTAGAAGTTTTATTTAATCACCTCTTAAAATTTCCTCTTCCCATTTTTCTTCCTCTTTTCTTTTTTTCAACTGTCATCTCCACACATACTTTACAATTTTTAACTGTTTAATATAATTTTTTGAAAATTTTCTGCAATATATTTTTTTATTGACATTTAATGTAACTAATAAATCATTTCAAATCTGCTTAATCTCCACCCTGAAATGCTTGCTTCTCAACCCCCTTTGCCTAAAGTTGAACTTAAGTGAGATTGTGATAGATGGTGAAGTGTATTATTATTCAATGCAAAGATATTGTATATGTATATATATGTAACGTATTAGCCGCTACTCCAGTTATGGATCTTCTGTCGTGGCGTCGGTCAAGGCCCGACCGCTGGGGGGCAGGGGCGCGAACCGCGGACGCGTGCGTGCCGATTTCTGAGCGAATCCTCGAAACTTCTATCATAATTAAAGGGTCGCAGGCCGTGAGTGGTATCCGGGAAGTCGAAGTCAGATTAAGATAGCAATTGTTCCAATAAAGACACAGTTTTTCAAGTTAGTGCATTCTTTTGATGGTAAAAAACTCTGTCCGGGGACCTGTGCATCGGTATAAATATGCTGTATTTCGCATTATTCCTGCTAGGGGCCGTTGAAGTCAAAGGAGGCGTCTTTAAACTATAATTGGTCGTTAGCTGAATGATTGACTGCCCGGGATACAGGCTGTGGTTTGAGTTGGCCGATCGAATGCAGCAAGACTTATAAATTGCACTTATTCAGCAAAAGTATTCTTATGAGATGTGCCAAAACGATCTTTGAAAGTTATAAAATGCAATGCGGGAAAACTGACTTAACAGGGGCAACTTCATTCAATCAACTGAGACACAAATGCAAAAGCATTTTAAAAGTTTTAATTTTAATTTCTAAATTTAAATTTTAAAAAGGGACAAAAAAAGGGGATTTTAAAAAGGGGCTTAGCTTTTATCATTTCATATATATATATATATTTCCCCATTTTACAGGACACTTACTTTGAAATACTCAGAAATTATTAAGGAAAGCAGTTTCTATTGCAGTTCTCAGAGCATTTTTTTTTTTGGTGAGGGTGGAGATGCATATGTGAAAATTTTAATTGTTATATATAGTTGAAAATTTTTATAATTTCACGTGATACATTATTTATTTTACTCTCGGCTTGTCCTGTTCACATTACACCGCTAGACTGAAATTTAAAAAAAAAAATGCACCTGGAAAGGTCAGGGAATTTCATTCTCGTATAATGAGTAGCAACCCTGTTTTCGTTTCAGCTGCATTTAACCGATAAATAGAAAAACAGTTCGAGTACAAAATTTTTAGATAAGAGTACCTGCAAATTTCGTGGATTTATGAACAAAAATGGATTTAAAATTGTATCAGAAAGTAGCCAGTTTAAATTTAAGATCAATAAAAATAAGATAAACAAACCTTAAGATGATAAAATTTCATCAAGTGGAATTTTCAAAGTTTATAGGGGTTTTGTTTTCAATGCTTAAAATTTAAAGAGGCATTTTTTTTTTCAAACCGCACCTCGTCGGTTTATCACGTCTAACTTTCTGATGATGAAAACAGTATTTTGATAATTTATTAGGTATAAAGCCCAGAAATAGAGATTTTTTATTGTATAATGGGTTCTTTTATATAATAGGAACAAACATGTTGCCGTATCTTTTGTACCAATGGTCAGTGAAGTATATAATTGCCGATTATTGCTGGATATTTAATCGTAAAATTCAGAATCATTACATGATAGAAAAAGCAAAAAAAAAAAAAAAAAAAAGGAATTATAGTTTTACTAACAATACAAAAAGACAGTATGAGATCTTTGACTAAGAAAAATAAAGTAATTTAAATCTATTTTAAAGTATTATATATACATATACTTGTATCTATGCAAAAGTTTTCAAATAAAATTTTTCTATTTCATTTATATGCCATTATAAGGTTCAACCGGCTGTATAAATAAATGTAACACATTCGGATACAGGTTGTAAAACAAATGTATACAAAAAAAAAAAAAAAAAAAAGGCCATTTTTTGAATAAGCATCTCAAAAATGACAAAAAATGATTGATTTTTGGAATAAGCATTTCAAAATGGACAAAAAAAATGATTGATTTTTGCAATAAGGCATCTCAAAGATGGGCAGAATATATATGATTTTTTAAAATGTTTTCTCAAATTTAACATTTGTAGGCCTGTGTAATTAAAGTATGATGTTAAGTTTAAAAAAATCAAACAGAAAACTATGCACAATTATTTTCCTCAACCGAAGTAAGTTAATCCCTCTGTTATTTATTTATTTATTTATTTATTTATTTTTAAGTAGCTAATGCTGTCGCTGATGTACTTGAATTTATTGTGACCCTTTCTATAAAAAAAACTGCTACATATAAAAATATGAAAACTGGTAGTTTTATACAGAAATATATAATAAACACGATGAGGTAGGCAGTTTTTAAATCGAAGAATTATTTTAAGTGCTATGTAATATTGAAATCTGTCAAAATAGCTCAATTAAAGAAAGTTTTATAGGATCAAACACTATATACATAGCAATTTAACCATCTTTTTCAGGCACACACTGGACTCATAGAAGTAGGTATGACTGGACTAGATTCCGGTGTGCAGTGTCCATTCACTTTTTTAATTTGTCTAATTTTTTAGGGCTTTTTTCAATGTTTTATTTTAAATTTCATTATCTCGATAGAGATATATTTCACATTTCGAAAAAGTTATTACTGGGGCCATATTTATAATAAGTCCTACCGGTCTTAGTATAAAAGTAGTATTAGTGCCAGATTAAAAATAATGACAATAATAATAATTATTATTATTATATTTACTTTCAATTAACAAATATATGAATACATCGGTATTAAAAAAAATAGAGAAAGCAAGAAAAAGACTAGAAAACAGGAATTCTGCTTTTTCAGAATTTAGTGTCGCCCCTGATGAAAAAAATATATCTATGTATATAAATATAGATAGTACAAAACATATTTCAATTTTAAGACTTAAAACACACGCTTTTATTTTATGTAAAATGACGTCATTCGCATCCGCTTAAGAATTCCACATTTACGATCCATTCTTAAACATCTACAGTAAAGTATGCATAGGACGTCACTATCGCGAAATAATACACAAACGAAGCAAAAAGATGCCATCATTAAAGAAAGTAGATACTTAAAATTAAATATAGTTTATAATAGCTCCATATTTTAACATAAATCATTCGTTTATATTTTTTTTCAAAATAGCACGTATTTTAATGACATTTTCTTTCGGTTGTTATGAAAAAATGGCAACAAAAAGATATAATTAATATTTTACAACTATTTTTCCTTTACTTTCTAAAGAAATGGAGTACTGCCGTTGCCAATATTAAGCAAATGGGTCCAAAAACTACAAAAAATAAATAAATAAATAAATAAATAAATAAAAAATTAATATTTCAAAAATAAATGGAGATGCAGTTTTCAAACAAATTGCATTTAAAAGTACTTTTTTTCCAATACGACGGTGTAAAAATTTAAAATGTTCGATGCTTAGAAGTTTAAAAAATTGCTATATAGTATTTAATCGTACTGCTTTGTTTTACGGCTGGCTTCTGTAAGGTAACGTTATTTTTTGGAAGCGACACAAAATAATCTGGGAGAAAGAAATAGCATACCGTACCGGGGGCTAAAAAAAAGGAAAACTTTAAAATAATTAAATTATTACGTGTGAAAAGCATTAAATGGGGGGAGATTAAGTCATAAAAGACCAAATAATATTTCCGAACACTTTTTCATTGTAAAATATATTTACACTTGAATAGTAAAAAAAAAAAAAAAAAAAAAAAAAAAGAAGAAGAAGAAGAAGAAGAAGAAAACATGAAAACAAATTAATTATTATGAGAAAAGCATTCATTCGGGGAAAATTACGCAATTGTTAACAATATATTTAAAATGTCTAAATTAAAACATTTTCTTCTAGCGTCTAAACGAAAGCTTTATTACAAAAGTTTACTTAAATATTTTATACAAGCTTAATTCCAAATGTGTAATAGATCTTACTTAATCAATAACGAAAACCGCGGTCAGCTGTCGCGATACGGGTGGATGCGGTCTTGGGAACCAAAAATTCTCACTAGTCAAAAGCAAATGAATAGCAACCCGATTACAGACGATCACCACTGTTGTATTAATATCATTAAATCTTCCGTAATCGGGCAATCTTTTTTAAACAGAGCAAATTACCGTGTTTTTAGAGCTTGCGGCGGTAGGCGAGCATAGCTCATAGAGGCAGATGCCCATAGTAATAATATAAAATAGACATTTTCTTTTTCATCATCATCATCTTCTTTTTTTTTTACTATCTTGTGTTTAACCGTTTAAGGCCATGCCTGATAAATTATTGTTATATATAATATAAATTTATTCGCCACAAAAAAAAAATGTAATTGTTGATTTTTTTTTTTCATTTTTCATTTACCTGTGCGTTTAATTTCACTTTTTAATTTACACATACAGAAATGAAATAAAAAATAAAATATTTATAAAATTTAAATTATTAAATATTAAATATTTAAATTTATATAAAATTTTAAAACAGTATTTTTTAATAATCCTAATTAAAAAAGAAAATAATAAAATAACAATAATTATAATAATTATTATTTTTATTAATCAAACATGTTTCGTTGAATCACTTTATCTTGAAAGGCTGGTCACTAAAACGAAAATTTGATTGATGTACACGGCTGATGTAAAAATTGAAAATTGAAAGTTCCATGAATAATGGAAATGAATGAACAAATAATAATTTTAATTATCTTTTTTATTGTTTTATGTCACTATATTATTTTAAAAAATCTGAAATATGTAATAAAATTTAAAAACTTAAAGCTATTTATATTGATATAAATATTATTTTAAAATATAAATATAAAAACTATTATAAAATATAAATATAAAAACTATTATAAAGTATAAATATAAAAACTATTTTTCACATTATGCAAATAATTGTTTAATATATCACTTAGTGAAATAAATAAAAAATGTGTTAAAAAATTGAAAATTGAAACCAGAATTTTAAATACATTTCAAACTGTATTCATTGCTTCTTCTTTTTTTTTTTACTATCTTGCTTTTAGCTGTTTAACGCCACCTAATAAATTATTATTATATGTAATATAAATAAAAAAAAAATAAATTTAATTCAGAACAAAACAATTTAATTGTCGAAAAAAAAATTTTTTTTTCATTTTTTTATGTATGTCTGTTTAATTTTACCTTCTAATTTACACATATATAAATGAAATAAAAAAGAAAACATATGTATTTGTGTATGAGTAAATACTAAAAATAAAATAAAACTATAAAATTTTAATACTGTATTTTTTTAATAACCGTAATTAAAAAAATAAATAATAATAATAATAATAATAATAATAATTAATAATAATCAATTATCTTGAAATTCACCACTAAAACGAAAATTTGATTGTACTGAAGAAAAAAATGAAAATTGAAAGCTCCGTAATTAATGGAAATGAATGAATAAATATTAATTTTAATTGTTATCTTTTTTATTGCTGTATGTCACTATAATATTAAAAGAAATATCTAAAATATATGATAAGATTTGAAAACTCAAAGTTATTGATACTGATATAAATATTGAACTATTTTTCACCAGTATGCAAAAATTGCTTAATATCACTTAGTGAAATAAATAAAACATATGGTTAAAAAACTGAAAGTAGAAAACAGAATTTTAAATAAATAAATACATTTTAAACTATATTTTTCATTGCTAATTATGTTCTGCTGATAAAATAATAATCAAAGTGAGTGTTAAACATAGAAAATTGCAATAATAATAACAACAACAACAACCATTATTTATTATTATTATTATCATCATCATTATCATCATTATCACCATATATTATTATTATTAGAAAAAATACTAAAATAAGGACTATTATAAATTATTAAAATAGGAAAAGGAAATTTTTATCTTGTGAAAAAGAAATGTTTTTTAAATATATAAACTCTTTTATCAATATTATGTATTCCTTTGTTTAATTTCATTTTCAAATTTTTATATGTATGTATGTGTGCGTATGGGTGTGTTTACAAAGTTTTGTAAAAAAAAATAAAATTATATTTTTAAGAAATATTTTTTAAATCAAATATTTTCTCATTGTATTCAAATATCATATCATCTTGAAAGGCTCATCAGTAAAACGAGGAATTGATTGATGTACTACATGGTTGAAAAGTTAGAAGAGACTTTTCCCCATCAGTAAAATTCTCCCTGGCTCTTTACCATAAATCCTTTCCCTACATGCAGAACCAATCCCGTTGCGCGATTCGGAATTATGTCAATGGGTCATGACGTAACATCCCCCCCCCCCCTTTCGTTCTTGAGTTCAATGCACCCAGCCAGGGTTGCGAACAAGCGCGGCTTGGCGAAAGTTAGCGGTGAACCAGACGATAGTCAGATTATAAACCATACTCCCGAAAATCGTCTGCTCCTGGGGTGAAGCGTCGTGTTTATTTTTCCGGAAACTTTTGTGTTTTCTTTGTTTTGGAGAATATTTTCAGGATTTTTTTGGCAACAGCCATGAAGATTAGGACCGTATAGACAATATGGGATTCCTAGATTGGATTTTTAGTGCCAGAAAGTGATTTATTCAAGTGTTTGTGTTATTGTTTGTGTTTGTGTTTGTGCATGTCAAGTTGTTTGTAAATGAACTATGGGCGAAGAAGATGCAAATGAAAGCTGTGGAGAGGACATTAAACCAGTATGCAAGGAATCTACAGTGCCAACAGAATATATCGGTGAGTTATTGTTATTTTTTTAATCTAATCTTCTTTATCTGTCATCAGCTGATAAACATCTCAGCCGATGGTTGCCAGGTACCCATGCACGTGGTTCCGGTTTGTTGACCATACACTTATGGCAATATGATATTTATTTATTACGGTTTAAGTAAATTAACATCTTAATAATAATATCAAAAACGTTTTTGTTTACATTATGGAAATATCGCATTTCATCAATGTCAACACAGATTGTATGGGGTTCTCTATTTTCAAATCTATTATTTATTAATAAGTCATTCAGAATAATAAAAAAAAATTGCATAATAATATCAAAAACATTTATGTTTACATTTTTGTAATAGTACATTTTAATACTAGTGATACATTACATGAAGATCTATATTTTCAAAGATAATATTCATGAATGAATTATTTAAAATTTAACCCTTTTTTTTTAATTTTAATATGAGCATTTAATTAAAATATTCATAATAATATTAAGACTATTATGTTTCCATTATTATAATACTACATTTTATTAATGTTGTTCCATTACACGAAAATATTTTTTTTTTCAACGATATTACTGTTCAATAAATTATTTAAAATTTAAGCAAATTTAAATATTCATAACTATATCAAAAACTGTTATGTTTATAATATTTTAGTACAAAATTTTAACAATCGCAGTATATTATGTTAAGAACTCTGTTTTAAAATTATTTTCGAAGAGATTTATTCATCAATAAATTATTTAAAAGTTAAACAAAATGTAATGTTCAAATGAATATCAAAAACTATTATGTTTACATTATTAAATTATCATGTTCTGCCAGTGTTAACATAGAATACGCAAAGATCTCTATTTTCATATTTCATTTTCAACTATATATTCGATAAACAATTATTACAAATCTAAATAAAATGGAATATTTATAACAATATCAAAGGCTGTTATGTTTACATTATTCTAAGACTGCATTTTAATAAGGATGGTACATTAATGAAAACTATTATTTATTATTATTAAGGATTATTATTATCAATAATTTTGATTGATTTATTATTCAATTAATTATTTAAAATTTAAGAAAATTAAAATGTTTATAATAATATTAATTCTATACGTATTTCAATAATGATTTCTTCATTGCAATACAGCAAACAATATAAAAGTTGTTATGTTTACATTATTGTAATACTGCATTTTAATAAGGATAGTACATTAATGAAGATTATAATTTATTATTATTACGAATTATTATTATCAATTCTTTTGATGGATTTATTCATCAATTAGTTACTTAAAATTTAAGAAAATTAAAATGTTCAGAATAATATTAATAATATGTGTATTTCAATAATGTTCTCATTATCGTAATACAGCATTTTAATAACATTACTATCATTAATGGAGAGTGGTATTTTCAATTGCTACTTAAAAAAATATTATACATCAATACATTATTTGAAATACATGCAAATTGAAATGTTTATAATAATATTAAAAACTGCTATGTTTACATTATTGCAATGCCACAATTTAAGGATGTCAATATGTAGAGATTTATTTTAAAGTATGATGTTCAGGTAATACGGAATTTGAAATATTTACAATTATATCAAAACTATTATATCTACATGATTGAAATATCACATTTCATTAATGCCAATTCATTATGTATAAATGAAAAAGTTAATTCATTTTTTTTTAATTCGTCATTCGTTGATAAGTTATTCAGAATTTTAAAAAAGTTAAATGATTTATAATATCAAAACTGTTCCGTTTACATTATTTAAATAAACCGTTTCATTTATGTTGATATATTAAATAGAGAGCTCTATTTTCGAATAACTTGTTCTTTGATAAATCATTAAACATGTGACTAAATTAAAACATTTATAGGAAATATCTAAATCCTATTATGTTTGCATTATTTAAATATCACATCTCTTCAATTCCAACATAATATTAAAAAAAACTTACTGTCATAAATATTATTTAAAATTTAAGAACTCAAAATTACAACAAAACTGTTATATGTACATTAATGAAATACCATAGTACCTCATTGTCAACACAGTATATGCACAGTATTTAGAATTTATTCTTAAGAAAATACAGAGGTCTATCTTCAAATAACTTATTCATTGATAAATTAATGCATTGAACATTATAACTTATACATTGAAATCATGTAATCAAATTAAAATGTTTATAGAAAATATATAAATCCTATTATGTTTACATTATTCAAATGTCACATCTCTTTAATTCCAACAGAGCATTAAAAAAAAAAAATCCTTATTGTCATAAATATTATTTAAAATTTAAAAATTCATAATAACATCAAAACTGTTATATTAACATTAATGAAACACTATAGTACCTAATTGTCAACACAGTATATCCACAGTATTTAGAATTTATTCATAATAGTGTTAAAATTCTTATATTTATATTAATTTAATTACCGCGTTTCATTAATGTCAACACAGTATATGGAGAATTTTGTTTTCATATTCTATTTTCAAAAAATATTTAAAAAATTATGCAGGAATTAAGCAAGGTAAAATATTTATAATCATGCAAAAAGACATTGCTGAAATATTCATCGAATAAAGTCAGTACATATTATATGATAGCATTTCAATAACGGAAACATAGTACCCTTTTATTGTTACATTGTAATAAGCCATTTAGTTTTCTGGATTTTTGTATAATTTATTGATGGATAATATTTTTGAAAATAGAATATGGAAAATAATTATCCATATTATGTTTTGTTTATATTATTAAAACGTCACATTTTATTAGCGTTAACATAAAGTGATTGTACTTTCAAATTCTATTCAAAAACATACACAGAATTCCATTGTAATAGAGTCTGGAGAATTCTTTCCCATATTTTATTTTCAAATAGAATAGTCACTGATAAACTATTAAACAATCAACTAAAGTAAACTGTTTAGAAAATTGTACAAAATATGTTATGTTTACATTGTTGAAATAGCCTATTTTATTAATGCGAACAGAAGACCTGTACTTTCTATAAGAATTATTTAAAATCAAAATAAATTAAAATATTTACAGCAATATCGAAACTACTATTGAAATATGAAATTTTATTGTGAACATAAAAAGTATATGTGATTCTACTTTCAAATTTAGTTTTCAAAGAAAGTACACAGAATTCTATATGATAATGAAATATGGACTATTCTTTTCCATAATCTATTTTCAAATAGAATATTCCCCAATAAATTATTCAGAAATCAAACAAACTAAAATGTTTGTAAAAATGTACAGAATATATTAAGTGTACAATATTGGAATATCTTATTTTATCAATGTCAACACTGTAACTGAAGACCCGTACTTTCCTATGAATTATTTAAAATTAAAGTAAATTAAAATGTTTATAGCAATATCGAAACTATTATTGAAATATGAAATTTTATTCTCAACATATTAAAAACTACATGTGATTCTGCTTTCAAATTCAGTTTTCAAAGAGAGTACATACAGAAGAATAGAATATGGACAATTCTTTTCCATATTCTATTTTTAAATAGAATATCTAGCAATAAATTATTAATATATCAAACAAACTAAAATGTATAAAATGTATTATGTTTACAATATGGAAATATCTTATTTTATCAATGCCAACCCTGTAACTGAAGACCCGTACTTTCCTATGAAGTATTTAAAATTAAAGTAAATTAAAATATTTAGAGCATTATCGAAACTATTATTAAAATATCAAATGTTATTTTTAACATTTAAAAAATTATGTGCAATTCTACTTTTAAATTCTATTTTCTATGAAATAATTCAGAAATTTATTAAAATTAAAACATTCATAATAATGTCAGAATTGTTATGCTTATATTATTAATCTATCTAACTCAGTCTATACATATTACTACTCTTAAATTACATTTTCAAAGAATTTTTTTTACAGATTTAAGAAAATGAAAACATTTATAATCAAAATAATATGCATAAAAAAAACTGTGATGTTTACATCGATAAAATACAGCATTTCTTTAACGTGACACATTAGATATGAGCTTTATTTTGGCATTATTTAATTATATATATTTACACATTATTATTATAGATATATTTTTTTCAATCTGATATTCTGGATTTTTATTTCTTCTTTTTTAGGGTGCTAATAATAATAATAATAATAATAATAATAATAATAATAATAATAATGAAAAATACTAGTTGAAAAATCAGCATCATAAGTTGAATTTATGAATAAAAAATAGTAAAAATGGAAAATGTTCATATTTCCTAATACATTATTCTTGATTATATCCTTTCACAATTACTTTTTTATTTACTACTTTTTTTGGGTGGGGGGTGGGGGGGTGAATATTTTAATTAAATTGTACATTAAAGCTAAATTGTTGAAATGAGACTTTAAATTAAATAGCTTCGTGGTACTAAAATGTAGTATTTTTTAATTATTTAGCAAATCAATGTTCTTTGTTCATTAAATAAAAATTGTAATAATTATAAAATCTGCATATACTGCCCGCAAAACTGTCAACATATATGTTCGCTGAAAAATTCTATTAGTTGTAGAGAATATTAGATTTTGGAAAATAATTTTGGTAACATCTCTGTCATCTTTATTATTATTATTATTATCATTATTATTATTATTATTGTTATTTAAAAAAACCATTTTATATAATCTAAAAAAGACAGTTCTTATTTTCAAATATATATTACATCTCGAATCTAAGCTATTGCAATATAAAATATTAACATTCTGCGATTAATAAAATAATAATATTTAAATAAATATCTTACCAATTTTAAATTAAATAGTGATAATTTAAGAGTTTTAAAGGATGATAAAAATAAGTAAATAAATAAATCTGTAAAAAAGATAAACGAATAAGAACAACAATAATAATAATAACAATAAAAAAAATAATAATATTTTAACAAAATACTTAATACAGTAATAAAATAAATAATGTTTTTGAAAAAAATATTATACCAGAGTAAGAAATGAAGCAGTGTTTTTAAAATAAATTTTATACCACTTAAATTAAATTGGCATTTAAAAGTTAGTTTTAAATAATGGCACTATAAACATTAATTTTTTTTTTAAATTAGCATAATAATAATAATAAATTGCTAATAGACATAGATTTACTTATTTATAAATCCTAAAAACATTAAATCTTATTGAAACACTTTTAGCGACATAATTTATGGATATATATTTTTTAAGCATGTGTAACCTTTAATGAAATTATTATTATAAATTATAATTTTATATTGTGACAATACTATTTACATTTCTTTGGTAAATATTCTCTTAACTATACAATAAATGTTATTTATTACTATCATTTGAATAATAATGTTTAATTTTTAAACATTGCATTAAAATAAATTGAATATTTTAAAATTATTTAAATTAATTTTGAAAAATATAATTGTATTTAATTCAAATCACACATAAATAAAGAAATAAAATAAATAAAAATCTTTTAACAAGAGAAATAAATAAGTAAATAAAAATAAACAATATTTTATTACAAGATATTTAAACTATAGTATTATATTTGATTACAGTAAAAAATGATATTTGTTACTCTAATTTGAATAATAACGTTTAATTTTTAAATATTGAATTAAAATAAATTCAATGTTTTAAAATTATTTAAATTAATTGTGAAAAATATAATTTGATTTAATTCAAATCACAAATAAATACATAAATAAATTTTAACAAGATAAATAAATGCATAAATAAAAATTTTTTAACAAGAGAAATAAGTAAATAAAAAATGTTTAACAGGAGCAATAAATCAATAAGTAAAAATCTTTTAACAAGAGAAATAAATCAATAAATGAAAATAAACAATATTTTGTGAGAACATACTTCACCTATGGTATTATATTTATTAGTAATTGAATTATGTAATTCTAAATCATCAATTCATACATTTTTATAGATATTGAATCCCAATTCATTTCATTTATTTTCGTGTGGAAAATAAGAACACTAAAAGTTATTTTTAAATTTATCCAGTTTCTAAATTCAGCACTTTAATTACAGTTGAAAATTTTTCATTTTACCATTTTTTTAATTGTGGTTTTATTTATTTTTTATTTTTATTTTGCTTCACCTAAAATGTATTACATTTCCGGCACACTACAGATTAAAATAAATACATATAACACGAAAATTTAAATATTTACTATTTAATAATTGAAATGTAATAACTTAAACATTTAAGGGTTTTTTTTCCACTAGTATTTTTATTTCCATCAGTTATTATTTTATTTTTGATGTGCGATTCTTCATCAGATGTTTTGATTTTATGTAAGACTAATGTTCAAACTGTAAGTTAAAACATGAATACATTAAAATGATTCTCAGTTTTTATTACTAAAATAGGTGCTAAAAATACAATTAACAGGTTTTAAAACATTAAAACCAATAATCAGATGGTAAAAACTTCCCGAGCGCTTTCGACCAAGCCCTGGTCATCATCAATGGGGTGAAAAATGAGAAGCTCTTAATGATGAGCTTCTCATTTTTCACCCCATTGATGATGACCAGGGCTTGGTCGAAAGCGCTCGGGAAGTTTTTACCATATGATTATTGGTTTTAATGTTTTAAAACCTGTTAATTGTATTTTTAGCACCTATTTTAGTAATAAAAACTGAGAATCATTTTAATGTATTCATGTTTTAACTTAAAGTATTAAGGTGAATGTGTCGTTTCTCTTACATATAGTTTTCTATATATATTTAATTAGTTCAAACTTTAGTTAAGATAGAAAACCTTCCCATGTGATACATATACCGACATAGAAAAATTAAAAGTTATTACACCTTTAATGTTTTTTTTTTAAAGAATACAAATCTACACTGAATTATTCGAGTACTAAAGATACTGAATCTATGTCTTTGTAAGAATATTGTCTTAAATATCGATATGTGATAGAAATGGTGAAATTTTTGGTCACTAATACTTTCAAATAGTTTGAATATTAAAATAAGGCTTATTATCTGAATTTATGAAATTCCACTTTCTTTTCGTAAGGAAAAAACAAAACAAAAAATACAGCCTTTTCAATTCAATAAATTGTAAAATATATTATTACAAACACCTGATGTGTTTCTCACTTTTTACACTTTTATCATTGTAAATATTTTTTTTTTTTTTTTTTTTGTGATGACATTAAAACAAGATTGTCCCAGCATTTAAGACACTGACTAGTTACTCTTTTCATTCGTTTTAGTATGGGAATATTTTCAGCAGTATGGTATTAAAAGTAGAATATATAAGTTATATCTGCCATATATTATGTTAAGATTAATGGTATGTGGTATTTTGAAAATGTAATACAACAATTTTTATTCTCCTTCTAAATATTTTCATTTACTTAAATTTTAAGTTCAAACGTAAATAATTTATTTGAAAATATTGCTCTTTGTATACTATGTTGACATTGTTGAAATGTGATATTTCAGTAATGTAATTATATCAATTATAATAATATTATAAAAAATTTTAATTTACATAAATTTCTGAATAATTAAAACATAGAATTTAAAATTAAATATTCCAATTAATGTGCTGACATTAATGAAATATGGTATTTCGCTAACGTAATCATTTACTTTGAAAAATTGTTTACTTTACTTTGAAAAAATACTTTTAAAAATTTACTTTGTCAGCATTTTTTGAAAGGTGATTTACATAACAATTTCGATTATAATGAAATTAATAATATAAAATAATATTAATAATATTAATAATATAAATATAATAAAATTTGTTAAAATTCCGTTTTATTTATTTATTTTGTGAATATATTTATTATTCAATCTTAAAAAGGGAAATTTTTTTTTTTCATTCTCAGTTTCATTTTTCCATGCACATCAAATTTCTTTTCATTCTCCTGTGTATGAAAATTTCAGATTTTCTAATTCAGGAGCTAATGAATAAATTTCCACAAATGTAAATACTAATAATAAAATGTACATGTATAAAAAATCCAAACTCATGTTCATTCCTATATGCTTAAAATTTTTAGACATTCTTATTCATGAGCCAATAAATCAAACATTTGTTTTTTAATCAATTTTCAATAAATGTGATATAACTTCTGTTACAGTTAAGGGGCTACTTCACTCAGGCGAAAACACCTGCACGTTAACGTTAATCCTGTGCGAGAACTTTATAAAAAATATCATGTAAGTTTGCATTTCAGTAATTTTTATGTATGTTTTTTTTCATTGAATAGCTGAGGTCGATCTCTACAAAGGCCGTTTTTTACTTTTTCCATTTTGTTTGCAAGGTTTTTTTTTTTTATGAGGATACTTTTACTTTTGAAACCGGTTCCGAAAGCGAAACTATCTTAATTTAGAAAAAACTGCAAACATATAACAATATATTGAAATGCAAACGAGGTATATTTTTAAAACGTTCTCCCATAATATTAACATTAGCGAGCGGGTGTGCTATTTGAGGTCTATCTTTTTGCTCAAAGTCTCCCGAAAATTTATTTTATCAGCATTTTCTGAAAGATCCTTAATTTTTATTGAAAAAAGAAAGAAAGAAAAAAGAAAAGAAAAGAAAAAGAAAAGCTGTTGAATTCATTCGTATTCGAATAAGAATACAGTGATACATCGGCTAATGATAGTCGTTTTCCCTGTTATTCTGACTCGGCTAGCAGGCTTATATTAAGGCTGTTCTCAAATCCAAGAGGGCAACTTTATGACATAGGTTTTAATTTATTTTTGTTCGAAAGTGCATAAAACTAGCAGGTGTTGTTGTTCAGAAACTCTGTAACCGAGCTTTTTTTTTTTCAAACGCAATAGATTTTTCTGAAAATGGAGTCAAAGTGGGCGTTTTGAACCGAATTTCCGCACGAAAGTAGAATAACCACTCAAGGAAGGGCGAAAAACGTGTTTGTCACCTGATCAAAATTGCTTATAACTCAATTGGTATTTTATTTATAAAAAGAATGGAAAACACAGTTCGATTCCAAATCGTTTCCATAGTCAGGCCTTCCAATTTGATATCTTTCCGTTAAAAAACGAATTTGTAAATGTGTCAAAACGTTTTACGCTTGTTGAGCAGAGCAGTTGAGAATAGTTTTAAGCTTACGAACATTTTTTTCTTTTAATTTGGGAAAGGGGGTGGTGTGGATACGCCCACAACATTATTCAGCAGCGTTACATTTTAATTAGACGAGAACCAGTTTCGGTTAACGAACATTTTAGCTAACGAGCATATGTTCGTCAGCTGATGTATCACTGTATTTGTAAGTTTTAATCATTTATGCATGAACATGACTATGTGAATGAAGTAGACAGATTAGATTTTGAGAGAAAGCAGCCTTAAAATTAATAATTGACATCCTCAAATTTTCGATAATAGGCACTTCACATTTTTCTTTTTCGAAACCCTATCGTTCCAGCTCTTCGCCTGAAAAAATATTCACCACAAAACTGACGTCTATTATCTACGCGAGAGCTGTATTAAGGTCGCAGTTAAGTGAGGCCAACAAACTCGAAGTAGGTCGGCACCCATAACCTACTGCAGATCACTTTCATTGGAAGAAACCAGATTATTATGTTGGACAAAATGCGCATAGAGATACGGAGATAAGGAGGAAAACGATTTTTCTTGCGTTTAGAGATTCCCCGAGGATTCATTACCCATTCAACAGGATTCAATGATAAAAGATGAATGATTCATTGTATTTTTCAGTGATTATTCATTTGTTTGCCTCGTTTATGGGCGTATGTTTTGAATATAGACTGTAAAAAAAAAAAAATCCTGGTCATTTGATGTTTTAAAAGGGCATTCAAATTATATATATATATATACTATATATAATATCTTTCAAAATCAAAGTACAATAGACAAGTTCTTCCACAAAATCTGACCAAATATCTTATTAAAGATGGCAAGTATTAACCCTTTACGGCGCGGTGTCCTTAAAAAAGGACACCTAATTTTAATTCCAAAACTGACAAGCGGCGCCAAGAATATTTAACTAAAATTTTCCTATTATAATGTACATGAAAATAAGCAAGTTCGTATTTTCTAATACATTCGTTTATAAATTGCGGTGTCAGTCCATTATTTCATCAGTTTATAAACAGAATTACTCCGCGCCGGTAAGGATTAATATACATGTAGAATACCTTTTAATTTAATCATAAGCGAAACAAATCGAACAACAAAATGACAGAAACTAAATTTAGAGATTTCATTTAGTTATGCTATATTGTATAATTAGTTACATAAAAAAAAAAAAAAAAAAAAAAAAAAAAAAAAAAAAAAAATCATCAGCTAAATAGAGCCTACTATAAAATCAAAGTCAAAATCATATTTAATGTTATATGATGCCAGAAAAAATTAAATAAATATAACTTAATGATATATCGAAACAAAATTGAATTTATATAAATTAGGGTGAAAGTTTGAAAGACCATGGTGACGTGGATGTCTAATCATCAGCCGGCAGAACAACACACGTAACACAAAAAATTCAATATTTCATGTAATAGACTGGCGGATTTGCTAAAAATTGTCTATTACTGCCGATATATTGCATTGAAAGAAGATTTTAAAAAAAAATGGAACGGAAAGTAAAATAAATCAGAAACAAATTTTACTCATTTACCACGCATAGTAGTCAGCATGTAACACTTTATGTATAACACCTTTGAAATTAAAAGGCAATAAATAAGTTCTTTTAGTAAAATCTGACAAAATATTTGATTTAAAGGTGGCAAGTAATTAATTTATATAGAGAATAGCTATAAATTAAAAAAAATATAGCTAACAAATTCGAACAAAAAAAAAATGACCGAAACCTCCAATTTAGAGATGGCGTATAGTAATAGTTTACTTAATTATTACAGAGAAAGGGGCGGGAAAAGTATAAAAACATCATATTAAATAAAACCTACCGTGAAACTTCAATGTAATATGAAACAAAAACATATTTAAAGATAAGTGATTCCAAACAAAATTTAAATAAATATAATTTAACGTTAATTTAAATAAATATAATTTAATCATTGGAACAAAAAATGAAATATAGATAACAAATGCTGAAGAAAATATGAAAAAATAAAAAGCAAAAACAAAAAAAAAAACCAATGCGATACGTATATGTCTAATATTCACTCGGCAGAACACCATATGTCACAAAATAAATGTATTGTTTCAGATAATAGACTAGCAAATTTTCCAAGATAAGTCTATTACTGCACTGAAAGAATAAAAAAAATTAGGAAACACTAGAAAAATAATCAAAAACTATATACAAAAATTAAAAAAAAAAAAAAACTATGAATGTATTATGGATTCAATATGTATGCATTTCAAAAAATAATGCTGGGGCAGAAAGTCAGTACTTTCATGCATTATACAGCCTGTTTAAAAAAGAGTTTTTCGTAAGAAAGCCTGTAAGGCATATTCCTTTTATATATATGTATTATTGATTCAATGTTGCATTTAATACATTTTAATAATTATAATGCGTTAAATAAAGCATTTAAAATTATGTTGGGACATAAAAGTAACTCTTATGTGTATGCGTAATATATTTAAATTTGAGTGTTTTATTATATTTAATAATGTCCATTAGGCATCGTTAAATAGTTTATTTTACATTAAGAAATTGACTGCGAGATTCATCAGAATTTGAAAATGATTCAGTGTTAAGAGATGAACGATTCATTTTTTACCCCAGTTCATTTACTTATTTATTTTTTCATATTTTGAGTACATATTATGGATGTAAATATCACTTAATCATAGTCACTTGATGCTTTGAAGTTAACATTCCTTTGATTAGAGATTCCAGTTAATTATATTAATTTTAATTTTAAAATTTATACCATTACAGAAAATTAGCACTTTTGTATGTGTTAGGCATTTTAAAATTCGAGTTTTTTGCTTGCGGAAGTCTACAGTTAATTATTTTTTGCATTAAACAAATTTCTACATATTCATTAAGCATCCTACATCATTAAATGATAATAGATGAAGAGAGTAAGTAGTTTTCTTTCTTTCCAATTGAATATAAGCAATAATTCATTAATATTCTCATGATGCTTTGAACCCAATATTCCTTTGAACGGAAAAATGACATTAAAATTGATATTTTTCATTTTTCATTGTATTACTTTAAAAAATTATGCTGAGACAGAAATGTAGCAATTTTATGAATATGTGGCATATTTAATTTTGAGTTTTTTAACAAAAAGAGTTAATTAGCCAAAGTTAATTCATTTTGGTTTAGAGATTTTCTGAGGTTTATTTGGCAATCACAAATGATTAAATGATGAATGATTCTTTTTTGTTTTAAAATTTGTGATCCATTTGCTCATTTCGTTTATGGGTAATATGTTATGCATATAGGCAATACCGAACCCTAATAAATTGATCCTTTGAGCCAAATATTTTCTCTATTTTGAAAAACTTGTGATAAAGCAATTCCTTTGATCGAAAATAATGATATTAAAATTGATATTTTTTTTCATTGTATAAATCTAAAAATTATGCAGAAAGAGAAATGTACCTATTAATTTTATGTATGTTGACATATTTTATTTTAAGTTTTCATAAAAAAAGTTAATTAGGAATAGTTAATTTATTTTTGTTTAGAGATTTTTTTAGGTTTATTAGGCAATCAAAACAGGGGTGCCAGCGCTGCGCCAGAAATGGCCGATTGCTACCACTAAATTTTATTAGCATTCTTGTCCTTATTTAAATGTCATAAATTCTGTCATTAAATAAGTCAAAAAATACTATTAAAATTTAGTGGTAGCAATCGGCCATTTCTGGCGCAGCGCTGGGACCCCTGTCAAAAGGATTAAATGAGGATTTTTTTTAAATTGGTGATACATTTATTTATTTCGTTCATGGGTAATACGTTGTACACATGCGCAATACCGAACCCTAATAAATTGATGCTTTGAGCCTAATATTTTCTTTGTTGGTCGAAATGACGTAAAAAAATATTTCTCCCCCTTTTAATAGCTCTAAAATTTATGCTGGTACATTTTTTTAGACATATGTGTAACATATGTAATTTTACGTTTTTAGCAAGAAGGCTTATTAGCAAAATTAACAAATTTATTTTAGACATTCTGAAGTATTTAGTGATAAGATATGAATGATTTACTACTCATTAATTTCTAAAGCTATTTTTCGGTAAAGGCAAAAGTGTTTTCAGAAAATATTGTCAAAATTGGCATTTTAAACTTAATTTCGAAAACGACAGAAAAAAAAAAAAAAAAAAAAAAAAAAAAAGCTGATGTTCAGAGACAATAATTGCTTATAACTCAAGATGTAATTTATTTGTCGGAAAGTGAAAAAAAAAACTTCGATTACAGATCACTTTAATAATCAAACCTGCAAGTATCATGCTTTTAATGTTTAAAAATGAGCCCAAAAATGTGCCAGAAAGTTTCGCATAACTAAGCAGGAATTTTTTTAACTGTTTTAAAATTAAAGAAAAAGAGTAAGTCCAGAAAAAAAAAAAAAAAAAAGAAAAAAAATGAGTTTTACTGAAAATTTTAAAGTTAATGTAATCTGTTTTGTGTAGAACAAACAAGACGGTTTCGTATACTCTAAACTCTACTAAGTCTTTAATCTTTTTCGTATACATTTTTAATTCATTAATATTTTTTGGTTAACCTAATATAGTCTCTCGCCCCCCCCCCCCCCTTCTCACCCTAAGCCCCAAGTATATCCGATGCTTGGTAATCACAAAGAAATATCGCCATACATTCAGAAAAAAAAAAAAAAAAAAAAAATATTATTTAAGCGAAGTACATTTTTTTCAAAATTAATTTTTTGTCCATAAAAGCATTACATGCATTATATAATATAAACTGTCACTCAAGGGCGGAAAAATCAATAGTTACTCTTAAAAAATGCTAACATTTTTCTCACCTCCTAATTTATATGTGTGAGACAATATATGCCCGAACGCATTTAAATGCCGTGCAGTTTTCGCTGAAATTCGATATAGATATCTTTTAATAAGATCAAAAAAAGCCTCAAACCAAAAAATTCCTGATAGTGCCTCAGGATGTGAAAGGTGCTTTATCAAAAAACCAGCTCACAAATCCCCTTTTTTTCCGAGTATTTTTTATTCGATTTCCCAAGGTTCTATCCCTTTTTTCCCCTTTATCGACAGATGAACGATTTTTTTCTCATTTTTGCGAATGTCCTACCTTGAACCTACCTACTGGTTGTGAGGGGGAGAGGAGCCTGTACAACTTTTCAAAGGGACCTGCTGGTTTTTTCCCTTCATCTCTACCCTTTTCCCTACAGTTATCAGTAGTTTCCCCTCTGAATGCCGACTGACTGAGAAGTGTATCTTTGAGTATCTGAATGGTATTTATAATGGAATGAAAGAGTAAATATTAGTTTCAGTACATAATTTTTTCAATTGAAAAAATTAAAAATCAACATAATATTAACTCTGTAGAGTTCGATTATTTTTTTAATTTGGGAGAAAATTGACTTTTTATTTAAAAAATAAAAAATAGCAAACTAAATCGAAAAAAAAAACAAAAAACAAACAAAGCTCTAATAACATCTAACTTTATGTTAGTAGTTCAAGTAAATAAATAAAGAGGATGATGATGATGATGATGATAATAATAATAATAAATAAATAAATAAAAATATTTTTACAACGCTCAACAATGCGAAATTTTCTGACACATATTCTGGCTCATTCTGAAACATAAAAGCATGATACCTGCAGGCATGATTATTAAAGTTATTTGTAGTCGGAAGTTTTTTTTTTTCTTTCTTTCTTTTTTTACGATGAATTACACCTTGAGTTATAAGCGAATATTATCTCAGGACGTCAATTCTTTTCCTTGAATTTCGGTTTAAAACATCAACTTTGAAAGCAATTTCTGAAGAGTCTCCTGCTTTTCCCGAAAAACGAAAAAAAATGTTCGATTACATATTTCTTAATAATAGCACTCGCCAATTTCATATGTTTGCGAATAAAAATGAATTAAAAAATGTATACAAAAGCAGTCAGTTAGCATGTGCGGAAAGCCAGCCTTAAATATAGTTACGCTCTTAATGCTGTTCTCATATTGAAACTAACTGCTTTCAAAGATATCCGTGAAGACATTTATTACTCTGAAATACACTGAATTTACAGATATTCTTAAGATACTAAGAAACCTAAAAGTGTTGTTTTTTTTCTACAAAGGCAAAGAATCATTAAGAAAATTGTGTTAAAGTTTTCCATTTAAACTGATTTTAGAAGCACAATTGTCAAAAAAGAAAAAAAAAATCTATTGTGAAACAACTGATTATAACTCATGATATCTAGTACATTTATAAGAAAAGAAAAACGTTACTTGATACCAAAGCGCATGAATAGTACTGCCTTTCCATGCTTTTATGTAAAAAATAACATCGTGAATGTGTTACAAAATTCGCGTTGTTAGGTAGAAAAAAAAAAAGTTATTTTTTAAATCAGATTTAAGTAATTTGGGCAATCTTTATACCGTTATCCTTGTACCGATATTAAAAACTAAAAATTTGCAATATTTTTTTATTAATGTTTTGTCATCGATAACCTCAACATATCATTTCCTATTATTTTTAGTACAATAAGCAAAAGCTGTGCTCAGACAGGAATACATTTCCTTAGTCTTTCAACCATGTACTTTCACTTTCCCTGTGACAAAATCACCTTTTATCCCTGGAGGGAAATTTCCGAAAACGGTATCCGTTACTTTGACTTACCTTGAACCGTGACTGTGACGCAACAATCGTAACAAAAAAATACATCCCGACCCACACCAGTACCTGCTGTTGCAATTCGTGATTTTTTGCCTATCATCTGGCAGTTTTTGTTAGGCCTTTTTTTTTTCCGTTTTCGCTAAAGGAAATGCAGCCTTTCCAATTTTATCGTTTGCATTTGGTTATATACATCACATGCAATTTTTACAAGTTATAGACAGAAAGTTTACAACTTTTGAAAAATACACGAGAATTAATAAATTTTAAATATAAATTTATTTTTTTCTCATAAAATCGAGATAAAGTGAAATTTATTACTGTTATTAAATAAATTTGTACAACTTTTTTTTTTCTTCATCTTTCAAATAAAATTTTTCTCTAAAATAGACAATTATCTGGTTTAGTGAGCGTAAATACCATCTTTTAAACGAAGATATCACATAGAATCAATGAGAAAATACTTTATTTTTAAGGCATAATAAAGGTTGATTTAAGTGTTTGCATTAAAGCTAGAAGAAATAAAATTACATATTATTAAATTAATTCGTAATTTTTTTCCTGTTTTATGTTTAAAATGTAAAAACTTTTCCAAAATAGACGATTATCTGGTTTAGTGCGTGTATACCACTTTTTGAATGATGATATGCCATAGGGAAAAGACTTTATTTTGAAATCATAATAAAGCTTTATTTGAAAACTTTAATTTTTTTACTAGGGGAAATAAAATAAAATAATAAAGCCTCATTTGAAAAAAATTAAACACATTTACATTGTTTAAATTAAATTATGATTTTATTATATATCCACCTCATTTATAAATATGCAAACTTGTGCATTAATTTTTACACTCATTAAATATTATCAAAATTATCAAAATAATTTCCACGGATTACGCAATTTTCATGACTTCGTTATTCCTGCATGCTACAGTTATTATTATTATTTATTATTATTATTAACATTTTTGAAGAATTTAAAAATTAATTGCAAATTGAATTTGTTTTTGAACATCAATTGTAGTTGAAAACATTGAAAAGACTAACTTAAAAGTTTAAATGAAAGAATTGTTTTTTAGAGAATTTTAAAGAGAAGTCATATATTTATTACTTTTGATGAAGAAAGCAATAGAAGTATATTGTTTTTTTTTAATGTCACTCATTTTAACCCTTTATCTTCCAAATTAGGAATTCATGAAAATTTCATCTTCTAAAGTATTTTTCGCGGATTTTTGAAAATACTTTTAAGCATTTTATAGAGTTAGGAAATGTACAAATATAATACTCTTACAATAGAAATATAGAAATACTTCCAAACTGAAACTTTTTCCCACCAATCTTCCAACGTCAAAAAAGCTGAAGAGAGAAATGATGAGATGAATGAATGAAAGAGAAATCATCCCTTTAAAACTATTTTTGTTTTGTGAACCAATAATGCTTTTGGAACAAGATAAAGTAAAGTATCTGGTAATTCATTCTAAAATGAATTATTATTAATCGATGTATTAAATGAATTTTGTAACAAGTTTTTTTAATGGTATTTTAAAGTAACGTCGGGGCGCATAAAGGATTAAGAGTATGTCCTTTTCGTTTTTCTAGCTGTACCCGCATTATTAATGGCAATTCTTTTAGGTTAATTTTGTGAATTTAATGTCAAGGATTCTAAAGGTAAATTAGTGCCATATCAAAAGCTTCGTAAGATTTGGCGCACTATGGATTGCATTTACTCACTGTTAAAAATATTTCTTTGAAAAAACGGAAAATATGCTGCCAACAAAGTTGAGGCCAAACATCAATTGCGAAAATTTATCTGCAGTCTTTCTATTTTATCTCAATTGAAACGGAATGTTTCCGTTTGTCTGTCTTGTAAGGAAAATTTCAGTTTTTAACGTTCAACTAGAAAGGATAAAAAAGAAATTTTTCGTTTATTCCGGAAACATTTACTATTTCGACTCAAAATACAAAGTTTCAGTCTTAAAAAATAGAAATTTCACATAAAATCACCCGTATGTATACGGATTTCTTTTTTGACAGTGTACTTTACAAAACCGCACTTCATGAAATCATCATTAATCCGTTCCTGCATGATTTTTCATACAGGAAAAAAAGTTTTCAGGGGGAGAATTTTTGACCAACCTTGAACCCATCCCCCCCCTTTTTTAGCTTGTGCCCTACCCCACGTGTATAACTTCCCCATCCCTTCACATTGAAAGTTGAACTCTGTTAGCCTTCACCTTATACTTTATTGAAACCCCATTGTTAAAAAAGGGACTCAGATAGAAGTATTAATTTTCCTTTGATTGATTCGACAGAAAGCGTAAAAAATCATAGATTCAAAAAAATATATAAAAGATCATAAATAACATAGGACAGTTTTGTCAAAATTTTTTAATGGAATGTTTCGCTTTATTTAACCGTAAAAATAAATAAATAAATAAATAAATAAAATAATAATAATAATATAAATAATAAAAAAAGAAAAAATCTTACAATTTGTACGATTGAGCGAGTTGATTACGAACTGTGCGATTGTACTAACAAATAGAAATTTTATAATCTAAAATAGTGGTGCCAGTCTCCTTGGAAATTCCAAGGAATCTTATATATATACATACACAGGGGTAGGGAAATGCATAATTTTACTCGCCATTGGCGAGTGAATTTTCTAACAGGGCGAGTGAATTTTCAGGTAGTTTGTGAAAACTGCAAACTATAGAGATATGCCGAAAACTTTTTTTTTTTAGTAGTTAGCTATATTTTTCAACTTTCCTAATTATTGCGATGTAAACATGGTACTAAGTTCTATTTTATATTAAACTTTCATCTCTTGTTTATATTTTTTAAATTTATAGGGAAGAAAAATATGAAAATGCATTATAGTAATAGTAACCAACTATTTTTGAGTTGCGTAATTTTGTCATAAAAATTTTCAACTGTAGATTGCATTTTACTGGTTGGTGAAATAAATCCTTGGCTGGTAAGATTTTCTAGACATTCCCCACCCCTGTACATACATATATACATATAATCACCAAATAACTGTGCCATTATATGCAAATATTACTACAAACAGCTGATTTCTAATGTAATAAATACTTGTTCAATTTTTAAAAAAGCTATTTTTAATCCAGTCATAAATAATAGACACATAATTAAAAATTATGTACTACTAATTACAAATTACAACTATAATTATCCGTATTTAGTGGTTATATCTAAATTTCATAAAAATCCTATAAAATTTTGTACTGTTACTATAGGATGTAATACTTATAACAATAAAGCTAGTAATCTTCTTGTAACAATACTCACTAAATTATATGATATTACAATACAACAAGATAACAAAAAGTGCATCAAAAAAGTTTTCAGCTTGTAAATAATATAAAAAAATTGAATAATATAAATCACATAAAAACTTTTAATTTTAATGATTTATTTAATAATATTGATATCAAAGATATGTTCAGAATCATTAATTTGCTATCCAAAGAATATAAGAATTCACTAAATTTAACTACTAATATTTATTTATATTATTTCAAAACACTAACTTGTTTCATACTTATTATAATTATATAATTTTCAATGACACCACTTTTCGACAATGCACTGGTTTGACTCAAGGCGGTAAAGCATCTAACATTCTAACAGATCTTTATCTTTATTACTATGAACGTCATACATTTACTTTAATTGTATTCTCTACAGATACATAGATGACACTATTGTATTTTATATGAACAGTCAATCTAATTATTTATTACCTATAAATTATCATAAAAATTTAAAATTAAATGATAATGATATGGTCAAAAATGTCATTAATTTCCTTGATCTTAAATTAATACTTAATTACAACAAGAATCTATACTTTGATATTTATGACAAACGCAATGATTTCCCTTTTCAAGTAAATTTATTCATTCACTTCTATTCTTGTTTACATAAATCAGTTTATGTATATGTATTTACTAAACTTTGCACATAGAATAATTAATCTTTGTTCAAATAAATTTAAAATCTGTTTATCTACAAGCTATTAATTATGGATATCAATCAAATCTCATAAACATTCAGATAAGTATTTTTTTTTTCATTTTTAGGTGTGTTCGTAATTATATAAATACGTAGCACCTATAGTCGTCGTCTGGTCCGTCCGTCTGTCCTTATATAATAGAGCAAAAACTAACCGACCTAATAGTTTGGAATTTAATATATGTAATCGTTGCAGAATTTTGTCGAGTCATTTCAAATTTTATGAAAATCGAATCAAAACTTAAAAAGATATTAATTATTTTTTTTTTCATTCTATTAAATCATATCATACGTAATTAATTCAATGATATCCCATGATGGATTAGATAATGATTCTAGGTTGTCATGGTGATTACGTCCTATTTAAGATGGGGTTCTATTATTTCGTATTACTGAATTTAATATATACAATCATAATAAATTTTGTATTCATGCATTTTTACATAAGAGTGGAATAGCTATTGCACTAAGATCTGAATATTTATAAAACTCGTTATAGTACGAACGCACCTTATTTGCCACGTTTGACGCACAATTTCCGACTTTTTTTCTTTCTTTCTTTTTTTTTTTTTTAACTTTAATTGAAGGATAATGCTGCTTAAGAAATATCAGCATGTTTTGTAGACATTCAGTCGGGCCGGGCTCGGGACGAAATTTTAGCTTTTATATCGCCCGGGCAAAGTCGGGCCAATAATTTTTTTTGTGCAGATCGGGTCGTGCCTGAAAATTTCGGCCTTTGCAGATCTCTATTCTGAACGTGAACATCCCATATATTATTTGTATTTTTAATACCAATTTCTTACTTAGATTATTCGGTTTTTTAATACCCTATATTGCAAAACCGCTCATTATGAAATCATCATTAATCTGTACTTTCGTGTTTTTTGTTAAAGGGAAAAAAGTTTACCATCGAGGAGAATTTTTGACCAACCTTGAACCCTTCCCCTTTTTTTAGTAGTGCCTTACCCCACGTGTATAACTTCCCCATCCCTTCACATTGAAAGTTGAACTGTGTTGGCCTTCACCCTACTAGTATACTCATTGAAACCTCATCGTTAAAAAAAGGGGATTCAGTCAGAAGTATACTTATGAAATAAAATCAATGGAATCGGAAAAAGCAAGCTGATTTTTTTTATTCATTTGCATCAGGCCCGAAACTAGGGGGGGGGGGGGGCAGAGGGGGCATGTTCCCCGGGCGCCAGAAGGAAGGGGCGCCAAATGAAGGATTATACCTTTAGAAAGGATCATTTTCTTCTGATGGACTGATGGCTTCCATTATTATGAAACAGCCATTATAAATGAAGTGTTAGGTGAAGATGAAAGAGCAGTCGTAAAAAGTTAGAACTGTGATTTTCTGTTCCGAATGGGAAAAAAAAATGGCCATAATTTTTTTTTTCCCATTCGGACCGGAAAATCAGAGTTCCAACTTTTTACGACTGCTCTTTCATATTCACCTAACACTTCATTTATAATGGCTGTTTCATAATAATGGAAGCCATCAGTCCATCAGAAGAAAATAACTCGGTGAAAGCGGAAACTCATTTAGGCGAGACTCGGATAATTGGGACTCTACTGAATATGTCATTTTAAAAATGATCTTTAGAATATTTTTGTTGATGTCAGAGGGACCTCCCCCTTGGATCCGCCACTGTAGATTATGTAGTTCAGTATTACATATTTTAAATTTTAAAATAAGTTGTCTATTATAAAATTAGTAAAATTCTCTTTGTAAATATACTTTGTGGAAGATGGGAGGGGCGCCAAAATCCATGTTTGCCCCGGGTGCAAAAAAGGCTAGTTTCGGCCCTGAATTGCATCTACTTCCGATTGATTCCAGATATAATAAATTTAAATATATTTGAATTCAGTTATGGTGTTATCAAAGGGACCACAGAAATCGTGTTGCTATAAACAGACACCAGTATAGCCAAGTAATAATATTAATAATAATAAAACATACATTTGATCTGAATTCATGTTAAAATCGTATAACATTATAAATGGCTCATTAAGGCTGCTAGTCACCCAGCTTCCAAATTCCCCTCGGTAATGTTAAGTCTACGGGCGTTTGATGCATTTTTATATTCAAAATATCTCCTCAGGAAATTAATATTTTTAACTTCTTTTTTCTGTGAACTCTTCTTAAAAGATGTCTTTTTTTTTTTCTTAGTTTTCAAAATATTTCTAAAATCTACGCTTAATTTTATATTAAGTGCTACAATTTTACTCCCAGTTCGTCAGTTTTTAAAACATAAAATTAATTAATCCTTCTATATATAAAAAAAAGTTTTGATTTGGAAATGGACCAATGAAAATCTGCGTAGATATTCCCGGCAGATCGGCATCCAATTTGAATGCTTAATCATGGTCTTTCTTCGTTAATATTAAAAAAAACTGTTGCATACAAAAATATGAAAATCGGTAGTATTATAGAGAAATGTTTGATAAACACGCTGATGCAGACAGTTTTCAAATCGAAGAATTATTTTAAGAGATATTTAATGCCAAAGTTGGGCAAAATCGTTCCATTAAAAAAGTTTTATATAGGAGCAAAAACTGCACATAGGAATTTAATCATTTTTAGATCATTTTATGCGTCAGAATTTCCCAGTGTGCAGACTGCTTTTAGTATTTTAATTTGATTCATTTTTTGAGGTTTTATTTCTATTTTAAATTCAAATTTTCAGCATTTCGAGAGATATTTTTTACAAAATTTACAAAATTGTATTAATTTAAACTGCTGCCAACAGTATAAAAAGAGCAAACAATAATGCTTGCTTCAAATTAAAAATTTATTTTACACGTGACTATTATAAACAGAAAATATAAAAAGCAGGAATTCATTGAAAATTACGTCATAAAAACTATACTTACACGTAAATTTTAAAAGAGAAAGAATATTGTAAAATAATAAATTCATTAACATGAGTTAGAAGTCTTAAATAGGAGAATGTACGTCACATTTACGTCACATTACACTTATTACGTAAAATGAACAAAAAATAATATTGCAAAACAGTTTAAATTAAATAATTGCGCGAGACATTTATTTGATATTTTAAGATGATCATAATATTTCATTTCTAACAAAAGTATTTTTACGTGAATATTAAAAAGAGAAAGAAAAGTTTGGTGAAAATTACGTCAGATTCAAATTATAATTCAATCTTCCGAAATCTTTTTAAAGCCGATCAAATTAGCGTGCTGTTAGAGTCTGCGGTGTCTGAACGGGGGTTGACGAGCGTAGCTCGTAGGGGGCAGAGCCCCCTAGTTAATTAAAAAAAATAATTAAAAAATTAAGCATAGATTTTAGAAATATTTTGAGAACTAAGGAAAAAAAAAAGTGACATTCTTTAAGAAGAGAACACTGAAAGAAGAAGTTAAAATATTAATTTCCTGAGGAGATATTTTGAATATAAAAATGCATCAAACGTCCATAGACTTAACATTACCGAGGGGAATTCGGAAGCTGGGTGACTAGCAGCCTTAAAGGGACCGTAGACCCTTATATGAGCAAAAATTGATCCAAAAATAGAAAATTATTTTTGTTCATATTATTATTTTTCACATTGTTCCGAGCTATTTGCGAAAAACCGCTATTTTTTTTTTTTTTTTTTTTTTTTTTTTTTTTTTTTTTTGACAAGTTACAAGCGTTTTAATTTTGCACACAAACAATTTTTCGGCGTTTTAATATACTATAAATCCATTTTTCTAAAAACGGATTTTTCACCGTTTTTAGATTTTTTAAATGCTCCATGCGTCTTAATTTTTGATCAAAATTCATGAAATTGATAAGGGAGAATCCTGATATTGCTGCCAAAGAAACTGTGCTATCCATTTAAAATTCGACTTCATTAAGAAAAAATTTAATTTAATTTTTAACTTATTAAATGGCAAAATGTTGATGAAAATCGATATGGAAATCAGAAAAAAAAAATACTAAAAAATTAACTACTCAGGGGATTAAAAAATCGATACACACATTTGTTTGTAACAGAGTTTTAAGTGATTAAAATGCAACTTTTTTTGAAAATGGTTTTGTGATTTTTATTTAACAACTTTTAGCAATTATTGAAATATATTATCTCTGAGTGCTCCGATTTGTTATTATATTAGCTTTAAAGCTTTGTTTTTAGATTTCTGATAAACTGCATTTACAATAATAGTGTTGTTTTAAATCTTATTATTATTTCCTTTAATTATGTATACAATTATCTTCACATTTGTATATTATTTATAAACTTCGGCATTAATAGTAATTTTTAAAACGTGCTTAAACGCTCAAAATATATGCTTTCATAAACTGCTGCAGAACTTTGCACAAACGTATATTTTAGCATATGGCAGCGTTATTTCAGCCAAATATTACAATAATATTTCAACATATAATATAACATTACAAAAACATATAATATAGTACAATATTAATATAATGTATTATAAAATTATTACGTTACTATAATAATATATCATAATTATAATATTAATATTAATATATTCTAGTATAATGTAATAAATTAATATACTGAATTGATAAAATATATTATATCATATTAATATAATCTAATACAATTAATTAACATTATTAATATTATATTACTATAATATGTGACAATAATATATTACATAATATTATTATATCAAAATTATATTATTATTATAATATATTATAGTACATATAATATAGTACAATATTAATATGAATATAATCTAGTATAATGTAATAAATTAATATACTGATTTGATAAAATATATTATATCATATTAATATAATATAATAAAATTAATTAATATTATTAATATTATATTAATATGCGATAATAATGTATTACATAATATTATTATATCAAAATTATATTATTATCCTAGTATATTAATTAATATATATATTTCAACATACAATATGTAATAATAGTATTTCAACAAAATTTCAAATCCCTAAAAAGGGAAAAATCTCTGACTTGCACATAGGGGAAAATTTTAACCAGCCTTGAACCCAGTACTTTACCCAATACCCTTACCCCCAATTTTTTGTGCCTCACCCCTAACGTGCCTCATTACTCTTTCCGCTTTTGCAGACGAAATGAGTGATGTGCGGCCTTCACCCCAATTCGAAAGGGGCACTTTTAAAGGTACCTCTTCCGCGTGCTTAAAGGGGAGAAGGGGCTTAAAAAAGGGCCCCTCTAAAAATTCGTTGAATACGCGACCGGTGCTCGTTATGCAATTTATTGTATTGCAATGAGTAGTTTTGATAAACCGGAAATGTGTGCAAAGGAAGTAAGCAAACGGCATTGGCAACTGGTCACCTATCCGATTCTGTATTTAAAAAAAAAAAAAAAAAAAAAAACATGTCCCTGAAATATTCTTAATTTAAATATTTGTGTTTACATTTATTGTTTAACAATTCGTTAATGAAAATGAAACCTACATATAAGTAGTATTCCTTAAATATTAACTATGCTTTATTTTTGTAAAAATGAACTTCAAGGGAGTATATTTGTAACATTTTTGTTATTTTAACAGAGACTAAAGGGGTATTAATAAATAATTAGCAATGCAAAGAATAAATCAATTTTAGTATCATATGGAACAATAAAAAAGATTCAAAGTAGTATTTTTCTTGACTGAGATTAATAAATATTAATAGATAATTAACATTAAAAAAACTGAATAAATGAAAAAAGAATCATGAATTAATGATGCATTAAAAAAAAAAAAAAACCCTACAAGAATGAATGATTGAACAAGATTAGCAAAACTTACAATTGAAAAAGAAAAAGAAGAAGAAAGAAAAAAAAATCTTTCAAATAAGTATTTTTCTTTATTATTTTCTGTAAATGCATTAAGGGGCCCGCGATACATTTTAAAATCAGTTTTATTTACTAGTTACAATTTTGAATTTTTTTGTGGTGGTTAACCATATCATTCGTAAACAAAGCCACACGATAAAACTTCTCATAATTTTATTTAAACAGTTAAAATTTAAAATTTATTAAAAAAGCTGGATAATTTAAAATCGTTATAACTCTAAACATTATTTGCAGAATTTTTTTTTTCATTTAAATAAACAGAAATATATAAGTTTTAATTTTGATTCAGCATTTTAAAAAATATTAATGAAAAAAATTAAAAATATTTTAAGTAAAAATTAAAATAAATGATGTAACTTAAGAAAAAAAGCATATTTTCAAAAGTAAATATTTTTTTTTTTACAATTTGCTGAATGAAAATTAAAGTAAAACAATTGAAAAAGACAAGTTCCAACTTTGAACAATTTATTTTTAATGGTTCTTGATTTATAAAATTTAAATATGAGAAATAGTGAAAAAACCCGTCATGAAGAAAAACGCGTTTTCCATGACAATCATTGCTTGAAAGCTACATTTTGAAAACAAACTAAATAAAAAATAATAATAATATTTCCTGCTCTAATTAAGATAGAAACATGATTTAAACGTCATTTTAAGAAAAGAAAAGAAAAGGAAAAAAAAAAAAAAAAAAAAAAAAAAAAAAAAAAAAAACAGAAACCTTTTTAATGCAATTTTTTTTTTTTTTTTTTTTTTTTTTTTTTTTTTTTTTAGAAAATTTGATCATGTTTATGTCCCGAACCCCCTTAACAGATTTAGAGAGATATTAATAACTAATTAACGTTTTATAAAATTAATAAATGGCATTAAGCATTAAAACAGAAAATAATAATAATATTGAAGTTATTCATGTTAGTATTTCCCTTAATTTACTGCATTTATATATTTTTTTATTATTATTTATTTATTTATTTATAGCAAAGAGGAGTGTTTGTAAGTAATTAATATTAAATGATAGTGAGCATTAAACTTAAAATTAAACGAGTTTTTTCAAGCAAGTATTTATTTTTTTAATTTCTATATATATTTTTTTTTTTGGAAAGACTGGCGATACATTAATAAATAATTAATATCTTATGATATGGATAAATGATAGTAAAAGTTAAAATTCAAAATGAAATAATAAGAAATTGAAGCTATTGTAATAGCTATACATATATAGTCAGTCAGTCATGTTAATTAAAACTAACAACAATAATTAATTGTATACCCATAAACGCTGTTTCATGTCTAATATATCAAATGAAATAAAAAAATATATATGTATATACAAAAAGAAGTAAAACCCTAAAAATCCCCCATATTCACTTTCTCCGACCTTGTAACACTACTGTGGTTGTTGCCTACGGGTGGCGCTGCAGTCACAATTCTCCTATTTTTTAATTTCTACACTATCACGTGTATTTCTGCTTTTGAGGTCAGCATGTCAAATCTCCAAAGGGTCGATGCACCCCGCAGGAGAGGAGTAAGCCAATTGGTAGAGAATGCTTATGACGTAAGAGTAGTATGCTACGCCCCAGAATGAAAAAGGGAATTGTGTTTGCACTTTTCCCTACAATAATATTTCTCCAGTTGATCAAAAATGAAGATTTTAATAAATTTTAAAGAATCTGCCGTTTTCTCCTTTTGATTTATGTCCTCCCTCCTAAATAACAAAAAAAAAAAAAAACCAGGGCTGCGGAGTCGGTGGGGAAAATGGAAGACTCCGACTCCGGGAATTTTAACAGATCCGACTCCGACTCTTTCGCTCATAAATGGGCCGACTCCGACAACGCAGACCTGCTTGTAAAATGGACAACCCCGACTCCGGGAATTTTAACAGATCCGACTCTTTCGCTCAAAAATGGGCCCGACTCCGCAGCCCTGAAAAGAAAGAAAGAAAAAAAAAAACGATTACTACTACTGCTACCAAAAATAATAATATCGAATTTTCTTTTTTCTTATTAATAGAAGAATTGTCCCCCCCCACCCCTTACCCCTAATCATATAATGCTTAGGAAAAAGTATATTAAACATTTATTGCTAAAAAAAAAAAAAAAAAAAAAAAAAAAAAAAGTAAAATTTTATTTTTTAGTATTTTTTAGATCTTAAGTCTTTTACAACTATCCCTTTTCCCTGTAGACAATGGTTATTTACTGGGTTTCAAGAAAAATTTAATTCAGTAATAAGATAATTTTTCATAGAGTACATTTTATTGTGATTAAAAATGACAATATTATTGAAAAGACTGTGATAAGACAGTGCCATGGACGTAGCTAGGATTTTACCTGCAATACTTTAAAAGATAATGATTTTCAAATATTTTTTTATGACTAAATAATAGCATGGTAGTTGTTAATTGTTTGAAAAAAGCACGGATGTCCATTGTATCGCGTATAGCACACTTGTTCGCTAACCGGCCCTCTTTTGCTAAATAACAAAGTAATAACGTATATATTCGTGTATAAGTCGACTCCCCCCCACCCCACCCCCGATTCTTGAGCAAAATTTTGAAAAAAATTGAATTTTCGTGTATAAGTCAAACCACATTTCTGGTTAGATGTTGAAAAATGATTTGTAATCGAGGATTAAAAAAATAATAATAATAAATTTTCATTAAATTAGTAAACTTTTCTTTTTCTTTTTTTACGTTTATAATCAGATTTTTCTTTTAATTCATAGTTTTAAAACTACATAATTATGTAAAACCGAAAAAGTTAAACTATATTGAAACCTATTCACATCAATTTAATTATGCTTAAAAATAAAAAATTCTTTCAAAAATCTATTCAAACCTTATTTACAAAGGTAAAAACTTCTTAGACTGCTAAAATATAGTACTTTTTTCTATTGTAGGAGATTGTCTTTTGGGAGAGATATCTATGTAGAAACATTCTCAAGTTGAACTCTTTTTAAAAAGGGATTAAAATCTTGAAATGAATGCCCCTGTATTGAAGGGAATTCTATTTTAAGAGAAAATGGGTGCAGAACAATTACAGAGACATTATTGCTAAGCTTTTTTTGTCAATCAAAGGGAAATGACCATTGCCTGCTTTTACCTCCCTCTCTCTCCTATGTACAGTCACCCGTTTAAACAAATATTGACGGTTCCAGGCATAATGTTCGATTAAGCGGGGTATTTGATTAAACGGGGAATCATAACTGTAATATTTAATGCGTAATAAAAAGGCAAAATAACCATCTACGGCATATTTAATTAATAGCTTAATAAATCGTTAATAGAATAACATAAACTAAAATAAATACAAATGCTAATATAAAGTAAATACGTATTAGTTTAATGTCAGTACATATATTTATATGGTTTACATCACACTTAATGCAGCTCGTTTGAATTGGGTCAAAACTCTGCTACTTCTAATTTACGTTACTTATACTGCCTTAAAAAATCGTTCAAAGTGGTTTGTTTAAGGGGAATTTTAAAGGAGTAAATATCGAGTTATTTTTCGAATGAGAGCTAAAATATCACAACTACCATCTCGAAGTGATGGTATGGTGGGGAGATCAAAGTGGGGAAATCATTTGACTTGTCTATTATACACCTGACGGCCGAAATCATTGCAGGAAGAACTGAAAATTTGTTTTTGGCGTAAAGGAACCGAAAATGACAAAAGGTGGAAGGAAATTCAAACTGAAACGTGCTTTCCGTGCCTATTTTGAAACATCGGTCACACAGTTGTTATTCGATTAAGCGGGAACGTTCCTAAGAGGTATTTGGTTTAAGCGGGGGAAAATAGCATAGAGCCAATTGGAATAAATTCGGTTCCGGAGGATTCTATTCGAATAAGCGGGATATTCGATTATCCGTGACCCGATTAAGTGGGGAGGACTGTATAGTATATGATTACGTAAAAGACTTGCCCATTCGCCGATTATCTGCGAATTTTTTTTTTATTGTTTTACTTACTCGTGTATAAGTCGACCCCCATTTTCAACTCCCAAATTTTGTCTAAAATTCTTTGACTTATACACGAGTATATACAGTAGCTATAATTATAATAATGTATTATTTTTTTTTTCTAATTAACAGGTGAATTGTCAAATAAACATATACGATGAGTAGACCGGAAATTATTTTAGTATGTCTCATAATAGACTAGATATAATTGCGAAATTCTGTAATATTTAAGTTTCATTATTGATATTAAGTACTGTAAATAAATGAATAAATTTTATAGATAAACCACAGATAAAGAGTGTTTTGCTTAAGATTTAAATTAATGAAAATTAGAAATATTAATTATAACAATAAATGAACAAATACACACACGCACACACACACATATATATAAATTTTATAAATAAATCGCAGATTTGCCAACTTTGATGGTTTTTCCCTAACATTATATTAGAACAGAAAAATTTGGCTTGTTTAATCCTAAATTTTCGGGATTAAAGCTGAGTTATTTTTCTTTTTAAAAATAGTGGTAGAAAAAAAAGCGCAAGACCTGGCAACTTTTATAGTAAGTTAAAAGTAACTTTTGTTGAAAATTGTAACTAATGAAATTTTAAGATATTAAAAATAATAAATAAATAAATATTTTTTATAATTTAACCACAGATAAAGTAGGTCTTTTTTTAAATTTAAATTTATTTCAATTTAAAAATATTAATTATAATAAATAAATAAATAAATCTAATAAATAATCTACGGATAAGGTAAGTTTCGTTTAAAATTTGAATAAATGAAAATAAAAAATTTAAATTTTTAAGGTTAGGAAAAAAAGTACATATAAAATGGAAGGAAGAATATTTATTAAATCAAAAAATTATATAAATAAGGATGGAAAAAATAACTTTAGTTTTTTTTTTTTTTTTTATCATGAACTATGTGTTTTTGTAAGGATTTTCACAATTCTGTGATATTTGAGTTTTATTATAAATAAGTAAATGTAATAAACAAACTACAGATAAAGTAAATTTTGTTCAAAATTCAAGTTAATAATAATAAAAAAAAAAATCCTTTTTAAAGTACGAAGAAGTGCTTGAAAAAGGGAAAAATTGGTGTTTATAATAATAGATTATATGTTTACGAATGGAATTGGAAAAATCTGTGGTTTTTCAGATTTAATGTTAATAATAATAAATGAATAAGTAAATAACTACACACACAAAAAGAGAGAAAATCTAAGAACTCTAAATATCCCCATTTATTCATAATCATTTTACATTGCAAATTTCATTTCGCCTAGAGGTTTGATTTCCAAGATTTTAAATTTCCAGGCCAGACTCGTACGAAAAATTTTGGTGCCTGGCCTAGCCCGGCATAAAATTTAAAAGTTTGGGTGAGCCTGGCCCGGCCCGATATAAAAGCTAAAAATTCGTCCCCGAGTCCGGCTTGTACAAAAAATTTAGGCCCGGCCGAACTCGTTATAACAGCACAAATCTCTGAGCGAGACTATGCCCGCTATAAAAGCTAAAAATTCGGCCTGAACCCACCCCAGTCCGTACAAAGATGTAATTGTTCCGGAGCGGAAAAAAGAAATCTGGCCCGGCCAGGCCCAAGTTTTCAGAAAAAGTAATTCCCGATCCGGTCCGGAAAGAGCGATGTCCAGGCCTGAGCCTGCAGAAAAAAAATAATGCCTGGGGCCGGCCCGAGTCTCGTGAATGAAAATTGCCCGAGCCCGTGTAGAGCAGCAGCAGATCTCTACTTTCTCCCCTGTATCCTCATTTTCTTTCCTCTTATTTTCCCTCTGTAAAGAGCAATATCCCTCTTAATGGGGATTTTTCTCCCTATTCGGTCGTATGACGAAAGCTTGTGGAGTTGAATGAACTCGGGGACGATTTTAGGTCACGCTCCGACATTTCGAGGACTCGGATAACGAGAATTATAAAAATAAAATAAAGAGTGCGGTGAGAGAAGAGGAGGAGGGAATGGAATATAAATTCTGTCCTGTGAGATCATATATATTTTGTGCAGTGCACTAAGCTTGGTCTTCTTTTTTTTATTATTATTCTTTCTATACCTGAGTTCTTTATTGGGAGAGGGAGGGAAAGATGAGGAATTAATTATAAGTTATTTTTCTTTTCCTGTTTTTAAGTCTTATATTTTAAGGCATACATATAGAAGATCACAGAGTGGAAGGGTATTTCTTTCTTTTTTTATTAAATAGGGCAGTAGTTTCTCAACCGCCGTGAAAGCAGTGTTAAATTCAGACGGTTGTCCGTGTGTGTATGTGTGTTGAGGGATTCCTTCCGGAGCATTGAAAAGCCCCCACCCCCTTTCGGACCATTTGAGATTTTATACTTTTTAATGGTCAAAAGCACAATTTCCTTCCTTGAACTATAAAATGTCGAGGGCTCAGATAACGAGAATTATAAAAATCAATGCTGAATTCAGACACTTTTCTCCGGGAGGGATTTCTGTGGCTCCTGGGGGGACATTATAAAGTTCCGGGGTGGGGGGGGGGGAGAATTGCACTTTTTGACCATTGAAAATACAAAATCTCAAATCTTCCGGGGGGGACATCTCGTTGCTCCGGGGGGAGTGTCCCCCCGGGCCACCCCCTGAAATCAACACTAATAAAAATAAAATAAAAATGCGGTGCGAGAAGGGAAGGGGAGAAACAAATATGCGTGGGTGGTTCAATAATTATTGCCCCTAATATATATAAAATATTTGTACTGCGGTGGTTGATGTGGAATATCGAAGCCTAATCTATTAAATGCCTACATGCTCAATTTCAGAACCGTTGATGCTATATTAACATAGTTTTGGAAGGAGGGGTGAAGTTTTAAAGACGTATTTTTGGGGGAATTTTTAAGGAGGGGGGTAAGGGTGAAATGCTGGTTTGGAAGTTATAAGCTACATTGGATAAGATGTGGCTACATCACTATGATTCCGAGTCCAAACGACAGTAGTTACCTTTCATCCACTGTCACAAATAATAATAAGCTAAAAATCAGCCTTTCAACCCCATTCCTCTCTTTCACTCCTCCCTCCAAAACTATGTGAATATAGCAGCTTACGGTTCTGAAATTGAGCATGTAGGCATCTAAGACATTAGGTTTCAATGTTCCACAACAACCATCGCAGTACAAATATTTTATATACACTAGGGGCAATAATTATTGAACTATCCTCGTATATTTTGTGCAGTAAGTTTGGTTTTCTTCTTTTTTATTATTATTCTTTCTACACCTGAGTACTTTATAGGGAAAGGAGGGAGGGGAAGTAGGTGGCAATGATGAAGTAATTATAAGTTATTTTTCGCTTTCTCCGTTTTTCTTTCTTCTTCTACTTTTATGTCTTTTATTTTAAGACATACATATATAAGATCACTGAGTGAAAGGGTAATTTCTTTCTTTCTTTTTTATAAAATAGGGCAGTAGTTTCTCAACTGCTGTGAAAGCAGTGTTAAATTCAGACGGTTGTCCGTTTGTGTGCGTGTGTGTGTGGAGGGATTCCTTCCGGAGCATTCAAAAGTCCCCACCCCCTTTCGGACCATTTGAGATTTTATACTTTTTAATGGTGAAAAGTACAATTTCCCTCTTGGAACTCTAAAATGTCGAGGACTCAGATAACGAGAATAATAAAAATAAAATAAAAGTGCGGTAAAGATGAAGAGGGGAGAAAGGAACATATATTTTGTCCAGCGAGATTATAAATTTTGTGCAGTGCAGTAAGCTTGGTTTTCTTCTTCTTTTATTATTATTCTAATTCTATCTACACCTGAGTACTTTATTGAGAAAGGAGGGGGAGGGGGATGATGTTGAATTAATTCTAAGTTATTTTTCCCTTTCATCCCCCTCCCTTTTTTTTCTATTTTTAAGTCTTTTATTTTAAGGCATAGATATATAAGATCACTGAATGGAAGGGTAATTTCTTTCTTTCTTTTTATAAAACTAGGGGGCTCAGCCCCCTACGAGCTACGCTCGCCAACCCCCGCCCAGACACCGCAGACTCTAAATGCACGCTAATTTGATCGGCTTTAAAAATATTTTGAAAGATTGAATTATAATGTAAAAAGCAGTGGCGATCTCCCTATAAACGAATTTCTAATCATTTGTCTTTGATTGGGGAATTTTAACGCCAAATCCGCTGCGGTACTGCTTGATTATCTCGTCAACCAATTTCGCCAAATTATATAAATCGCCAAATCCGCTGCGGTACTGCTTGATTATCTCGTCGACCAATTTCGCCAAATTACATAAATCGCCAAACCACTCGCCAAATTATACAAATTGACATAATTTTTTATTTTAAATAACAATAGAACAAATAAATTCGTACAACATTAATAAAAATACAAATAAAACGTCGAATAAAAATAACTTGATGGCGTAGATACGTGTAACAACATTTCAAAATAAGCTAATATAAAAGGAATTAAGTAAAGAGTCTTTGTCTCCTGGTATTTTTTAACAAAGCGAAAAGAAAGTTCTTTTAAATGAGACATTTTAAATTAATCGTTTTTAATCTAACGTAATTTTTACCAAGCTATTTTTTTCTCTTTTAAATATTCACGTGAAGATACTTTTGTTAGAAATGAAATATTATTTGCGCTTTTCTAACAAAAATAGTTGAAAAGATCCTCTCAAAATATTAAATAAATGTCTAGCGCAATTTCTAAATTTAAACTTTTTTGCAATATTATTTTGTGTTCATTTTATGTAATAACTATAATGTGACGTAAATATGACGTAATTTCTCCTACGACTTCTAACGCATGTTAATGAACTTATTATTTTACAATATCCTTTCTCTTTTAAAATTCACGTGTGTACTTTTTATGACATAATTTTTAATAAATTCCTGCTTTTTATACGTAATTATTTAATTTTAATTTGAAAGTTTTTTTTCCTGTTTATAATAGTCACGTGTAAATAAATTTTTAATTTGAAGCAAATATTATTGCTTGCGCTTTTTATACAGTTGGCAACAGTTTAAATTAGTACAATTTTCTGAAATCTCTAAAAAATATCTCTAGAAATGCTGAAACTTTGAATTTAAAATAGAAATAAAACCTGAAAAAAGGAGTCAAAATAAAAAAATTAATGCAATCTGCACTCCGGCAAATTCTAACGCATAAAATGATCTAAAAATGATTACACTGCCATATATAGATTTTGCTGCTATAAAACTTTTTTAGTGGAACGATTTTGTCCAACTTTAGCATTAAATATCTCTTAAAATAATTCTTCGATTTGAAAACTGTCTGCATCAGCATGTTTATCAAACATTTCTGTATAAAACCACTGATTTTCATATTTTTGTATGCATTATTTTTCTTAATATTAACGAAGAAAGACCTCCGGTCACAAAAAATTCAAACTCGGCGGCGGCGGCGGTGACAGCGGTAGTTACTTTTTTTTAGAATAGAGAGATAGGGCACTTGTTCTCAACCGGTGTGTTGCGGCTCACTGGTGCTCCGAAATTACCGGCCGCGAAAATTTTCAGTAAAGTACTGACGCGGCATGAGGAAGGGCGGAGGGCTTCGAGGCTAAAACTCCCCCCAGCCCCAGAACATTTAAAAACTGATAAGATACATATAAAACACCTTGTTTTGAAATGTTTGTATCATGCATCTGGTCAGGCGACCAGATTTTTACCAGAATCCGTCCATAATGCAGACTAATTTGAACCATTGGTTCCATTACAATGTTATTTCGTTTAATAAATAATTTTTTTGATTAAAACGTGCTTTTTTTTTTTTTTTTTTTTTTTTTTACTAGCCCACATGGTGCGCTGGTCGAATTGTACACGACTGGAACCCGAAATTTCTACTTAAAGTCAACCGGAAACCCGACAAAATATTTCGTCAACTCAAACTAAAACAGCTACATTTTGCGAAATTTTACGGCATTTCGAACCTAATTTCGGGCTCCACAGCACATGAAAGAAAACAAAACAACAACAACAAAAAAAATTAATTAAATTATATTAAATAAATAAATAAAAAGATTAAATTAAAAAGTAGATATTGAATATTAATCTAGATCTTCTTTTTCCCCCAGATGCGATTAATGAAATAAAAAAAACTTTATTTAAACATTTATCCTCTCAAATTATTTTACTATTAATGCAAACTAAATGTTGAAGTTTTAGCATTTTGATCATATATATTGAAAAAACACAAACAGTGAAAAACGAATTTAAAGATTGCAACGCTGAATCATTTAAATGGAAAAGGATGCAATAAAACGCCTTTTTTTTTTTTCATATTTATAATCATTGAATCTTTACGTAATTTAGCCAGAATAATGCTAGGGGTATTTAAATACATTTTAAGATCAAATTGAAAAATTGATGTTTTCATCATTTTTCGCTCAGTGAAGGGTACAAAGCCCTCTTAAATCATTTTAAATTTCTGTAGTTATCAATAGTTGTCTTAATTTCATAAATAAAAGCGATTTTTTTTAAATTATATCAAATTTTTACAACTAGTGTGCTGAAGTTTGTTTTCGACTATTCATCTCGGTGGCTACGTATTAAAAAATAAAAATAAAGAAAAAGTGGAAGGAGAAGGTCTTTTGAGAAATGTATAAAGAACATTCCACTTTAACAATGGAAACATTTCCACTGTAAGATCAATAAATACATTACTTGTGTATTATTGGAAAAGTAATGTGTACTTTTCCAATTATAGGGGCCTTGACGTTTTTTTAAAAAGCTTGGCACAATCGAGCTTAAGAAAGTGAGATTTGTTGCCAAATGATATAAACAGTTATGAAAATAAACCTGGTGAACTTTTATGCTTGCTTATACATATGTACTTATACAGGGTGTCCAGCGAATAAGACCCTGATTTCAAAATTAAATATCTCAAAAACAAAGATCAATAGAATTATGCGGACAACGGTTTGTTTATTAGCTAAGCTGTAAAAATGTTATACAGAAGTTTCAAAAATTAGTTGCAAAAACCGCTAACAGATGGCGATGTAATCGCAATGCCTATAAATTGTGTTTTGAAGTCCAGAGTACTAGCGTCTCGTTATTAGATGGCTTCCTATGGATGAACGAAAATTGGCAAAGACCACTTTTTCGTTGGAGTGATGTGCGGAAGAAGGGACATCTGGTCAAAGCTTCAATTTTAGAGAATTTTAATTAATAGAATTTTCAATAAAAAGTTTGGCAATCATTATAAAAGAACTTATTAAGATATTTTATTTGGGTAATGTGCAGAAGCGGCGCCATGTGTTGACAGAATTGAGATTTGTTTCGAATTTTGTTATAAGCTACTTCGGTCCGGATACCAGTATCTCTGTGGCATGTCTTTTCTCTCCTAATTCGTAGATCGTGGAATCGAATCCAAGGAGCGGAGGATTTGAAAAAAAAAAAAAATGGAAATCTTTACTTTTTAATGTTTAAACTGAGAAAGAAGTTTGAATAAAAAAATCCAAAGTTTATGGTTTTAAAATTTAATTAAGCTAAAAGAAACACCTGTTTTTAAAATCATTAAGCATTTTTAATAATGATTCATAAATCATTTTTTTTTAATTATAAAGAATAGTTTGAATGAAAAAATTCTAAGTTTCTATTTTTAAAACTTAATTAAGTTAAAAAAAATAATTTTAATTTTAAAAACTCGTTTTCATTTTTTTTTTTTTTTTTTTTTTTAATCATTGACACAGAAATATGTTGCAGCTTCTAGCGATAGGATCCGAAGTGTTGGAAAGGAATGCAGCATCCAAAATACTTTTGCTTTGACGTTGATGATATGACTTATCATCAATTCCTTTTAAAAAGAAATAATTTAATGCACAATTTTTGTCTCTAAAACTTTGTTTACAAAGAAAAGAAATATATGTGTTGTGCTAAAATCAAAGTATTATGCCGTGATTTAAAAATAAATGAAAAGTGCAAAATTACTTTTTTATTTATAATAATTCAGGTATAAACAATAATACCAAAATATTATGACGCGATTTAAAAATATAAAAAATAAATAAAAAGTACAAAATTATTTTTCTAAATATATGCATTTTGATTTAAATAATTATATGGCATTAAAAATTGAATTTAATAAAATATTTCAATAAGTTCTTATATAATGATTTCTAAAATTTTTATTGAAAATTATATTAATTGAAATTTTCTAAAATTAAAGCTGATGCAATAATTCTGTGATCAGATGTCTCTACTTCTGCACATCACCCCAACGAAAAAGTGGACATTTTCAATATTCGTTCTTCTGTAGGGAGCCATCTAGGAATGAGACACTAGTGCTCTGGACTTCGAAGCATAGTTTACAAGTATTGCGATTACAGTGCCATCTGTTAACGGTTTTTGTAACTAAATTTTGAAACTTCTGTATAACATTTTTACAGCTTAGCTAATAAACAAACCGTTTACCACATAATTCTATTGATCTTAGTTTTTGAGATATTTAATTTTGAAATCAGGGTCTTATTCGCTGGACACCCTGTATATACATCACTGTAAAAAAATTATGTTAAGGTTATTCCATAAAAGCCTTTCTGCCTCCATTTTATGGAGTAATTTAACCAATATAACTGGTGTTACGTTACACTAATGTGTAATATTACACGAGTTATATCAGTTTAAATTACACCTTTATATAAATTAAATTCCTCCATAAAATTGGAGGCAGCATATTGCCACCAATTTTATTGAGTAACATTACATAATTTTTTTACAGCGTGCCTTTTATTTATGTAAATCATTATTATTGTTTTTTACATACAATTTAGTTTTGTTTGTATATAAAAATAGATAAATGGCTTGTTTATATTAAATAAATTGTATAAATATTGAAAAAAGTGTTCGTGTAAATGAAACAGTGAATAGATTGCTGGAAAATTTTCACGAAAAATTCCGCTCCCTCGCCTAGAACTTTTTCTCTTATTTCGCCAGTCCCTATAGTGGAAAAATACTAAATAAGGCTTTACTTACTAGGCCAATGTTTCGCTGTCATCTAACATTATTTTCTAGAAAAGAGCTTTTGTTTCAAAACTAAAATGCATCCTTTCACTAACCTGTCACTTCTTCAAAATTTTCGCTTTTTTTTCTGTTTACGGTAAAAATCTGTGTCGCAAACATTGTTTGGTGTAATGTAAGGTTTCTCCAGAACACCTAAGAAGGGGGAAAAAATAAGGGGCAGTCCTGGCCTAAAAAAAGAGAGTGCATAACTTACTTTTCATATTTTCAGAATTTCACTGTACATTTCTTGTACACTATTGGAAAATACTGTTTTATTACTAGGGCAAAGTTTTGCTGTCATCTAACATTATTTACTAAGAAAAGAACTTTTGCTTCTTACTGTCACTTAGAACTGTCACTTCTTCAAAAAATTTAATTTTTTTTTCTGTTTACTTTAAAAATCTGTATCGAAAACACTGTTTGGTGCAACGTAAGGTTTCTTCAGAAAACCTAAGGGGTGGGGGTGGGGGGGGGTAAGGGACCAGCCTTGATCTAAAAAAAGAGAGTGCATAATCTACTTTTCATATTAGTATTTAGTATTAGTATTTCCTATAAAAGAACTTTTGCTTCAAAATTAAAATGCACCCTGTCACTAAACTGTCACTTCTTCAAAAATTTCGGTTTTTTTTCTGTTTACGATAAAAATCTGTGTCGCAAACACTGTTTGGTGCAACGTAAGGTATCTTCAGAACACCTAGGGGGTGGGGGGGAGGGACCAGCCTTTATCTAAAAAAGAGAGTGCATAATCTACTTTTCATATTAGTATTAATAATTAGTATTTCATATAAAAGAACTTTTACTTCAAAATTAAAATGCACCCTGTCACTAAACTGTCACTTCTTCAAAATTTTCGGGTTTTTTTTTTTCTGTTTACGATAAAAATCTATGTCGCAAACACTGTTTGGTGCAACGTAAGGTATCTTCAGAACACCTAAGGGGAAAAAAAATAAGGGACCAACCTTGATCTAAAAAAAGAGAGTGCATAATCTACTTTTGTAATTAAGTATTATTAGTATTAGTATTAATAATTAGTATTTCATATAAAAAACTTTTGCTTCAAAATTAAAATACAACCTGTAACTAAACTGTCACTTCTTCAAAAATTTCGGAGTTTTTTTTTCTGTTTACGGTAAAAATCTGTGTCGCAAACATTGTTTGGTGTAATGTAAGGTTTCTCCAGAACACCTAAGAAGGGGGAAAAAATAAGGGGCAGTCCTGGCCTAAAAAAAGAGAGTGCATAACTTACTTTTCATATTTTCAGAATTTCACTGTACATTTCTTGTACACTATTGGAAAATACTGTTTTATTACTAGGGCAAAGTTTTGCTGTCATCTAACATTATTTACTAAGAAAAGAACTTTTGCTTCTTACTGTCACTTAGAACTGTCACTTCTTCAAAAAATTTAATTTTTTTTTCTGTTTACTTTAAAAATCTGTATCGAAAACACTGTTTGGTGCAACGTAAGGTTTCTTCAGAAAACCTAAGGGGTGGGGGTGGGGGGGGGGGGGTAAGGGACCAGCCTTGATCTAAAAAAAGAGAGTGCATAATCTACTTTTCATATTAGTATTTAGTATTAGTATTTCCTATAAAAGAACTTTTGCTTCAAAATTAAAATGCACCCTGTCACTAAACTGTCACTTCTTCAAAAATTTCGGTTTTTTTTTCTGTTTACGATAAAAATCTGTGTCGCAAACACTGTTTGGTGCAACGTAAGGTATCTTCAGAACACCTAGGGGAGGGGGGAAGGGACCAGCCTTTATCTAAAAAAGAGAGTGCATAATCTACTTTTCATATTAGTATTAATAATTAGTATTTCATATAAAAGAACTTTTACTTCAAAATTAAAATGCACCCTGTCACTAAACTGTCACTTCTTCAAAATTTTCGGGTTTTTTTTTTCTGTTTACGATAAAAATCTATGTCGCAAACACTGTTTGGTGCAACGTAAGGTATCTTCAGAACACCTAAGGGGAAAAAAAAATAAGGGACCAACCTTGATCTAAAAAAAGAGAGTGCATAATCTACTTTTGTAATTAAGTATTATTGGTATTAGTATTAATAATTAGTATTTCATATAAAAAACTTTTGCTTCAAAATTAAAATACAACCTGTAACTAAACTGTCACTTCTTCAAAAATTTCGGAGTTTTTTTTTCTGTTTACGATCAAAATCTGTGTCGCAAACACTGTTTGGTGCAACATAAGGTTTCTTCAGAACACCTAAGAAGGGAAAAAAATAAGGGGCAGCCTTGATCTCAAAAAAGAGAGTGCATAACCTACTTTTCATATTTGCAGAGTTTCTTAGAAAGAATTTATTCGTCATCCTCCAAACGACAAACACACTTCTGGCAGGTGGGGGAATATATTAAGTGATTCCGTAAAAGTTGAGTTGAGTTGAGTTGAGGTATTTGTTGATGTCATGAGCGCATTTTCGTATTTGTTCTGGAATGAAAAATAAACTTGAAAATATCACCCTAATTGTTTCTTATAGCCCATATTTTTAAAGAGAAAGTTAGTCAAGAAATATTTTGACTTTTATATGGCGTTGTCTAGTTTTCATAAAATGTTTCAAAAATAGCAAAATTTTGAAAAAATAAGTCGAAACATCTTTAAAAAATATCAGTTATGCTTTTCAAAGCCAATGTATTGAACCAATAATTTCACTAAATTATATGCCATCGAAGATCATCACAGTTTATATATTTTAAAGACAGTATTGGTTTTCAAATTGGCAGCATCTGTTGTCTATAATTTACAATACTGAACAACCAATCTTGTGAATGGAAAATAAAACCTTAAAAATTCTCTGTCTGAAATATTCTATGTACTATTCATTCATGTAGGTAGACTGATGCAGACGATATTTTATTTTTCTTAAATCATTTTATTTGGTAGAAAAGCGAATGAGTAAATGTTTATATTTAATTTATGACAAAAATAAACTAATGAAGAAATCTACATTCACCAGAAATGCATAAAATAAAATAAATAAATAAGTAATAAAAGTTATTAAATATTTTACAAATTAAACTGCACATTTTTATTATCCGCTTTTCATTTTTAACAATTTCCAACATACTTGAAAATTGTTTATGAATTCAGTTTGTTTGGTCGTGTTCAAACTCGAATAAATATATTGGAATTACCACGTAATTGATATACGTTATTGAGGTTTATCGTGGCATGTTAGGTATTGAAAATGACGTGTTTAGTATTTATGGGCAATAATTATAAAGAAGGAGCTTGGTGCAATATAATAGAAGCGTAAAAAATACAACGTTTAAAGCACCAAAAATTTCAAATTTTAAGCATACTGGTTTCGGTAGCATATAGCATACCTTCCTCAGTGCATACCTTCTAGCATACCTTCCTCAGTGAGCACTGAGGAAGGTATGCTATATGCTACCGAAACCCTTAGGCGCGACACACACCAGGGAGACAAGCGGCAGAAAAGCGTGAGGCATGCGACAATTTCACCCTGTTAACAAAGAAAAAACCGGTTTGAACAATTGTGACGATTTGAACTTATGCTTAAAATTTAAAATTTTTGGTGCTTTTAACGTTGTATTTTTTACGTTTCCATTTATGGGCATTCAAAATAATTCCGTTACATTATGTGAAAAAATCGTTCACAGTCTGTTTTAATGATGTTAAACTATTACAAACATATTGAAATTGGTATACATGACTGAGGTGCAATAAAGATGCTTTCTATAAATTATGGTGTGCATAGCATTTATCGTTCATTTACAGGAACATGCAAAAGAAGTAGGTTACAGTGCTGGTCTATGAGCAATAATAGCTGGAAGTGCGTTTTCAATTTTGATATGTGTTTTCTAATTTATTTAATTTTTTGCATATAACTTGATATGTATAAATTCTATAAGTCATATACAGGATCCGCACAAAATAATTCGAGTACATTTCCGCTTACTGACAGAAATTGCTGCGTGGGGAATTTTTAACTGTGTTATGCGTTTCCTAACTGAATTCAAATTTTGCATACTATATACTATATACATATAAATCTATATATCATATACAGGGCTGCTCAAAAAATTTTGGATTTTTCTCCGATAATTGCTGAAAATATGTTTTCAAATGTATTATGCGTTTTCCAAAGTGTTTACTTATACATCATTTTGCACCTTATTAAACGGCGAAGTTTTGTTATTGACCGGGAGGGGAGGCGACAGCACAGACAATCACCTCATCGAGTTCACGGCTGAAATTCCAGAATTAGTTAAGATTCGATACGCATATTAAAACGCAATTGGTCTGCCAAGTCATATCTTGGTGGAAAACACCTGAAAACCCGATCTTAGCGACTGACTCGTAGGTTTACCATTGTGTTTTCCTGCACCCAAAAGCATGGATGACTGGGAGCAGGAAAACACAATGGTAAGTCAACCGCTATAACCGGGTTTTAAGGTGTTTTCCACCAAGATACGACTTGGTAGACCGATTGCGTTTTAATATGCGAATCGAGTTTTAACTAATTCTGGAATTTCAGACGTGAAATCCATGAGGTGATTGTCTGTGCATACCGCCTTTCGGTCTGTTACATTATTCTCAATCTGTTAGAAAGTGTTTTCTACATATTTTTGACGCATGGATTTTTTTTCTTGTTCAGATTTGATAAGTTTTAGGAGCTTTATTTACTTATTTATTTTAACGCAAACTATGTTTATTGTTATACTATTTATTTTTAACGTTCTAGACAGCATTTTTCTTTGAAGAGACATAGACTGTGTGATAATGTTTGATGGCGTAGAACGTTTTGATAATTTTTTATGTCCTAGAACGTTTTGCAATAGTCTTGAATTAATTCAGGAAAAGCCCTATACAACGCATTCTATGAAAATATCTCAATTTCCCCAAATATTTGACAAAGTTGTTTTTAATCGCTGAAAAAATACTTCTTTCATGCATGCCAGTCCGTGAATAGATTTTCATTTTCCCATTCTTTGGAAGGGGGGGGGGGGGCACCCTTTCAAAATTGCTGCCCATGTAAAAATTTTCATTGCAATTATTTTAGGGAAAAATCTCATAAACAACTGAACTATATATACAACAGAGGGCAGCAGTATATCCATATTTATTAAATAACTCTTTTTTTAGAAGTTATCTCACAGCCTCATGTTTCTCAATATCTTAAATCCGTTTACATCTTCGCACATCCTCCGTTAGTAAGTTAAACTTCTTGTATTATAGACTTTTATCTATCATTGAAGTGTTATCTTCTCTCCATTTATTTATCTTTTCATATCTTATGTTTAATTTTTGGTTTATTTTGGAAATGTTATGATATGTTTATAAGGAGCTAAATTTTGTCATCTTAGGCCTAATGCCGACAAAATTGGATGAAATAACATATCTTCACTATGAATTAAACCTGCAAGCTCCTCTGGTGATTCTGTAGGTTATTCATGGTTTCTTATTATACATTTCCGGTTTCCACTGTTCAGATTTTGTTCATTGCTGGACAGATAATTACACCTTTTTATTTTTTATTAAATATATTCAAAATTGTTAATTGGTCCAAATCATCCAAGCAACCTCATAGCAAATTGGTATATAGTTTTATATACCTTAGATAAATTTAAATAATATAAGTGATCGTATTTACCTACATTCTAGTAGAAGAGCAACGCGAAGCATTAATAAAATTAAATTATAATTCGCGTCAAAAAGTAATTATTAAATTTGAATAATTACGAATAAAATTAAGAGTTTGCGTTGTGAATTATTTAGACGAACTCTTCCACTTATGAATTAAACTAAAGTTTAAGCTGTAAAAAAAAAGAATTGACACACTTTAAATATTATTAATTAAATAAATACAGAAACTTTTTAAAACTTGATTAAATAATTTATTTACATTGAACAAATCTATTTACAGAAAAACATAATATTAATTCAAAAAATAGAAAGCAACACTTTTGTTTGCTTCTCATTATTTTAAGTATGTTTAATCTTTTTTTTAAAAAAAGACAATATTTTCACGTACTCTAATTATTATAATTGTTTCTTTTTGCTAAAAGAAATACTCTCTTTCATTTTTAAAAATTACCTTAATCTTATTTAATTATTGGTTTGGTCGGATCTCAGATAACTCTCTACCATAAAATATCAGAAAAGTATTTTTTTAGATTTTTCATATGAACTTATGTGGTAAAAGAAAATGTGTAAAATAGTACCTTCTTTTAATATACGGGATGGAGGCCTTTATTTGTCAAATTCCGAGTAGTTGCGTTGCTTAGGATCATGGCAATGTGTCATCAGGAACGCATCCTCAATTTGGCTTGTTTAGGATCACTCCGATCTGTACATCAGGAAGACATCCTCAATTTGGCTTGTGTAGGCTCACTCCGATAGGTACCTCAGGAAGACAACCTCAATTAGGCTTGATTAGGCTGGATTAGGCTCGCTCCGCTAGGTCCATCTCGCCTGGGCTTTACTAGGGCTTGCGGGACTCATTGCACGGGCTTTCAGGAGAGCTCTTGCATCCTCTACATCTTTTTTCAGACTATCTTTTTTTTAAAACTTATTCTTCTTGCACACCAGTTCCTGCAGTGGGTGGAGCTATTTTTGTCTAGTCCACTGTTATTGGATGTGAGGAGATTTTTTATTATACTTCGATAGGCCTATTAGCTAGCAGTCTGCAAATGGCCCCTAACATATACTTTAATATTATTATCTGCCTTAAAGTTTGGGTGGTCTGAAGAGTCATAAATTTATCCCAACACTTTTATTGAGGCCATAAATTGATTCCAACGTTTTTATGATTTTACGACTTCTAATTATACACCACTTTCCATTGGCTTGTCATAAAACGACACCATGGCGTCTGCGTATTGTTGTTGTCTGAGATCCGAACTCCATTCAATATTATACATTCATTTTACAATACAACAATTTTTAAAAATATATATTTACTATTTAAAATCAACTTAATAATTTTTGTATGAACTTACACTCTTATTTTACTTAAATATATAAACATTATAATTTTACACTCATAATTATATTTTATAAAAAAATATTTATACAAACAGAAATAACAAATTACGCAATTTTACTTTGATTTCACCAACATGGTGCGGGAACATATCATAGTTATATGTTGCCCAGCATTCATCTTTAGAGTTTTACCATCTTTTTCATACATTTGTGATTTCATTCTAATTATATATATATATATATATATATGTAATAATAAATTTGAAATCACAAACATATGAAGAAATTGATAAAGTTCTAAAAATGATTTAGAAATGAACATATGAAACCAGTATGTAAAATAAGAAACTATGAATGACTCACAGAATCATCAGAGGAGCTTGTGAGTTCATTCATAGAAGATGCGTTATTTTATCCAATTTTGTCGGCATTAAGCCTAAAATGACAAAATTTAGCTCCTTATAACGTATGTATATATATATATTAAATTTTCTATTCTTTATCGCCTTAAAAAAGCAGTCCATGCAAAATTTTCATTTTTGTATATTTTGTGGAAAAACTCCCTCAAAAAGTTCATGTAATTTTTTCCATTTTGTGATCTTTTAGGGAAAATTCTCATAAATAAATAGAATACAAAATTTTATATTTTCCCTTTGCATTTTTTAGTATATTATTTGACTGTTTTTTTTTTTAAATTGATTTTTATCTTCTCTTCCAAACCAAACTTTCTTAATTGGTCACATTATCCTCATTACATCACTTGGCTTTTTCTTATCTGCTGGCAACACATTAACAATACTTGTTCCAGACTTTAAGAAAACATTGTAAATCATCTTTTTTTCAATCTTTTTCCGTACAAGTTGTCTCTTATCTGGATAAGTACGTCATTTACACTTGCAGTCGTTCAACCGTTGAATCTGAATCAGTAAATATCTGATACCAATACACAAAAAAGTACATTATGGTTTCCATTTTGTTCCCGCCGATTTAATTATAAAAAGCAACTATAATATAGTTCAATTATTCAGTGATTCGGATGACTAAAAGATAATGTAACTACTACAACTGAAAATTTTCTAAAAGTACTGTTAACGTTGAGGCGAATCAGACAGTAAACCTATACTTTGTCCAACTGGGGACTTAGAAATGCAGATTATGCAATATTTTCTTTGAATGAAGCCCATGAAAATTTCCTCCATTTTCCATCTTAAAAAAAAATAATAATAATTATCAGATAATTGAAGCCCATAAAAATTTTTCCGTTGTTTTATCCTTTTTTAAAGCAAGAAAATTAAGTCCATATTTTTTTTCCATTTTTGATGCAAAACTTAAAAAATGCAGTCCATATAAAATTTGTTGTAGTTCTGTTCTTTAAGACCCCCTCTCCCCTCCACACACACACACATACAAAGAGGTAGTCCATGCAAAATTTTCTATTTTTCCACATTTTTACTTATACTTTCTGTTTGAATGGTACGCTAAGTTGATTTTTACCGCCTCTTCCTAACTTCCCAAACTTACTTTGTTGATTCATTATTAGCGTTACTTATCCATTTTGTTCCCACCGAATTTATTATTTAAAAAAAAAACAAACAACTATAATAGTTAAATTATTCAGTGATTCGTACGACTAACAGGTACTGTAACTAACAAAACTGAAAGTTTTCTAAAAAATACGGGATGTTAAGGCGAATCAGACAGTAAACCTACCTTGTCCAAACTGTCTTTGGGCTGGGGCCTCAGAAATGCAATGTTTTCCTTTTCCCATTCTTTCAAGGAAAAGTCCCTCAACAACGAAGACCATGGAAATTTTCCATTTTCCATCTTAAAAAAATAAGAATTCCCATAAAAGTGAAGTCCATACAAAATTTTCCATTGCTTTATCCCCCCCCCTCTTTTTTTTAAAGAAACCTTAAAAAATCAAATACATAAAATTTTACCCGCTTTTCCATTCTTTTGGTAAAACCTCAAAAAAAATTGCAGTCCGTGTAAAATTTGTTATCCTTCTGTTTTTTAAGCGCCCCCCCCCCCCCCCCCACACACACACAAAAAAAAAATGTAGTGCATGCAAAATTTTCTATTTTCCTACATTTTATTTATATTTTCTGTTTGAATGGTTCCCTAATTTGATCTTTCTCGTTTCTTCCTAACTTCCTAACCTTGCACTGTTTATTCGTCATTAACATTACTGGCTTTTTTAGAGAGCTACTCATTAACAGAACGTGTTTGATTGAATCTTTAAGAAAACATTACAAATCCTCTTTTCTTTTCCAATCTGTTTCCGAGAGTGAAAGTTTCTGTTACCACGATAAGTATGTCATTTTCGCTTGCAGTCGTTCATCCGTGGAATCTAAATCAATAAACAGCTGATATCAATGCACAAAAAAATACATAATGATTTTCATTTTGTTCCCATCGAATTTATTATAAAAAGCAATTACGTATGTCTAACAGATATTGTAACAAGCAAAATTAAAAGTTTCTAAAAATACGGGACGAAAACAGACAGTAAAGCTACTTTGGTAAAAGATCCTTTAGTGGGGTGAGGAGGGGGGGGGGGTTCCTCAGAAATCAATTCTATGCAGTATTTTCTGTTTTCCATTCTTTAGGCGGAAACAATAAAGTCCAAGAAAATTTTTCATTTTCCATCTTTTAGAAAAAAAACCCACAAAAGAGAAGCTCTATATAAAAATTTTCATTATTTTATCCTTCAGAAGAAAAAAAACCCCTCAAAAATTAAGTCCACAAAAAAATTTCCTTTTCCCTATCGATTCTTAAAAGAATCTCTTAATTTGTCATACAAAATTTTCCATTGTTTATCCTTTAAGAAAAGAACCTCAAAAATTTATGAGCATAATTTTTTTTCCCATTTTTCCGTTCTTTATAAAAAACCTCAAAAATGCAGTCCGTGTAAAATGTATTATCGTTCGTTGTATTATTGCTTAAAAAAAAAAAAAAAAAAAAAAAATGCAGTCCACGCAAAATTTTCTTTTATTTTTTTCTTTTCTTTTCTTTTCTTTTTCTTTTTTCTCATTTTAGTGGTCCTCTAAGTTAATTTTTATCGTCTCTTCTCAACTTCCTAACCTTACTTTGTTAATTTGTCTTTAACATTCACTATGTTTTTCTTTTCCAGAGAGTGACTCATTAACAAAAGTGTTTGAGTCTTTGAAAACATTACAATTTCTCTTTTTTTCCAACCTTTTTCCGCTAGCGAAAGTTAAAGAAACCCTCAAAAACTGTAGTCAATGTACAACTTTTAGTTTTTTCCCCTTCTTTTGCTAACTTCTTTTCTTTTTTGAGTGGTCCTGTAAATTGATTTTTATCGTCTCTTCTTAATTTCCTAACCTTACTGTGTTAATTTGTCATTAACATCACTGGCTATTTCTTATCAGAGAGCGACTCATTAACAATGCGTATCCTCTTTTTTCGCGAGCAAAAGTTTTCCCCTCAGAAATGCAGTTCATGCAATATTTTTCTTTTTTCCATTCTTTAGAAGGAAAAGCCCTCAACAGTGAAGTCCATGACAATTTTACATTTTTCATCTTTAGGAAAACTCGCCACAAAAGTGAAATCCATACATTCCCCCCCCCCCCCCCGCTTCATCCTTTAGAGGAGGGGGGGGGGGAGAGAGAGAGAGAGAAGAAAAGCTTAAAAATTAAGTCCATACAAAATTTTCCATTTTTCATTCTTTAGGTAAAACCTCAAACAAGTAAAATTTATTGTTCTGTTCTATAAGGCTGTTCTCAAATCCAAAAAGGCAACTTTATGACATAAGTTTTAATTTATTTTTATTCGAAAGTGCATGAAACTAGCAGCTGTTGTTGTTCAGAAACTCTGTAATCGAACTGTGTTTTCCATTTCTTTGCAAAGCCAATAGAAATTTCAGAAAATAGTGTCAAAGTGGGCGTTTTGAACCGAATTTCCGCGCGAGAGAAGAATAACCAGCAAGGAAGGGTGAAAAACGTCTTTGTCACGTGATCAGAATTGCTTATAACTCAATAGGCAATTTATTGATCAAAAATGGAAAACACAGTTCGATTCCAAATCGCTTCCATAGTCAGGCCTTCCAATTTTATATCTTTCCGTTAAAAAAATGAATTTGTAAATGTATCAAAACGTTTTGCGCTTGTTGAGCAGAGCAGTTGAGAACAAACAGCCTTAAGAAAAACTAAAAAAATGTAGTCCTTGCAAAAATTTCTATTTTTCAACATTTTTGCTTACATTTTCTTGTTTGAGTGGCCCTCTATGTTAATTTTTATCGTTTCTTCCCAATTTTACGTTGTTAATTTGTCATTAACATCACTGGCTTTTTCTTATCAGAGAGCGACTGATTAACAAAACGTGTTTGAGCCTAAGAAAACATTACAAATCCTCTTTTTTATTCCAGTCTTTTTCCGAGAGTGAAAGTTTTCTCTTATCTGGATAAGTGTGCCATTTTCGCTGACGGTCGTTCAACCGCTGACCCTAATGAAGCAAAAGAGAAAGTTTATTTTTTTTTTGTCTATTTTTTTTCGCACTCGTTCACTCTCTCTACACGCCACTTAATATATCTAACCCGAGTATGATGTGGTAAACTACACCTACTGGGTTGTGTGTGCGTGTGCCAGTTCATGGAGAATATGAAAGAAAATAAAAAAGAAATGAAAAAAAAAAAAGAAACTGTGTATTTTGATATGTTTCTTGTGAGAAATATGTTTGACTCATTTCTAACATGCATTTATGTAAAGTAATTCGAAGCGAAATGGCTGGCGTCAAGGCTTTTAGAAGTGTCCGGTATTATTTATTTAGCAGTAAAGAGTCGCCGCCAGATTTGGAGTGTCTTCATAATCTTAAATATTTCAAGTGTATTAGAGAGGGTATATGAATATTAATAGTCTCAGAGTGGTTCTTAACACTAGAATAATGTGACATTTTACTCAAGTTTTATTTTAAAAAATTGACACCAGAACGTTTATATAAAACTATTTAATTTACATTTGTTCTGTATGTATTTAACTTATTTGTTGTAGAAATATCTGGTTTATATCGACATTTCTTAATTTGGTACGGGTCAAAATCATCCCTCATCGCGGTTGTAGTGTTAAGGTTTTTTGTCTGTTTGTACCAAAGATTTAGGTATATATACAAACCTTTATTTTTTTAACACTTTCCAACATAGTTGGCAATTGTTTATGAATATGGTTTGTCTGGTCGTCTGTCTGTGTTGTAAGTCGCGTAAATACACTCGGATTTTTATGCAATTCATATATGCCATTGAGTTTTACCATGGTATGCTTACTGCAAGATGCTTGCTATTGAATAGGGTATTAACATTGCATTTACCCTTCATTTACAGGGTCACGCAAAATAATCCGGTTACAGTACCGTCTATTTTTTTTTCGCATTCTTTCACCCTCTCTACACGCCACTTAATATATCGCACCCTTGCTACAAAAGTGGCATAACTCAAAAAACTCCGTTTTTCAGAAAATGCGAAAAACTGTTTCCGGGCTGTGTAGGTAAATTTTAGTTGATTTAGTGATGTCACTAAGAAGAACTGTGCATATAATAATACTATAGATTGTCATTCTTGCAGATTTTTTTAAATTTTCAACTAAAAATACCAATTTTTGAGTTGTGCCTCTTTTGTCGCCCAACATAGACTAATGAGTATGGCATGATTTTGAGTTGTGACACTTTTGTTATTTGTTTTCTGGACATGCGACGGATCATGAATCATCTAGACTGCCACAATTCGAAATCATTTGGAAGATCATCCTCATTTGAATCATTAAAAACGTCATAACTCAAAATAATGCATTTTTGAACTCACGTTCACGTATGAAGCTTAGATCACAACTGAAGATGTGGCACTTTTCTAGAAGGGTCAGTGGCCATCCTACAAATTTAAAAAACGACACAACTGCTATCTGGTGGTTAGATTTTCAGTGCACTATCTGGCACCTTAGGTGGTTGGTAGAGGAGCAAAAACCAAGCCGAATGGCAGCCATAACTAAAAAAAGCCAATTTTTGAGTTGTGACACTTTTGTAGCAAGGGTGCGATATCTAACTCGAGTATGATGTGGTCTACTGGAACATCTACGCTACATCTACTAGGTTGTGTGTCTAAGTGTGCCAGTTCATATAGAATATGAAATGCAAAAAAAAAAAAAAAAAAAAGTATGTATTTTGATATGTTTTGTGTGAGAAATATGTTTGACTCATTTCTAACATGCATTTGTGTAAAGTAATTTGAAGCGAAATGGCGTCAAGGCTTTTAGAAGTGTCCGGATATTATTTATTTAACAGTAAAGAGTTGTCGCCAGATTGGAGTGTCTTCAGACAGACGTTATAAATCTTAAATGTTTCAAGCGTAAGAGAGGATGTATGAATATTAATATTCTCGTAGTGGTTCTCAGAGTTTTTCTCTCATGTACCCAAGAATTACATGCACATGACATTCGATGTCTCAAGTGTATTAGAAAGGATATATGAATATTAATAATCTCGTAGTGGTTCTCATAGTTTTTTGTCTCATGTACCCAAGAATTACATGCACATGACATTCGATGTCTCAAGTGTATTAGAGAGGATATATGAATATTAATAATTTCGTAGTGGTTCTCATAGTTTTTTGTCTCATGTACCCAAGAATTACATGCACATGACATTCGATGTCTCAAGTGTATTAGAGAGGATATATGAATATTAATAATCTCGTAGTGGTTCTCATAGTTTTTTGTCTCATGTACCCAAGAATTACATGCACATGACATTCGATGTCTCAAGTGTATTAGAGAGGATATATGAATATTAATAATTTTGTAGTGGTTCTCATAGTTTTTTGTCTCATGTACCCAAGAATTACATGCACATGACACTCGATGTCTCAAGTGTATTAGAGAGGATATATGAATATTAATAATCTCGTAGTGGTTCTCATAGTTTTTTGTCTCATGTACCCAAGAATTACATGCACATGACATTCGATGTCTCAAGTGTATTAGAGAGGATATATGAATATTAATAATTTCGTAGTGGTTCTCATAGTTTTTTGTCTCATGTACCCAAGAATTACATGCACATGACATTCGATGTCTCAAGTGTATTAGAGAGGATATATAAATATTAATAATCTCGTAGTGGTTCTCATAGTTTTTTGTCTCATGTACCCAAGAATTACATGCACATGACATTCGATGTCTCAAGTGTATTAGAGAGGATATATGAATATTAATAATTTCGTAGTGGTTTTCATAGTTTTTTGTCTCATGTACCCAATAATTACATGCACATGGCATTCGATGTTTCAAGTGTATTAGAGAGAATATATGAATATTAATAATTTCGTAGTGGTTCTCAGAGTTTTTTGTCTCATGTACCCAAGAATTACAATCACATGGCGTTCGATGTTTCAAGTGTATTAGAGAGGATATGTGAATATTAATAATCTCGTAGTGGTGTTCAGAGATTTTTGTCTCATGTCAGTAGAATTACATGAACATGGCATTCCTTTTTTTTTTTTTTTTTTTTTTTAACGGGTGGTTCTATTTTTTGGCCTAAAATTCAATTAACTTTTACGAATGTATTTTACGTTACAAAGAATACAGATATCGCTTTCGGACTTTTCCATTATATTTATTGACATTTCACTTACATATTTAAAGTTTGGAGGTAAAAAAAAAAAAAATAATAATAATAATACGATTTGTACAACGGCTAGTACCTGCAGGAGCGTGCCGTGAACTTCCAATTGGGTGACAGTTTGCCCGGCTACTGATTTCTATTTATTGGAAGATAGCAATAGCATTAGGCATTGTGTGTTTACACACTTTCGTGATCGATCACATATAACCCAAGTCCTATAATTTGCCGAATAATCGTAAAGCTTAATTTAAATGAAGACAGTACACATTATAAAGGAAGGAGAAAGTTATAGATTAACATGATTGCTTTATTAAGATTAAGATTGACATAAATAGATGCATAGTTGTATAGTTTCAACTTAGCAAACTTAAATATATGCCAATATAAGATTCATTATATTAAATTTTCGGTCACAAGTATCTGAAATAAATTTTGTCGCCAAATTATGACAGGGCATTCAATTCTCTGGAATTTATGCCAACATTTTGTTTTAAGAGTTCATTGTGGACAAAATTGTGATCATTTGAACAAAAAAGGTATTTTTCTCGCCTAATTGATTTTTGTCTTTGGCGGGTTCGGAAAAATAAATGAAAATTATACTTTTCTGTGGTGTACGCTCCAGCTAAAAACGATAATCTGTCTTTTTAAAAAAAAAAAAAAAAAAAAAAAAAAAAAAAAAAAAAAATAGGTCGAATAGTTCTAGAAAAAATGGTCGCCCAGTTCGAAAAACATGGATTCGAGAAAAACAAGTTTAAAGTTTTAACAACAGCGTACGTTCAACGAACGAAAAAGATTGTAATGAATGAGAATATTACAAAACTGCTTTAGGTCAACAATTTACGCACTTGAGAAATAGAAATAATGAAAAAAAAAAAGAAAATTTTGATAAAGATGTATAGTTTTCTTAAGATTCTGCAAATGTCAAATCCCAACCCTAACCCCCCCCCCCAAAAAAAAAAAATAAAATCAACCCCACCCGAAACGGGCTTTATGAAACACCCTGTATGTTTATCACTGAAAAAAAAAAACGCAATTACAATTACTTCGCAGTTGTATTTATGGACCCGAAAACAAAAATCACCGGATCCATTTGTGGATTTTGTGCTAGAGTTCCGAACCTGAAAATTCTATTTCAAATCAATTCGAAACCCGACACGAATGTGACGAGAAACTTTCCTCAAGTCGACACCCTTACCCGGATCCAATACACTTCAACCCGAACCTTCTTATAGCGATAAAAAGTTAAAATTGTATATTTTGTATGACAACTGAATTAATTTAAATGAGAGATAATAAGACTTATGTTGGATATTTAAGAAACTGGCTTAAGCAAATGATTTCAAATTGCGCAGAAAAACACTGGGTTCGACAGAGTCTTAACTGGTGCGAGGCCTTGGGCAGTCACCCCATTTGCCCGATGGTTGCGCCGTCCCTGAATTCGAGTTTGGGTAAAATCGAGTTACTAGACACGTTGCAGGACTTTATTGTATGCGCTAAAACCGAAATCAACCAAAATTATGTATTAATGTTTAAAATACATTTTCTAATCTCTTTAACAATTAAATTTCATTTTCACAATCACAGTTCTTAACCAACAAAGATTCGCCTACGAGTTTCAGATATCGGATAAAACATGTAATTCCATTTCAACCGGTATTTTTTGTTTCCCAACTTTGACCTTTTTCTCCATTTTCGCCAAATTGATCGACAGAAATGAAAGAGAATGTACGGCCTTGAACGATTTAGCTTTATACATCTATTTGATCATTTTTTTTTTCCTCTTTCGCTAATTCCATTCTTTTTCAATCCCAGTGTCCCATATTTGTATTTGACGGGTCCGCCTCTTCAAGAATTGAAAGGGAGTGTAATTCTTATGATTGTTCTACGACACAGAAAGAGTTCGTTAGCGGGAAATAAAAATGGCTTTTTTCCATTTATATTACCCCATTTTTTGTTCAAAAGTGTACGAAACGCCATGGTAAAAAAAAAAATGTAAACGTTAAAAAAGTTTAAAAAAAAACACTCCTGTCAAAAGTATCATTCATGTTACATCAGTTTTTTTACATGTTCTTTAAATATTCTTGGCAGTGTGCATTCGCATTCGAAAATAAAAGTAAAAATAGCTTTTTTAAAAAAACATTCTTTATAAGCATTCAATGTTCATCTTGAAAATCCCGCCTTATTTTTTTTTACTGCAATTCATCCTTTCCTCCTTTCCGTTACGAAAATTACATTCGAAAATAAAAGTAAAAGCAGTTAAAAAAATAAGCATTCCTTATAAGCGTTCAATGTTCATCTTGAAAATTTCGCCTTATTTTTTTTACTGCAATTCATCCTTTCCTCCTTTCCGTTACGAAAATTACATTCGAAAATAAAAGTAAAAACAGTTAAAAAAGAAAACATTCTTTATAAGCATTCAATGTTCATCTTGAAAATCACGTTTTATTTATTTATTTATTTTTTTACTGCAATTCATCTTTTCCTCCTTTCCGTTACGAAAATTACATTCGAAAATAAAAGTAAAAACAGTTAAAAAAGAAAACATTCTTTATAAGCATTCAATGTTCATCTTGAAAATCACGTTTTATTTTTATTTATTTATTTATTCATTTATTTATTTTACTGCAATTCATCTTTTCCTCCTTTCCGTTACGAAAATTACATTCGAAAATAAAAGTAAAAACAGTTAAAAAAAACATTCTTTATAAGCATTCAATGTTCATCTTGAAAGTCACGCATTATTTTTTACTGCAATTCATCCTTTCCTCTTTTCCGTTAAAAAAAAATTACATTCGAAAATAAAAGTAAAAGCAGTAATAAACAAAAACAACAACAACAAAATCGTTCTTTATATATAAGCATTCAATGTTCATCTTGAAAATCACGCCTTATTTTTTTTTTTTACTGCAATTCATCCTTTCCTCCTTTCGTTAAAAAAAATACATTCGAAAATAAAAGTAAAAACAGTAATAAACAAAAACAAACAAACAAACAAACAAAAAACGTTATTTATATATAAGCATTCAATGTTCATCTTGAAAATCACGCCTTATTTTTTTTTACTGCAATTCATCCTTTCCTGCTTTCCGTTAAAAAAAAATTACATTCGAAAGTAAAAGTAAAAACAGTAATAAATAAATAAATAAAAAAAAAAAAAAAAAAAAAAAAAAAACGTTTTTTATATATAAGTATTCAACGTTCATCTTAAAAATCACGCCTTATTTTTTTTTTTACTGCAATTTATCCTTTCCGTTACAATACAATATGGCGTGGGTACCGAACTCAATCATGAAAAATTTACTAATTTTTTTACGCTTGGTAAAAAGCGCAAGCAAGTGAATTTGTTTCAAAAATATATAATTTTTGCTCTGTTTCTTTTTAAAGATAGGACACCAGGCAAGAAAAAAGTGAAATATTATTTAAACTATCTTTTTAGGATTTCTAATTTGATTTCTCAACGTTTAATTAATCGTAAATTAATGAAAATTAAACTATTAATTAATGAATGCGTTTTTTTTTTAAATATTACACACTTCGTTTTTTATTTATGATTTATTTTCTACTTTTTAAAGTTTAAAATATTTCATTGTTGCAGTTCACCCGATTTTTCAAAAATCTAAGAATTGAACAGCTGAAAGGAGAAAATAATTTCCATTTTATGCACAATTTGAGAACATAATTTAAAGTACTTTTAAGCGGTTTATGTAATGCAGACTATGTTAATTTTCCGAAAATACTGTTTTTCCTCGTATTTATGTACCCGATTTTTGAAAATGAGAAGAATTATTATGTAGATAAAAAATATTTCTTTTTAGGTTTAATAATTTTTACTTGTAAAGTTATTTGAATAGTTTTTCACAATCAGAAAATATTTGCTTTCAGAAAGTAAAGAAGAGTGGTCTAAATTAACTTTTTTTTTTAGTACAGTAAACTCCCCCAAATCCGCAACTCTAAAATCCACAAACGCCTATAATCCGCGCATCTTTGCAGATGTAAACAATGAAACTTTCAGTTCAGATGCAGAGAAAGAATTACAGAATTTTTCAGTTTTATATCATTCCATATGTATTTTGATATGTAATTCTCAATAATATGACTGAACTCGTGGTTTTTCATAAAGGAAGTATAAATTCATTTCTAAAAAATAATCAAGATATTGCTGATATCACTGGTAATCACAATCGTTTTACCAAATATATTTATGTATTCATTAAATTTTATTGATTATTTAGATTGGCTAAAATTGAAATAAAACTTCCCAACTTTTTGATTTTCATGTGAATTAATAGTGTACCTTTAAATGGAAAGTACCATTGAATAATTCAAGAAAAATGTATCTCATTTTTATTATAGATATTTAGTTATTATTAATTATTTACTTGACCTTTACTTTTAATAATTTAATCATTTTTAAAATTATCTTATTTTTTATCATTTCAGTTTATTACTTAATAATTTTAATATTTTACTATATTTATATTGCAAGTATTCATTATAATTTTGATTCCATTATTACATTAAATTATTACTGTTTTAAAAATGTAAACAAAGCAATGACCAGAAATCCGCAAAATTCTAGAATCCGCACAACCTCTGGTCCGAAGCTGTGCGGATTTGAGGGAGTCTACTGTACTCTTATTTTTTAATTGTAATCGTTATCTCATTTAAACGCCGAAATTCCGGATTAAATAAGTAGTACAAGTTGTAAATGGAACAGTTGTAAGAAAAATGAAAGAGTGACCCAACCAGAATTGAAGCTATTCTATTAACCCTTTACGTACTGAATTATGAATTCATGAAAAATTTATCTTCTAAAGCATTTTTCGTGAATTGTTTAAATGGCATTAGAAGATTTACATAATCATTTAATAAATTTTAGAAGGATTAATTAAATTTGAATTTATAGGGATTTTGTGCAATATTTATAACCTCACTTAAATCTTTTATTTTAAATATTTTTCATTTACAAATATAATGATCTTACAATAGAAATATAGAAATATTTCCGAATTGAAAAATACCCCCCCCCCCCCCCACTCCCCAACGCCAAGAAAGCTGAAAAGATGCAAAGGCAAAAGAAATCATCCTTTAAAAAATATTTTTGCTTTGTGTAACCAATAATGCTTTTGGAACACGATAAAATAATGTATCTGTAACTCATTCTAAATTGTATTACAACTAATCGATGTATTAAATTAATTTTATAACAAGTTATTTTAATGGTACTTTAAGTACCGGCACTAGATAAAGGGTTAAAACGCATTCCACTCGATTCCCTCGACGTGTTTCCTATAGATAACTGTGCATTTGGTTTGGCTTGGTTTGTGTTTATGACGACCAATTATCAACAGGTGGGATATAGGTCCTGGAGGGAAGTGTCCTTCGTGGGGGTCTTTCTAAGGGAACCTGACCCGTATTTACGCATGGGAATCCACGGTTTCGAAGAAAACCACGAAAACTCCGAAACGGTTAGGCCGACGGGCGCGATTGGGTTCGAACCCAGCACCTCCCGTCTACTAGCTTCGAGAGCAGAACCTGTCAGCCACTGGTGGGGCCTGTGCATTTGGACTTTTAAAACAAGCTCTTTATAAACGGCATCCCAAAAAATTGGATGGACACTGGAAAATTGTAGCCGAAAAATGGAATAAAAGCAACAGTGATATTTTAAGAAAAGCTCTTTTATCTTGGAAATCAAGATGTAATCAAAAATAGGCAATCAGATTGAACACATTAGAAAATAAAATTCTTATCTTTGTTTCCATATTTCTTTTTAGAACGTCGTTACAAAAATGCGTGATCACCCTCTGTATTTCAAAAAACGGAATAAATAATGCTAGAAACTTGACCAAAGAAAAAAAAAAAAAAAAAAAAAAAAAAAAAAAAAAAAAAAAACCAACTCATAGTATAAATTGAATATTAAAGACGTGAATTATCACTGTGCTAACTAAGCATAAACCAACAGAGTGAAAAATGTTTAAGAAGGAATCGAACCCGGACCGCTATTCCAGGGGCCTGGGTTCGATTTCCCGGCTTAGTTAGCAAAGTGATAATTCACGCCTTTAATATTCAATAATTTTTCAAGCGTAATTTCACTGCTGAAAAGTAGTTGAAAAATTAATAAAAATTGTCATAGTATAAAACCAATTTTTCTAGTTTAACCTCACAAATTAAGAAGCAAGAAAAAATGAACCAAAAATAAATTACAACAATCACAACACAATATTTTCGTCAAAAATAAAATAAAATGAATTAATAAGTTATATTAAACTTATAGTTTTAGTAGAAAACTGTTTTACCCCTCGCATTTAATATCCAATAACCTTTTTTTCACTCTCCTTAGTTTAACCTGTGTTAAGTTTAACCTCCAGCAATAATGTAACCGGACAATCACTTTTATCGAACGTTACGTCACGATTAAGCTATGACCAAATTCATTTGATTCGATGTCCTGTTCCTCTTCAGGCTTTTACCTTTCGGAAAAAAAACAACAACCTCATAGTATAAAACCCCTTTAACCAGGGATGTAGTGGAGGGTATACGGGGGTATACGCCGTATGCCTTCTGGATTTTTTTAAGGGTATACGGGGGTATACGCCGTATGCCTTCTGGATTTTTTTAAGGAACACCGTATACCCTCTGTTTCTCAAGAAAGCTATAGTGTATACACTCTAGGGTATACGCTCTGCCTTGAGCGTATACCCTCTGTTTATTTTACGACTACACCACTGCCTTTAACTGATGTTACCGGTCGCTCAGACAGCGGCTTTTTTCAATTTTTATTGTTTAACTTGTAATTTTCAGTTTAACTACAAACACTACCGAAATTTGTCGCGTTTGGAACTTTAGTACTAACACCAGATACTTTTGAATAGGTGAATTTTAATTATAACAGTCGTTACAAAAAGTTTACTACAAAAACACCATCTTAAGAGTTAATCGCGCTTTTTATTCATCTTTCGTTTGAGCGGTCTCACGAACCGCTTCACACTAGTTGTGTAACAATTTCTGTCACATCAGTTAAAGGTTAACCAAAAACAAATTAAAAACTCACAACGCAATATTTTCACCAAAAATAAAATAAAATGAATTAATAAATTAAACTTATAGATTAAGTAGAAAGCTGTTTTACCCCTCTCATTTAATAACCAATAACCTTTTTTACTCTCCTTAGTTTAACCTGTGTTAAGTTTAACCTCTGGCAATAATGTGACCGGACAATCACTTTTATCGAATATTACGTCACGATTAAGCCATGACCAATTCGTTTGGTTCGACGTCCTGTTCCTCTTCAGGCTTTTAACTTTCGAAAAATCTCGAAAAGTCTACATTCTTATATCGCATGCTGAGGAGACACGTGAGCACGTGACTCTTTTTCGTGGTGGTGTCGAGGCCACGTGATGTGTGTCAGTGGAGCTGAGTTGAGGAGTTCAACGGCCCATTTTAGTTTTCGGACATTAGGAGGGGGAAGGAGAAGAAAAATAAGGACGCTGGCCGAGAAAGTTGGGTTTTTCTTTTTTTTTCCGATTTCAATTTCACTTCGATTATGCAAACGAATCGAGGGCAGTTGAAGCACATTTTTTTGTAGAACGTGCTACGGTAATGGAAAGTTATAATCAGTAACATTTATGCATATGATTAACTTGGGAGGGTTTTTTTTTTTAAACCAAATGTAGGCAAAGGTTCTTTCTTACGCACCCATTACATACAGTAAAACCTCCCTAAAGCGACCACGTTCTGTTCTAATAAAAATGGGTCGCTCCGAGAGGTGGTCTCTTAGTGGAGGTCATGTTTAAATTTAGATTTTAATTGTTGAAAAAAAGGTAACAATTGAAGTTACTAAAATTTATTTTTCACATTAGGAAAAAATATGAAAATTGAAGTATCAAAACAAAGGATAATTACATAAGTTAATTACTGTGGAGTTTAAAAAATGAATACATTGACGTTTGTTATGATTTTACGGTTTTATCTTTTATAAAGTTTATTTCCAAGTCCTTTCAAAGTTCAATAAATAAATGCATTTTTTTTAAGTTTTTTTGGACGGTAACAAATAATGACGATTTCATTAATTTATCTGTTTCTTTGAGAGTTTCCTGACAGAATAGAGCAGGGGAGTTTATTGACCGTCATTCTTAATTTGTCATCAGAGTTTAATTCATTGCCTAAAAAGGCACAAAGGGGTTTAAACACTTAAAAGTTACCGGAGTAAAATAAAAAAAAGTTCTAAACTTAGTTTAGAAGTTTGCTGAATAATGCGCTCTCCGAAATTATTTTTCTAATAAAACCTTCCTCAAGCGACCAGGAAAAAACGGAATCTGTTTCATTTTCTTCAAAGAAATGTGTAGGGAGTTCAACTGGGATGGTCTCGTATTGGAGATAAAATTAATATTGAGCCTATGGGAATAAATTCCGTTCCATGAAAAAATGGTCGTTCAGGGAGATGGTTGCTTAATGGAGGTGGTCGCACAGGGAGTTTCTCTGTATTTTTAAGTGCTTAATAAAATATTCAGGGTGTTTCTACGATTACGGGACAAATTTGGAGGGGTGGTGTAGCTGACTAAAACAAACATGTTTTGGAATGTATGGTCGAAAATGAAGAGCGAAAAGCAAGAAATGAGGAGGGAATGTAAACGAGCGTTTTATTGACATAACAATTACAGTAAGTGCTCAAATGGGCCACTGGCAGCGTCTAGCAAGAGACTGGCGTATCTTTTCACAGATTCCAATTGTTTCACGAACATTTGCAGCAACGACTGAAAGCCTCTCAATGAGGTCCTCATCAGAGTCAACTGGTGTCTCATAGATGAAACATCCGGAACCTTCGAAAGGATACGCCAATCACTTTCTATAAGCTCAATAAAAAGTCCATACTATAAGCTATTACAACTAATCGATGTATTAAATGAATTTTATAACAAGTTATTTTAATGGTACTTACCGGATGTCCCAAAAATGACTGATGGATTTTAAAATTACATAACTTGCAAACTGTGACAGATATTAAAAAAATTCTTGCAGGTGTGTTACGCAAGATGTCAGGAGTTTTTATGCTGCGATTCTCAGTTGTAGTTACAAATAGCATCGATAGATGCCGCTGCAAGCAATAACAGCTAAATCCAGGCTCGATTTTTCGGCCTGTCTCTTCATCCATGCGAAAAAAAGAGATTAAAATGTATTGAATGGATTCCGAAGTATCAAAAATTGGGTCTGGACTGAGCGTCTATTGCTTTCAATGCCATCTATTGTTTGAAAATCGAACTAAAATCAAGAATCACAGTACAAAAACTCCAGACATCATACATAACCCTCCTGCAAAAAATTTTTTAATATCTGTTACCATTTGGAAGTTATTGAATTTTAAAATCCATCACTCACTTTTGGGGCACCCGGTATAATTACCATCAGTAGATAAAGGGTTAAACCAACAATTACAGCAAAACATTAACTCCCCAAACAAATTAAAACATTTTTCTTAATGAAGCTTCTTTCTTAAAAATAATGCAAGATGAGAACAGAGCAAATTAAACCATGCCGAATCGACGTGTGTTCCGAATCAATTAGATCTAAATTTCGTAATAATCCTAAGTCCGAGATCTCGTTGACCAATGGCCTTTCCTGGACAGTTAAAACTAAACGGGGCACTGACAGGTAACTGGGACGCGGTCACAAGAATTTCGGACTTCCGCAGCTTCAACCGATCTAACAAACAAACAAACAAACAGATAAGACAAAACGCAGAAAGTGGAAGAACTTTTATTAATATCTTTTAAGTTTTGATTCGAGATTCATAAAATTTGAAATGACTGGACAAAATTCTGCAACGATTATATAAATTAAATTTCAAACCATTCCGTTGGGTAGTTTTCGCGCTGTTATATGCGGACAGACGGACGGATCAGGCGACGGCGATTGGTGCTACGTATTTATATAATTACGAACGCACCTAAACAAGGTTAGAAAATGTGTCAGAAAGTTTTGGGCGTCGTTGAGCGGGGAAAAATACCTTTTAGGAACCGCTTTAAACTAGTGCTCGCGATTATACGTATATAAAACGTATACGTAGATATCCTCTTTTACCATATTATACCTATATCCAAAATCCGAAACGGTATAATACGTTTTATAAGTATTTTATGTATTATCGCGAACACTACTTTAACCCTTTAGCGCGCAGCTTTGCATATATGCAAACAACAGTGTTTTGAATTTAACAGTTTTTTTTTTAAAAATTCATATATACCTAACCTAATTCACACCAGAAAATTAAAGGAACAATGTTTGCTTTAATTAATGAGACATTCCGTATTTAAATGAAGCGAAATTAACCATTGAAATTTTCTGGTGTAAAGTCAGATTCTCTGAACTACGTAATTTCGAGAACGTATTCTATCATGGGAATTAAAGGGTTAAACCTTCAATTATAGCAAAACGTTAACTCCCCCAAACAAATTAAAACGCTTTTCTTATTGTTCAGCAAGATGAGAACTGAGCAAATTAAACCATGCCGAATCGACGTGTGTTCCGAATCAATTAGGTCTGAATTTCGTAATATTCCTAGTCCGAGATTTCGTTTCTCGTTGACCAATGGCCTTTTCTAGACAGTTAAAACTAAACGGGGCACTGACAGGTAACTGGGACGCGGTCACAAGAATTTCGGACTTCCGCAGCTCTGGGACAACGGAGCTAACAAACAAACAAACAGATAAGATAAAATGCAGAAAAGGAAAGAAGCAGTGAGAGCATTTATCGCGAAGTAGCATCATTTTTTTCTTCTTCCGAGTAGGAAGTGATAACTGAATAATGGGGGTCTATAAAAAAGAATGTAGACAATAAAAAAGGAATAATAAAAAAAGAGTTAAGGTGATTTTCTTTTATGTGCATGTTTTATTTATTCGGTGCTTGTTATCACCTTTGGATATAGATGTATATCGGGGGTTGAATGAACTTCTTAAATTTAGTTTCAGATAACAATGATAACAATAATAACTATAATAATAATAATAATAACAATAATAATAATAACAATAATGATAATAATAATTATTATTATACTAATTATAACAACAACAGCATCAGCAGTAAACACAACAACAACAATAATAATAATAACAATAATAACAATAACAACAATGATAATAGTAAAAATAATAATAACAACAATAATAATAATATAATAATAATGAAACAGAGAATTTTTGAAATCGGAATTTCATTTTTTCTCCCTTTATAAACAATTTTTTACTTTTTTTAGTACCACTTTACTGCATTCATTTACTCTCATTTAATTTTACATACAGATGATGGTCTTGCAAAGGTTAACTTGGAGGGTCGCCACCAATAACTTTTCAATTTTAATCGACGATTATATTCATTTTAATAATCAAAATCTGCATTTATTTAAGGTGGTTGGTTCTCAAAAAGGAAAAAAAAAATCTCCCGCTTAAGAACACCAAACTTTCTGAGACATTTTCTAACTCAGTTTTAAATATAAAAGCATGATACTTGCAGGTATCATTATTGAAGTGATTTGTAACTGAAGAGTTTTTTTTTTTTCATTTTCCGATAAATAAATTAGATCTTGAGTTATAAGCGACTGTTTTCTCAGAATAGCAGTCTTTTTCTTTCCTGTGTTGCCACGTCCGGGAATTCGTTCAAAACGCCAACTTTTTCAGCATTTCTGAAAAAATTTCTACCTTTATTGAAAAATGAAAAAGGAAAACGGTTCGATTATATACTTTCTAAATTAGAGCACCCGCCAATTTGATATGTCTGGGTAAAAAAAAAAAAAAAAAAAAAAATTACAAAATAGATCAAAATGTAGCCAGTTTGGATTTGAGAACAGCCTACCAGAAACTTGCCTTGAACTCTAATGTTTCTGAGACTTTTTAGCCACTTACAAATGGGGCATCTTATAAGGGGACCCAAGACAGTTGCGCAATATGCTCTTGCGGTAATCGGATCCTACATACTTACCAGACAGACACACAGGTGCATGTATCTCAATAGTACTTGTATTGGGAGTACGATTTTTGAATGTATTTAAATATTTTTTTGATAAAAAAAAAAAAAAAAAACAATATTTTTAAAAACTAACAAGTAACTGGGACGCGGTCACCTCACAATAATTTTGGACTTCCGCAGTCCTGGGACAACGAAGCAAACAAACAAACAGACAAACACATAAGGAAAAAATTCGGAAAATGGTAGAAGTAGTGAGAGCGTTTATCTCAGATTTATAGCGATATAGCAACCGATTTTTTTTCGAATAGGCAGTGATAAGTGAATAATGGGGACTTTGCAGACGATAAAAAAAAAATCAATGATAAAAGAAATAAACCGAAAAATTTTAAAGTAATATTCTTTTATGTACGTCTGGGGTTGAAAGAACTTCTCAAATTTATGGATAGTAACTGATAAAAAAAAAATCTAGAATCTTTGGAATCGGCATTACATCTTTATTTTTTAGGTCATAAGCAACAAGGAAATTGGCAGTAAAATGACTTTACTACATTTGATTTATCACAACCAATTTTACATTATATGCGCAATTACAATCGATACACATATGTATGAGGACGTGGGTTTTAAAATTCGCTTTATTGAAAAAATCAAATTTTGAGAAATCATGCAAAAGCTCTATGTGTATTGGTTTTCATTGTAAACCTAGATTTTACAATGCCAGAAATAGAGGATAAAATTAGTTTATTTTTTGCATAATGTTGTGTTTTTTCGGTGCAGGTTTACCAATAGAATACGTTGATTGAGAGAAGACGGTTTTTTAGCCCGCAGGCTATCAAAGCATGTGAGTTAATGTGCCCGCCGGTTCTGTATGTACGTACGTATGTACGTAACGTGCTAACTCTTGCTTCCGTTTATCTTCAATATATAATATCCGATTTGCTTCAAAAAATTTTCTAGGTTCATTCTGATAAGGCGTTTCCCTGATTAGTTTTGGGGGTTCATTGGTTAAGTATAAAGAGGGGAACGGGGGGATAATCCCCTCCCCTTAACTTACATAATAGGGTTTTTCATGCAGAATTATCAGACTTTCTTCTAATTTGGTATACCGGTTAATTATGATAAGGCACTTCCCTGATTAGATTTGAAGATTTGTTGTTTAAGTCTAAATGGAGGAACGGGAGGTTAATACCCCTTAACTTAGATAAATGGGTTTTTCTATCCGATTTGCTGCAGATTTGGTTTACCAGTTTATTCTGATAAGGCGCTTCCCTGATTAGATTTGGAAGTTCATTGGTTAAGTATAAAGAAGGTGAACGGGGGCCTAATACCCCCTTAATTTAGATAAATAGGTTTTTCTAACCAATTTGCTTCAAATTTGGTATATCGGTTTATTTCGATAAGGCGCTTCCCTGATGACATTTGGAGGCTCATTGGCATAAAGAGGGGAAAAGGAGGGGGGTTAATCCCCTTCCTTAACTTATTTTTTGATGGGCATTATTCTTTGAAATAAGAGTATAATATACAATTAGTGTGAATAGCCTCTGAGCTCAATGCCATCAGTTTAACTGGGCACTTTTCTTTTTTATTAAATTTTGGATAAGGTGAGTTTTGAAACTCACGTCCTCATATGTATCACAGTACTTTTGTACGTATGATTTTCAAATTTATTAGCAGGTTTTATTTGATAAAAACTAATATGTCTAACCTCTTTGCGGCGAGCGTCCTGTGCAAATTTTTTAAACTTCTAGCACCATTAAAAAAAAAAAAAAAGTGTTTACCTAATTTAATAGCAGGAATATTGCGATTAAATACAGATTTAGATTGTAGCGTACCTGTATATGGGATGCGCGGCGCGAAGTGGTTAAACTGGCAAGTAACTGTGTTAACTAAACTAATTTCACATAAATTATTATTCATACATATTTTGGACTTCCGAACTTTGGGAAAACGATGCAAACAAACAAATAAACAAACATATAAAACAAAATACAAAAAATAAAAAAAGTACTAGGAGCGTTTGTTAGCGCATTATCGAGACGTGATATCGTTTTTCCTTTCTTTTTTTCCTTTTTTCTTTTTATATAGGAAGTGATAAGCAAAATCTGCAGATGATAAAAATCGATAATAAAAGAAATAAATAAAAGAGTTAAAGGTGATTTTCTTTTATGTACGTGCTTTATTTACTCGGTTTTTATTATCATGTTCGGTTACAGTTGTATATCTGGGGTTGAACGAACTTCTTAAATTTATTAAATTATAAACAGAAGTTCTCTTATACGTCCATTAAAAATATTTCAAAAATATATATTCTAAAAACACACTCAAAATATATATTAAACATTTAATTGCTAAAAAGGACGTCACATTTGACGTCCTTTTGAGCAATTAAATGTTTAATATATATTTTGAGTGTGTTTTTAGAATATATATTTTTGAAATATTCTTAAATTTAGTTACTGACAAGATCGGAGATTAGAACGGGAAACGAACCAAAAACTGAAAATTGAGGGGTGGGGGTGGGGGGGGGGGGGGGGAGAAACAAAAAAAATATATATTTCACATAAAACTGGAACTGAACCTATTTTGTATTTTGGTTCCGAAACTGAATCGACAAAATTATTTAGGTTCAGATCTTGTAACTGAATCGAGATTTATTTTTTTCTTCGGTTGCGGAATCAAAAACATTAAAGCATCTTTATTTGTAAAATTTCAAATTTTGAAATCTTAGTTACCAATTAATCAAAATACAAGCCATTGAGATATTTTGCTTCTGATACTTAACTGTTTTTTTTTTTAATAAAAAAAATGTCAAAAATTAAATAAGAAATTATAGATACTGAAAAAAATTAAATTGCCATAAATGAAAATATTTATTAACTAAAGTACTATATTGATGAAAAATTTTCATTAAAATTAAGAAGGAAGTTCTACATTAAAAACTAAATTTTTGTAAAGTTGTAAAAATGCCTAACGCAGAAAAAATAAAATGAAAATTTGCTAAATTGGTATGATGATATTTTGTATTATTCTTTTACATAATATATATATATATATATATATAATTTTGACGATATTGTTTAACGGTTTTTAATTAATTTAATAGTGCATTTTAATTATGTAATTACTTTCTATTTATATTATTTTATATTATATTAAAAGTTATTTAACATTTATTTCAATATGTATTAACTGCATCCTATGGTATTAATTACTGTGATTTCTTAACTGTTTTATTAACCTTAATCTTTACGATATGGGTGCCATGTGAGCGTGGATTTATTCTAAAATATTAATCGGTATGGTGTTTATTATTTCATTTTATATCCTATAAATATTTAAATAGGTTTTATTGTTTTTTCCAATTTATATTATTTGTTTCTATTCTGTTTTCATTTTTAATCAATTCACTTGATTTTAATGGTTGTTAGGGCACAGGGGAAAATAACTTTTAGCTTTAGCTTATTTTTCCCACAGAAAACAACCATATTGCTTATGTCATTGAATTCTGTGCCCTTGAAAACGTAATTCAATATATAAGCATTTCCATTATTTGTCGGTGTCCACTTTCTTATTTTTCTTCCATAATAATTCTTATAAATAATTTAATCTTTTTTTTATATATATTTACAGCTTTAATTCATAATATTACGGTTTTTGAAGGTGGTAGGTTATGTTTAATTATTGGTTTTATATATATATATATATATATATATAGATAGATAGATAGATAGATAGATAGATTTGTTGATTTTAAGAAAAACCTAAATATTCAATTTTAAAAGGATATTTACTAAAATACAAGGCATGCATATCATGCATAGTTGATATATATTAGATTAGTCAAATTTCGAACTAATTTTACATAAATTATTATTCATATATGATACCAGAGTTGCCAAGTATCCGGTTTTTTCCACACCTGTAATGTCTTGGAGAAAAAGTTCTTCTTTTAGCATTTTCTGTATTGAAATACCGGCTTAAACAAAAAAAAGTCGGAGACTTGGCAGCTCTGTGATACTCAGTTTTACATTCGAAATCTTTTTATATCAGTACAGTACTTATCAAATCAGTAAACCTCGGAAATAGTTACGCAGTTTTCCCAAGCAAGTAACTGATAAAGCGGCAAAAGTTGTTTTACAGTTAACATAAAACAGGACAATAAGGGATATATACAGAATACGTGATGAGAATTTTTTTATAGTTTTTTTTTTTTCCTTTTCGGGCTGAATTTAAATAATGCACATGAAAATTTTCTGCTAAACACCATTGTATAAATATATGTTATGAGGTATATATATGTTATGAGAATTTTTTCCTTTCTCATACTGACAATATATTTCTAATTATGATAATCGAAAATATTGAATAACTAGCTAACTTGCCTAAAGAATAACAATTGAATAGATTTAATAGCAGTGGTAATGGAAAAATGCGATGAATATCGAATAAAAATTTAATAAGAATTGTAATGGAAATTTTTTATTCTGTAGTAAACATGTTTTCTGTTTAATTGCTTTCGTGTGCATATCATATTCCTAAACTTGAAAACCTAAATTAGAAATATTAGTAACAATAATTGTTATTATTTTCTTCTATTTTAGGGCAATTCCATCGTTACGGACGTAACAATTGTAGACTTCAAACACACATAATTACAATTTGGTTTGATAAAAATATGCATTTTTTTTTTTTTTTATCATGAACAATTTGAGTTTATTTGAGCTATTCTAACTTTCGGTAAAGATTCCTTGATGGCAAAAAAAAAAAAAAAAAAAAAAAAAACTGCCTGTTACGGACGTAACTCAGAAAACAGGCAAAATTCTACATTGCTATATAATTACAAATATTTCTGTGAACTATTCAGGGTTTTTGAAAATTTTCTTTTAGGTACTTGTTCTAGAGACTTCAAGCTTTCTAAAACCATAAAGCTTTTGTATATTTTACTTGTGTAATTTATGATAGAGATTAATATATTTGTTACGGACGTAACAAATATGTGTTACGGACGTAACATCGCTGATATCTGAAATGCCTTAAGCATGTAAAATCGTAGATATACACAGGATTTTTGTTAGTGGAAGGACAGTACTATCAGTTACTTGGACTATCTATCAATTGACAGTACTATCAAGTAATAGTCTCTTAATATTTCAATAATATTATAATATTATAATAATATTACAATAATATATAATAATATTATAATTTGTGTTTTATCTATGGTTGCAACATCTTCTACTACTGGCCAAACAATATCTGACAACATTTATGCGTTCTGTTGGAATACAATCACTATCATGAGTTTTTGGTAAATGATCTATGTCTTCTCAACGTTCTAATTTTGGCAATTCTTTCAAGATATCTTCCTGGGGAACATACACATTTACTTTCTCCGTAATTGGAGCAGCACACTTAAAAAAAAAGAGATAGCATCATTGACAAATGCGGTACTTGATTTTGCTCTTTGCCATACATGATGCTTTATCATTCCTCCGACTCCATCAACAGCTCCTTTGCCGTGAGATGTAGCAAAAAAAGTGCCAATTGAGGTTCTTGTTATTCCATATGTTATGTCACACAAAGTTTATTTTTGTTTAAAATGTTGTGCAGCACCATCAGAGAAAATATCAATGCATTCAAGTTCTGGAAGCTGTTCTTTTAGGTCTTCAAACAATTTACTATTGAATACATGAACAGCAGTTTTATTGTGATGCATGTAAGTTGAAATTATTGCATCAGAAAATGTTCCCAAAACTGTGTAAGCAACTGCTGTTTATATTGATTACTTGATCATTAGTCAACAAATTCAATTTATTAAATTAAACAAAAAAAGGAAAAACCTTCCATTGAGAGGAAAAGATATATACATTACAATAGTTTTAAAAAATAAAATCATTAAATGCTTATTGGAATATTTAAAAAAATCAAAGTCAAAGTATTTGGTAATTTGTCAATATATTAAATAATAGTCCATTGTACCTTTTTAAAATTATTTAATTGGATATATACGTCAGTTACGGGCGTAACATACTACGTTTTGTTACGTCCGAAACAAAAAATGTTGTGTCTGTAACATATTTTTAAAAAAAATTAAAGAAGATGAAATGTTTTAGTTTATGGTAAACATTTTGTCTAATGAATTGCTAAAGGCATTCGAAAGGGTTTTCTTAATTTTTAATTTTTTAAGAGATAATGACAACTTTTGTTACATTTTTGTTACGGACGTAACATAAAAATTCAATATTTTAAATTAAAAAGTCCTTCAGGCCAGTGCCGGGAGGAAGAGGTAGCTTTCAAATTCCTTATTTTAAAAAAAGCCAACTTATATTATTCAAACACACGAAGCTCAATTTAGTGGAAACCGAATATAGGAGATTCAATACTAATTTTTATCAATACTAAATAATTATGAATGAGAATTTCGCGAAATTAGTCAGCTTTATCCAAGCTGCTTTTATTTAAAGTAACTTATATTTGGCTGAGATGTTGATGTATACTATCCACATGCCTTCTTACATGGAAATAGGCGAATACGTGTGTTATCGCGTGACAAATACAAGATCGTTTCAGAATGTTAGCCATACTAGAAATTCAAAGTGCTATAATTCAACCATTTTTTAAGATATAAACAAAAGAACAAATTTTCAGAAACAAAATCTGCTCCGGAATCTTTGTATCAAGGCCAAACACATAAAAAAATCTTTTACATTTTCCAATTTTTTAATACCTCATTTTAAATTTTAAATTTAATTTTTTTTTTAATGGCAACCCTTTTGAAACAAGATGGCGAATGAAGCTGGCCAACGAACTCGGTCGAGACATTGGTATGTACTATGTACAGACCAAGTAACATCCAAATCGGTTCATAAATTCGCTTGTTATCGCGTCACAAAAATCAGGTCGTTTTAAAATGTCAGCCACAATAGAAATTGAAAATGCTATAACTCAGCCATTTTTTTAGATATAGACGAAACAAAAACTGTTCCGGAATCTTTGTATTAAGGTCAAACACATACGAAAAAAATCTTTTTCATTTTCCAATTTTTTGGTATCTCATTTTAAATTTTAAATTTTTAAAAATTTTTTAAATGGCCGCAATTTTGAAACAAGATGGCGGATGAAGCTGGACAACGAACTTGGTCGAGATATTTGTATGTACTATGTACACACCAAGGTACATCCAAATCGGTTCATAAATACGCCTGTTATCACGTGACAAATATCAGGACGTTTCAAAATGCCAGCCACGCTAGAAATTCAAAATGCTATAACTCAACCATTTTTTAAGATATAAACGAAACAAAAGCTGCTCCCGAATCTTTGTATCAAGATCAAATACATCAGAAAAAAATATTTTTTCAATTTTCAATTTTTTGGTACCACATTTCAAATTTAAAATTAAAAAAAAAAATTTAAATGGCCGCCATTTTGAAACAAAATGGCGGATGAAGCTGGTCAACGATCTCGGTCGAGACATTGGTATGTACCATGTACATACCGAATTACATCCAAATCGGTTCATAAATTCGAGAGTTACAGTATGACAAAGGTCAGATATATATATATATATATATGTAACCAATAATTAAACATAACCTACCACCATCAAAAACCATAATATTATGAATTAAAGCTGTAAGTATATATATAAAAAAAAAAAGATAAAATATTTATAAGAATATTATGGAAGAAAAATAAGAAAGTGGACACCGACAAATAATGGAAATGCTTATATATTGAATTACGTTTTCAAGGGCACAGAATTCAATGATATAAGCAAAATGGTTGTTTTCTGTGGGAAATATAAGCTAAAGCTAAAAGTTATTTTCCCATATATATATATGGATATATATATATATATATATATATATATATCTATATATATCTATATATATATATCAACTTTTGAACGGAGAGTGGTTTCGGGGTCTGGGGGTCATGATCGATGAAAATATACCAAAATTTTTTGAAATCGCTTTCCTCCGAACGGCTGCAATAGGTAGCTTTTTGTAATGAAAGCTACCTAAAATTATAGAATTTCAAATTGTAAAAGAAATTTTCTTTTTGCATATTATAATAGTATAATGTTATCTGTTAAAAAATTGCTGTAATTAGTTTTAATTATTTTGATATTGAAATTATTCATCGGAAAAATCGTGCTTTTTACTGACGTTCTGAACTTTAACTTTCTTTGCTTGGAAGCCTGCTCTCCTGTTTCTATTGACAAATGATATATTTTCTAAACTATGTGTAAGAACTACACAAAACATAATCATCATTCTAACGTTTAAAAAATATATGTTTGATAGTCAAAAAAGTTAATAAAACACTCAATCATTTTTCCATTGTTGTGTTCTTCTATCTTGTTATACATTATTTAACATTTGTTCCAAACGAAAATCTCCCCAATCTATAAACTACAATTTCCACTTTCACTTTCTTTATTTGGAAGCCTGCATGTCTATCTCTTTCCTCCATGGGAAGCCTGCTCTTCAATTTCTGTTGACAAAAAAGATATTTTCTAACTAGTATGTATAACAACTACACAAACATCATCATCATTCTAACATAAAAAAAAAAACTGTTTGACAATAAACAAGTTAATAAAACACCCAGTCACCTTTTCATTTTTATTTCTTTCCTTCGTTATACATTATTTAACATTTCCTCGGAATGAAAATCTCTCCGGTCTATGAATTTTAACTTCCACTTTCACTTTCTTTGCTTGGAAGCCTGCTCTTTAATTTCAGTTGACAAAAAGTATATTTTCTTAACTATGTATTGCAACTACACAAACATCATCATCATTCTAACATTTACAAAAAAATTTATCTGACAATTAAAAAAGTTAATAAAATACCCAATCACCTTTCCATCACCTTTTTTTCTCCTTGTTATACATTACTTAACATTTCCCCTAAATGAAAATCTATGATCTATGAACTTTAGCTGTCTAAATTATGTATAACAATTAATCAAAAATCATCATCATTCTTGTTAAGTATGATTCCGGGATATGTAAATTGAAATGAAAATTCGAAAAGAAATATTTAAATCTGATCGAAATAAGTTCAATTCACATTCCCCGAGATCACACTATGGCCGTACGTATAGTGGTAAATTAGTACGCGTCGTAACTAGATTAAATTAAATCTGAAAAAGAAAAACAAAATAATGACTCACCCCATTAGATGCACATCAAGAGAAATAGCACACAACACTAAATAATAAGAGCGATTTAAACATAATATCATTTATTAAACATTGTTGAGCATTTTATTTCCGGATCCGGTATGATATAATAAAATTAGGAATATTTTTGAATATTATTTTGACCATCTAAATTTACATATTTATAGAGAAATGAATCACTTTATTTTCTTCAATTATACTTTAATCGATATTTAATCATCTTGTTATTGTTTTTATATAAGCGTGAAAAATTGTTATTTCCAAGTAGAGTTTCTAAAATAATCATGACACATAAAAGGGATATTTTAATGGTAGATGTGACACATGTAACAGTCTGAAGAATGGATGGATGAATACTGATCACGTAATGTAGAAAAATATTAAAATATCGATTAAAAGTTTATCATCATATTTCTTTATGGGAATCCATATTGAAGGTTCAGTGACAGACTTCACAAAGTCACTTTCTGGTTATCATTACGAATTGTGAGGAGTAGTAAAAAAATCATTAACGGATCGTTGTATCATAAGTAATATTACCAAATTTCTTTAGAAGAGAACAGTAGATTGAAGGTCGGGGACAGACTTTGTGAATTTCTTAAGTGGTTGCGGTTTAAATGTAGTTTATCACCATTTGACATGATTCTTGCAGATTCAGCGATGTAGATCAAAGTGTGAAAGCTCCAAAATATTCATGAAGTACATTCAGTTCAAGTATTATTGACATATCAAGAAACATTTAAGATAAGCATTCATATGGATGAGAAACGCCCGTTAGGCCGCTTGGCCTAACGGCGAAAAAAAAGGAACTCTGTAGCTACAAATAGATGATGTCTCGTCCGACAGAAAAATTCAACTGAACTCTTTTTTCAAATTGCCTGCCGAAATCTGGAAACGATCTCTGCAACGTCAGCCAATCAGAATATTTTTAAAGATGGCCTGTCGCTAGCACTTCCGGCGAAAAAGATTTTGTAGTAGGATTATGACCATGGAATGGCAACGCACTGAAGAAGCGGGGAGAAAAGGAATGTTTGCTATGTGGGAGTGCCTATGACGTCGAAAGGAATTTCCTGTCTGTTCTGAGATAAGGGACTAAACCTTCTTAAAAGTTGCATCTTTTGGGATGCGAGGTGAATGGAAAGCAATAAAATTAAGGGAAGCTTTAGTAGTAATAATTTCGTTTCTCTGGCAAACGATTTCAGTAATTTTATGAAAGTTTACCAGAGAAATGGAAAAAGAAAATAGAATATAATAAATGTAATTTTAAATGAAATAATTAAACGTAAAGATTTAGGATTTAATATTTAAAACTTAATAAAATTTTGCTGTCAAAATTGAAAGATGGTGAACGGAAGTAGATTATTAAAATTAACAGAATATACAAAATTAAGTTTATGTAAATTTAAGAAGGGGAAATGTTATGTAAAGCTTTTACAACATAACATTTTATCTCCGCTGCATACAAAAAAAAAAAATAGTAAAAAAAAAATGTTTAGTCAACGGTTATTTAAAACCAAAAGGCAAACATTTTATAAAATTGAAACGAGGAAAATCATGTGATTTGCACAATAACCTCACAAAAAGAGAAATTAAAATTTTAAATTATAGCTGCAGAAGTTTTAAAATAGGAAAATTTGGATTTAAGAATTGAACAAGCTATAAAAACAACACCTAAAAACACATAAAATTTAAGCATAGTACATAAAACACAATATATATATAGTACATAACAGTGACGGTGTAAATCAACATATATTAAATATCAATGAAATGTATCATGAAATAAAACTATAGGTACAAACAGTTATTTCTCTGCAAAACACAAAACATTTCAACAGATGCAGGATATACATATTGTAGTTTAGGGGTGAGTTGTGAAATAGAACACGAAAACCTATGACTCTCATGTGCAGATGATGAGTATACAATTAAAGCAATATAAAAGTGAACCAAAATAATAGTCAACAGTTTTACCAATAATTCATAACTGACATTAACATAACAGTATTTCTGTGTCAACAATAGTAATATAGAAAAAGCTTTATAATGTTTTACCACATAAATATAAAAAAACAACAATATATTGAGATTTGTAGCTTCTGTTCAAAGTAAAAATATTATCATTACTATTATGTTATGAGAAATCAGTTTTTTACTTAAATGAATAACACAATGAAAGTAAAATTATCAGACATCAGTACAAAATAAAAATTTCAAGGAATTTATGAAGCTTTCAAAAAGTCTTGGATGCAAAAGAATATTTAGGACATGAAAAGGTAAGTTTATCTGTTATAAATCTCTTAAATTTTTTCAGAAAAATGCAGAGAAAATTTTATTTTATTTATAAAGTCTACTGAGCTAATAGATGATTCTTATATTAAAAGCATGAAACATTCTCACAAATTAAGTTAGCAATAATAATATTGATTTTGTATCAAATATTGAATAACATATGCAGATATCAAAATTTTCAATTTATTTATGATCTTTTTATTTTAAATAATTTTATTTATTTATTAATTAATCTTATCTTTTAATAATTCATTGAATATCAAATGTTTAAACGTTAAGTGCTGAGGAGTATACAAAACGTAAAAATAAATTCCTAAGATGAAATCTAAGCAATGTGTTAGTCAACCAAAGAACGTAGAGAAGTTTCTCCATAGTATTGGTGACATACAATGCTTTATAAAGACTACCGATTTCCAATATGTGTTTACACATATTTTTCATATGTTTTTTACATATGTAATCATTTATTTTTATATATGTATACATATTACTCACTCATTCCATTCATACAATGTGTGTTAAAAAAAATAACCAAATGTCCACAAAAAGAAATAAATTGATCAGAAATATTAATTAATGCGACACCGGTTGACACCAAAAAAAAATTATTTTCTACCCAATTCATAGTAACTACAAAGTAGTCCGTACTATCTACAAGCAGAAAGAATTTATCTAACTGGATGAGTTAGCCTGGGAGAGAATAAAAAAGAAATAGAAAAATTGAAATCAAGGTAAGTCTTTATATTTTATTTTTATATATTTCATTTTCTTTCTTTATTTTTTTTTATTTCATAATTTCATTTCATATTTCTTTTTATTTTTGTTTCATTTCTTTTTATTATTTTCTTATTTTTTTTTTTTTTTTTTTTTTTTTTTATACATCATTTTTCTTCAATTTATATTATAAGTTAGATTTTTAGGTTATAGGGTACCCTTTTTAAATTAATAAAAATTTAATGTTTTGATATCCTCAGCAAGAAGTTAAATAATTCTCACAGTGCGAAAAAATCTATTATAAGTTGAAATAACATAGAAAAGATTAAATTTTGACTATAGCATAAAAAGCCAATATTGTAAAAATAAGTGGTATCTTATCAGAGTTTATAAATTATCGCACGAGACGAACCGGAGGGGGGAAAGAAAGCTATTTTCTTTTGTGACCCGACCCCTATGGAAGCCGGCAAGTAAAAAAATACTTTGATCTCCGAGCAAATACCAAAATAATAAAATAAAATGGACTGCTCTATGATAAATATAATCTACTGACAAAATAAGAAATTAACAAATTTATCTATTGAGTACAGAAAAATGCGCGTAGAGCATCACAGCTGTCTGAGAACCAAAAATTGGCTAATCTCAAGAGCAAGATCTTGTTAACTTGTCTCCGTAACAGTTGGAAGTCCCACATTCTTCCAAATGAAATGAAAAAAAAATAATATCTGGCTGGTAGACCTGTACACCATTTACGGGAATTTTTTGGTCTATGCACAGGAAAATCCACAGAATCCTTGGGTAACAGCTCTGACCAGTGAAAGTACCAGAGATAACCAAAGATACCTTTAAACATAAGGGGGGGGGGGGGTTAAAATAAATGCTATAGTATAATAAAAAATATAAATTTTTAAGGGGTGTCAAAAGCACAGGAGAATTGGGAAAGCTATGAGATAATTATCAATTTCTAAAACCTAACAGGAGAATAAATTTCATGTCTAGCAACATATAAAATTGTATTTATAATAGAATGCTATTGGTATAAATAATTTATTTATTTAATAATTCTCAAATTATTGATCAGATTATTTTTTAACAAATAGCTTATTTGCAATTTAAAAGATTCAAAAAAATTTATTATTATGATTATTCTTATTATTATTATTATTTTATAATTATTTATTTATATTTATTTATTTATTTATTTATTTATTTATTTATTTATTTTTTGATAAGATTGAAAGGTAATTATTTCTAAGTTTTATGTGAGCAATATTATTATATATTTAAAAACCAATTCTAGGTGAATGTCAAGTAGAACAACTCAGCAAATAGTACCAATAGACCACAATGTACCATATACGCCTAGCACACTGTTGCGCCGCCCGCAGTGCATGGAATGCTGATACTAATCGACTAAATTAACCCACAATGAAAACATTCAAAATTGACAGCAATAAAAAAAAATATGTGAAGAGTGGCATTAAGATGCCGTATCATACAGCAAGTAATAGAGTTCACCATGCGCTAATGAATTCTGATAGTCACTGCATGATATGTACATGTAATACTACTTAATATTCCAATGAGATATGAAAGTTAATGAATAAAAATTTAGAATCTTGATAATCATAAAAAAAATGCATTGTAATTGAATTAAAAAAGATGTTTTTGAACCAAAATTTATGATTTTCTTAAAATTATTCAACAATAATAAGTATAAAACACAATTATGATATAAACTTGTGAAACTTTATAATAATTAAATATATTAAATCATTGATATTAAATTTTTATATCGTTATTTTAAAAATTTCATTAATGCATTATAGCATAAAATTGTTTAGATTTCATAATATTAAAAATGTCACTATATTTCTATAAATAACATCACTTTTAATTTTTATAAAAATACTATAACACTGAAATAAATTGTTTAAAAGAAAACCGTCACATACCTAATAAAAATTTCAAAACTATAAACTTGTATCCTCTCCATATTAAATGAAGCAATAATCAAAACTTTTTCATTTTGTATATCAAATAAACACAAAATTAGAACTTCATAAACATATAATGATATTCTATACCATGTCCTTGAAGATAAAAATATTGTTCAATCAGAAAAAGGCACACATAATATATAAAAGAAAATATTTCTCTTTCAAAATTAATATAAATGTACCAGAATATATTGAAAATCAAAATAATATCTGCACATGAGAGAAAACGTAGAGATTAAAATAATGGTGAAGTAGTAAATAAAATTTTTAATGTTTATGAACTTGAAAAACGTAACTTTTAAAGAAGTTAATTGCAAAAAAAAATCATAATAAAGCATTATAAGAATAATTAAGTCATCTATTTATAAAAAATATTTATTTAATAATTTATTTATAGGAGTTTATAAGAGAAAGTAAAAAAATATGCAAAAAGTTTTAAAATGTTAAAAGTTTTGAAGCGAAATCGCTAAATTTTTACGTCATCGTAAATTCTTACTAGAGAAAAGAAAAAAAAATTATTGAAAAACCATGATGCAATAATACCAGAAACGATCTCTGAAGTCGCGGCGCCATTAATGTTAAGTATGATTCCGGGATATGTAAATTGAAATGAAAATTCGAAAAGAAATATTTAAATCTGATCGAAATAAGTTCAATTCACATTCCCCGAGATCACACTATGGCCGTACGTATAGTGGTAAATTAGTACGCGTCGTAACTAGATTAAATTAAATCTGAAAAAGAAAAACAAAATAATGACTCACCCCATTAGATGCACATCAAGAGAAATAGCACACAACACTAAATAATAAGAGCGATTTAAACATAATATCATTTATTAAACATTGTTGAGCATTTTATTTCCGGATCCGGTATGATATAATAAAATTAGGAATATTTTTGAATATTATTTTGACCATCTAAATTTACATATTTATAGAGAAATGAATCACTTTATTTTCTTCAATTATACTTTAATCGATATTTAATCATCTTGTTATTGTTTTTATATAAGCGTGAAAAATTGTTATTTCCAAGTAGAGTTTCTAAAATAATCATGACACATAAAAGGGATATTTTAATGGCAGATGTGACACATGTAACAGTCTGAAGAATGGATGGATGAATACTGATCACGTAATGTAGAAAAATATTAAAATATCGATTAAAAGTTTATCATCATATTTCTTTATGGGAATCCATATTGAAGGTTCAATGACAGACTTCACAAAGTCACTTTCTGGTTATCATTACGAATTGTGAGGAGTAGTAAAAAAATCATTAACGGATCGACCTATGACGTCGAAAGGAATTTCCTGTCGGTTCTGAGATAAGGGACTAAACCTTCTTAAAAGTTGCATCTTTTGGGATGCGAGGTGAATGGAAAGCAATAAAATTAAGGGAAGCTTTAGTAGTAATAATTTCGTTTCTCTGGCAAACGATTTCAGTAATTTTATGAAAGTTTACCAGAGAAATGGAAAAAGAAAATAGAATATAATAAATGTAATTTTAAATGAAATAATTAAAAGTAAAGATTTAGGATTTAATATTTAAAACTTAATAAAATTTTGCTGTCAAAATTGAAAGATGGTGAACGGAAGTAGATTATTAAAATTAACAGAATATACAAAATTAAGTTTATGTAAATTTAAGAAGGGGAAATGTTATGTAAAGCTTTTACAACATAACAATTCTAACATTAAAAAAACTGTCTGATAATACAAAAGTTAATAAAACATCCAACCACCTTTTCATTATTACTTTTTTCCCCTTGTTCTATACATTATTTAACATTTCCTCCAAAGGAAAATCTCTCCGATCTATGAACTTTAACTTCCACTTTAATTTTCTTTGCTTGGAAGCCTGCTCTCCAGTTTCTGTTGATAAAAAATATATTTTCCTAACTATGTATTACAACTACACAAACATCATCATCATTCTAACATACAAAGGAAAAAAAAACTGTCTGACGATAAAAATGTTAATAAAACACCCAGGCACATTTCCATTATTATTTTTCCCGTCGTTATACATTATTTAACATTTCCTCCAAATGAAAATCTCTCCGATCTATGAACTTTAACTTCCACTTTCACTTTCTTTGCTTGGAAGCCCTCTCTTCAAGTTTGCTGTGGCTGTCCCCGGCCCAGTTACCTGTCAGTGCCCTGTTTCGAAGGGTCATCAGGCTGCAGTAAAGTGAAAGTCTCCCCTGACACACTGCACTCATTTCTTCCAGGTTGTGTCCATACCTTAGTATGTGCTCTGTCACTTTTTCACTCTCACTTTCTAAGCTTATTTTGTTTTTATTTTATTTTTCGACTCATTTGTCTGGCTTGTTAAAGAGCAATCTCTCTAATGATGCTGTTTGTTTAATTTACATACGTGCTCTTTCTTGGTAAACGCGCCTTGTTTGCAATCTAGGATTGATGTTTGTTTAATAAGGGGGTCGGTAGATTAGGAGGATAAAGAATTTATGGGTAAAAGTGGTTTAAATTTTAGCAGAATAGTGAAAACGTATAATTGTTTTTTGCATTTGCCGCTGAGTAAAATTTGAATATTGCACAGGTTGCATCAGAAAAAAGAAAAGATTTTTGACAAATTACTGTTAAATAAATAAATAATTTGCAGTTAGGTACAATATAGTTAATACGCAAGTTGCAGTTCAGGCGATTAATGTTGATGAATATACTGTTTACGTTTATTTTGTTCTTAGTATGCTCTGTCAGTTTTTCACTCTCACCTTCTAAGCTTATTTTTAAAAATTATCTTCTATTTTTTTCGACTCATTTGTCTGGCTTGTTAAAAAGCAATCTCTCTAATGATGCTGTTTGTTTAATTTGCATAGCGTGCTGTTTCTCGGTGAAAGCATCTTGTTTGCATTCTAAGATTGATATTTGTTTTATAAGGGGGAAGGGGGGGGGGTAGGTTAGGAGGATAAAAAACTTATGGGTAAAAATTGTTTAAATTTTAGTAGAATAGTAAAAAACATACAATTGCTATTTTTTTTTTTTTTTTTTTTTTTTTGCATTTGCATTTGCATTTGCATTTGCCGCTGACAAAGAAACTACTTTTAGTAAAACTCGCAGGCCAAAGAGAACCGATAAAATTTATCTACAAAAATCATATTTATTGGCTTTAGAGTAGTATAATTTTTTGAAAAGCCAATTTTGAGACCACTTTATATGGCTATAAACAAAGAAGTTTCTTTTTTTTTTTTTTAAGTACTTTAAAATACAAATTAATAAATAACGAGAATAAAATATTGAAAAAAGATTATAAATTCCTACAAGAACCAACGAATTTCAATTTCAAAAAATACAACATTATAACTTTTGGCTGCCCGAAATTGGCCTTATTCGCTACGTAGAATTTCCCCCGGTAACCCTGGTTGAATGTCAAAGTCGTCTCTTGTTTGTGAGCAGTGGTTTGTTATTAGTAGCACCATACTTGGTGATATTTAACTCGCTTTTGGTGTGAAATTAACAATTTAAAATTAAATGTAGGGGAAGGAAGTGCAAAGTGCCCCCTCTAAGGTTTGATGAATTTTTATAACACCTTTTAAATCAGTAATGTTTTAGAAACAAATACCAATAGTAACTATAATAACTTTAGTTTCAATTGCTACTTTACTTTAAAAAATATTTCTTTAACAGGTACATGTTACTTTTAAAGAAAAACTACAAAATGCCCACTTTTCCCGCCTAAGCCGGGTACAGTGGTCAGCATAGGTAAATGAACAAATCACATTGATTCAGGATGTATATTTAATGCGTCGGGAATTCGGTCCAACATGCACACTTTGACAGTATTTTCTGAAATATATACTGCCTTTACCGAAAAAAGAAAACGTCATTCGATTACATAGTTTCTGAATAAGAAAACATACCAATTTCAAACATTTCTGAACAAAAATGAATTCAGAAATGCGTCAAGAAGTATTGGATTTGAGAACAGCCTTAAGTACAACATAGTTAATACACACAAGTTGTAGTTCAAGTGATTAATATTGATTAATATACTGTTTAGGTTTATTTTATCTACATATACTCTCTCTTTTTCCACTCTCACTTTCTAAGCTTATTCATTTTTATTATTTTTTTTCCATGACTCATTTGTCTGGCTTGTTAAAGAGCAATTTCTCTAATGATGCTGTTCGTTTAATTTGCATATGTGCTGTTTCTCCGCGAAAGCGTCTGTTTGCTTTCTAGGATTGATGCTTGTTTTATAAGGGGGTCGGTAGCAGTGGCGTAGCCAAGGGGGGGGGGTCCAGGGAGTCCGGACCCCCCCCCCCCCGAAAGTAGACATGGTTTACTGAATCATGGATACAAATACAACAGTAAAAACTGCTAAGACAGAATCACAAAGGATCTATAAAAAATTCCGCTTTAGAGAGGTGTTTGTCTTAGAAGGTATAATTCAAAGGTATGTCTTTTTTTCGGAACTATGGACTTTTCCGTTTTAGGCAGGTTTCCGTTATAAACACTTTCCGTTTCCGCAGTATCGCTTAAAACTGCTAAAACGTACTCACTTCCCAAACTTTTTTCTTTCACGTACTCTTTTCTTAGGTTCTTCATTTCGGAGTACCCCCATTTCTCATAAACACGTCCCCCTCCCCCCCCCTCCACTCAAGGAGATAACGTAAACATGCTTTTTTCTATTAGTAATCTTCTTATCACAACCATATAATAAATCGATGCAAATTACATTGATATTCCTAACATTTTTGTGACTTCCGCCATTACCGATATTATTTTCATATACCCCAGCAGACCCGCCTCGTACCCCCAGGGGTACGCTACCGCAGGTTGGAAACCGCTGCTATAACACCACCTCTGAAGAGCATAAATCTATTACAGGAAAATCTGTGAAGATGAGCTATCTCAAATGAAAACAATTCAAGGTTCGACGAAAACAACACTATATATTTGTACTTGCTAACGTTTGAAACCTATCTGAAATGAAACTTGTTCCAATTGTGAATCCTTCTTGGCAGGTTTTCTGAAAACACGGAATCCTCTCATAAAAAAAAAAAAAAAAAAAAATATCCCGAGACGGAAAGATAACTATACAAGTATACCTGCTATTCCGTTTACACAAATTTACTGTAACTAGATTAAACGTAAAACTTCTTTATCTTGGACTTCGATGGGGTTCTGTTGTCGACACTTATGGGAAAGAACGAGTTTATACGAACGCAATAACGATACATTGGTTGAGTTTCGTGACCCTTATCTTTGTTCACATTATAACGGACAATATTAACAATTACTTTAAATCTGCTGCCTGCAATTAATAAAAGTAACTTTATTTTTGGACTGGTTTTATGTAACGACTTTCAAAATACACTGGCGAGAAAAATTAAAGGAACAACCATAAAAAGGTGCTTTATGTTAATTCTATTAAGGGAACTTCCAGAAAGGTAATTCAATGTCAACGTTATCACGTAGTCCTATATGGGATTAACATTCTCTACAGAAATATATGCAAATTTTTCAGCCTCAGCCCGTTCTTTCGGTTCACGTGTGAAAAGGAGCGCACGTGGGTAATTTGAAGTCTAATTTTAAGGATTGTACGTGTAATTAGGTAAAACTTTGCTTCTAATAGGTGGGATATGTCGTCCAGAAGACATTTGACCGATTTTGAGAAATTGCGTGCGATAGGGAGAATGGAAGCAGGACAAACACTCTTAGGGTTCTGTAAAGACTTATAAATAGCCAAAAGCGTCATGTTAAGAATCTATAAACGGTTTAAAGACACCGGTATAATGTCCACAGACAACCAGGTCAAGGTAGGAAACGCACCACAATAGGCTCTCAGGACTGTAATTTGCCAACGATTGCTAAAAGAAATAGGCAATTGACGCCAGTTTAGATTGCAGGGAGTTTGCTGCAGCAACAAGAACTCGACGACTATCCTGGTTTACTGTGAGTGACAGACTGCATGCAAGGAAATATATGATTTGTGTTCCACTAACTCCGGCAGCGAAATGCGCCCGGTTAAAGTGGTGCAGATATCATCGTCATTGGAGCACCACGGATTGGAGCCGAGTTCTCTTTACCGATGAATCCAGATTTTGTTGAGAGAGTTACTACAGACGTGTTACCATATGGAGGGAGAAAATCACATACAATAAGGCTGCAAACATCCGTGAAAGGCAAAGGTCGTGGAATCGTGGTATGGACGGACATCATTTTGAATGATCGCAGTGACGGGCACATTTTTGCCACTGCAACTGTGAATGCTGAAATATACAGAGATGAGATTCTTGACTCTCCTGTCAAGTTGTTTAAGGGTTCAGTCGGAAGATTCGGAATTTTATGATTATTAATGGTCTAGAAGGGTGCTACCCCCTTCCACGGAACTCTTAAGTATCCCTTCCAGAGCTGCGTAAATCCGACCCGTCCGAAGCTTACTGCTGAACTTGGAGAATGTTCTAAAACTGTTTTGAACCATCTAAAATAAATTGGCAGGGAAGTACAAAAACAGAGACCACCATGAACCATTTTTTACACATTCTAATACTTCCAAAATTGTGCTAATCCATCACAAATAAACTTATTACAAAAATTTAACTTCCTCAAAGACGACCAAATATCGGAAACAACTATTAGATCGAATATGGTATCAAAAGTGGCGAGACATGAAACATGGAAATCCAAAAGAATTATGGCTGAATAAGACAATTGTAACAAAACTGCTTTTTCCAGCATGAACTATATTTGATGTGTGTGCTTCTTACATTACAAGTTTCTGTAGCTGAAAATACAAGATCTTTTTCTTAAAGTTAAAATCTTCCCACATAGCATTTTTAGTTTTCAGAAAATTTGCAACAGTTTTGCTTTGAAAACCTGCAAAGTTGCAGTAAGCTCACTGAAAGTTCATAACAAGACTGCAGCAAGATAACGCAAACGCCGAAGTCACCACACTTTGAACTTGCAGCTAACTTGTCGTGCAAGTTAAATTCATACTGTATCAAATTTATTGCAAACTAACGGCAAACAAATAATCAAAAATGCTGCAGACTTACTGCAATGTAATAATCTTTCCATGTCACACTATAAGTTTAACCCCTTCGAAGGGGTCCATAGAGCTGATCAAGTCTATTGATGCGAACGCGCCGTCAGAAGGTGCATGCATCGGTTTTATCACCACAAGCAAGTTTAGGTAATATTTGTACTATTCATTTCGAGCCTTTTTTGGTATTTAATGAGTATAGCGCTTAGAAAAAGCGGTGCCTACCGAATAAAATTTCTGCAATTTCTGTGTATGTGCTGATTGTCTATTCTCTCAACAGAGGGATTTTTTGCTTTCGTCACTTTCGTGAATTAAAGACAGTCTTGCATCAATTTCACAACAAACTACTCATGCAAGTGGGTGATGGTATACCTTGCGGGAGATTTGTTGCGCATTTCTCAATTCAAATTTGTCACGGCAAGATAATATCAGAAATAATAAATTTGCCGCTAATGTTCATGCTATCTGAGTTATCTCAAAAACTCCCATGGGGAGCGCGGCGGATCGCATGAATGGCTCATGCGATTGACACTTATGTGAAATCATTATCCAATATCTATTACAACACAAGTTCTTAATTCAATGGCAAGAAATTAAACATGGAAATTGCTGTTTTAAACTTAACCACTTGACCCTAACTTTATTGTAGGCAAATGTTATGTAATATGAAACTTGATTTAACCCATTTGCTGACAAAACTATAAAGTAATAATTTTCAAATTTTTTGTTAAAAGTCGTTTGCTACCTCAAATTCAGAAATGTAAATTTCGCTTTACTAATACAGCGAAATTTCTGCCAATAAATGAGGCAATTTTTTTAATTCTAAAATAGTGGTGACAAAGTAATTAATACATTAAAGACACGAGTATACTCGTGGATGACAGCAAATGGGTTAATTAAATTTATCTCTTCAGTATGCTCTCAGATTTTTACATCATAATGAATCTTTTTCATTGGTAAATATTAATGTAACTTCAATGTATTATTAGTTGCAGTTATAGAGATCGGCCTTACATTTTTTATCCATGCTTTTTTTTAAATTAAGAAATTAAATAAGGATATACATAAATTCTTAAAGTTACTCGAAATACTTCTATTACGCATACACAGTCAAGACAAGACTCGAAGGGACTGGTAAAAAACTCCATTTTAGACAGGCTTCCATAGAAAGAAGTGTAATTAATCATGTTTGTAAGATACACAACCTCAATAAGATCTATTGTTCGTTTCGCAGGGATTCTGAAACACTTCCGTTTGAGACAGGATTCCGGTATAGAAAGATTGCACTTTCACAGGTTTCACTATGTTTCACTAAAGAACAATAAAAATCCCCTTTCAGACAGGTTTTCAGCAAATTTAATTGTATCGTAATTCATATTAAGACCATATAACTCTTCCGTTAAAGACAGGATTCTGTTATAAACAATTACTATTTTGACAAGTTTTATTCTATTCATATGACATAAATAAGTATATTTATATAAATACACAAAACTTGTAAAAATGGAACCTGCCTATAATGGAATTCTGTCTTAAACAGAAATGTTCCGTGCTACGGGAAAGAATACTGTACAAATACACCTAATAACACAAATACCTGTGTAAAACGGAATTTTCCAGCAATACTTACGATTTCATCATAACAGGTTTTACTATATATATATAATCTGAAGGAAAAATTTTGGACCCCCCCCCCCCCCCCCCGAAACGAAATCCTGGCTACGTCACTGGTCGGTAGGTTAGGAGGATAAAAAAATTATGGGTAAAAAGTGGTATAAGTTTTGTTAGAATAGCGGGGTGGGGGGGGGGGCGGATATGTATAGAAATAAACTTTAAATTATTAATAATTATAGTTTAATAATTTTAATATACTTTAAATAATTTAATTTGTGTATTAACAAATTTTCACCAATTAACTGTAACCGTGATCAAGTATCTTGATGTTCCATAATTCAAATGCTTGTATAATGAAAGTGTTGCATGCCGCTTACAATGCGTGGTATGTGAGTAAAATTTGCTTTTGTTTCTTATTTGTTTAACTTCTTTCAATGCAATATATTGGCAGTAATAGACAATTTTTAACAATTTTACCACTCTATTATATGAAATATTTCATTTTTGTGACATGTTGGATGTTCTGCCAGCTAATGATTATATAAACATCCACGTGTCACCGCGTGTTCAAACTTTCATCCTAATTTATCTAAGATTGAGTTATATTTATTTGAATTTTCTGGCATCATATGTCATTAAATATTGCTTTGAATTTAATTTCATTGCAAGTTTTGTTTAGTTGGTATTTCGTATTTTTTCTTTTCCCTATTTAACTATTATGTAATATGCTATTGAATGAGATCCCTAAAAGGAGTTTATATCATTAGGTAGATCGATTTGTTAGTTAGTTATTAAATTAAATGTAGTCTATATGTATATTAATACTTGGGGGCTGTGCATATATAACGTTATCATTTTAGGGGGGAGGGGGAGTCTGGCAAATGATATCGTTAGATATCTCTAGGGGGAGGGTGGGTTCGTCTTTTGATATCGTTAACATTTTTTATCCAACCAGAATTTTCTCTTTTTATTTATAACTTGGCTTTTACATCAAAATAGAATGTTATCTTTTTTTAGTATGTTATCTATTTTTATGAAAATACAAAGTTATTATTAAAATCATTAAATGATTAAAAAATTATTTAATTCCAAATTTCCTATTTCTTCTGTCATATGTGTATTCATATATAATTCGCTGTTCGAGAAACCATATGCGAAGTATGTTTCCAATGATACCTGTGTTTACTAGTAAATAAAAGAGAAAGAATGTTGTCTACCTGTTTTGGTGATAAGAAGCTCTGCCTCCCCCTCCCCGGGCGGGGGCAAGTGCAAGACAACATTATTATTGTTGAATGTATTATGTAACAAAAAGCTATTATAAAATACTTTTAAATAGTAACTTATTCTTTTAAGTGTTATTTGATAAAAAGTTATTTCATATATAAAATGATATTTAGAGTTCTCTTCATTTAAATCAATGAAGTATGCGAAAAATAAATGTAACCATATGTGTATATCACTCCAAGCAAAAGAAAAAAAAATTCAAAAATGAAAAGAATTTTTAGACATTGATAACGATATCATTACGGGGGGGGGGGAGGGGGGGGGTTCGAGGGATGATAACGTATGATATCGTAAGGGCGGGAGGGGGTCCAAAATTGTCAAAAAAGTGATAACGTTATATATGCATAGCCCCTTGCCATTTTTAATAAGAGATTTGGTCAGATTTTGTAGGAAGAACTTCTCTACTATATTTTCACTTTCAAAGATATATGATATATATATATATACCGGGTGTCCCAAAAATGACTGATGGATTTTAAAATTCAATAACTTGCAAACGGTGACAGACATAAAAAATTTCTTGCAGGAGTGTTATGTATGATGTTAGGAGTTTTTTTCAGAGATTCTTGATTTTAGTTCGGATTTCAAACAATAGATGGCGCTGAGAGCAATACGTGCTCAGTCCAGACCCGATTTTTGGTACTTTGGGTTTGATTTTGATTTTTACTTAAAATTCAATGCATTTTAACCTCCTTTTTTCGCATGGAAGAAGAGAGATCCCGAAAAATCGATCCTGGATTTAGCGGTTATTGCTCGCAGTGCCGTCTATCGATGCTATATGTAACTAAAACTGAGAATCACAGCATAAAAACTCCTGACATCTTGTGCATAACGCTCCTGCAAGAATTTCTTTAATATCTGTCGCACTGTTTGGAAGTTATTGAATTTTAAAATCCATCAGTCATTTTTGGAACACCCGGTATTTGTGTGTGTTTACCACTGAGTGAAATTTGAATATTACACATGTTTCAGTTAAAACAAATTGGGTTTTCACAGATTGCTGTTGAATAAAACGTAGTTATTAAATAAGTACCAGTTAAGTACAATATTGTTGATGCATAGGTTGCAGTTAAGAAGATTAATGTTGATGAATACGCTGTTTACGTTTACTGGTGAATATACAATTTACGTAAACTGGGTAACCGCACCAGTCTCACCCCCCCCCCCCCCAATTTTCAAAGAATTTCCAAAAGTCTATAAAAGAAAATGTATATAATGTATAAGCGGACTTCAAAATTTGATAGAAATAATATGTAAATTCGTTTGAGTTATAGTACTTTGTATTAAAATGTTCATATTATTTAATCGCAAAGATTTATTGGGAATTATATAATTAAATATGGCGAAGAAAACGTATCGAAAATACCGGTATTAAAACGGAAGGACATTTTATTTGCATCGAATTTTAGGTATTCATTTTTAACACTTTCCAATATATAGTTGAAAAGCGTTTATGAATTCGATTTGTCTCTCCGCGCTCTAACTCGCGTAAATACTCGGATTGTCATGTAATTGATATATATATATATATATATATATATATATTTATATATATATGTTATTGAGGTTTACCATCCTTGTTGTATGTTGAAAATTACGTGTGTAGCATTTATAGTTCGTTTACAGGGGTATTCAAAAGAATTTCATTACATTATGGACTATCAAGAAAAATCATTCTCGGTGTAATTTTATGATGTTACACAATTTCAAACATACTGAAATTGATATACATCCCTGAGGTGCACAACATGATGCTTACTGTAAATTATTGTGTGCACAGCATTTATTATTATTATTATACCACAGACCAGGCCCCTACCTGCCGGGCAATATGTCTAGCTTAACGAGTTTTGTATCTGGTCGCGAGGCGAAAACCGCTTGATCTCCTCATGCGGAGATCTACTTGATTGTATCTCGGCTTTTGTCGCTGTATTGCTATTTATTTTATCACTTTTGTTACTATAGTTCATTTACAGAGACATACAAAAGAATTCGATTATAGTATTGTCGTGAGCGATAATTGTTGGAAGTGCGGTTTCCACTGTGATATGTGTTTTTAAATTTAACTAATTTTTTGCCTATTGCTTGGTGTGTATCAATTTGCAGATCATATACAGGGCTGCGCAAAAGAATTCGAGTACTTTCCGCTAATGTACTATAGATACAAATCGATAGATCATATACAGGGCTGCAGAAAATAAATCGATATTTTCCCCTAGATGGTAATTGCTGAGATTGGGTTTTCAAATGTATTATTCGTTTTCCAAATTGCTTACTTCGACGTTATATCTTTCGCCTTATTAAACGCTGACGTTTTGTAACCGTATTCTGAATGCGTTCGAAAGTGTTTCATAATCTATGCTTGACGCATGATTTTTCTTTCTTGTTATGCCAGTGCCGAGTAAAGAAAATGTTCGAAAAGTTTCTGGGAATCGATTTGTGTGTGTGTGCCCACCCTTTCCCTCTCTCTGTTCTCGTTTCCATCGGACGCAATTGCCTGTGTGAATATAGAGAGCGGAGCTGGGTCGATAGTTCGTTGCACCCCGACCTAGAAACGGGGAGGCATTTTGCGTCATCCCCACATGACCTCCACTCTCACTTGCCGTAGCTCAGTTTCCCTTCAACCCTTTGCACGACTTTCTCTCTTATCGTTTGCTCGCTCGTGGTATCGTTTGGAGATGGCGAAACGATAATGGTTCTTCCAAAACTCGGTCGTTTGTCGTGAAATAAGTGAAAGTTAATAATACTGGGTTATTTTTAGTGGAGTATGTAAACATTTTTCGTCAATAAAGAAAAGGATAAGCAGTGCTAAATTCAGATATGCCCCCTCTTCCTGGGAGGAATTTCCGCAGCTCCAGGGTGGTAGGGCAGTTTCGGTGCATGAGGAATTTTCATTGCAAGTTCATTAATAACCACCACCACCACCACCAACAACAACAATAAAATCTGCAATGGAGAAAATGCGATACACCAAAAAGAACCCCCCTCCCCTTCCCCTGAATTCACCACTGGAGATAAATGCAATCGATTTATGCAAAATTTCTTTTTCTTTTTTATTTATAATTTTTTTTTCAGAGATGATGATGTATTAAAGATCGGAGAACGAAAATAATAATAGGATTTGGCGTAGCTTATGTGACTTAAAAATATTTTCTTCATTTGAAAGAAGAGGACTTGAGCCCCATGAACCCCCCCCCCCCCTTTTCTTTCCTACTCCCCTGTAAAGTTATATTTTAAAGCGGTTCTCGAAAAAGTATTTTCCCCGCTCAACAGTGTGAAACATTCTGACAATTTTTCTTTTTCATTTTTAAGCTTAAGAGCACGACACTTTCAGGAATGATTATTAAAGTTACTTGTGATTGAACTTTTTTTTTTCCTTTTTCTATAAATTAATTAGATTTTTGAGTAATAAGCGATTGCTGGCTCGGGACGGCAGTTGTTTTCCTTCTCTGCGTTGTTGCGTCAGGAAATTCCGTCCAAACCACCCACTTTGTCAGCATTTCCTGAAAAATCTCCTGCCTTCACCAAAAAAGGAAAACATAGTTCGATTACATAGTTTTTTAATAAGACCACCTGCCAATTTGATACGTTTACAAACAAAAATTAATTAGAAAATGTGTCAAAAAGTAGCCAATTTGATACATTTAAGAACACAAAGTAATTGCAAAATGTGTTAGAAAATAGCCAATTTGGTACATTTGCGAACCAAAATTAATTAGAAAATGTGTCAGAAAGTAAGTAGCCAGTTTGATACATTTACGAACACAAATTAATTAGAAAATGTGTCAGAAAGTAGCCAATTTGATACATTTATGAACAATAATTCATTGGTAAATGTGCTAGAGATAGAGAGTAGCCAATTTGATACATTTAAGAACACAAATTAATTAGAAAATGCGTCGGAAAGTAGCCAATTTGATACATTTACGAACACAAATTAATTAGAAAATGTGTCACAGACTTAGATAAAATGTAAAACTGCCTGCGAACTCAAATAATTTCTTTAAAATTTTCTGCAAAAAAACGCCGTGCTCCTCCCGAGTCCTATATTGCCGCCAACAGCAAAAATGAAAAGTTATATACAAGCACATAAACATTAGCTAAAATTTCCAACCAAATAAACTTTATTTAAAAGAGATCAACATTTAACATTTATTTTTTAACACAAAATTTATTTTTAATCTGTTAAATTAATCTGCAAAGACTGAACATAATATACAGCACCCGCGTCGGTGCTGCACTGTTTCTGCTACCGGCCCTGGCAGGAGGGGAAAAAAAAAGGGAATTGTACCCGTCGTTCCGGCATAAGCACCGCATTTATAATATTTAAGTTTTTAACTCGTATGAGCCGCGGCGCTTCTTCCAAAAAATACTGTACTATGGTACATGGCAAATACTTTCTAGCAAACGTTTTTTCTTTTTCTCCAGTTGAAAAACAGTCTACATACCTTGTTAATAGTCTGCAACGTGCGTTACACCGATTCTCCGCCTGGGGTCTTGTTAATTTCTTTTTTTAAATAAAGAAATTTGTAAAAAAAACCCATCAAAACTGTCTGAAAACTTTGAAAATTTTCTGCGAACGGCGTTCGCGTGTTCGTTCTATATTAGCTGACTCTGGTGTCAGAAAGTAGCCAATTTGATACATTTACGAACACAAATTAATTAGAAAATGTGTCAGAAAGTAGCCAGTTTGTATTTGAGAAATAGTGGAAATATTTAATTCGTTATAATGGGGTAATACAAATTTATGTAACTTAAATAAATAAAACATTTTTTAAAAACTAAATAAATTATCTAATGGAAAAAAAAAAAAAAAGATAAATGTTATTTTGGTACAAAATTGTTTTTTTTTTTTTTCATCGTGTGCGAATATCCTAAAACATATAGAATTTTCTTTCAAAAAGTTAAATAAAATAGAGAATGCAATCAAAGATAATACACGAATATTGCAAATGTAAAGAATAAAAGATATAAAGGTAATTTCAAGGATGGAGAAAATGAATTTGCCGAAAAAAGTTATGACTGCATTGCTGAAACAAAAGGAAACCTCCTTCATTATATTAAAACAAAGAATAGACGTAGTCTTGATATATAGCCTTTTGGATTATGTAATAAAGAAAAGAATGCTACATAACTGTTATAACTAATACATGAACTAATGAGATTATGTTTTTTTTTATGTATATATATATACATTTTTTTTAAAGCACTTAGAATCGGTGAGGCTAAAAAAGTGGCCCTGCAACCTGTTAATTTTAAAGTACATACAACACAAAACAATTAACTAACAACTTCAATTAATTATTTTTAAAACGCTAAGAATAACAGGTCGCAACTTGTATGTCAGACTTGTAAATGAGATACGTTCGTACTATAACTGGTTTTATAAATACTCAAGATCTTGGTGCAATAGCTGTTGCACTCTTGTGCAAAAATGCATGAATACAAAATGTATTACGATTCTATATATTAAATTCAGTAATACAGAAATAATTTGACGCCATCTTAAATAGGACGTCATCACCATGGCAACTAGAATCTTTACCTATATCATGGGATATCATCGAATTAATGATTAGATGATCGAATTAATAATGATGATCGAATTAATGATAGGATTTAATACAATGAAAATTTTTTTTATTAATATCGTTTTAAGATTTGATTCTATTTTCATAAAATTTGAAATGACTCGACGAAATTTTGCAACGATTCGATATATTAAATTTGAAACCATTAGGTGGGTAAGTTTTTGCGCTGTTATGCGGACAGACGGTTGGACCAGATGACGACTATAGATGCTACGTATTTATATAATTACGAACGCACTTAATAATGACTTAATATAAATTGACTCTACACTAAGATAATTTATTTACACTACAGAAATATAATGTATTTATTAATACTACATAAATATAATAAATAAACTAATGAAATTATGTTTTACTTCATATTTTCTATTTCTTTTTTAAGGCTGTTCTCAAATCCAAAGGATCAACTTTCTGACATAAGTTTCAATTCATTTTTGTTCGGAAACGCATGAAACTAGAAGGTGTTATTCAGAAATTATGCCATCGAACTATTTTTTCCATTTTCTTGTAAACGCAATAGATCTTTCAGAAAATACTGTCAAAGTTGACATTTTAAACCGAACTTCCAAACGAAAGAAGAAAATCTAGTCAGTAAGGGGAGAAAAATGCCTTGTGACGTGAACAAAATCGCTTATAACTCAATAGGTAATTGATTGATCAAAAAATGGAAAAATCAGTTCGATTCCAAATCGCTTCCATGGTCAGGATTTCTAATTTTATATCTTTCCGTTAAAAAATGAATTTGTAAATGTGTCAAAACGTTTTTCGCTTGTTGAGCAGAACAGTTGAGAACAGCCTTAAGCATTGGTACCAATAAAGCAATAAAAGTTGCATTGAGACATTCATGTTAATTTTAAAGTATATCATAAAACAATTGTTAACTAACAACGGGCAATTTAAATTATTTTTAAAAGGCTAAGTATAATAATGACTTAACATGAATTAATTTTATACCAAAATAATTTATTTATGGATACCACGAAAATATAATTTATTTATTAATGCTACAGAGATATAATAAGATAAACTAATAAGATTGTGCTTTTTCATATTTTCTATTAGAACATTTTTCTCTTTTTGTTCCAAAGCCCTACAACCGATAAGGCTATAAAAGTAGGCCTGCGGTATCTTCATATTAATTTTAAAGTATATCATATAGAACAATTATTACCTAACAATAAGCAATTAAAATTATGTTAAAAGCGCCAAGTGTAATAATGACCTTATATGAATTGATTCTATAATAAAATAATTTACTTATGGACACCACAGAAATATAATTTATTTATTATTATTAAAACTGCACAGATATCATAAACTAAAGCGATTCTGTTTCTTTTTCATATTTTCTATTATTTATTTCTTTATATTTCAAAGCACTAGAACCTAGGCCTATAAAATTGGCCCTGCGTCCATGTTAATTTTATATAATAATTTAATATAATATATCTAATTTTGTGTGTAAATGTAATATAATATAGATCAATTATTAATTAACAATATGCAATTAAAATTATTTTTAAACCGCTAATACAGAGTGGCGAGTGGTCAGGGAAAAACACAATCAAAAAAAGAGGAAACCACCAGTATTTTCTTATAGAAAATACTTGGAGTAATATAAAGGGATTAAAGAAGGCGAATTTCTCTTTAACAAAATACTGGTATTTAACACCTTTTCTGACTATATTTTCCCCTGACCACTCGAAACCCTGTAATTTGACTCTATAATAAATTATTTTATCCATGGACACCACAATAATATAATTGTAGATAAACAAATGAGATTGTGTATTTTTCATATTTTCTATTACTTTTTCTTTTTGTTTCAAAGCACTAGAACCGATAATCTCCTCCCCCCCCCCTACCTATTTCTCCGTTACAAATGGTCCGAAATAAGTACTGCTGATTAACCTTGTAGGAGAGTTCATATTACTCTTCCAAACAATTTTAAATGGATTTTGAATTGTTAGCACAGAGACATTTTAAATGTCAACACAGCGAACGGCAGTGCACAAGACACATTCTTACACGTCGATCATATCCATGTCACATATAATATAAGAACTTGTTATTCAAAAGATAATTAAAATTTACGGATAAAGATTTGCTGATGTAATAAAGTAAATATTACAGCATAATAATGAATTTTATGCATTGATCGGTTTGGGGATTGAAAACGAAATAAGAGATATAGAATATCAAATATCGTTGACTTTAGCACTCATCCATTGATAGATAATCAAAGCCTGTTAGCAAAAACAGTTTAAACGGGGTAAAAAAAAAAAAAAAATCCAATTTTGAGTCAAAATTTTGTAGGTATAATAGAAAAAAGAAAGAATGCAAGGAAGAAAGAAAGAAAACGAAAGCAAAATTCTTCAATATATGATGAATAACACTATTGACTTATAAAATGACAATGAAATGTTACTGCAAAATATTAATTTAACTGTATGCATAAAGAAAATTAAGAAAACAAGTTGGAAATTGCATGTCAAACTTGACAAATGAGGTGCGTTCGTACTTATAACTAGTTTTATAAACATTTTTTGCACCACATATTTTACTGAATGTATATTTTAGTGCACTTCATAAGTGCATATCCATTTCATTCTGTTCGAAAGGCTGTAACATCATTAAAATGCACTTGAAATATTATTTTCCACATTGGCCATAATGTAACGGAAAAATTTTGACTGGCCCTGTAACTAAACTATACACCCGATTTTCATGAAATTTGAAATGACTCGACAAAACTTTGTAACAATTATACATTTAAAATTTCAGACCATTCGGTTGAGTAGTTTTTGCTCTGTTATATGCGGACGGACAGACAGACCGACCGAACGACGACTATAGGTGCTACGTTTTTATATAATTACGAACGCACCTAAAAAGAAAGAATGAAAGCAAGAAAGACAGAAAAAGAAAGCAAAACTTTCCAATAGATGATGAATAACACTATTGACTTAAAAAAAGACAAAGAAATTAGCATGAAAGAGAAGTCTTAAGTTACTGCAATAATATTCATTTAACTGCATGCATACAGAAAATTAAGAAAAAAAGATACAGAATTTAAAAATCGTAGATTTTAGCATTCGCTGCTCGACTGATTATTATAACCCTGACGTCAAAGCATTTTAGTTACGGGAGAAACGCAGATTTTGATCTAAAATTTTGCTGAAATAATAAGACGATCATCGTTACATCGGCATCTAAAATATTACATGTTTAAATTCAAAAACAATAAGGAAACAAAATTTTATTTGCATTTCATTAGATGATGAATAAGCAAGCACCATTGGCCTAAAAAAATCGACAAAGAAATTAGCATGAAACAGAATCCCTAAGTTATTGCAGTAATATTCATTCTACTTTCGCATGCAGAAAAATGAAATAAATGAAAAAAAAAATGAAACACACCGGCAGTCTCCCCCTTCCTTCCCTCTAGGCTAAATCAGGATCTAGGTTAGGAGGCGAAACTCTCCCGGAGTTCGTTGACCGAGAGCGCGGCACGAGCTCTTGTTACCATAGCAACCGACTAACAGGCTAGTGGAGGAAGAGGGATTTCATGGGGAGTTTAGTTCAAACCCCTTTAATTCGAACTCCCTGCTCTATAATCGATTGATACGCTACTGAAGATGGTGTTTCTAGGGGAACAAAAGGACGGAATGTGTTTGACAGAAATGTTCGTAAACATTGATCTGTTGTAGAATAAGCAAAGAGGTAAAACGAGAATATAGGTGACGCGTAATCGTAATATTTGTTAGAGATCCTACAATTGTTTGACGAGAAAAATTGGATAAGATACAATTTGCATAAATAGAGACATAATCGTAATATGCTTTTAGAAATTGATAATAATCGTAATCGTAATCAATTATTCTTCCGAAACCGACTCGAAGTTTGGTCGAGACTTCGAGTGTATATTTATTCTTTACTCAATATCTGGAGTAGAGTCCTGCATCGGGTCGGGTTACCCGCTTTTACCCGAACCCGACCCGACCCGCGGTTCGGTTCGGGTCGGGTTGACTTAAATTTTTATTGTTGCGGGTCGGGTTGTCTTTCATTGTTTCGGGTTGGCTTTTTTACTCTTGCGGGTCGGGTTCGGGTTGACCCGCTTTTTTAAAAGAATGTGGAAAATATTTTTTCCCATTAAAAGCCTGTATAAACCGCAGATCAAAGTTTCACAAAAGCAAAATGTGTGCCGGCCTGTTTTGTCTTTAATCCTCTTTTCACACCAGTCTTCCAAATATAAATAACAAACTGCATTACATTTTTATCGTATTTTAAAAATACATTATGCAGCAAAACGCTAAATGGTCCTTCCTGTCTAATGTATCAAGTGAATAATTTAATTGTGGTGATGCGCGATGCACTATGTTAGACGGAAAATTTTTCAAAATAATAACTGCTGATAAACTAAAAGCAGATGGCCACTTGTGTAAAACAAGGTGTATCGTTATAAGGGGAACTTTTGAAACCGCAACTAACTTTAAAGCATATTTAAAGATTATATTTTTTGTTTTATACCATTTAGAGTGCTGCATCGGGTCGGGTCAGAAGTTTTACTATAGTTGAATACTAAAGAATATAGATTTGTTCATTCTTCTATGTAAAACATAAAACTGATATTAGAGAATTAGAGGTCTGCACGGTTCGGAATTTGTAGGCCCGCCCCGCCCCGCCCCGCCCCATCCCGTGTAAAACTTAAAAGTTCGGCCCTAGCCCGGCATGAGTCGTTTATAATTTTATCGACTTCGTCTAAATATTTATATTGGGCCGGTAGACCGGCTTAATTGTTGATATTGGGCCGACCCGTTTATTTTGTTTATCAGCCCGGCCCGTTGAAAAAACTGTCCTAATAAAGCGGCCTGGCCAGTTTGAAATTTTGTCATCCCGCCGCTGGCCGGACCGGTGTAGACCTCTATTAGAGATACAATTGTAGATTATTTTTCATAATGGTGTTAAACCATGATTTGCTTTCCTTACATTGCGGGTTCGGGTCGGGTTGCGGGTTGCCTGAAATTATTTTTGCGGGTTCGGGTCGGGTTGCGGGTTGCGGGTTGCCGAAAATTATTTTTGCGGGTTCGGGTCGGGTTGCGGCTTGACTTAAAATGGAATTTTCGGGTTCGGTTCGGGTAAAACACGACCCGCGCAGGACTCTAATCTGGAGTTCTATGGGTCCGATCCTCACGCAACTTGGACCATTCATTCGTCTTGGTTTGCTTCCAACCACTACCACTAATATTTGAGTTCTGATTATCTCCGCTAGGGGCTCTTCAATTTCCTGTATTTTCTGCTACATAGTGTACTCTTCTTTTTTCTTCGATATTTCAGGTTCTATGGGTCCGATCCTCATACAACTTGGACCATTCGTCTTGGTTTGCTTCCAACTACTACCACTAATATTTGAGTTCTGATTATCTCCGCTAGGGGCTCTTCAATTTCCTGTATTTTCTGCTACATAGTGTACTCTTCTTTTTTCTTCGATATTTCAGGTTCTATGGGTCCGATCCTCATACAACTTGGACCATTTGTCTTGGTTTATTTCCCAGCAATAATACCAACATTTGAGTTCTTGTACTCTTTTTCAAGGAGCGCTGTAATTTCCTCCAATGTGTGCTGCATAGTGTACATTTCTTCTTTATTCGATATCTCAGGTTTTATGGGTCCGATTCTCGCCTAACTTGGAGAATTCGCCTTCGTTTGCCCCCCTTCTACCTGACCATGTTAGTTCTAGTTCTCTCGACCAGGGAGTACTGTTATTTGCTGTATTGGTTTTTATATTTATTGTCTTCAGCTTTCCATTTTTGACGGGCGTTCGGTGAATGAAGCTTCCCTCAAGGGTGTTCTCAAATCCAAAAGGGCAACATTCTGATTAATTTATTTTTGTTCGGAAATGCATGAAACTAGCTGGTGTTGTTGTTCAGAAACTGGTGTAATTGAGCTGTTTTTTCATTTATTTGCAAATGCTATACATCTTTTAAAAAAGAGTGTCAAAGTGGGCGTTTAGAATCGAATTTCCGCGCGAAGGAAGAAAGAGCATTCAAGAGCAGGCGAAAAACGCGTTTGTCACGTGATCAAAATAGCTTATAACTCAATAGGTAAATTGATTGATCAAAAAATGAAAAAAAAAAAAAACAGTTCAATTCCAAATCGCTTCCATGGCCAGACTTTCCAATTTTATACCTTTCCGTTAAGAAATGAATTTGTAAATGTGTCAAAACGTTTTGCGCTTGTTGAGCAGAGCAGTTAAGTTTCCAATTTTATACCTTTCCGTTAAGAAATGAATTTGTAAATGTGTCAAAACGTTTTGCGCTTGTTGAGCAGAGCAGTTAAGGCTGTTATTAACTGCTCTGTTCAAAGAGCGCAAAACGTTCTGACACATTTACAAATTCATTTTTTAACGGAAAGATATAAAATTGGAAAGCCTGGCCATGGAAGCGATTTGGAGTTGAACTGTTTTTTCCATTTTTTGATCAATCAATTACCCATTGAATTATAAGCGATTTTGATCACGTGACAATCCCGTTTTGCATCCGCTTTTGAGTGATTTTTCTACTTTCGCGCGAAAATTCGGTTCAAAACGTCAACTTTGACACTATTTTCTGAAAGATCTATTGCGTTTGCAAAAAAATGGAAAAACAGCTCGATGACATAGTTTCTGAACAACAACACCAGCTAGTTTCATGCATTTTCGAACAAAAATAAATTAAAACTTATGTCAGGAAGTTGCCCTTTTGGATTTGAGAACAGCCTTAAGATGTTTTCGCTTCCCTCGGCTGTTTAGAAACCTTAAACAAAATCTTCAATGTTTCAGGAGGTTATGTGAAACTGTTGAAGCAAAATTAGTCATAGTAAGCTGAAAGTAATCTAACAACAAAACTAACCTTTATTCTTTTATGAAAATTCTTCATAAAATCGGATCTGATGTCGGTTAAGAATAACAATTTATTGACTAGAGACATCGATAAAAAAAATTCTAATATAATCGAGTTGATCATAGTATCGATTAAATCGGTTAAAATGGTCGACTTCGCACCTCACTAAGTCGAGAGACTATTATCAGATCTAAACTGGCTTCTTCTCTGACACATTCCTGAATTCTTTTTTACTCGTAAACACATGGAATTGGCAGATGCTGCTCTTATTCAGAAATTATGAAATCGAATAGCGTTGTTTCATAAAGGCAGAGGATCTTTCCAAAATTTTGACAAAGTTACGTTATGAACCGAATTTCTGGCTGTCACAGTCCAGAAAAGACCTCCATCGTACAACTGTAGCGTCGTTAATTAAGGGGGCTGGTCACTCAGCTTTCGATTTCTCCTCACTAATGTAAAGTCTATGGGCAATTTGATGCATTCGTATATTTCAAATATCTCCTCGGGAAATTAATATTTTTAGCATCTATTTTTTGTGTACACGTCCTAAAAGATGTCTCTTTATTTTCTTAGTTCTCAAAATATTTCTAAAATATAGGTTTAATTTTATAGGAAGTGTTAAACTCTTACTCACAGTTCGCCCGCTTTTAACACACAAAATATTAAATTCAGCATATATTTTAGAAACATTTTGAAAACTAAGAAAAAAAGAGACAACCTTTAGGAAGAGTACACAGGAAAAAGATGTTAAAAATATGAATTTCCCGAGAAGATAGTTTAAATATTAGAATACATCAAAAGTCCATAGACTTAACATTACGGAGGAGAATTCCGAAGCTGAGTGACCAGCCTCCTTAAACCTTTGTATCATCGCGTTGCATATCTGCAACATACTCATAACAGTAGGGTTTAAAACACGGTTTTGTTTATTGTTGCTTATATCTCCCAACATATGAGATAATGTTCATAGAATTCTCAACAGATGGCGATACTGGGTTAATTTTTCTTGCAAAAGTTTTATTGATCATTTGAGCAATTTTATCATCGTTATTGCTAATATGAATTTCGTAAATTTTGTAAAATTAAAAACACTGGAGAAGTTCAAAAATAGATTTTTTTTACAAAGGTAAGTTCGTATACTGTATAATTTTGAATTATAAAATTGACACTATTTTTGAGAAATATGTAATTTTCTGTTTATTGTAGATGTGAAAAAACTATCTTTTAGTCAATAATTTTTAGGCCCGTTCGTAATTATATAAATACGTAGCACCTATAGGCGTCGTCTTGTCCGTCCGTCTGTCTGTCCATCTGTCCTCATATATTTCCATTTTTCCCTTTGACACTTATTAGAATCAGCCATTTTACTGATTCAAGTTATAGTCTATGTTCCGGCTAATTAGTAGAACACGTATTTAGCTAGCGCATGCTTCATTAGAAATCTCTTCTCCGAATCTCTTCTTCTACTTCCAAACTGAAAAGAAGTAATTTGCTGTTGACATGTAGAATTCTTTAGATTTATATGCATCCCGTCGAATGGCGCTTAACACCATTTTATGTTTTTTTCACTATTAAACGTGTGTGTGTATCGTCAAGATATTGATTATTTGTTGAACACTTGTTCATAAAACTGAACAGAAATTTGTTGAATTCATAACAGATGTTAAATTAGATTTGAAATGAATATTTAGATTAATTAGAATAGAACAGTTTACAAACAGGATTAATAACAGAAATAATATCTAATTAAATCAACGAAATTGAAATTAATTTTTCATTTATAAACTGTGGAAAACACTCCGTGTATAAAATTTCCAATAAGGCAGTTTCTTTTTTTCTTCTCTCTCACCTCCTTTTCTTTAAATTAGGGCTTGGCATGTTCTAGCTTAGGCCTGGAATGGATATTTTTAAATGGGCTTCTGCCTCTCTTTCTTTTCTAGAACTGTTACTGAAAAAGAAAATGCTGCTGAGGTTGAAAAAAAAGGGTGTCACTGTTTTTATGTAATAAACAAACACACTAAAAGAACCGCAGACTTCATAATATTAGATTGTATGGGGACATAGTTAGAGTTCCTCTTGCGGTTTCATTTTTTTTTCTTTCTTACTTTACCCCCCCCCCCCCCCCCCTAATGAATTTAGCTACGGATAACAAAAATTAAATAAAGTGTTTTGAAATAAAATTTCAGAAAAAAAAAAAATCTATTACCAATAACGTTAGACTATTATGATTTAGAGTTCGACCGAAAATTCGGTTTCGGTTTCGTTTTCGGCCAAAAAAGTCAGAGTTTCACAGAAAATTCGTTTTCGGCGAAAATGCTGTTGAAAATTCGACCTGACCGAAACTATCTGTATTCCAAAAATCTCGTTTCTTCCTTCGGAAATGTTCTTTATTACTCATTGATTTGAGATGTATCGGCTCAAATGAGACACTCTTTATTTATTGCTATGAACTTCACTGTTTATAATTATCAGTCATTACTGACTCAAGACGTGAGTGCAAATTATAAAGCAAGTAATGCATACAGGACTTAACTTTGAAGACGTTTTTCACGTGCTCTTTAAAAGCTGCAGACTTAGCACTAATAGAAAATTTATAGTTTGAAACCGCAGAAGGCTTTCGAATATTCTTTGAGATTGTTCTAGTATAACGGGTGATCATTTACAAAAATCATTATAAAAAATAAATTGAGGTATATGTATATTTAAAACATTTTTTGATTAGATGAAATTCGTATAATTAGAAAATCATTCTGTGTCGTAGATGAAGTAATTCCATTTTATTTTATTTGAAAATAAAAATTTTTGATCAGAGGCACGGAAAGCTAACTTGGGCCACACATATAATTAAGTAATAATTATGTGTATTTATGTACGCAGTAATTACTTTAAAAAACACTTTTTGGATATTTTCGTTTTCGGCCGAAAATAGGAAGATTACTGAAATTCGGTTTCGGTTTCAATTTCGGTCGATCCTTAATAAATACAAGGAAGAATATAAGTGAAAACCATTTTTTTTTTATTATTATTGAAAGCCTTAATAGTTTTTTTTTTTTTACATTTAATATATTTTTAAAGAATGCCCACTAACAATACCAAAAATTATTTTTATATTAAAAATAGAAAATTTGCATTCAAATAAAGTTTTGAAATTTATTAAAAGCGATACTTTCGTATCCTTTACACCAGCCTACTGATCATTTCAGTGGTTTAAGCCCGTAGTTCGATTACATGTCTTAAATTTGTGTTTTATTCATGCTTTATTATTTTATTTATTGATTGATGAAGCTTTAATTTCGTTTTGGAATGGTAATTAGGAAACAAATGCTGAGCTAATTATGTTAATTTCAATGCATACTGATTTATTTTTCGTAATCGTCTGTATACTATAGAGTTAGATTTTTTTTAAAATTTCACGCTTGAAAATTATTAAAAAAAACATAAAAAATGAATCTGGATATAGTTTTCAAATAGATTGTGATAGAGTTTTCAAACAATTGCATTTGAAAGTGCGTTTTTTCCCCTATTCGACGGAGTAAAAATTGAAAATGTGCTATGTTCAGAAGTTTTAAGAAATTGCAGTAAATGCTAAATTTATTCGTCTGATGTTGCCACCGTCAAAATGAAGTCAGCGTTATGCACAAATACGTTTGTCCTTCATAAGGTAGATACTTTGCATTGAAAAATGTGAACGAAAAAGAAAACTAAATTTTGTCAGATACGAAGAGTTTTTTTTTAAGAACTAAAAGAAGAAAAAAAGAAATTCAAACTAGGTAGTTAGGTTATTTTGGAATAGGACATTTTCTCTTACGATTTTTACTTTTTTCCTCCCTCATTTTTACTGTTAATTTAAACTTAGCTAATAAAATCGATAAAATACGCAAAATTTAGAAAAAAAAAAAAAATGTAGTTAAAAATAATTTTAGACTATATACTTTGTTTTGATAAATGGGAGCAAGCAAAAACTAAATTTTGTCAGACACGAAGATAATTTTTTTTTTTTTTTCAAATACTTAAAAAAAAAAAAAAAAAAAAAAAAAAAAAAAAAAAACTCTTTCAAACTAGGCAGTATTACATAATTTTGGTGCATGATTTTTCTCTTGCAGTTTCCTTTCTTTCTTCAAAAAATTACATTCCATAAAAACATGCTCTTCATTAAATGTTTTTATTTTTTTAAGTTTCAAAACGTGTAATTTGTAAACAAAACAAGTTCATCAGAAAGGAAAACTTCAGCAGAAGGGCTTAAGGGGGCTGGTCACTCAGCTTCGGAATTCTCCTCCGTAATGTTAAGTCTGTGGACTTTTGATGCGTTCGTATATTTAAAATATCTTCTCGGGAAATTCATATTTTTAACATATTTTTTCTGTGTACTCTTCTGAAAGGATGTCTATTTTTTTTCTAAGTTTTCAAAATTTATGCTGAATTTAATATTTTATGAGTTAAAAGCGGGCGAACTGTGAGTAAGATTTTAACACTTCCTATAAAATTAAGTCTATACTTCAGAAATATTTTGAGAACTAAGAAAAAAAAAAGATATATCTTTTAGGAAAGTGTACACAAAAAAATAGAAGTTAAAAGTATTATTCATTTCCCGAGGAGATATTTTAAATATACGAATGCATCGAATGTCCATAGGCTTTACATTAGTGAGGGAAATCGGAAGCTGACTGACTAGCCCCCTTAAGGCTGTTCTCAACTGCTCTGCTCAGCAAGCGCAAAACGTTTTGACACATTTACAAATTCATTTATTAACGGAAATATATAAAATTGGAAGGGCTGACTATGAAAGCGATTTGGAATCGAACTGTATTTTCCATTTTTTGATAAATAAATTACCTATTGAGTCATAAGCGATTTTGTTCACGTGACAAGATGTTTTTCTCCCTTAGCTGACCGGTTTTTCTGCTTTCTTCGGGAACTTCGGTTCAAAACGTCCACTTTGACACTATTTTCTGAAAGATCTATTGCGTTTGCAAAAAAAGCGGAAAAAAACAGTTCGATTACATAGTTTCTGAACAACAACACCTACTAGTTTCATGCATTCCGGAACAAAAATAAATTAAAACTTATGTCATAAAGTTGCCCTTTTAGATTTGAGAACAGCCTTAAGTAGTTATTAATTAATGATTGGTTCGAATTTGATTTAAAGGATTTTAGCTTCCGTTGCAAAACGTTATTTTTCACAAAAATATAATAAATTTCACAAAAATAGCTTTTACTTTTCACGAAATGGAAAAAGAATCAAGAAAAAAAAAAAAAAAAAAAAAAAACCTGTATCGACACCTGAATATAAAGAATAAACTAATTAATTATTATTCAGCTAGCCGTCACCAAAACCTTTCATTTCTATTATTTATTACAATATAAATAAATAAACACGATATAGGTTAAGTCTAATAATTATTGATTTTCTATGGAAATTATTATGAAACGCATAAAGTTATGAACATATTAGATAAAGTTGATCGGTCGATTTACCCTTCTTTCAAAAAGAAAGGGGCTCGGTTAAACCGGTTCTTACAGCAAGTGAAAGCCACTGCAAGGAGAAAGTGAAATGAAAGGAACAACAGGTCACAAGTTCGTCAACCCCGCGCGCAAATTCGCGAAAATGGTAGGAAGAATAACAAAAAATAAGTATGTCAGTGTGACGACTCCGCCATTGAACGATTAGGCGAGGAAAAGATTCTAGTGCTGCCATCTAGTGCAGTGTTTAAAGACTTTTTTACATTATTGTTTAGCGGTGATTATTCAACTGTAAGAATAAATAATATTTGATATTTGCAGTAAAAATTAAACCGAAGCATTAGAATAGAAAACTCTTATTTTAAATTCAAAATTTCAGTTCTCTTTTCGGAAAAGTGGTTCATAATCTAAACTAAAGCTTCATTTGTAGTTCAAAATAAAATAATATCACATAATAAGGAATTAGTTTTATTGAACTTCATAACATATTTTTTACTAAGATATATATATATATATATATATATACAAAATATGAGAATTTATGAATGTATTATTTTATATTTTACTATTGCATAAAAAATTATGCTGTAATATAAATTTATATATTAAAAAATACTTATGAGTTATTGATTTTATTGATTAATAATAAAATATTTCCTTGTAATTATCGCTAATAATGCAATAATATATATATAATTAAAATGAAATCATATGTATAAAATACAAAAAAATAACAGATTAAAAAGTACACGAGAGAGTAAAAATTCAAAAATAAGAAACTGTGAATATGATACGAAATCGTCAGAGTTGTCCTATATCCACAATGCTCATATCTATTTGCTCTGACGCAAATTAAGCACTGCCTGAATTAAGTGATAGATCTTTTACAGTTTAGTTAATATTCGTTTAACAAACGTTAAATAAATACTTGGTTAACACAGTGATACGCATTCTTAGAAATTTGTAGCAAACTGTTCAGTTATTCAACTGTTTTCAGAGAAAACGGTTACATAAACGTAATTTAACTTAAAACTTAAACTACCTGTAAAGTTTTTAACCATTTTTCCAAATGGTTATTGTCCTCGTCAGGGTAGGAAATCAAAAGCATATCTGAAGCTTTTTATTGGTTTAATCCGCATTTTATTCGTTTTCTGATTGGTCTATACAGTAATCTGTATTTTCCCTTTATTTGCAACAGAGATAAATACTTCTGTTGCCACTATGACAAAAAAGTAATAAAAACTACAAAAAAAAAAAAAAAAATAATAATAATAACTCAGAAACAAATTGAGAGACAGCTTTCGAACAAATTGCATTTAAAAGTAAATTTTTTTCTCTATACAACGGTGTAAAACGTAATATTGTGGGATGTTTAGAAGTTTAAGAACGAAATTTCATTTAAAATGGGTCGTCAGATTTCTTGGAAATCTGGCGATGGAAAAGCCTTTTCCCGAACAGCCAATGAAATGCTTGGATAATACGTAAGTTTCAGGAAAATCTGACGAGTCGCAGGCGATTTTTGTCACTTGCAATTTTTACGTGTAATAACACTATTAATGTTTAATTCATGGCGTACGTAATGTATGATCAACTCTGTGCGATTTTTTATGTCTTAAATTTTAGTCTTTGATTTCCAAATGGTCGTTGTAATTTGTTAAATTGCTTTTTTTTTTTTTTTTTTTTTTTTTTTTTTTTTAACCTCTTCGCGCACTTGGGACCACATATGTGGACCTCTATTCTTTTTATCATAAAAACTAAACTGCTTGATTTTTTTAACCTTTTGACTTCACTTCTTAATAGCTGAACGTTTTCTGCTTTAAAAGTAAACCAATAAATGACAACATTAATGCTGATTTTCTCATAAAATAAATGTTTATTTCGTCTGGGACTGCAAAATGCCTTCAAGAAAGTGAGAAATTTGAAGAAAAGTATTTAACTTAAATCCTTTAGAATAAAAATTTTTGAGTATTTGTATATTATTCACTTGTTTCAAGCCTTTATCTTTGTCATTGTGTGAATTTAGGTTAGTGATAATTATATTGATACTTTAAGAGGATTTGTAATTTTAGATCCCTATTTATGAACCTAAATTACCAGTCCCCTACTGGATTAATTTCAGAAATTTTCTTTTTACTGTCATCTATAATGCCATTTTGTTTGTGAAAAACTAATGAATGAGTACCGTATTTTATTGAAGAAACGCCGCATCTGTCGTAAACGCCGCACTCCTCAAATTGGCCTGAATAAGCTTAAAAATATCGTAATCGCCGCACCCGTTGTAAACGCCGCATCCATCGGAACGCTACTTTTGTCGACAGCGTCACATTGACTTAACTTTAATCAAAGTTTTCTGAGCAGTGTAGGATGCCTCGTTTTCAATATCTTAAGATGTCTGAAGTTTTATTTAAAACATTTAAATCCAATTTTAAATATTTTTATGAATTTTTAAATTAAGGAAACTCAGTTGGTATTTAAAAAAAATCGTAAACGCCGCACATGGCGTAAACGCCGCACTTGGAAAAAAATTAACTTTTAAACTCGTAAACGCCGTGGCGTTTCTTCCATAAATTACGGTATTTGTAGCATTATTTTAGCTTCGTAGGGAAGAGGTTAAGGAAATACGTTATTGTGCATTGGTAAAAGGAAAAGGGAATGATCTCTTCCCATCCTCCTCAAAAATATATCACCCAATTATAACATGTCATATAGTTTTTTAAAAATAATATTCGACTAATATCCACATCGTTGTTTGTATTTAACTGTTATTCCATATTATTATTGTATTACTGTAATAAACAACCAAATAAAAACTGCAAAGCACAAGTTTTTTTTTATACTGTACCGCAACTATAATTTAAATAAGTGAATCAAATTCATGTACCAGATTTTGATCAAATAAAATATTTGATAATGCTACAATATAAACACAACAAAAACAATATTAAGATTCTCATTTTATTATTGAATCATTTGGAAAACAAGAGCGGCTGACTCTATTAACCAGTGATTCTATTGAATGAAGTTTATTGTGTAATTCGAGAAGATGTGCAAAATCTACACTTATTCTACTGAATGAAGTTTAATGTGTAGTTTTGGAATATGCGGATAATCTACACATAACCCGTTATACATATATATATATTTTTCCGTTTTAATAACTTAAATAATTTTCATTTCGGTTTATATGATTGGATTTTAAATACTGTTTTCGCCGAGAGAAAAAAAAAATTACATTTTTCTACATGCATACATTCGTACACATAACATAAATTCATGAATCACAAGATTACTAAACAGTTTCAATTTTTACGCATGCGTCATTACTGCATCTCCCGCGCTTCCGATCCGTTCGATCCCGGTCAGCCCGGAATGGAGGCCGCCTCCTGGCGGCGCTTTTGAGTTTTTGATTCTTGGAAGGGGATGAAGACTCAGCGAATTCCATGTCTAGCAACACAACCCCAGGTAATGTGTGTTAATTATTAAGGTTTCCCCCCAGTCAATTTTCCGGGAAATTATTTCTTTGGCTTCTGCGTGTGTGATTCCCCCACTCTTCTTTTTTTATTATTCCTTTTTTTAATTCCCCCAGTAGTTTCTTAATTTTTTTCTGTCTTTTTTCCCACTTTGCATGATATTTATTTATTTTTTCCTTTAAACTTTTTTTTTTTCTCTTTCTTCTGATCTCACTTTCTCTTTCTTTTTTTCTTTCACTGCATGATGTAGAAGGATACAATGGATAATTTTCTTTTTGATCTTAGAATTTGTACTAGTAATCTTAAACTAAAAGAAAACTGAAATTGATTTTAAAAATTGCTTGAATTAAAAAATTGCCATGAAGCCATGTGGAAGTAAAAAAATCCCTTCTCTTCCCGCCGATTACATTTTCGAATTTTAAAATTTATTACAAAAAATCTACTGCTTATCTTCACTTATTAGATCAGTCTTTACTTAATTTTAATAATTAGTATACATTAAGTTTGAAGTTTATTTTAACTTTGTTAATTTTTTTTCTTCATTTCTTTCAATTTTCTTTTATTTATTATCGTCTGTTTTAAAAAAGGTTTCGCAAAGGAAAATTTACAGGCCCTAACCGTGATGTTATGCTTCTTGTTTCAAAAATATTTATTGCAAGATTCGTGGCAACAATTCTTTATTTTATTTTCTTGTATGGAAAAAGATCTTTAATATTATTTTATTTTAATAATTTATCATCAAAATCAAATTACCTTCAAATGTTTAATCAAGTATTCTTCAATAGTAACTTAATTTTAATAACTGCTCAGTTTTAATTGTAATTGTAAATTATTTTAATTTATCGGAACTTTCTTATTTATTTATTTTATTTATTTTTCTGCTGTATTTAACACCGCAACTACATTGAGAATTTTCGCAAGTGAAGCATAGAAGCAGTTTCTTTCTTTTCCACTAATTAGAACTTATTCAAAATTATTTAATTTTAATTATTAATTATTGAAATAAAATAACGTTTACTTATTTAATCGTTTTCATAACTGTAATTTAGTTTTCGTAATTATATGATTATAATTATTATTTTTGAAGATTATTTCAGATTTATTAATTTTTTTCAATTTCACTTTCATAATTTTCGTCTTTATCTTGTATTTTATCGTCTGCAGTTATTATTTTAGATTCATTAGAATTTTTTCATTTCTTTTTTGTTCGTCATTCTCATACGTTTATATCGTCTGCAGTTAAACGTTTCGTAAGCGAAAGTTAAAGTCATGCGGCCGTGATGCTATGTTAGTTTCAGCGAAAATACTTATCTTGACATTTGTGGCAGCATCCATTTCTTTTCTATTCCCCCGAAAAACAGTAAAAAAACACAAAATAGCAATGACGGGCACATGATGCAATCGGTGAAAAGATAGTCGTGTTTTGTCCTCACGCGTATAGAACGAAGGTTGCAGTGGCGTATCGGTTACCTTGAAATTCTCGACAAGTGTAGGCCAAGGTTAAAGATTCTCCTAAATATGCAATCAGATGGCGCTACGGACTCCAGAGATTAATTTCCTTCGCATTTCATTGACCAGTGTGGAAACCATGGGAAAAAAACGCACATTTTTTTTGCATGTGGTTTTACTGGGAAATTGCATAAATATATAAATATAAATATGAGTACTGGAGTATAATTAATTACATGAGAAATCTAATTTTTCTGGAAATTCTGGTTATTATTATGCGGAACAATTCTTGGAAAGCGGAAATTAATTCATTTTGAAAGGAAGTAGTGGGTGAGATTGTATAGGCATGATATACGATAATGCATTAAGTTAAATTATATTAAGGTTCTACAGTATTCCGCACTTTCTTTTTTATGTATATCTGTTTAGAATATAATTTTGCTTGTGAGCACCCAACACTTTTAGAAAAACGACATTGTACGGATTTGGGGGTTATCCGTAAATCACGTCACACCTCAAGACTGGACGGGGGAGGGGGGGGGGGATTAACACGTTGTGATCTGTGCTATCACATCTAAGATATGAAAACAATTAAATAGGTATTTTAACCCTATTTAATTGTTTTGTCCGCCCACCCAATTTCAATTGATTTAATTCGTAATTTATTTTTTTAATTATTTAATCGCTGAAATGAAATTTGGTTTTATTGACCTTCTCAGAATAATTTAGTTTGAAAAATAATAAGGACATCAATTAGATTTACAGGAGAACGTGAAACCCCTTCAGCGGATGTATAGTCAAATTTCTCAAGAAAACAAATTTCCTGTATATATTTTGCCATCAATTTTTGATGTCTTGATCTGTTTTCGATGTTTTGATTTGATAAAGAACTTAGGTGATTAAAATGTGTGCTTTTCTTGCCATTTAGTTTTTTGCACTTTCAATAGCAATTCCAAAGTTATTTAAAATAAATATTAATGTATTTATAAAAAAGAACTTACGAGTATAGGAATTTAATTTAATAAAATTATTTATAAAATTATAATTAAAAATTTGCTTAGAAAAAACATAATTTATTTTCGAATTATCTTTAGTTATTCGCCCCCCCCCCCCCTTCTCTCTACACACATACACACTAAAGGGGAAAAAAATATAGATGCGTTATTTTATTCGAAAACTTTTGAGCCCACCAATATTTTTGAAAAGTTGGCGCTATTGTGTGACTAAAAGCTGTTTCACTACCATAGATACAACTTTTTTAAAAACTGAGAATAGAATATGGTTATCAGTTAGCGAAAGATCTCGAAATATCTACTCTTTCGCTCCTTATATCAGCACGGAGCAAACAAGAGATACTTTTTAAGCAGGAAATTTCACTTTGTCAGCGGTTTTATAGGAAATTTATTTATCTAACGGTTCTTTTGTTTTTTTTATAAGTGACGCAGTGACTCCTCATGTCTATGGCAGTCCTATCAGGAAGTGTGTGCGTGCATGTTCCGTGCTTTACCACATATTTCCAGACAGTCTGTGAAAATTCGTAAGCGGCCTTCTGGATTAAGTCAATAACAACGTCGCAACCGATGCATTTTTAGTAGACACGCGCATTCAAATACCCCTACTATCTCCACGTGTCGAGTTGAGATATTTATGTGCTGAGCAAGAATCTGGCCTTAAAATAGATTTGTTGGCGAAAAAAATTTCACTTTTGTAAACAAACCCTCTTTAATTTGAGATGTTGAATAATTTGATGTATTAACTTGTTACTAGAATTAAGACGTCTGAAAAGATAATGGAACGTCAAACTATTATTGCAAAAGAATACTTTTTAATACGTTCTAGTAAACATATTTCTGCCTCTCGCTTACATTAATAAATAAATTTAGTTTCGTGCCAATTAACAGATCGATTGCCAATTTAATGAATTTAAATTACAACTCAAGTAAATAGTAATTAAATATACGAAATAGTTAATATATAAGGCTGTTTTAAAATCCAAACTGGCCAGTTTTTTGCACATTTCTGAATTTATTTTTGTTCGGAAATGCATGAATTGTCAGGTGTTCTTGTTCAGAAACAATGTAACCGAGCAGTTTTTCCATTTTTCGGTAAAGGCAGAAGACCTTTCGGAAAATGCTTTCAAAGTTGGCGTTTTGCACCGAATTTCCAGACGTGACATTACAGAAAAGGAAAAAAATAACTGCAGTCCTTAGAAAACAATGGCATATAATTCAAGATGTATTTCATTTATAGAAAACGAAAAAAAAAGGGGGTGGGTGGGGTGGGGCGGGGAGGGATTCAGTTACGTATCACTTCAATGGCCGTGCTTTTATGTTTAAAAATGAATGTTTAAACATGTCCGAAAGTTTCACGTTCGTGAGCTGGAAAAAATATTTTTTCGAAAACCGCCTTAATATAATATTCGAAAAATAATGAATAATTTATTGAAGAAAAAGAATAAAACATACCTTTAGTTAATTAAATATTTCTCAATAAATATTTCCAGCAAAATAAATAATTTTTTAAGCAAGTGTTTATATCTATATCTAACATTTAATATAAACTTAATATGGAGAAAACGACTTGGCTGATATTACTAATAAATTTAAATGCATTTTCACATGTTATCAATCATGGTTTTTCATATCAAGGTTTGAAGAAAAACACCGAACGGTTTGGCCGACAAGCGCGACAGTGGTTCGAACCCAGCATCTTCGGCCTACCAGCTTTGAGAGCAGAAGCTCTCAGCAGCTGGTGCAGGTTCTTCACTTTCGATGATAAATTTTGAATTAGTTCATTTCGCCATCTAATTACTCACCAATGTACTAAGAAACAATCTCTCCAAGAAATACAACTTAAAAACAAAAAAACAATTAGTTAAAAATTTTTGAACAGTACTTACTTGTTTAACATTATTATTTTGGCAGTCAAATAATTTCTTAGTTTTGGGTTTTACTAGTACAAGGTAATTCACATTGAATAATCTTATAAAAATACTCATTTTGAAATAGTTAAATGTTCGAGAAGCAACGTGAATCTGGCTGGAGAAATGTTCGGTTTTTATTTAAATTCTTTTTGAGAATATTCCCCTGATTAATAAACTTAACCCTTTGATTACCTTGGGACATACAAGTCCCAAGAGGACCCTTTCTAGAATTTCTTTGAAGAATTAAGTACAGTAAATGTCTAAATAGCGGACACTTACCTTGTGCAATTTATCCCAAAATATTCGAGAAAGAAAATTTGTTAGAAAAAAAAAAGTAGTACTCAAAAAACACATACGGAGTTCGCTATTCAGAGGTATCCGCTTTTTAGAGGTAAAAACATACAAATATATAGGTATTGGGGAAGTGTTCCTAAATTGAGGTGCTAGCTATTCGGGAGTGTCCTTTATGGAAGTTTTACTAACTAATTAATTAGGGATATTCTCGATTTTTTTTTTTTTTTTAATAACAAAAATATTAAGTACAGTAAAACGTCTAAATAGCGGACACGGTGAAACCTCGCAATTTATCCCCAAAATTTACACGCTAAATCTAAAAAGAAATTTTTTTGGGGAAAAAAGTGGTATTCTAAAACGGACCGAGTAGTAGTCTCTTGTTCGGTATTCGGAGGAGTCAGCTTTTTAGAGGTAAAAGCATACAAATATATAGTTATTGGAGCTTGAAAAAGTCTTCACTAAATTGAGGTGTCCTCTATCCGGAAGAGTCCGATATGGAGGTTTTATGTATATTATTAATTAAGAAAAAGAAATATTCTCGGAAAAAAAAAATTAAATTTGGGGTTGAAAAGTGTTCACTAAATTGGTGTCTGTTATGGAGGTTTTACTGTATATTAATTACAGGGGGATATTCTCCATAAAAAAAAATTAATTGGAGTTGAAAAAAGTGTTCACTAAATTGAGATGTCTGTTATAGAGGTTTTACTGTATATTAATTACATAGGGATATCTTTGGAAAAAAAAAAATTCAATTGAGGGTTAAAAAAGCGTTTATTAAATTGAGATGTCCGTTATGGAGGTTTTTCTGTATATTAATTAGGGGATGTTTCCTAAAAAAAATGAAATTGGGGTTTGAAAAATTGTTCACTAAATTGAGGTATCCGCTATTCAGGAGTGTCATTTTGGAGGTTTATATTAATTAAGGGGATATTCACATTTTTTTTTTTTTTTTTTTTTTTTTTAATCGGGGGTTGATAAAGTGTTCACTAACTTGTCCGCTATTCGAGAGTGTCTAGTATTGAGGTTATTTATCCCAAATTTTACATGATAAATCTAAAAAGAAAATTTTTTTGGGAAAAAAAGTGGTATTCTAAAACGGACCGAGTGGGAGTCCCTTGTTCGGTATTCGGAGGAGTCAGCTTTTTAGAGGTAAAAGCATACAAATATATAGTTATTGGGGGTTGAAAAAGTCTTCACTAATTTGAGGTGTCCTCTATTCGGAAGAGTCCGATATGAAGGTTTTATGAATATTAATTAAGGAAAAGGAATATTCTCGAAAAAAAAATAAATTTGGGGTTGAAAAATGCTCACTAAATTGGTGTCTGTTATGGAGGTTTTACTGTATATTAATTACAGCGGTATATTCTCCATAAAAAAAATTTAATTGGAGTTGAAAGAAGTGTTCACTAAATTAAGGTGTCTGTTATAGAGGTTTTACTGTATATTAATTACATAAGGATATCCTTGGGAAAAAAATTTCAATTGAGGGTTGAAAAGCGTTTATTAAATTGAGATGTCCGTTATGGAGGTTTTTCTGTATATTAATTAGGGGATGTTTCCTAAAAAAAATTAAATTGGGGTTTGAAAAAAATGTTCACTAAATTGAGGTGTCCGCTATTCAAGAGTGTCATTTTGGAGGTTTATATTAATTAAGGGGATATTCAGATTTTTTTTTTTTTTAAATCTTGGGTTGAAAAAGTAAGAATTGTCCGTTATTCGAGAGTGTCTAGTAATGAGGTTTTTTATATTTATTATGAGGACATTCTCGAAATTTTTTAAATATTTTTAATAGAAATTTTTGCAACTTCTTTACAGCATATAAATATGTATTTTTGTCTCAGAGCGGGTTGTTTATATCTTTGGAGGTTTATATTAATTAGGGGGATATTCACATTTTTTTTTTTTTAAATCGGGGGTTGAAAAAGTAAACTTGTCCGCCATTCGAGAGTGTCTAGTATTGAGGTTATTTATATTTATTAGGAGGACATTCTCGAAATTAAAAAAAAAAATATATTTTTATTAGAAATTTTAGCAACTTCTTTACAGCATATAAATACGGCTTTTTGTCTCACAGCGGGTTGTTTATGTCTTCCGCTGCTTCGGTCACAACAATGTATCTTTTGCTAGACATAGGTTACGAAATCAGTGAAGATTCAGCTGTGTGAGGGGGAGGTCTAAAAATTGCGTAAAATCGTGGATTGCGCGCGTGGCATGCACAGATCAATAAAAATTGCTATCTTTGGAGCACTGTCTGACCTTGGAGCGCTTCAGTCTGAAATTTTCGGAGAAAAGTGAAGACGCCAAACTGATGTTTTGCCGCTAATAAAACGCTGAGTGTTTGGCGACTTTCAGTACGGGAAATTTGAGTCATATTTAGTTTAAAGGTCACGCTGTTTTCAAGGCCTGGTCAAGGTTAGATGTTGAAAGGAGAAATTCATTAAAAATATCCGAGCAAATAGATCTATGGGTTACATTAATTTGGTCACGCAACGACATGGCACATTCGTGAATAATCCCATATATAGTTATTAGTATTAATTGCTTAATTTGTTTTTAGGTGCGGTCGTAAATATATGAATACGTAGCACTTATAGTTGTCGTCGTGTCCGTCCGTCTGCCCGCTTATAATAGCTCAAAAACTACCCAACCGAATGGTTTGAAATTTAATATATATAATCGTTGTAGAATTTTGTCGAGCCATTTCAAATTTTATGAAAATCGAATCAAAACTTAACCCGTTCGGGACCATGGGTGCATATTTGCACCCTCGGAAAGAGCATACAGAATTTGGTTTAGCCACCAGTAAAAAAGAACAGTAATATTAAGTTTCTTTAATAAGAGAATTTTCGCAATTGTTTAAGTAAAGATAACTTTCTTTTAACCCTTACCGGCGCAGAGTAATTCTGTTTATAAGCTGATGAAATAATGGACTGACACCGGAATTTATAAACGAATTTATTAGAAAATAATAACTTGCTTATTTTCACATGTATGTTATAATAGGAAAATTTTAAATCATCAATCATGTATGTTATAATAGGAAAATTTTAATTAAATATTCTTGGTGCCGTTTGTCAGTCTTGGAATTGAAATTAGGTGTCCTTTTTTAAGGACACCGCCCTCGAAAGTGTTAAAAAGTGGTGCCATCCGAATAAAAACTGTGTAAAAGACGCCGGTCCCGAAGGGGTCAAAAAGATATAAATAAAAGTTTTTTTCATTCTATTAATTCATATCATACGTAATTAATTCAATGATATCCCATGATAGGTAACGATTCTAGGTTGCCATGGTGATGATGTCCTATTTAAGATGGAGTCTGATTATTTCCGCATTACAGAATTTAATATATATAGAATCGTGATAAATTTTGCTTTCATGCATTTTTGCATACGAGTGCAACAGCCATTGCACCAAGATCTGAATATTTATAAAACTAGTTATAGTACGAACGCAACTCATTTGCCACGTTTGACGTACAATTTTCGACTTGTTAATATTTTCCAATATACAGTCCTCCCCACTTAATCGGGTCACGGATAATCGAATACCCTCTTATTCGAATAGAATCTTCCGGAACCGAATTTATTCCCATTGGCTCTATGTTATTTTTCCCCGCTTAAACCAAGTACCTTTTACGAACGTCCCCGCTTAATCGAATAACAACTGTGTGACCGATGTTTGAAAATAGGCGCGGAAAGCACGTTTCAGCTGGAACTTCCTTCCACCTTTTGTTATTTTAGGTTCCTTTAGGTTTACAAATTTTCAGTTCCTCCTGCAATGATTTCGGCCAGCAGGTGTATAATGGACAGGTCAAATGATTTCCCACCTTGATCTCCCCACCATCACTTCTTGCTGTCACTCGAGATGGTACAGTAAATTCTGTCTAAGGCGGACTCTGTATAAGCCGGAAATCTGTCTACCGCGGAAATTTTTTCAAGTCCCGGCGAACCCATAGAAAATTACATTAATTCATGCTGCATAAGGCGGAATCTGTCTGACGCGGAAACGGAAAGGATTTTAAGGTCCCACCGAAACCAAAATTTTGCATAAAGCGGAAAAAGGATAATTTAAAAAAGAAAAGCGTTTTGTTTATTAAACTTTAAAACTGATAAGTCAAATAACTCAATGTCGAGCATGTTAGCTAAAATTCCGTAAGCTTTTAAAAAAGTTAATTCAAAAGAACAGAAACTTTAAAATTTTAAGGAATTTATGCTTATGCCATTTTTTCATATGCAAAATTGCATCTAAAAGTTAATATTTCTAGTAAAATGAACATTCATGAAAATGATTACGTATTTTCGAAAGTACAATATATTATACTTTAAGATTGTACTCAAATTCAAAATTATAGCGTTCTTTCTCATTCTCGAAGTTTTTGTTTTTTTGGTGTGTATAAACTTCCAGTATGAATGTATTACAGCAGTACTAAGAAATTGAATAAAGTTTCTCATTTATCTTTAAAAAGACAAAGGATCTTTCAGAATTTCAGTTTTCAACCGATTTTCTAGTCAGGAGAATCAATAAATGATCGTCATCTTCCAGGGATTTTTTTTTTTTTGGGGGGGGGGGGGGGGAGCTTTTTTGCATAAGCCGGAATATTGTCTACCACGGAAATTTTTCTCAGTCCCGACCGATTCCGCCTTAGACAGAGTTTACTGTAGTTGTAATATTTTGCACTCATTCGAAAAGTAACTCGATATTTATTCCTTTCAAATTCCACTTAAATAAACCACTTTCAACGATTTTTTTAAGGCAATATAAGTAACGTAAATTAGAAGTAGCAATGTTTTGACCCAATTCAAGCGAGTTGCATTAAGTGTGATGTAAATCATAATGTATGTACTGACATTAAATTAATACGTATATACTTTATATTAGCATTTGTATTTATTTTAGTTTATGTTATTCTGTTAACGATTTATTATGCTGTTAATTAAATATACCGTAGATGATTATTTTGCCTTTTTATTACGCATTAACTATTGCAGTTGTGATTCCCCATTTAATCAAATAACCCGCTTAATCGAATATTATTTCTGGAACCGCCGATATTCGTTTAAACGGGTACGACTGTAGTTGAAAAGGGTTTATCAATTCGCATTGTCTGTCTGTCTGTCTGTCCAAGCTCCAACGCGCGTATATAAAGTCTGATTGCTACGTAACTGATGTATGTTATTAAGATTTATTATAGCATGTTCGATATTGAAAATGAAGTGTGTAGTTTCATAGTTTGTTTAGAGGAACACTTAAAGTATTCACTTACATTATGGTCTATGGGGGAAAAATCGTTTTATTTTAATAATGTTAGGCTATTTCAAACGTTTAGAAATTGTTTTATAAGCAGTTATCGTTCATTTACAGGGACACTCAAAAGAACTTCGATACATTATGGTCTATTGGAAAAAAACTTTTTGCAATGTATTTTAACGATGTGAGACTATTTCAAACATATTGAAATTGATATATGGGAACGTCCATTCGTTACTCTTGTAATAATTAGAGCAAATTTTCATATATAATTCCAATTGTTTTATTACAAAATATAATTAAGATAAAAATTGATATAACCAGCTAAATACCACCGTGTTCCACACACAAACATATATCTAATTTGTAACAAAAAGCATTTTACTTATGAATATATTAAATGATTCTTGTGACACTCTGGTCACAAGAGTAACAAAATTTTGATTGATTATATAGACAAGGGAAACGCTTTTTGTTACAAATTAGATATATTTTATGCGAGTGGAACATAATTGTATTTAGCTGGTTATATCAATTTTTGTTTTAATTATATTTTGTAATAAAATAATTGGAAGTATTTGTGAAAATTTGCTCTAATGGTCACAAGAGTATAACAATGGACGTTCCCATATCACTGAAGTGTGCTACAAAATGCTTACTGCTAGACCGGGAGCCGGCAGCGCATAGACAATCACCTCATCGTGTTCACGGATGAAATTCTAGTGTTAGTAAATCTTGATTCGCATATTAAAATGCAATCGGTCTGCCAAGTCATGGAAAATACCATAGGTTTACCATTGTGTTTTCTTGCACCCAAAGGTATGAAAGCATGGAGGACTGGGAGCAGGAAAACACAATAGTAAACCTACGAGTCAGCTGCTAAAATCGGGTTTTCAGGTGTTTCCCACCAAGATAGGACTTGGCAGACCGAGTGCGTTAAAATATGCGAATCAAGATTTAGCTAATCCTAGAATTTCATCCGTGAACTGGATGAGGTGATTATCTGTGCTGCCGACTTCCGGTCTAGGCAGTATATGATTTGTATAGCAGTTATCGTTGATTTACATGGGCACATAAAAGAATTTGGTTACAGTTATTGTCTATGAGAAATAATTTTGGAGGTGCATTTTCATTCGCAATATGCGTTTTTAAATGTAACATTTCCCCCCCTTTTTATTACTTGGTGTATGTAAATTCTATATATCATATACAGTGTTCCACAAAAGAATTCGAGTACATTTCCATTTATTGGCGGAATTTGCAAAAGAAAAATTTTCAATTATCGTGCGTTTCCCAACTGAATTAAATTTTGCCATACTATGTAGTATGGCAAAGAAATGTATAGATCATATACAGGACTACACAAAAAAGTGGGATTTCTTTTTCTACTATAGAGGGGATTCTGAAAATGGATTTTCAAATTGTGTTATGCGTTTTCCAAATTCTTTACTTTAGGTATCTTCTTTCACATTATTAAATCGTAAAGTTTTGTAACATCATTCTGAATCTGTTGGAAAGTTTTCATAATCTATGCTTGACATATTATTAGCCCCCGGTATGCTATTTCTCTATCCCAGCTTATTTTGTCTCCAATAAATAACGTTACCTGGTATACGCCAGCCGTAAAACAAAAGCCGATGTTTCATTGTGCGATTAAATACGCTAGAGCATTTTTAAAAATTTCTAAGCATCGCACAATTTCAATGTTTATACCGTCGTATTGGGAAAAAAAAGTACTTTTTAATGCAATTTGTTTGAAAACTGCATCTCCATTTGTTTTTGAATTATTAATTTTTTTGTAGTTTTTAGCGACATTTGTTTCATTTTGGCAACTCAAGTACTCCATTTCTGTAGAAAGTAAAGAAAAAATTGTTGAAAAATAGCAATTATATCTTTTTGTTCCCATTTTTTCATAAAAATTGAAAAAAAAAAAAAAATACATGCTATTTTGAGAAAAATATAAATGAATGATTTATGATAAAACATGGAGTTGTTATAAACTATATTTAATTTTAAGTATCTATATTAATGCAAATGACGTCATTTTACATAAAATAAAAGCGTGTGCTTTAAGTCTTAAAATTGAAATATGTTTTGCAGTAGAGTCCCGATTATCCGAGTCCCGCTTAACCAAGTTATTTTCTTCTGATGGACTGCAAAAAAAATTATGGCCATTTTTTCTTCCATTCTGACCAGAAAATCAGAGTTCTAACTTTTTACGACTGCTCTTTCATCTTCACCTAACGCTTCATTTATAACGGCTGTTTCATAATAATAGAAGCCACCAGTCCACCAGAAGAAAATGAAGTAATAGAAATGCCAGGGGCGACACTAAATTCTGAAAATGCAGAATTCCTGTTCTCTAGTTTTTTGTTCTTTTTAGGGTACCGTACTTAAAAAGTAAAAACGGAATTCTTATAAGATCACTCGTGTGCCTGCCTGTCTGTCCGTCTGTCACAGTCGTATTCCCAAATATATTTAGGAAGCATGTAAGGGGCTAATTAAGTTACTTGAAAATAAACATATTTTCTCTTGTATATCGTGTGGGGTATCGCGTGTAACGCCGAACTCAAAAATACATTTGTTTTAATTTTAGGCATTATATTTTCAGAGATATCGTTGAAAATGGATACAAAAATATGTCCCCCTCCCCCTCTATTTCCGAATCTACTGAAACTAAAACTAGAAAAAAATTAGAGGTAGTAGAAATTTATTTAAACCTTGCAGGAAAACTATAGCGATTACCCTTGGTCACATAGTTTTTGAGAAAATCGCATTTTTCCGTTACACACAAATTTCCCTTTGCGGGCGCTCGGCATGGGAGTTGAGAGCGCTCCAGGTACTTATCGTCGCGGAAGTATAAAAAAAAGATTGTTGATAATGATTTTCGAAAAAAATTGTGGGTAATTAGCCGATATATTAACCTTTAAAGACACAGACGGATTTGGACATACATATAAAGACACGGGCGGTGTACTCTATATGAGCCACCTAATATATTTATTGTACGGAAACCTACTCTGTGAGCGAGTAATACTCGCACTTGACCGATTATTTTTTGATGATTTGACTTTCCTCATAATAATAGAAAAATTATAGAAAATTCTTATTGATTTTTCATTTACTAGTAGTATCATGTTGATTTCAATTCCCATTATTGATATTAGAGATCGACCGAAAATTCGTTTTCGTTTTTGGCCTTAAATCTGAGTTTCGCCGAAAATTCGTTTACGGCGAAAATGCTGCTGAAAATTCGGCCTGACCGAAACTCAACCTAATCTATCCGTATTCCAAAAATCTCGTTTCTTCCTTCGGAAATTTTCACCATGACTCATTGATTTGAGATATAACGAGAGACTCTTTATTTATTCCTATGAACTTCACTCTTTATAATGATCAATCATGACTGACTCAAGATGTGATTGCAAATTATAAAGCAAGGAATGCATATATGACTCAATTTTGAAGACGCTTCTCACGTGCTCATTAAAAGCTGCAGACTTAACAGTAATATAAAATTTTTAGATTGAAACCGCAGAAGTGTTTCGAATAGACTTTGAGATAGTTCAAAACAAAACATTTTATTTTATATGGAAATAAAATGTTTTGGTCAGAGGCACAAACAGCCAACTTGGGCTACACATATAATTACTTAATAATTACGTATAATTAACAAACACGTATAACTAATTAATAATATTATATATATTTATGTATGTATCAATTACTTTAAAAATTTGTTTGGACATTTTCGTTTTCGTTTTTGGCCGAAACAGGAAGATTACCGAAATTCGGTTTTGGTCTTAAAAACCTGTTTCGGTCGATCCTTAATTGATATACACATAGTTGATTGTTTGTGCAAACGAACCGGGTGCTAAAGAAATGCATTTGTGCTAGTGACGCATAGTCATGTATGCATCCTGTTAAAATATTTGAGAATCGTCTGCTATTTCGAAATTTCTTTTTCTATTTTCCTTCTGTCTACTGTATAAAATTTGATTTACGTACTTGGCAACATTTCAAATTTATGAAAAGATTATTTTTAACATTTTCTATTTTCACAATCTACAGACAGATTTTTTTTAGGTGCGTTCGTAATTATATAAATACGTAGCACCTATAGTCGTCGTTCAGTCCGTCCGTCTGTCCGCATGTAACAGAGCAAAAACTACCCAACCGAATGGTCTGAAATTTCAAATATATGATTGTTGCAAAATTTTGTCGAGCCATTTCAAATTTTATGAAAATCGGATGTATAGTTTAATTACAAAGACAGTCAAAAGTTTTTCTTTACATTACGGCCAATGGGAAAAATTATTGCAAGTGCATTTTAATGATATTACAGCCTTCCGAATGATCTGAAATTTTAAAGATATAACTGTTGCAAAATTTTGTCGAGCCCTTTCAAATTTTAGGAAAATCGGATGTATAGTTTAATTACAGGGACAGTCAAAAGTTTTTCCTTACATTACGGCCAATGGGAAAAATTATTGCAAGTGCATTTTAATGATATTAGAGCCTTCCGAATGATCTGAAATTTTAAAGATATAACTGTTGCAAAATTTTGTCGAGCCCTTTCAAATTTTAGGAAAATCGGATGTATAGTTTAATTACAGGGACAGTCAAAAGTTTTTCTTTACATTACGGCCAATGGGAAAAATTATTGCAAGTGCATTTTAATGATATGAGAGCCTTCCGAATGATCTGAAATTTTAAAGATATAACTGTTGCAAAATTTTGTCGAGCCCTTTCAAATTTTAGGAAAATCGGATGCATAGTTTAATTACAGGGACAGTCAAAAGTTTTTCTTTACATTACGACCAATGGGAAAAATTATTGCAAGTGCATTTTAATGATATTACAGCCTTCCGAATGGTCTGAAATTTTAAAGATATAATGGTTGCAAAATTTTGTTGAGCTATTTCAAATTATAGGAAAATCGGATGTATAGTTTAATTACAGGGACAGTCAAAAGTGTTCCGTTACATTACGGGAAATGGGAAAAAAATATTGGAAGTGCATTTTAATGATGTATCAGACTATGCGCTTTATGAAGTGCAAAAAATTATACATTCAGTACAATATGGGGTGCAAAAAATAATTATAAAACTAGTTATAGTACGAACGCACCTCATTTGCCACGTTTGACGAGCAATTTCCAACTTGTTTTCTCTTATATTGAATTAATTTTTCAAAAAAATTTCTAGCTAATTTTTGCTTTTCCTCATTTTATTGGACAGGTTGACGACAGATCAGGGAAAAACATAGTACAAAAAAAAAAAAAAAAAAAGGGGGGGGGGGAGAAATACCAGTACTTTCTTTTAGAAAAATTCGTCTTATATGATCCCGCTATAATATAAAGCTAATTTTTCTATAATAGTGGTACTTTCCTCTTTTTTTAACTACGTTTTTCCCTGATCTGTAGCCAACCTGTTGGACGATAATTATATTAAATCACCATGATCTGCTTAGGAAAAAAAGAACAATATTATCGACACATAAAATTATTTTAAAGGAATGTGTCTATGAGAAATGTTATTTTTTAAACAAAAATGAATATAAACACAAAAACCACTAAAATTATTGTAAAATATTGAAAGAATTCTTGTGATATCATTTGAGTAATTTTAAGTTGATGGTGTCGAATACATTTTCTAAATTTTTATAAATTTATTTAAAAATTGACCATTTTGAAAAAAGTCATTGATAATGAAGATCAAATATCAGAAATTTTGAATGTAATACTACTATTTAACTAAGAAAAAAAATTCTATTGTAAAAACTATCAATTTTTTTTTCATTGAAACTGTTTTTAATACACATGTCATCTTAGTTTTTAGTTTCAATAATTTGAACTTATTAATTATTTCGTTTTCTTTTTTCTCCCCCCCCCACCCTCTTTTCTTTCTTTCTTTCTTTTTTTTTTCTTTTTTTTTGTGATGGCGCTATTTGTTAGTGATGAACTGATAAAGTTCTTAAAATTTAAAACTTTTAGTAATTTTTATTTTATTCATTTATTTAGTTATTTTTTCAAAATTTGATCATGGAAAAATAAGTATAATAGAAATGTTGAACAGAAGAATGCATTTGTATTTGAAGAATTTATTTTTATATTTTACGTTTTTTAAAAAAAAATTAAGTCACCAACAGCATCAACAAAGTTAAAGTTTTAGTTTTACAGAATAATATTTACCCCAATTTGGTGAAAAACACAGCCTTTATTTACAGCTTATATTTTAAAAATTATTAGAACAAGAGAAAAACTAATAATTCACCTTTTTTAATGTAAATTCAATAGTTTAATTTCTGTAAATTATTTTCAAAATAATTAATTATTTTTATTAATATGTGGTTGATTTTAGTTTAACTTTTTTCTTTTAAAAACTGAAAACCGCTATGTTTATTCAAATTTTTTTAGAGTAAAACCTTTATTTAATGAAATATTAGTGAAAACAAAAAATAAAAATAAAATGTACCGTTAACATATGGAATATATTAATTTAAAATGTACAACGTTCTTTAGATTTACAAGTCAGCTAAAATGAGAAAATTAAATTTAAAAGAAGGCTAAAGCCACAAAATCAAACGAAAGAATCAGACAATCGCCAAATCTTAAAATCGTCGCCAAATGTATTTCTTCCTCCGCGGCTTCTCGCATCCGGACTTGGCAACCCTCGTTTGTGTCCTTGGCCTTGACCAGATCCTATGACGTCAATCTCTCCCGATTGGGATCCGGATCAATGGAAGAAAACGGGAAACTGGGTCCATTTTCTGGGAAAAAAAGGAAAGTATAATTTGGAATCGCTGAGCACGTTCAAATCAACAGATATGTAACTTTTTCAGTCCATTTATTATTTTTAGTAGCGGAAAAGAGCGAAAAAAAAAAAAAAATCAATTTATTTGAAGCTTGCTCTCTAATTATCGACTTTCATTGAAGATACAAAATATTTGACTGCGCAATCTTTCAAGGTTTTATTTTACAAGACCTTAAAAGGTCCTTATTTGTTTCATGTCGAAGGCCAATGTCAAGTAGAACGTCCGTTATATAAATTGTACTAAGTCACAAGCTTTGATTTTCAATAATTCGTCATTACAACTTTTTGAAATACAGTCGGACCTCTATTTAACGAACCTCTATTTTGGGAATTTCTTCGTAAAATAACCTCCAAATAGCGAAGCGCATTCTCTATTTAATGAACTTTTTATTATGATGCAATCCCCCCCCCCCCCCCTATTTCTCAAAATATTTCTGGACATTTCAAACTTATTCTTTCTATTAACACATTTTATGATGATCAATGATCTTGAAATGGTTTTACCAAGCGCCTGACGCATCGAGAGCAGTAAAATCGCTGTGATTCTTTATATTTAATCCAGGAATTGCAAACTTTCAATATCCCCGGTTCACCCTTAACACTTCACTCACTTGAAAGAACCCATTCGCTAATGTTAAGCCTATGGGCAGGTTGTTTTCGAATTTCTCGCTTAAATTTAATTATTTATTCAACGATTTTTTTTTTTTTTTTTTTTTTTTTTTTTTTTTTTTTTTTTTTTACTTAGGATAGCTGAGGTCGATCTCTAATAGGGTATTTTTAACTTTTTCGATTTCGGTTATAGATTTTTTTTTAATAAAGGTACTTCTACTTTGGGAACCGGTTTTATTTTTGTTTTTCTTGCAGATTTCTTTATGATGGGTAAAGCAAATTTTAAAAAATAGATATAAGTTATAACAAAAAGTGTGATTAATTATTTTAAATAATATTTAGTGTTTATAAACTTAAAATTTGTTTTATGTAGTTTAAAATATTTTAAAAGGTAAATCTCTATTTAACGAATTTTCCGTATAACGAACTTTTTTGGGAGATTTAGCGACTTCGTTAAATAAAGGTCCGGCTGTATGCTCGTAAGATATTTTCCCACTATAATTTATTTATTTAATCCGCCAGCACATGCGATCGTTTCTATTACGTTACTACACGCTACGCATGGGATAAATCTCACCCCACTTTGTCTCCCATTATATTTTTGGTTAAATGCGTTTTAAAAACAAATGTTCTGCTCTACATTGTAAAATGCATCAGTACTACTTGTTTTAGGGGAGAAAATCATGCTACACTTTCATCAATATATACAAGTAGCTTTTATGTTAGTCTTTCATTAACATTATTTTAGTGTGTGCTATCCCGTAAGAAATGAACGCATCGAGATGAAACGTTTCTACACGCGTATATTTCTGCATTTTGTTTTTACCATTTAAGCAAGTTTAAATCTTTTCGATCCATTAAAGTTTTAGCTATATAGCTAAAACTTGAAGTTGCGAATGACAAAAATCTATATGAATTGACAAAAATCTGCTTAATTCCTTATTAGGTGGTCTTTAAGCTTTTCAAAATTAATTTTTAAAACTTTTTTAAATACTGTGATTTTTGTAGAATCACTGTGATTAGTCATGATATAACAGAAAATTTGAATTAAATAACGGATATGATTTATAAGAAAATAACTATTATCACAGCAGCAATTACAGCGAGAGAAAGAAACAATGAAGAATCTAGAAAAATTAAGAACAAATAAGGAGACATATTATTATTATTATTATTTATCTAGCTTTTAATTTCCGTTTCTAATGTAATACATATCTCGATAACAGACTTTCTCGATTACTTTCTCAAAATTTCAGGAGAACAGGCAGAAGCGGAACACTGTAAAAAAAAATCCTCTAAAATACGGAAATTGTTCTGGCAATCGAGACTCCAGCACTATTTTCGTATTTTAACGGAATCTTTTTCTCGTAAATTACAGAAAAATTTCAGTTTTTTTTTTTTAATTTACCGGGAAAATTTCCATTTAAATACGGAAATAGTACTAGCGTCTCGATTACCAGTACAATTCCCGTTTTTTAACGGAATTTTTTTTCACAGTGAACAGAAGATGAGAAGTAAAACTTACAGCTTGTTAAGAAAAATATTTTTTCCTGTTCAAGCAGCGCGAAACTTTATGGCTTATTTTTAAGCGCATAAAACAAGATACTTGCAGGCATGTTCATTGATGTGATTTATAATAGAACAGTTTTTTTCTTCCTATAAATGAATTCCATATTGAGTTATATAAGCCACTGTTGTCTCGTGTCGGCAGTTTTTTTCCCGTTCAAGCAACGCGAAACTTTATGGCTCATTTTTAAGCATAAAACACGATACTTTCAGGCATGATTATTGATGTGATTTCTAATTGAATAGTTTTTTTTTTTTAATTTTCCTATAAACAAATTACATCTTGAGTTATATAAGCCACTGTTATCTCGGAACGGCTGTTTTTTCCCCGTGCAAACAACGAGAAACTTTCTGGCTCATTTTTAAGCGTAAAACACGGTACTTGCAGGCATGATTATTAATGTTATTTGTAATTGAACCGTTTTTTTTTCTTTATAAATGAATTATATCAAGAGTTATCTTGAGCTGTATAAGCTACTGTCTCTCGGGATGGCAGTTTTTTCCTCGTTGAAACAACGCGAAACTTTCTGGCTCATTTTAAAGAATAAAGCATGATACTTTCAGGAGTGATTATTGATGTGATTTATAATGTAACTGTTTATTTATTTTCGTATAAATCAATTACATCTTGAGTTTTCTTGAGTTATAAGCTACTGTTGTCTCGGGACGGCAGTCCCCCCCCCCCTCTTTTTTTTATTGCTGTCGTGTCCGGAAATTCGGTTTCGAAAATTTTACAGCCAACTTTGACAGCATTTTCTGGAAAATCTTTTGCCTTTACTGAAAAACAAATTAAACAGTTCGATTTTACATTTTCTTAATAAGAACACTTACCAATTTGATACTTTTTCGAACAAAAATGAATTAAAAAACGTTCCAGAATAAAGTACACTGTTTGGATTTTAGAAAAGCTTTAAACTCTCCACTGTGACAAATAAAAAAATTCCGTCTAAACTAACATTATTTAAAGGGAACTAGTTCCTGAATCATTTCTGGACTAGAACCTCTGTGCCCATCCCTTCCACATATACGCAGAGTACATTTATTTAAATACTAACATTTTAAAAAGTTCTTTTTAAAAATTTATAATAACAATGAAGGTTTTTCCCCCTTTTGACATTTAATATTTCCTATGCACTTAGCAACAAAAAACGCTGATTTCCTTATCTTCATTGCTAAGTAAAGATACCAACTAACCTCTCCAGTTATCAGTTTATTAAACCTGGTGTTTAAAAAAAAAAGTGTGGTACGTTAACCTAGAGGCAGCTGCATCAAGTTTCTTTTCATAATTCTTATTTCTGTCACTTGTTTGTTGCAATTTTTTTGGAATTATCTTTGGCAAAAGTTCCTAATCGGCCATACATGTGGCGAATTTTTTCTTGAGCCTTCCTAATTGCTCAACTCGAAGCAACGACCTCTGCCGCCTGTTTTTATGGCTTGATTGGAGCATTTTTAGTGATGAGAAACATTTGCTTTGCTTTTAATCAAGAATGATTAATTATCTGAAACTTGATGAAATCTGGTAATTTATACAGTCGACGCTCGTTATGACGACCCCTCGCGTGCCAAAAATGAGGGTCGTTATAATGGAAGGTCGCTATAACGAAAGTGAACGAAAAAAAAACTCTAAAAAAACTCTAATCATGTGCATGAAAATTAAGTTTTCTAAGGAAATTTTATAATTACAACATTATTACTAAATTATTTTTACTTTCGTATCAAGTAAACATTGACAATGAATAATTATAAAAATCAATTTAAGAGAATGATTACGTATTTCTAAAGTGAAATTTAATGTAAATGTTAAATCCCATGCACAAACAAATTAACATTTATTTTCTACAAAAATAATTCTAAATAGTAGTTTATTTTTTGTGCATTTGATATTTTCTTTAAACAAAACTTTTCATCTCAATTAGTTAATTTTAATAAGTAATTTTGTGTTTTCTTGTCTTTAAAAAAATGTTTTAAAGGGTCATTTTAAGACATTTTACAATAGACCTCAACGCGCAGTGAGCAAAGAGTTCTTGGGTAAAGAAAATAGTAATACTTTTTTGGGAAAAAAATCTGGAGGAAAGTTCAATTCGGTCGCTGTATTGGTAAATAAGCTGCTGGCCGGACGTTATATTGGATGTAAAAATAACATATCATAAAAGGGATATATTTCGGGATATTTTGCATAGGTCGTTATAATGGAACGGTCGCTATAATGGGCGGTCGTTATAACGAGCGCCGACTGCATTTGTGTAATAACGCTGGGCAACTAATTTAAACTTTTCTACAGTTATATAAATAACAATGCATGATTTTGTTATTGACGAGATTTTCGATTTCGAATATAAATAAATCAATCAATAAATAAAAATCTGGGGTAATAAATAAAAATTCTTTTAAAAGAATTATAAAAAATTATACAATATTTTAAAACAAAATTAAGAGACTTGAAAGGTATTAATTTAACTTTTAAAAATAATTTTTTGTAGACAGAGCTGTTCCAGAAAAATCTTTCCTGGGGAAAGTGGCCAGAAATCACGTTTTAGAAAAACTCTGAAATATTTACGCACCATTGAGTATCGACCCGCGATCTTGACTTTCACCAAAAAGTCATCTCTTTAATCGGTGAATTCAATGAGCTTCTATGCGATGTCCAGGAAAACGAAATTTCAATCAAATAGATTAAGAAAAAAATATTTAAATAAATAATAATAATAAATCTATACATTTAAAAAAAAATAGAATAAAGATACTTGGAATTTATTAATTTCATTTTTTTTAAATAATTATTTGTAGATGAAGCTAATCCAGAAAAACGTTTTCAGGGAAAGTGGCCAGAAAACACATTTCAGAAAAACTTTGAAATCTTTACACACTAACTCTATTGAGTATCGAAAAACGATCTTCACTTTCACAAAAAAGTCATATCTTTATTCAATGAATTCAATGAGCTTCTATGCGGAATTGAGGAAAACGAAAATTAAACAAAATAGTTTAAGAAAAAATATAAAAATAATAAATATTAATAAATCTACGCATTTAAAAAATAGAATAAAGATACTTAGAATTTATTAATTTAATTTTTTTTTAAATAAATGTTTGTAGATAGAATTATTCCATAAAAACTTTTTCAAGGAAAGTGGTCAGAAATCACATTTTAGAAAACTTTGAAATCTTTACACACTAACTCTATTGAGTATCGAAAAGCGATCTTCACTTTCACAAAAAGTCATATCTTTGTTCAAAGAATTCAATAAGTTTCTATGCAGTATTCAGGAAAAAATAAAATTAAATGTGACAGATAAAGGGAAAAAAATATATTTAAATAAATAAAAATAATAATATAAAAATATACAATAAAAAGAAATAGAATAATGAAATTTATTCATTTCATTTTTTAAAATAAATTTCTGTTTAGGTAGAGCTGTTTCAGAAAAAGCTTTTCCAGGGAAAGTGGCCAGAAATCACATTTTCGAAAAACTTTGAAATCTTTACACACTAATTCTGTTGAATATCGAACAAGCGATCTCCACTTTCTCAAAAAAGGATCTATTTGTTCAATGAATTGAATGAGCTTTTATGTGGTATTCCGGAAAATGAAAATAAAATGCAATAGATTGAGAAAAAATATTTAAATAAATAAATAAATAATAATAATAATAAATCTATAGAATAAATAAAAAGAAATTTATGAATTTTACTAATTAAATAAATGTTTGTGCTTCTTACTTTTTAAGCTCATTTTAAAATTGTTTTTCAGTTTTGATTTATTTTCTCAATTTAGTTGGAAATAAAATGTCGTAACATGACATGTTATTTTTAGTTAAACTTATTTGTAATCATTTATTATTTATTTTACTTTATTTTTCCTTATTTAAAATTAATGAAATTCCTTCGTATTTTTTTTTTATACTTACTTTTAGATATTGTTATGTATATCTAAGCTATTTACTTAGCTTATTCAATGAGTTTGTATGCTGTATCCAAAAAAAAAAATGACAATGAGATCTAATAGATTAAGGAAAAGAATATTTTATATTACCAAGTATTAATACAAATTTGTACCAGCTTTCCATGTTAAATAAATAAATAAGTAAATACCACAACTTTCAATCTATGGATATATCTCGTCATTTTCTGTCCCTTGTAAAGGCTACTTGCACTTTACCAGCGCTATTATTATTATTATTATTATTATTATTATTATTTACAAAAGAGACGTGCTTCAGTACATATATTCTTGAAAGTATATAAAAATTGTATATGGTGAATACAGTAATACAAAAGTTCAGGTTTAAAATAATAAGAATAATAATATAATATTACTACACTGCTTCAGCCAAATCTAAAATAACATATGTATATTTTCCGCTCGCTTACCTTTCGTTCATTTTTAAATATTTGTGATGTAATCAATACGCAGCTACATTGAAAACATAAAAAACTATAAAAAAAAAAAGAGGAATAATTTTATGTTAAAAAATATTCTTTATTTTTTATTTTCTATTCTCCTTTTATTTTGGATTTATAGATAGATTTCGATTCATATTTTTTATTCATTTTCTTTTATTTGCGTGTTATAAGTAAAATATTAAAATAAAACATTAAATGATAAATCTAAAAGAACAGATGAAAATAATAATTAATAGTAATCTTCTCTTTCAATTTCTGAGATTTTGCCTTTCGTGATTAATTTATTTAAAGGAAAAATAAGTTAATAAATAAACCTTCTTTTAATCACGTGCTCAATAATTTATATATATTATATATATCAATGATCAGTTCCAGTAAATTTAAAGAGAAAAATATAGTTAAAATTTTTAAAATCTTTATTTTCAGTATTTTTATTAATCGGAAACTGTAATTTGCTAGTTGAGATTTTAACATAAATTTATTTATATCTTCGGCATGTCCCTGAAATCTATTTTTTTCTGTCTCTCATTTTGAAATTAAAATAGAACCAATAACAATAATAATAAAATGTGTTCTAAAAGTACTTATTATTATTATTTTATACCAAGACGTATTTCCAGCTTATTTTCTGTACAGAAAAAACTAATACTAACGTTCGGGTTTAATTATTAATAATAATAATAAAATATATTACTACGCTTCTTTAGCTAAATCTGAAATGTCTCATTTAAATTTTCCACTGGCTTATCTTTAGTTCATTTTCAAATGTTAGTTATGTAATCAATAGACATTGATTATATAACAGTCCTAGTATTGTACCGCCATCTATTGGTACATATTGAACACTATGAGTATTTCAGTTCTATTCTTTTTAATATTTTCCCCTGATTTCTTTAATTATTTGTAAAGAAAAAAACACAGTTTACGAATGAATTCATTTTTGTATAACTCTTCTGCAGATTGTTCGCAACATTTTCACTCAAACGTCTTTTATTCAATTAAATTTTAACTCTTTTTCAAAAAAGAACACCAAGATGAGGATCGATATTTGAATGATGCTCTGGATGCGAGTGACATCTATCGGAATTGGCCGGAACTACTATGGTAATCACGTGATCCTAGATGTCAATGTACTTGACCTATATCGGAGGGTAGTCATGGTAACCCATCGGAAAGAGATGTGGAGAAAACAATGAAACAGGGGAGGCTAAGATATTTTAGGCGATGTATTGTGAAGTTGAATTATATGTAGGGAGGGTTATTTGTTTCTTTATGGATGTTTTGTTGGTTAAGAGTAGTGTAATTGGAAACAATAAAAAACTAAAATAAGGGAAGATGAATTATTAAAATTCCATTGTTGTAAAATGATTTTAATAATATTTTTTTCTTTACGAAAAACTTATCTTTTATTTCTTTTTGCTTTTTTCAACGATAGCAATAGTTTTTATTTAAGTAATTAATTATTAAAAAATTAGTATCATTTTATAGAAAGACTACTCCAATATTATATGCTAAATGGTGTTTAAAGCCATGATATATATACCAAATTAACACCTTGTAATAATATACTAATTTTAATTGCTAAAAGGCGTAAATTAAAACTTTAAAAACAGCAAAAATAGGTATATTCAACTGTTTACATGTTTCGACTCTACCAGAATTATTTTCAAAACAAATAAATAAAAATATTTTAAAATTGCACTGTCTATGAAACGTCATCATTCAAATTTCTTCGTACTCTTTCATTCGTTAATTTTTTTTTATTTTACTTAGATGTTTATTTTTATTTTCGTAAACTCGAGTTACACAATGCTTACAAAAATAAAAGTAAACATCTAAGTAAAAAATAAATAAATAGATAAACTAGAAAACAGGAATTCTGCTTTTTCATAATTTAGTGCCGCCCCCAATGAATATATATATATATAGTTCAGTTTTAAGACTTAAAACAACGCTTTTATTTTATATAAAATGGCGTCATCCGCATCCGCTGAAGAATTACTTTCGTCATTTAAGAAACTCAACAAAAAAACCAATCAGCTATCTCATGATTAATATGCCTTCATTTGTTTGTAATATTAATATAGATACAGTCAAACCTCGTTAACATGAACCTCAAGGGGAATTAAATTTTTGTTCATGTTATCCGTAGTTCATGTTATCAGTAACAAAAAATATTGAGAAAAATACATATAGGGGAGGCTGGCGGCAAATGGGATATGGGAGCTAACGGGACAACAGGGTTTTGTCCTAAAATATAACAATCAAAATTTATCAGTAAATGTCATTTCCAGTGTTACACAAGAACACGTAACACTTATTTCTATTTTAATAATTAAACTTTTAGTTTTATTTTTCTGACGGGGACAGTGAGAAGTGTTCATGTTAAAAGTAAAGCGTGTTCACGTTAACGAGGTTCGACTGTACTTAAACCTCTAAGTGTTTGGGGCGTAATATTCCGTTCACTAAGGTCCAGGTTTCACAGCAATACAAGCAGTATTTAAGATAATATAATTGTATAGATTTAATGAATTTTAAAAACATTGAAGAATGATTAATACTCTCAAGGATTACATTCATATTTGTATTGGAGTTTTTTTTTTTTATAATGTTGAAAAAATCACATTTTCTTAGCATTTAAAACAACATGCAAAGAAAACAACATTACAATTTTACCCTTTTGCAAGACGCTCGGAGGGTTAAAATTAAGTTCAGTTTATAAAAGCTCCATGTTTTATCAGAAATCATTCATTTATATTTTTTCAAAATAGCACGTATTTTAATTAGTTCTTTTTTTCCAGTAGTTACGGGAAAATGGCAACAAAAAGATATAATTACTATTTTCTAACTATTTTGCCTTTACTTTCTACAGAAATGGAGTACTTGAGTTGCCAAAATTAAGCAAATGGCGTTAAAAACTACAAAAGAAATAATATCTCAAAAATAAATGGAAATGCAGTTTTCAAGAAAATTGCATATAAAAGTACTTTTTTCCCCCAATACGACGGTATAAAAATTGAAAATGTGCAATACTTAGAAGTTTAAAAAATTGCAGTAGAGATTATTCCGTACAATGATACCTCTGTTTGTTTTACGGCTGGCTTATGCAACGGAACGTTATTTTTTGGAGACGACAGTTTGTTAGCTGGGAGAAAGAAATAGCATACCGGGGGCTAATAACGTGCATAATATGAAAAAGTACGTGAAATTAGAATGATGGCGTTTCATAGACAGTGCAATTTTAGAATATTTTTATTTATTTGTTTTGAAAATGACTCGACAGAGTTGAAACATGTAAACTGTTGAATAAACCTATTTTAATTGTTTTTAAAGCATTAATTTACGCCTTTTAGCAATTAAAATTAGTATATCATGATATATATTAAATATAAATAATAATGGCACACAATTCACCAAAAATTGATATATATGTCGTTTAGTGAAAATCAATTAAATAATTATTATAATTTTTAAATGAATATTTTAGGACAAAGAACATACTTGAGAAAATAACAAAATTTTAAATCACTATTCGATTTTATTATTATTATTATTATTTTATGTAAAATATATTTAAAGAAGAATTAATAATTATTATAGTTTGTTTAGATGTAGTAATGCCTGTTAATTAATTCTAAAATTATTTTATAATATGACTTTGTGAGTAAAAAATACCTATAAACGTTTAATCGTTTAAAATACCTGAATAAAAAAATGTTTAGTTGAAAAGTTAAACATGCAGACATTTAAGAGTATTAAATGTATAGTTTTTAATACATTTTTAGGGTTGTGATAGTGCTATTTTAATTTTGTGAATAAAATATTAATCACTAAAAAACATGAAAATTAACAGAATGTTTTAATTATAGCCATGAATTGTTTTCACAATCCCTGTTAAAACATAGAGATTTTGTTACTGAGGTCATGAACTTCGACTGTATAAATGAAAAGTGTGTGTTTCGAAGAAATGAATACTTCTTCATCACATAAGAAATATGGATAATATTGCTGTTTGAGAAATCATAAAAATATCAAGTTTTAATTTTGAGACTACACAAACGCAATGCATGTTTTTAACTATGTTTCAGTTTTTGAATACTTGGTAAAAATTGGAGCTACTAATAGTTGGAGTTTGCACACAAATAAAAATTTATGGTAAGACATTAATAGTATAATTAACAACATCTATTCTCACAGTTCTATTCAAACTTCGATTCTCACGGGATTTGCATAGGCAAAACCAGGGAAAACATGCATCACCGTCTAGTAGCGCCGAATTTCCTCTTGAAGGTCGAAATTTGAACTATTTTTAAAAATCTATCTGTTGTATTCCCATGGTCTATTTCATGAAGATATAAAAGCTTCATAACAATATCTTGGCAGAAATTGATCTTGCAGTTAGATCTATCTGAAAGAGGTCACTTTTGTGGTCACCCTATATTTAAAAATGGTTTGAATTTTGAATTATTATGTAGTATGTCTCCTACATTAATGTCCTATCGAAAGTTTAACATAATTTTATATAGCATATGCATCTCATGAATTATGTTTGTGAACCAGAATTTCATTAAATTATGTGTCTGATTCTAATACCATGATTACGCGTTTTGTTTTTAAGGGGGCTGGTTACTCAGCTTCCAATTTCCCCGCACTAATGTAAAGTCTATGGGCATTTGATGCATTCTTATATTTAAAATATTTCCTCGAGAAATTAATATTTTTAACTTATACTTTTTTGTGTACTCTTCCTAAAAGATGTCTCTTTTTTTCTTAGTTCTCGAACTATTTCTAAACAATAGACTTAATTGTATGCGAAGAGTTAAAATCTTACTCACAGTTCGACCGCTTCTAACACATAAAATATTAAATTCAGCATAGATTTTAGAAATATTTTGAAAACTAAGAAAAAAAGAGACATTCTTTAAGAAGAGTACACAGAAAAAAGATGTTAAAAATATGAATTTCCCGAGAACATATTTTAAATATTTAAATATACGAATGCATCAAAAGTCCATAGACTTAATATTACGGGGGAGAATTCTGAAGCTGAGTGACCAGCCCCTTGAAATCGAAAAATGTTTGCTTATAAAATCGGGAGACTTCTACAAAGCAGCATTCTGTAATAGTACTATGGTATTAAAGAAATATTCTTACTGATTGTTAGGATTGATGTGAAAAAAAAATGTATTTAGGACTTTTCTTTCTTCTTCTACTTTTTCTCATATTTTTTAATTTTTTTCTTCTTTCTTTCTTTCTTTTTTTCTTTTTTCTTTGTAGCAGCAACATATTTATTTATGATGTAGGACCTATTCTACCCTTGTATTACGATTGCCTGTAAAACCCATTTTTCTGCAACAACTATAGCAACGCAAGACAGCTGTTTTTAAAAGCAGGCGGGTAGATTGGATATCTATGGATAAGCATTGATTTTCGTCCACCCGACTGGTTCAAATATTTTTTTCTTTTATCTAAGACGTTTTTATTGTCTTAAGATAATTTAGGAACTTAATTTACAGTTTATCTCATTGATTTTACTTTGAAGGTTTTTTAAATGTATTGTACAAGATCAGGAAAAAAAAAAACAAAAAACAACAACAACAACAACAACAAAAACCAGAATTATTGAGTAAATTTTAATGTATTTCAATTACATCAATTTAATTGTTTATCAATAAGAAACGCTCACATCATCATCAGATTTACGTATGTTTTTACTTTATTTTACAAATATTAAGTAAATACTACGATGGGATTATGATAGCTTCATATTGTTGAAGAGCAAAGCTTAGCATTTTCCTCTAGGGTTCAAAATTACGAAAAATTAACCCGTTTACACTTAAAACAATATAAATAATTCAGCTAATATTCCATAACGAAATAAAAAATTCATAAATAATTAAATAAATAAAACATAAATTTAGCAGGCATGTAATTGAACTACGCGCTTAAACCACTGGAATTATCAGAATTAAAAAAGCTGCTGTAAGTAGCGAAATCTTTGGCTACTAACTGCTGGCATTCGGCTAACATGAAAGTATCGCTTTTAATAAATTTCAAGACTTTATTCAGAATTATTTAAAATAGTAATAATAATAATAATAATAATAAATAGATGATTCTTATCTTTTTAAAGATAGGCTAAAATTCATTACTGTGATTCAACAAAGCGGCTGATTCAAATATAAGAAATTACATGATAGTTTTCATTTTGATCTTTAAGAATTAATTCATAAGTGTTACAGATTCGATTAATCTGTGCCTCATAAAAATGGTGGATGAGAAAATTCAAGCCGAAATGTTGGAAACAAAAAAATTGAAAGTTCACCCAGTAACCAAATTAATATAGTCTTTATCAAAAAAGTAAGTGAAATTGATAAGAGTTTAGAAAACATTTTCTCTGATCACGAATCCTCTTTCCTAAACAGCTATTTGACATTTTGGAAGTAATAATAATAATAATAATAATAATAATAATACAAGCAATTCTTTAAAAAGATCAAAAGTGAAGTCATTTCGGTGGTAATTTCCTCAAAAGTTGATCCAACTAAGCGTCTGATTTCAATATACGAAATAAATTTCTATTTTGTTCCTAATGATTCGATTAATAAAGGCGACTGATTCAGTTAAGTAGTGATTTATATAGACAGCAGATATTAAATCAGGTAAATGAAGAACTTTGAACTATATCAAAATTTCAAAATCAGAAACAGTCAGTGTTCACCGATTAACCAATTTAGTCTTCACCAAAAAAGGAAATGAAACTAAAAAGGGAGCTAACACGAATTTAGAAAAACTTTTCTGATAACGAGTCAATTTTTTTTCTTAAAGAGACAAAAATTTCAAAATCAAGACAGCCAATGTTCACCGAGTAACCAAATTAATTTAGTCTTCACCGGAAAAGGAAAACTAAACAGGGCGCTGACATGAATTTAAAAAAACTTTCGCTGATACCGAGTCAACCTCTTTCTTAAAGAGCCAAAAATTTCAAAATCAGAAACAGTCAATGTTCACCGAGTAACCAAATTAATTTAGTTTTCACCGAAAAAGGAAGTGGAACTACAAAGGGAGCTAACACGAATTTAGAAAAACTTTCGCTGGTAACGAGTAAACCTCTTTCTTAAAGAGCCAAAAATTTCAAAATCAAAAACAGTTAATGTTCACCGAGTAACCAAATTAATTTAGTTTTCACCGAAAAAGGAAGCGAAGCTAAAAAGGGAGCTAACACGAGTTTAGAAAACACTTTCGCTGATCACCAGTCAATCTCTTTCCTAAAGAGACAAAAATTTCAAAATCACAAACAGTCAATGTTCACCAAGTAACCAAATTAATTTAGTCTTCACCGAAAGAGGAAGCGAAACTAAAAAGGGAGCTAACACGAGTTTAGAAAACACTTTCGCTGATCACCAGTCAATCTCTTTCCTAAAGAGCCAAAAATTTCAAAATCACAAACAGTCAATGTTCACCGAGTAACCAAATTAATTTAGTCTTCACCGAAAAAGGAAGCGAAACTAAAAAGGGAGCTAACACGAGTTTAGAAAACACTTTCTCTGATCACGAGTCAATCTCTTTCCTAAAGAGCCACGTGACCTTTTTTGGAGTAATAAAGAGAAAAAGAAAAAAAACAGGTGATTCTCTAAAAAGATCGAAGGCGAAGTCATTTCAGCGGTAACTTCCTCCACCGGGCATCGACCTCCATTCGGCCGCCCCTCAAAACGATTTTCTTTAGCAGAAGATTAGGGCAACAGAAGTGGGGAGAAACAAGATGTGCTCTAGTGCCCAGTCCACTCTCTTCTTTTCGATTTCCACATAGGTTGAGAGCATGGTTGAGGTGGTTGACCTCCAGTATGTTGGTGCTCCAGGTGGTCATAGAATTGTTCCAGGGTCAGTGGACGATATGCGTACAACGTGGAATAATAGAGTACACATGCAGACAAGTCTTGATTATATAATTTTAATTATGTCGATAGTGGATTTTCAGAATGCCGAAACTTAATTCAAAATTCGACTTGTTGATTTAGGGATGCATAATAGCTGTGTCTTATACTAGCAAAAGCCATGTTTTGTTTGGATTCGCGAAGCATTATTTAATAAGATAAATATTTGAAAGTAACAATATCTTTTTATATTATTTTTGCATCTTTATTAAGCAAAAACGTTATTTTATATTTTGGCGCATTTTAATTTTAGAAATGTGAATTCAGCCAAATAACTAAGAATTTCATCGGAATTTTTTATTTATGATATAACGAATTTAACAATTAATTTTATTTGTTTACAATTCTTTTGTTGCCACTTTACAAAAAAGAAATCATAATATAATTCTTTTAAAATGCGTAAGTATCGTCTGCGTGGATGATTTCACATAAGAATAAATTGTGTATTTGAATTTTTAACACCGAAAAATACTTTTATAATTGAATGTAAATAACTGAATTTTCACAAATTTCAATTCATTAAAAATATGCTATAATTTTCATAAAAAAATGTATTTTAAAAATTTCATAAAAGAAATAATGAAACTGTTTAATTAATCATGATTCTATCCATAATTACTACATCCATGATTTTTTTTTTCTGAAAATATACGTGTTTCATTTTTTATTTTCAAAAATGCGTCCGTAAGGGAAAAACATGTAAAATAAATTAATTAAAATAATTAATTTTTTAACGTTATTCTGTAAAAAAAAAAATATTCTGCAAATCTACAAATCATAATTTATTTGTTTCTACAAATTTTTGTATCTACAAATCATAATTATATTATGTTTAATTTCAAGTCAAAATACTGAATAGTTTTTTTGTAAAGTGTACACAAAATGTAATTTCTGTAGCCTAGTAGGGCTCATCGTAATGAATTACTTGATTAAACGGCTGCATTTATGGTATGTTGGTAGACTATGTTTGGTGCTCCAGGTGGTCATAGAATTGTTCCAGGGTCAGTAGACGATATGCGTAACAACGTGAAATAATAGAATACATATGCAGACAAGTCTTGCTTATATAATTTTAATTATGTCGACAGTGGATTTTCAAAATGTCAAAAATTTTGAAAATTCGACTTGTTGATTTATTGATGTATAATAGCTGTGTCTTATATGAATTACTTGATTGAATCAGCTGCTTTTATTGTAAAGTCACCGGCAGTGAATTACTAGAAATGATAAGTTAATTTTCGTCGCATACTGGAATCATCCGTTGCATTGAATGAGTTTTTAGCTCAAACACATTTCTTATATCAAAGGCACTTTTCTTATAGCAAATGACATTCATTCCGGATGGTCATCGAATTAAGGCTGTTCTCAAATCCAAAAGGGCAACTTCCTGACATAAATTTTAATTCATTTTTGTTCGAAAATGCATGAAATTAGCTGGTGTTGTTGTTCAGAAACTGTGTCATCGAGCTGTTTTTTCTATTTTTTTGCAAGCGCAATAGATCTTTCAGAAAAAAGTATCAAAGTGGACGTTTTTAACCGTATTTCCGCGCGAAAGAAGAAAAATCACTCAAGAGCGGGTGAAAAACGGGTTTGTCACGTGATCGAAATTGCAAATAACTCAATGGGTAATTGATTGATTAAAAAACGGAAAAAACAGTTCAATTCCAAATCTCATCCATGGCCAGGCTTTCCAATTTTATATCTTTCCGTTAAAAAAAGAATTTGTAAATGTGTCAGAACGTTTTGCACTTGTTGAGCAGATCAGTTAAGGGGACAGTTCGCCTTTAACTGGTCAAATATGCTTGAAAACTGATTCAATTTCCATACCTTTTCACAAAGTAACTAATAAAGCAAATTCAATGAAATTTTTTGGATTGTTATGTGTAGCTTTACTTGTTACAATAAATAAAACAGATTGATGAAAAATATTTAAATGAATTAGGAAAACTTAATTAAGCAACCTACTGCTTTTTTTTTTTTCGTAATTTCTATGTATGATTGCGCTCATGATTTCTCAAAACCATTAAAGGTAACGGGTTGAAATTTTCTGAGTGCATTAATATTATACTTCTGCATAAAATGCACTAAAATCTTAGCATTATCTTAAACAATAAAAGAATTATTAAAAAAAAAATATGCGAAAAATTTTACAGATTTTCTTTTTTTAATTTTTATAATTAATTATAAATATTGTAAAAGAAGATAATTAAAACATTTTAGTTCATTATGTTAAGAGCCTACTTCAGTAAAGTGAAAAGACCCGTTCGCTAATGCCAATCCTATGGAAGAAATTTATAAAGATATCTCGGTTGTATTTTAATATTTTTAAATGTATTTTTTTGCATTGGATAGCTGAAATCGATCTCTACAAAGGCCGTTTTTTGCTTTTTCGAATTTCTTTACAGATATTTTTAATGAGGGCACTTTCATTTTCGGAACCGGTTTCGAAACTGAAAGCACCTTCTTAAAAAAAATCTGCAATAGAAATCGAAAAAGTAAAAAACGGCCTGCATACAGATCGATCTCAGCTATCCAATGCAAAAAAAAAAAAAAAAAAAAACATTTAAAAATATTAAAATGCAACCGAGATATCTTTATAAATTCCTTCCATTGGATTAGCATTAGCAAACGGGTCTTTTCACTTGACTGAAGTAGCCTCTTAAGCGAAAGGTTATCTTTAAATTAAAATCTATTTAAAGTTAATAAAGTAAAATGAACACGAGATATCATGCGCACAAGAGATATATAGTAATTACGAAAAAAAAAAAAAAAAAAAAAAAAAAAAAAGAGAGAGAGAGAGAGAAAGAAATCATGCGTCAAGCATAGATTATGAAACACTTCCCACACACTCAGAATAATGTAACAAAATTTCATAGTTGAACCCTCTCGCTGCGCAACCCGAGGTTTCTCGGGGATACATTTTTTCATTTAATTAATCCTCCTTGATTATTCCCACCAGTTATTTTTTTTATTGTAAATTTTGCCTTATTTAATCGGAGCACTTTCCCATTTAAATTGCACAAAAAATTTTGGTTTGAAAAACCGGTGACAAAAGAATAAAAATTCTTAAAAGACGCTCGTCGCGAAGCTATTTTGATAAAACAATTACGCAGCGAGAGGGTTAATAAGTTAAAATATTATGTCTAATTCAACCCTATGGAAAATCAAAACACGTTTGAAAACCCAATTTCAGCTGTTCCCAACTACAATCGGTAAATTATCCGAATACTTTGAGCAGCACTGTATATGATTAAAACAGTTAAATTTAAAAGCGCATGCCGAAATTGAAAACGTACTTCAGCAATTATTACTCAAAGACAGTATTGTAACCGGTTTCTTTTATGTGTCCCTGTAAATGAACGACAAATGCTATGAATACCCTATTCTGTCGTAATCATCTTGTAGTGAATTTCAGTGATTTATGTCAGTTTCAATACATTTGAAACAGCGTAATGTCATTAAAATGCTCTGCAAACGATTTTTCCCCATATACCATAATGTAATGGAATTCTTTTGGGTAGCCCTGTAAATGAAATATTAATCCCACACACTTCATATGCAATATCAAACATGATTAGGTGACCCTAAATATGGATTATCAATTGCATGAAAATCCGAGTATATTTACGGGAGTTAGAGTGTGGACAGACGGACAGACAAACCGAATGCATAAACACTTTTCAACTTTGTTGGAAAGTGTTAATAAAAACAGTAGGCTGCTTAATCTAATTTTCCTAATTAATTTAAATATTTTTAATTAATATGTTTTGTTTATTATAACAAGTAACGCTGTACTTAACAATAAAAAAAAAAAATCATTGAATTTGCTTTGTTAGTTTTTTAAAAGGTATGGAAATTGAATCAGTTTTCTATATGAATTTCTTGATAATTCGATCGACCATTTTTATGATAAAATCATTGAGATCACTGCTTGAGATCACATCTTATAATGGAATCATCTGCTTTATTGAATCAAGTTTTGGTAAATAAATTTAAATAGCAGTAGCTTTTATCCGGTCGCCTTTCAAAATGTTTTTCTATAGAAAAAGATTAGGCAACAGATGCGGGGAGAGGCAAGATGTTCCTTGTGTGGGAAGAGGCCCAGTCCATTATCTACATTTCACTTTCCACATACGTTGAGGCATTGTTGCGATAGCCGGTAGTCATAGAATTGCTCAAGGGTCAGTGGACGATATGCGTACGACGTGAAATAACCTTTCCTGCCATTATATTTTATTTATGTTAAAGTCTACAGCAGAGTTCTGAACACAGCAGTATTTCTGAGTACAGCAGTACTGAAAATATAACTTGTTGATTTTAGTGAAATACAAAACTATAGTAGTTGTTAAAGGTATATATAAATATTATACAGACATGTATACAATAAATACAATAAACCCAACTGGAGTGAAAAATTAGCAAGAGCCAGGAATTGAACCCGGGACTACAGCATATCAGACTGTTGCTCTAACCATTGAGCTAATCCTGCCAATACCTGTGGGTCTGCAATTTTTCACTCCAGTTGGGTTTATTGCATTTATTGTATGTATGTCTGTATAATATTTATATATACCTTTAACAGTTGAATGCAGGCGTTATTTATGTGTGTATGTGTGTTTTAATATATATTGTAGTATGTGTGTTTTATTATATAGTAGTTGTTGTTTATATTTATCATCGATAATCGAATAACCTTATTTTTAGAACCAAATCTTAGAGAACAATATTGAGAGCATAATTTTATTTTTAATACATTTAAAAAAACCTCTCAAATTGACAGAAAAATGTAAATTTTTTTGCCAGTGGAAAATCTTTTAATTTACAGAAAATATCTGCAATTTTTCACAGAAAACATTTTTTTTTTTTTTAAATAAAGAATATGGATTTTTTTCTGTAAAAATTACAAAATCCATATTTTTTTTACACTTTAAAACAGTTTTTTTTTTTTTTTTTTTTTTTTTTTTTTTTTTTTTTCAAAAGTTATAAGGAATTTTGTACAGTGATTTAATGGGATCAACGACTTTATTGAGGCAGCTTCGTCGATTATTTCTTCAGGTTTTTTTCCATTTTCTTCGTCTATGAAAAAGTAAGAGGATTTATTTAAATGGCGATTTCTATATATACGTAGATAAAAGAATCACTCTTGTAATTCACACACACACACACACACACACACAAAAAAAAAAAGTAAAGAAAAGAAAACAGATTTAATAATGCTGATTCCGGTAAATGTCTGTAATAATTATTTTCACTCTGTAATTTGATTCCTAAAAGATGTGATTCAATCGATTTCTCTCCTAACTTAAATACTTAACGAAAATAAGTATTTGTTTAATTTCTAAAGAAAAAAATTGTTCCTAAAAGCCATATGTTAATTTTTTTTAAAGAAAAAAAGTATTGCGGAATGGTGGAAAAACATCGTTAAATTTTAATAAATTTCATAGCCACAATTATTTTTACTAGTGAAATAATTATTTCTCAAACAATTACTGATAATGGTATGTGTTCTATAATAATAGATTAGATAATATTTTTTAAACAAGTCAATAGACTAAACAACAAAACTATCCTAAACAAATCGTGTGATGTACTATTACATACTCTGCACTTCTGCACATATGTGTAGAAAATAACATGACAGACAGGAACATAAGCGGTAAAAATAATTTTACGCAGAACAATTATTTTTGCTACTGAAATAATTATTCCTGGAAAAATTACTGATAATATGGTATGTGTTTGAAACAAGTTAATAGACTGCAAAACAAAACTATACTAAACAAATCGTGTGATGTACTGTTACATAATCCACACAAATGTGCAGAAAACAACATGAGATACAGAAACCCAAGAGGAAAAAATAATTTTACTCGGAACAATTTCTACCAGTGAAATAAATATTTCTCAAAAAATTATTTATAAGGGTATAGGTGTTCGATAATAACGTCTCTGGAACAAATTAATAAGAAGACTAAAAACAAAAGCAAAACTATATTAAACAAGTCATGAGACATGCTGTTACATAATCCGCACACATTTGTAGAAAATAGCAGGAATCAAAGTGGGGGGGGGGGGGGGAATACACAGAACAATTATTTCTACTAGTGAAATAATTACTTCCCGAAAAATTGCTGATGATGGTATGTGTTCGATCATAATAGATTAGATAACATCTCTGAAACAAATTAATAAATTGACTACAAAGAAAAAAAAAAGGGGGGGGGGACTATAATAAACAAGACGTGACACGTGCTGTTATGTGCAGAAAACAACACAACACACAGAAACCAAAGCAAAAAAATAAAAAGAGAATTTTACACAGAACAATTATTTCTGCTAGTGAAATAATTAGTTCCCGAAAAATTGCTGATAATGGTATAATTTCGATCATAACAGATTAGTTACATATCTGAAACAAGTTAATAATAATAATAATAATAATAATAATAATGATAAAATAAACTCTTCTGCAGAAGTTATGTGACGTATTGTTACATAATCCGCACATATGGGCAAGAAAAAAAAACCCAACCAAACAAAAAAAACACATAAACCCACAAGCCAAAAAAAAAAAAAAAAAAAAAAAAAAAATTACACAGAGCAATTATTTTTACTAGTGAAAGAATTAGTTCCCGAAAAATGGCTGATAATGGCATGGTTTCGATCATAACAGATTAAATTACATATCTGAAACAAGTTAATAATAATAATAATAATAATAATAATAAACTCTTCTACAAAAGTTACGTGACATATTGTTACATAATCCGCACATATGTGTAGACAATAAACACACATAAAGGCACAAGCAAAAAAAAAAAAAAAAAAAAAAAAAAAGATTTTCACACAGAACAATTATTTCTACTTGTAAGATAATTAGTTTTCGGAAAATTATTGATAATGAACAAATTAGATGAACATTTCTGAAACAAGGTACGACAAAACTACAAGACTACAAAACAAAACTAAACAAGCAGTGTGATGTACTGTTGCATAATCGTCACATACGTGCAGAAAACAACACGACACACAGGAACCCAAGCGGAAAAAAAAGAATCCCCCACCCGGGAGCATATTTTCAAGGTTGCTCCGTTCGGTTATTGAACTTATGAGACATAGTTATTCTCCAAAAAGGAACCTGGCGGAAATAGAAGCTTGGACAACTGCTCCATGGCCTGGCTCTTGTAAACATGGCATAGCCCATCAGAAGAAAAAAAAAAAAATGAATCAGAGGAAGCGGGCGGCCAGTGTGTAGGTTAAAGGTGGATGGAGGAAGGAAGTCCGAGAAATAATTGAGTTTTGTAGATCTCTTTCTTTTCGGTTTCTGTGCCGATGAACTCTGCAAGACAGTTATTCGGTAATGAAACAGAAGGGGGGATGAAAGTGTGGTGCATGCATTGTTTTTCTGGTACTGCGGAATTTAAATACAATAAAATTGACAGCATTTCAGAGATAACTTCTGTTATAATTTAAGTCTTTAAGTACAATTAATAAAGTATTTATTTCCCCCTTTATACTGAAATAAATAATGCACACTTGAATATATATAATAAAAAACTATTTTACTTAACGTTAAAATAAGAATAAAATATGTTTAATTTTTATTTATAATCATTTTACTTTTATGATTTTACTTTAATTTTACTTTATTTAAAATTTTACTTCATATTTATTATTTTAATTATTACATTTGATTTTTCTTTATTTTTACTTTAGTTTTATTTTATTTTATTACTTCAATAAATCTTATTTTATTTTTATTTTACTTTAATTTTACTTTATTTAAAATTTTACTCCAATTTTACTTTATTTAAAATTTTACTTCATATTTATTATTTTAATTATTACATTTGATTTTTATTTATTTTTACTTTAGTTTAATTTTATTTTATTACTTCAATAAATCTTATTTTATTTTTATTTTACTTAAATTCAATTTAAACATTCATAGAATTTTACTTTACTTTACTTTAATTGAATTTTTTGCTTTATTTAATTTAAGAATGATATGGTCCATCAGATAATTGGACGCCATTCGTTTTTCTGATGCTGTGGAATTTAACTACAATGAAATTCTACACGTATTTTAATTGCCAAAATGTGTAAAAATAAGGTGTACCTTAAAAAAAAAGTAAAACAGTTACCTTTTAGTAAGGAAGTATCTTATTACAAGGTGTTATAATTTATTATGCATTTACAGCAAAATTTCAACATTTGAGAAATAATGTTTTACCTATTATAATTTGTCTTTAAGTACGAATTTATTTATTTTACTTTTTATAGAAATAAATAATGCACACTTGAAAAAAATATTTTGCTTAACGTTAAAATAAGAATGAAATATGTTGCGTTTAATTTAATTTTGATTTATAATAATTTTACTTTTATGATTTTAATTATTATTATTGGATTTTACTTTAATTTTAATTTATAATTTTTACTTAATTTTTAGTCTTTTAAATATTATTATGTGATTTTACTTTATTTGAATTTTACTTTATTTAATTTTTTTACTTAACTTTTATTTTTCTAGTTGTTATCATTTCATTTCAATTAATTTTAATTTTACTTTAGTTTCTAATTTTACTTTTATTACTCTAATAAATATTATTTTACTTTTATTTTATTTAAATTCAATTTAAACATAGCATTGAATTTTATTTTATTTTACTTTAATTGAACTGAATTTCTTGTTTTATTTTAATTTTGATTTTATTTAATTTAAAACCTGCCATTGTATACCAGAAAAAAGGACTAAGCAAAGGGCTAGATAAAATGTTGCTGGAGGTAGGGTGTCCAAGAAATAATTGAGTTTTGTGGATCTTTACTCTTTTTGTTTCAATGTCGATGAACTAACTCTCCCTGAAAAAAAAATTATATCTTAAGTTATATCTTTATATCTCTTATATTTTTAAAAAGAATGATTTTTTGTAGGGGTTTTCTATCATATTCCATCAATATTTCACAAATAAAATTGTCATATTGTTAAGCGTGTAAAAGCAAGGGCGATGTAGTATTTTTTTTTCTTTTTTTGAAAAGTAAAAGTTATTTTTGTAAAATTTATTACATTTTTGGGAAATATAACATTTTGAAGCGAAGGATAAAATCCAGTTGCTCGAATTCGAACCAAGCATTTATTAATAGTAACTTCTTTAAGTTCTTCAGCTAAAGTTTTCTTTTCTGGTTAACTTATTTTGCTTGCAATTGACACATTTTAAAACCTAACAAAATAAAAATATTTAATGAAGAGTATATTTTTATGAAACGGAATTTTGTGAAGGGGACTATTTTATTAGAAGAAATTTTGTGAAAGGGCCTGTTTTATTAAGAAAAAAATTATCAAAGAGCCTGATTTATCAAGAGAAATTTTGTGAAGGGTTCTAAATAGGACCCAAATTTTGCCTAGAAGACCTCTGTTATACATTTTCTAGTCGATTAAGTGGGTACGAGGCGAGAAATTCTAAAAAAGAAAAAAATGCAATTTGGTTTTATTGGCTTTAAAAAAATACTTAGTTTTTAGCATTAAATACCGCAAACCGCATTCTTTTATCTTCATTAGATCAGAGATATAACACCTTTTGTCTTGAGAAGCTATGGATCAGCTACCCGCTGACGAGAACTTTAGCTCCATTTATCTCAGAATGAATTTTTTCACGATTTGTCAACTTTAAAAGAATGTATCTAAAGTTCCTTGCAAGATATATGTATGAATTTTTTAAGAGTTATTTTTTGCTATATTTCCAACAAATCGTCTTCAGGATTTTTAATTTTGAGTGATAATTGTGAAAATATGCTAATTAATGCAAAACTCACTCATAAAAAAAAACTTCATTTTTTTACTTAAATTTTTTTTTATAAAATTCCTAATCAATATTTTAAGAAATCCTGAAGACAAATTAAAATGACACATTTTCTGTACACAAAAGTGTAAAAATTTTGTAAATCGAGTAATTCTAGTGTTGTAACAAAAATTAAATATGTTTAAAATTTTACAGTTTAATTTTTTTTAAATATTTAAAATTTCTCAGATTTTTTTTACATGCAATATTCTTATTATATTAAAAGATATTTCAGAAAAAAAAATTCATAACAAAATCCCTATAAATAAAAAAAATAGAATTTTGAGCCCCAGACCCAATGCTGTATATTTTTACAATTGTATTGAAATATTCTGGATGTCATGTACAATTTTAAACATGACATGGCATAAACATCACATTAAACATGCAATGGCATAAACATCAATCGTTAAAAATGACGTATTTTAACCGTTTTCTATGGAATGCAACTTTAAATATTTGAGGAAACTGTATTTTCCACAGGGCGTTTACCTACGAAAAGAAGCACGACCCGAGAATTTTGGCTTTTCTTCTCACAGGATGAATTGCATTATTTTATAATTGCACTGTATCTCCGTTCTTCTTCTTCATTAAGTCTTCTATTTTAACCTCGGTAACAACACAAACTATTCGAAGCAATGTCAGCAGTACATCTCAGTCAAGAAGATAACGTATTATATCTTGACATTGAGGAGCAAACTAGTGCAATCAACCTGTATAGGCTGGAAGCCAAACGATTTTCTTTGTGTTGCCACTTTTCAAGAGCGTAATACTGAGTGTAAGAGTTACAGACAGTTGAATGAGAAAACAAAATCAAATCCTCGCGTGACATTAAATTAACCCTGATTGGGTAAAGGCCAACGAACAGGCAGGATGACATACGGGTTAAATGATAGATCCACCGGATCAAGCTCAGAATGACGTTAGCAGATTTGTGAGCTGTCGAGTTTATGCCACAAAAAATATGAAAAATGACAGTGGCTAGAAAAAGTCACAACAAGAAGATTAAACGATTTGGAAAAGAAAGGCTTGCAACAAGTAGGAGTTTTTTGAAGCTCCAATTTTGGAGCTTTTTGGGAGCTCCATTTTTGTAATAAAAAAAAACCTATAAAATTTAAATTTTAAAGTTTGTTCAAAAATTGTTTTTTCTACTAATGCATTAGTCCATGCACCTATACATGATTTGCCCTCCAAAACATTCACAAATTCTAAATGACTTTTTTTTTTTTAAATCAGAAAGTGGACTTGTCAAAGTGCCAAAAATGGAGCTAATCCCTTTAAATATGTTTAACGATTTCTTTCTTTCTTTTTGCAAATCTAAAAGACTGATTTTTCCCGCTCAACAACGCGAATATTCCTGACACATTCACAAAGTCATTTTCATATACTAAGGCAAGAAATAAGTAGCCATAACTATTATAATGCTTTAGGATCGATCAAATAGTTTTTTCCTTCTCATAAATGCTTTGCATTTTAAGTTATACTTGATTGACGGCTTTCTCGACAATCCTGTCAGTAAAATCAACTTAATCCGACAACTTTAATATTTCTTTCTGAAAGGTACTTTAGCTTTAGGCAATAAATAGAAATGCTATTCGATTTCTTCGGATCTAAATAAGAATATATGCAAGTTTTTTGCATTTAAAAAACAAAAAATAGTTCTAGAATTTGTCAGAAAGTAGCGAATTGTGATTTGAAAATAGCTTTAATTTAAAACACAATTTTTATCTTAACCTGGGAATTCAATCCGGCCTTCCCGAGTAACAAAACATAAAGCTCGGTATACATAACTACCTAATTTGCTTTGTTTTCTTTTATTTATTCTAAATAATTTGACAACAGCGCTAACTAAAAAAAATTCCATTTTGATATTATCATCCTCTTACCTATATAAATGTTTGCCTTTAATAAAACTACAAAGGTAACTTCTTTTATAAACTATTTGAGAACATTTTTAACCACACAATTTTCCACATTATAACTAATATGGAACTAGTATAAATGCTATATATTATTTATAGTACTTATTATTTGTTTTTTACTATAATAACTGTAAACACTATTTAAAATATTTATAATTGTTAATGGTATTTACTGATATAGATACTACATCAATATAAGTATTTCTATTGATAAAAGGAATGTTTGCTTCTTTTCTTGATTTCTCGACAATAGACTTAACTATGAAATTTTTACTTCAATCTTAACGTCATATTAAACTCTTTTATTCCTCCAGTAATAAAACTGTAAAATTCCCCTTTTTTCTAAAATATTTTAGAACTGTCGTAGCTGTGCAGTTTTCTGCACCATATTAAATACTATTTAAAACATTTATAATTATTTATGGTATTTACTGATATAGATACTATATCAATATATATTTCTGTTGATTAAAGCAATATTTGCTTACTTTCTTAATTGCTTGGAAATGGACTTAACTATACAATTTTTTTACCCCGATATTTACATCACATTAAACTTTTTAGTTCGGCCAGTAATAAAACTGAAAGAGTTCCTTCTTTTCTAAAATATTTTAGAACTGTTGTAGCTATGCAGTTTTCTGCACCATATTAAATACTGTCTAATGCACTATATTAAATACTATTTAAAACATTTATAATTATTTGTGGTATTTACTGATATAGATACTGTATCAATAAATATTTTTCTTGATTAAAGCAATATTTGCTTACTTTCTTAATTGCTTAGAAATAGGCTTAACTATACAATTTTTTACCTCGGTATTTACATCATAGTAAACTTTTTAGTTCAGCTAGTAATAAAACTGAAAGATTTCCTTCTTTTCTAAAATATTTTAGAATTATCTTATATATGCAGTTTTCTGCACCATACAGCAACAGTATAAATATTTACCTTTATTTAGACTACAATATTTGCTTTATATATATATAAAATATTTAAAAAAGAATAAGAAAAAATACAAAAGAAAGAAAAGAAAATCCAAGACTATTCTCAAATCCTAACAGGCTACTTACTGATATGTTTCTGAATTTCTCGCAGTGATCACTTTGCTTGAGACGCGATTTTCCCAAACGAGTAGGTCTTTTTGCGGTAAAAGTGGATTTACAGTCAAGTTGACCAAGTAGGACTTGGTGCTAGATCGTTCGCCGGTATACTTTAACATATATTGCGTTGTTTTATTTAAAGAGATTGGTGGCCTATTATTTGAAAATAAAGCGAAAAACTTTTTTAAATAATCCGATAAAAAGATGACTTGAGAGCTAGATTTTTAGGAAATTTATTAAAAAATCTTTGTCTTTATTATTTTTTTTTAATTTTAAAATAAGAAACACTTAAAAATTTAAACCTTAGAATCAAGCTTACGATAATAAAGGATTTCATGTAATATTTATATTAAAGAATACTCAGTTTCAGTCAATGCTCTATAATATAAATAAGTAGTTGAGCCGGTTCCCAAATCCAACCTGGCATCCGTCTGACATATTTTTTAATTCCTTTTTGTTCGCAAAAATCTCAAATTGACAGGTGCTCTTATTCAGAAACTATGTAAAGGAACATTTTTTTCTTCCATTTTTTCGTGAAGGAAGAAGAGTATTTAGAAAATGTGTCAAAGTTTGCGTTTTGAAACGAATTTCTGGACGCGGCAGCTCGGGAAAAGGAAAAAAAAAAAAAAAAAACTACTGACCACATTCCCTTTACTGAGATCTGACTGACCAAAGCTCTTAAGGGGTTACTTCACTCGCACGTTAATTGGTGTTAATCCTACGAAAGAGTTCTTTTAAAATATCTCGTTTGCGTTTCAATATTTTAAAATACATTTTTTTTTTTTTTTTTTTTTTTTTTTTTTGCATTTGATAGCGGAGGTCGCTCTCTACATAAGTCCTTTTTAACTTTTTTGATTTTGGTTGAAGGTTTTTAACCATTTGGAAAAATGGTTATTGTCCTCGTCAGAGTAGGAAATCAAAAGCATATCTGAAGGTTTTTATTGGTTTAATCTGCAATTTATTCGTTTTCTGATTGGTCTATACAGTAATATGTATTTCCCTTTACTTTCAACAGAGACAGACAACAGAGTGTTGCCACTATGACAAAAAAGTAACAAAAACTACAAAAAAAAAATTAATAACTCAGAAACAAATTGAGATACAGCTTTCAAACAAATTGCATTTAAAAGTACATTTTTTTTCTCTATATGACGATATAAAAAGTAATATTGTGGGATGTTTAGAAGTTTAAGAATGAAATTTCATTTAAAATTGGCCATCAGATTTCTTGGAAATCTGACGATGGAAAAGCCTTTTCCCGAACAGCCAATGAAATGCTTGGATAATACTTAAGTTTCAGGTGGATAATATGTATGAGTCGCAGGTGATTTCTGTCGCTTGCAACTTTTACGTGTCATAACACTATTAATGTTTAATTCATGGCGTACGTAATGTATGATCAACTCCGTGCTATTTTTTATGTCTTAAATTTTAGTCTTTGAAAAAATCATTTTCCAAATGGCCGTTGTAATTTGTTAAATTGCATTTTTTTTTTCTCTGAGGAGGCTTTCACTTTCAAAACCATTTACAAAATTCAAAATATCCTCATTAAGAAAAAAAAAAAAAAAAAACTGCAGCCAAAATCGAAAAAGTAAAAAACGGCCTTTGTAAACATCTGCCAAAGATTAGAAAAAAAAGAGAAAAGCAGGATATTTTAAATGACTCCCATAGGTTTAACGTCCCCTCGCGAGTGTTTTCACATGAGTGAGGTAGTCTCAGTACCATACTATACTAGCACGCGACTGCTAGTACAGTGTATGCTATTTATCTTAATTACATTAATCATCTTCATCTTTGTCACAATCACATGCGTGTGAGGTATCACTTTCTATCCGACAGCATGTATTTATAAATAACACCCATTTATACCTTACTTCGTTATTCATTCCACTCGTGCCGACAAAAAGGAATTCCAAAATGCTCTCCCCGCGGTTAGGTCCTTGACCCTCCTCTCAAGATCGACAAACTCTCCCTCTCTACGTCTCTACTCACCTGAAAGTCGTACACGACAAACAACATTACAAGCGAACAACAAAGCCCACAGTACAACTGTTCATCAAAATGTTCCTTCCGAAGATTTTAGAGTACGATTTAGAACATTTATTTCTATATTTCCTCCCCATCCTGTTTTCCATACTCGGCGGAAAGATTTTGTTGGGAGAGGAAATACTTTTTGTGTACTTGGGTATACAAGACAAATGGAAAATGGTCGAATTTAATGTCTTTGGGAAATGGAATTTTCTGAGATTTACTGGTGGAAAATGATGAGAAAACAGGGTCTAACTATCAGGGTTTTCAACCTTGGGTATCGGTAAAAGGGGAGTGGTAGGTGGGCGGCATGCCCCCCCCCCTCCCTTAATTCAGGAAATATAATTTTTTTTTTTTTTTTTTTTTTTTAATCTTTAATGATTTTTGAAGCTTAGTAAAATTATTTTATCCTGTTAATTTAAAATAATTAAGTGATAAGAGAAAAAATGATTGTACTTATTATATTAAAAGATTAGCTTATCAAAATCCCCGTCAACCCCTCTCGCCCCTACCTCCAGATCCCCCCCCCCCCAAAAAAAAAATGTCATCTTCTCCGGAATTTTTTTTTATCATGAATCCTTATCAGAAAGCTTTTACACTATCTAAGAAAAGTATCGGAAGTGATTTTGCATTATTATTATATTATCATTATTATCACTAAGCTAATTCTAATTTTGATTCGTATACTTATACAATTTGAATACTTGTCGTAAAGCATTTAAAATTCCTTGAAATGCAAAGTATCGAAAATAATTTTGCATTATACTTTGATTGGATTATATTAATTTGTTAAGGTATAAACCGTTAGGGTCACATCTCAATGGGGAGGGATGCCTTATGATATTCTTAAAATGAGGGTATTTATATTTTGGACATGTATTGTAAATATTTTCAACTAAATTCAGCTAATACTGACGAAACATCGTCAATTACTTCAAGATAATTTCAACAAGTCAATGGAAGACATTTAATGAAATACAGACGCAATATTGACTCAATATCGGTAACAGAAAGCAGATGCCATGAGTTTACTAACTTTTTAACAAGTAACAAAAATTTTGAAGGGCATAGATCCATTTCCCTGTAATTACGTGCACCATGTTTTGACTCAATATCAGTAACGGAAAGCAGATGCCACGAGTTTACCCTTTTTTTTAACAAATAACAAAAATTTATAAGGGCATAGATCTCTAGTTCCCTGTAATTACGTGCACCATGTTTGATACAAATTGAAAATGCGCAGTAACAAACTTTTCGGATGTTAGCAGCTCAGGTAAAGTTTTCGTGTGTATAACACCCACCATTATGAATACGAGGAAAACATAATTTTATTTTACTGCCATTTTCCTCGAACATATGATAATAAAAACCGATGACCGATTAAAAAAAAAGGCTTCATAAATTTTCCCAGAATTCAGTGGAACATGCGAGTTATTATTGATAATCTTCCTCAATAGCGCCTCCAAGGGTTTAACCACCCCGCACCCCTATTCTATGAACTGCTTTTTTTCATCTCCATTTGTTTTTCATCTTCCAAATTATTTATCATGTCGCAGGTGCTACTAGATATGAAGGCCATTTTTATAGGGGGTGAACGTTCTCCAAGTGCACCGACTTCTAGAGGCCCAGACTCTGTAAACCAAGGACACTTTTCTTATATACCATGGGGCCTCCAGGATCTTGGGGCCTTTGAAGGAAAGTCTAGGCCCCTATTCTCTCTCCCGAAGAAGGTGGGGCCCCTGAAAAGTTGTCGAGAATAATAAAATAGTAATTTTTATAGTCAAGTCTGGTCTTCATTGAGTTCGCTTTTGATCCCGAACAATGTCTTTCGTGATGGTTGTATTCAATGCAGGTGTGAAAATTTTCATAGAAGTGAGGTGTTGTATAGAAATAAAGGGAAAGTTATTTGAATTTTATAGATAATTTTTTATTACTCATGCAGTTATTCTGTTCTTTTATCCCTTTTTTTCCCCTTCGCTCTCTCTCTCTTTTTTAACATTCATACATGTTTACCATAATATATATATATATATATGTATATATAAACTTTCTGTACAATTAAACCATTTAAACACATGAAAATTTACCAAATTTGATGCAATAACCAGATATAGACAAAAAATACAAAAATCCAGCTAAATAAAGTTGAACGTATGAAAAAACAAATGAAAGATCAATTGGATGGATGTAGAAGGAAGCTTATAGTGTATTTCACTTCATCAGGGGTACATGAAATACAAATATAAGCAATACACAGTCGATTTCTGTAAAAGAATCAAGCTATAAGCTGAAAAATAAATTCCTTTATGTACCCTATCGACTGTAAACCAAAAAGTATAAAAATAATATAAAATAAGAACCACATAGACTAAGAAAATTATTTGAAAATACTTGTAAAAATAAATTAAACTTACCCCTAGACAATAATTGAAAAAGTATAAAAATTTTACACGTGCAGCAAAGATATATATACGGTTTAAGGTGATCAACATCGTTAGAATATGGAAAATGTATAATAGTAACGGTTAAAAGTTAAACTCGTTAAAACATATATTTCTAAATTTAAACCAAAAATAAATAAATAAATAAATAAATAGTATATTATAAATGTCAAAATTATTTAAAATGATGTATAATATATACAGGACTAGCATTCGTTAAGACATCGTAATATAGATAACAACATAACAAGAGAAAATTACAGCTTGTCTGTTACAAATATAGATAACAAGTTCTTTTTTTCAACATGCATTCATGTTCACTATAAAAAACTTTCTACAAGATTAAGATTCGTTAATTTCAAATTCGAATATTATAAGATAGATAACAATAAAACAGTTGCAATCTTGTATTGTTTTAATATCGATAACAACATAACGAGATAAAATTACAGTTTGTCGGATACAAATATAGATAACAAGTTCTTTTTTTCAACATGCATTCATGTTCACTATAAAAAACTTTCTACAAGATTAGGATTCGTTAATTTCAAATTCGAATATTATAAGATAGATAACAATAAAACAGTTGCAATTTTGTATTTTTTTAATATCGGTAACAACATAACAGAGAGAAAATTACAGGTTGTCAGTTACAACATTAGGATTCGTTAATTTTAAATTTGAATATTATAAGATAAATAACAATAAAATATTTAAAACACAGTTACAATTTTCTGTGTTTTTAATATCGATAACAACAAACAGAAAGAAAATTACAATTTGTCAATTACAGTTAGAGTTAAAAGAATAATAACAAATTTTCCCTCTTTTTTTGCCTTTCTACTCTCAACTTTCTATACTCTTAGTTATCATAGAAAGTTTTTCCCCCCTATTCTTTTTCATCTGCGTTCACAATAAAAACTTTCTACAAGATTAGCATTCGTTGACTTAGAATTCGAATATGTTCGAACATATGATTTATAAGATAGATAACAATAAATTAATTACAATTTTGTGTTGGTTTAACGTATAGATAACAATGTAACAGTGAGGGAATTACAATATGCCAGAGTTGCAGTTAACAAAGTAAAAAGTGTATTTATTCCCGCCCCTTTTTTTAAAGGGTTATAGTAACTTGAAAAGTTTTTATTATAATAATAAAATGTCGAAATTGTAAAATATTGGAATTTTTCAAGTGACGTTCACATCTCGTATTGAAAATATTGTAGTTTGTATTTTTACTGAATTACTTTAAAATTCTAATAAAATGCATTATAATTTTGATATAAATAACTATAATAAAACTTTTAAAGATTATTGCACGAATATCATGCATGGTAGATGGAACCTTCCTTAATCATTCGAACATAATGGCACAATGCATAAAAGACGTATATGCCATAATGACATAATGGTCAGCTATGCTAAAGGTTTCGAGTTTGAATTTACAGTAAAACATGGAGAAAAAAGGAATGTTTACAAACTGTTATAAATCATTACATTTGTTTATCATTATTTTTTATCATTAAAATCATTACTTATTTATTACAGTAACAAAAAGTTGTGAAAACATGTTAATTTTGCTCATTAAGGATTTTTTTTTCTTCTTTTTAGGTAAGTAAATCTGACTTTATTATGTAAGAAATGCATTCGAAGGTAGGTTTAATTTTTTGAAAATATATATCGCTTTCCATCTTTTCGATATTATTTTGATCTGTTAGTTGTCTTTGATATATTTACATAATAAAATTAAAATTTTGTTATATATATTTTCTTAAAAAAAAAAAGAAGATAATTAGCTAACAATCGACCTTTCAACCAATTTCTAACAATTGTTAGTGATATCTAACAAGGACATTTGGAATATAAACGACGTTTACAATTTTCGCCCATGGTAGTTAATATCAGACGTTTAAAAAAGAGCAGAGTGCTGCTAGTGGAAAAAAAAAAAAAACTTTTTTTTTTTTTTTTTTTAATTCTAAAGGGCACTTTTTAAATTCTAAAGAGCGTACTTTTAGATTATAAAGGGAACGCTTTCGATTCTTAAGGGCAGTTTTAATATTTAAAAGTCAGGGGACTACTCTTTTTAAGATATAACAATGAATCAGTATTTTTTTTTTTTGCAATTTTTTTAATACAAAATGCGGTAAGGACACAATATTTTTGACTGAGAGGCAAGAAGGACGCTGTTTATTTGAATGAGGGACAAGAAGGGTGTTATTTATTTGGATGGGAGACAAGAAGGGTGTTATTTATTTGGATAGGGGACAAGAAAGGTGTTATTTTATAAATCAAATGGCAGCAGGGCGAAGCACCCTGCTGAAAATATCTAAAGAGAACTCTGGTTAATTTCAGGAGGAAATGTTTCAGCTAACTCTATAAGTTAAAATTTACACTTAAGGGGGCTGGTCCCTCAGCTTCGGAGTTCTCCTCCGTAATGTTAACTATGGACTTTTGATGCATTCATTCGTATATTTAAAATACCTTCTCTGGAAATTCATATTTTTAACATCTTTTTTCTGTGTACTCTTCTTAAGGCTGTTCTCAAATCCAAAGGTTCAACTTTCTGACATAAGTTTTAATTCATTTTTGTTTGGAAACGCATGAAACTAGAAGGTGTTGTTATTCAGGAACTATGTCATCAAACTGTTTTTTTCGTTTTCTTGTAAACGTAATAGATCTTTCAGAAAATACTGTCAAAATTGGCATTTTGAACCGAACTTCCGAACGAAAGAAGAAAATCCAGTCAAGAAAGGGGAGAAAAATGCCGTGTCACGTGATCAAAATTGCTTATAATTCAGTAGATAATTTAGTGATCAAAAAATGGAAAAAACAGTTCAATTCCAAATCGCATCCATGGTCAGGCTTTCCAATTTTATATCTTTCTGTTAAAAAATGAATTTGTAAATGTGTCAGAACGTTTTGCGCTTGTTGAGCAGAGCAGTTGAGAACAGCTTCAAAGGATGACTCTTTTTTTTTTCTTAGTTTTCAAAATATTTCTAAAATCAACGCTGAATTTAATATTGTATGTGTTAAAATCAGCCGAATTGTGAGTAAGATTTTAACACTTCATATAAAATTAAGTCTATACTTTAAAAATATTTTAAGAACTAAGAAAAAAAGAGACATTCTTTAGGAAGGGTACACGGTAAAAAGAAGCTAAAAATATTAATTTCCCGAGGAGATATTTTAAATATACGAATGCATCAAATGCCCATAGACTTTACGTTAGTGAGGGGAAATCGGAAGCTGAGAGACCAACCCCCTTAATGCGTTTCTTTGAAACGTAAAAAACATTACGATACCAAAGGCCTGACCAGAAAATTTTATATTAGAAATTAGACAAGTTCAAATTAAGTTATGAGAAATCCATCTTAATCCAAAAAGTCAATCTGACTTAACTGAGGATCGAATTGCATGGAATCATCGACGTGGGTATGTCATTCAACATCACTCTTAAACAGTGGTGTAGTCGTTAAAAAAAAAAAAAAAAAAAAAAAAAAAAAAAAAAAAAAAACCCAGAGAGCATACGCTCTAGGTAGAGGGTATACGCTAAAGGCAGAGTGTATACCGTACATAGTATATACTATAGTTTTTTTTGAGAAACGTAGGGTATACTGCGTTCCTTTAACAATTCCAGAAGGTATACGGTGTATTAGAGGTCTGCACGGGCCGGAATTTCCAGGCCCGCGCCCGGCCCGGCCCGAACGAAAGCTATCTTGGCCCGGCCCTGCCCGGTGTAAAAATTGGAAGTTCGGCCCGAGCACGGCCCGGCCCGTTTACATTTTTACAGTTCTCGGCCCGGCCCGTACAAAAATCAGTGAAAACAGGCCCGGCCCGACACAATTTCTACAAAAAAAAAATCCTTTTTTTTTGGCTCAGCATACAATTAACCCTAGAACTACCGGAAATTTTACTCAAGTTTTATAAAAACATTCTACACCAGAATTTTTACTTAAAACTATTTAATTTGTTTATTTAACTTATTATTGTCTGATTTATACATTTAGTTTGTTTTGAAGAAATTTCTGGTTTGAATAAATATTTTGAATGTACATGTCGGGTCCATTGGACCCTTCTGGTAGACAGAGGGTTAAGATTATTTTAATGAATACTACATACATATTTATGGGAACATTTTACAGTATATTTTACATTACTATGATGTTCGCAAAACAGAAAACACACAATAGTAAACATTAACGATTACTTACAGTGTTTTAGTCATCGTGTCTACAGACATTTCAAAACGGAAATAAGGATTCATTAAAAGATTAATGTAGTTCAGAATAAAGGATTAAAAACATAACTTTTGAAGCTGTATAATAAAAAGTAGATTTGTGAAAATATTTCTCTCATTTTTAAGGCTTTTCTCAAATCCAAAGGAGGTACATTTCGACACATTTCTGAATTCTTTTCTTTTCGGAAACGCGTAAGATTGGCAGGTATTCTTATTCAGAAGCTATGTAAATGTCTTTTTTTTTTTCATAGATAAAAGCAATATATCTTTCTGAAAATACTGTCAAAGTTAGCGTTTTGAATCGAATTTCCGGAAGCGATGGCTCAGGAAAGAAGAAAAACGTACAGTCACGTGACAGGAATATCTGTTATCTCTGTAAGTAATTTATCAAATATGGAAAAAGCTATTCGTTTCCAAATGCCTTCAATAGGCAGGCGTGTCAATTTTATGCCTTTATAAGTTAAAAATTTTGTCAGAAAATGTGTCTGAAAGCTTCGCATTGTTGAGCAGTTAATATGAGCACCACCTTAAGGTATATTTCCAAAGATACTGTTAAGAGAAGTTCATTATCAGTATTAATACTACAAAACGCAATGACTGTTCTACACATCCTGAGATCGATTAAGACCAGTTCCGTCCTGGCACGAGTCTGCTGAAAAAAAATTAAACTCGGAATCAGCCATCTTGTAACTGTACGATGCCGATCTCTACGATGGACATGTTACATTTCTGCACTGATGTTGTTAAACTCGCATCGGCTCGTGACGCACATTTCTACTTCTCGAGAAAATCATATTCATTGAAAATGGTTCGTATTTTATCTGCTTCGCTTAAATTCTTATATCGGGCCGATAGGTCCAATTAATTTTTTTGCCGGCCCGGCCCGTTTATTTTGTCTGTCGGCAAGGCCCGTTGAAAAAATTGTCCTAATTCTGCCGGACCGGCCCGCGGGCCGGGCCCGTGCAGACCTCTACGGTGTATACCCTCGTATACCCTCCACTACATCCCTACTCTTGAATACACTTCGTAGAGTGGAGAGAATTCTAGACGGAAATTTTAAGAAAAAGTGCACAATAGGTCACAACATGAGACAACAGGTCACATGCAATCGGACGGACACTATAAATGTTTTGCCACCAGTTTTTCGTGTTTCCATAACATTTTCACTTAAAATTAAGATTGTCATAAATATATATATATATATATATATATATATATATTACCCCGCTCAACAAAGCGAAATTTTCTTCAACATTCAAGGGCTCGTGAGTTTGCTGTCTGTCGCATCTGAAAATGTCAACTTTAATAGTACTTTCTAATGCTTGTTTTTTTTTTTTTAATCGAAAAATAGAAAACTATTCTGTTTTATAAGTCCCGAGTAAGTTTTATGCGTCTGTGATTAAAAATGACTTTTTTGAATACTTCAGAAAGCAGTCACTCTGACATGAGTGCAGTCTTAAACAGAAACTGACCCTCCCCCTCCCCTACACCCCTCTGGCCCAACCAGTGCCATGGGGTCTTCGTCTGCAGTCTTGGTCAGCCAGAGAGCATTAGAAAAAACAACATATACATAGAAACATTACTCTATATGTATAGAAATAAATATATACAGAAATTAGAAATATATACATAGAAACTTCACTCTCCCCCTTACCCTGCCTTTTATAAGTATAATTCATAAGTTTTTTAAAAGGGGAAGGGGGATATGTCTGAATTTTTTATGCTTCCATATATAGTTTAAATTTGTTTTTAAAAAGATATTTAATAACTAGTTCCCTGCGTTAAAATAAGTGTTGCCAAGAAAATTGTTTTAAAGTTGGCTCGGCACGTGAGTTGAGTGTGCTACGGTGACCCCCGCAGGGGGGTCAACGCTCTTGCCCAGCCGTCTGATCTTCTGAGAACGAAATTACGAAATCGTCTGCGAAAAAATAGAGTGCTTTGTTCCATGTTGATGCTCCAAACACACTTTTAAACTCTTGAAGTTCAGGGCGACGACTTGATAATATGTGCCAAGATGAGATAAACATATTTACTTTGCAGCAAAAATAAAATTTAGATACATCAGAGAAGAAAGCAGAGAGCCGGCGTGAATAACATAGTAATAATATTTAAATTGCCAAAAAAGACTGAAGAAATGACATTATTAGGATGAGCTAAGCGAATTTTCTACTAGGGTACACAAATTGCATTTTGTCGTACACTTTACAAAAAAACTATTCAGTATTTTGACTTGAAATTAAACATAAAAATAAATTATGCACAATATTATTATTATTATTATTTTTTTACAGAATAACCTTAAAAAGATTATTATTTTAATTAATTTAATTTACATTTTTTTCCATTACGGACTCATTTTCGCAAAATAAAAAGATGAAACATGTATATTTTCAGAAGAAAAAATAAATCATGGAGTTAGTCATTATAGATAGAATCATGATTCATTAAATAGTTTCACGATTTCTTTTATGAAATTTTTAAAATACCCTTTTTTATAAAAATTATAGCATATTTTTAATGAATTAAAATCTGTGAAAATTCAATTATTTACATTCAATTATAAAAGTATTTTTCAGTGTTAAGAATTCCAATACACAATTTATTCTTATTATGTAAAATCATTTATGCAGACGATACTTACGCATTTTAAAAGAATTATAGTATGATTTTTTTTTTTTGTTGTTGTTGTAAAGTGGCAACAAAGGAATTTTAAACAAATAAAATTAATTGTTAAATTCGTTATATCATAAATAAAAAATTCCGAGGAAATTCTTAGTTATTTAGCTGAATTTACATTTCTAAAATTAAAATGCGCCAAAAAACATAAAATAACGTTTTTGCTTAATAAAGATGCAAAAATTTTTTTTTTTTTTTTTTTTAATATTGTTACTTTCAGTCTTATTAAATAATGCTTCGCGAATCCAAACAAAGCATGGCTTTTGCTAGTAAATAAATATTCTCGGATGTATACTATACAGGGCCCTATTAAGATCTGAAGCTAAGGGGGGGCACACTATCCATTTTGGGGTTCCCTTTCATTCGGGAAATGTTTTCTAATTGCTACTTACGTGGAAATTCGTCAATGCTACAAATATTATTTCTCGAAGGGATTTTTTTCTTATCCAGCCAAGAGCACACATATTTCATTAAACAGCAGGGTCGATTTTAGAAGGGGGGGGGGGGGGGTAGGTCGAGCTGCCATACCGGTAGCTGAATAATAAGGGGCACAAAATACTTGATTCATTAATAACAGTTTTTTGTAGTAGCTACCAATAATAGCTATGCTGGCAAAAATTTCACACAGAAGCTTCGGAGATGCTGAAGCCAGCGTTCAAGCAGCTTTTCTTATAATACTTGTATATACCGGGTGTCCCAAAAAGGACTGACTGATTTTAAAATTCAATAACTTGCAAACGGTGACAGATATTTAAAAAATTTTTGCAGGAGGGTTATGCATAAGGTCAAAAGTTTTATTACAGTGATTTTCGATTTTAGTTCGAATTACAAACAATAGATGGCGCTGTAAGCAATAGTCGCTAAATACAGGCTCGATTTCTGGTCCTTTCTCTTGTTCCATGTTGAAAAAGGAGATGGAAATGTATTATCCGGGCCACGAAGTACCAAAAATCGAGCCTGAATTGAGCGTCTGTTGATCGCAGCGCCATCTATTGTTTGTAATTCGAACTAAAATTGAAAATCACTGTAATAAAACTTTTGACCTTATGCATAACCCTCCTGCAAGAATTTTTTAAATATCTGTCACCGTTTGCAAGTTATTGAATTTTAAAATCAGTCAGTCCTTTTTGGGACACCTGGTACTATAGATGTAGTATATTTGTAGTATATGCAGTTGTTGTATGTTCAGTTATCTGTGTGGTTTCTAATCATTACCTCAGGATTCCATAAGATTGGTTAACAACATATTGATTCTATCCAAATATCCCGATATAAATTTCTTATGCAGTATGGATTTTTTTTATTGCATTAAGCAGAATTTCTTTAAAAAATAAAATAAACTGCAATGTAAAATAAAAATTAAAATTAAAAGAGACATTTTACAGTCATTTTGGGGTCCCTCTTAAATTTTAGAGGAGAAGCTCGTGCTTCACGTGCCTTTTGGGTAATCAGGCCCTGCATGTATATGCATACATATTTTACTTATAGTATAATTTTAATAGTGTACTTGTAAAAATTTCTATATTTGTATACTTAAAAAAAAAATCTAACTAACTAATTAAGTTGATCAAAAATACTGATGATTTTTATGAAAAAATAAGGAAACTACTTAAAACTATACGGGAAAAAAAATAGAGAAATTTCGGTTATAGACTCAAGAAGAATGAGCTTACACATCTTTTCATTAGAGGTGCAGAACATGCTTACACATATAGAGTACATTAAACGCGCCTGCATGTTTCGGCTTCACTTGATGAAAGGCACTATAAATTTGAAAGAAAAAGAAAAAAAAATAGATCATTTTTTCAAATTAGTAGAACTTGAATACATTTTTAGAATACATTAAAAGTGCAGGTTCTGCTTCACTTGACCGAAGGCGTGATAAATTAAAGAAAAATCACCTTTTAGATCACTTCATTAAATGAGAATACACATTTAAATATGCACGTTTTTTTTTCTTCATTTAACAAAAGACCCTATAAATTAAAAAATAATCAACCTATAGGTTCTTTCATCAAAGGAGCAGAATGTGCATACACCTTTGAGTGTACAATGCAAGCGTCTACACGTTCTGGCTTCACTTGATGAAAGAGCCTATAAAGAAAAAGAAAAGGAAAGAAAAGAAATAGATCTTTTTTTCAAAGGAGTAGAACGTGAATACATTTTTAGAATACATTAAAAGTGCATGTTCTGCTTCACTTGACGGAAGATATGAAAAATTAAAGAAAAATCACTTTTTAGATCCCTTCATTAGGGGAGAATAGATATTTAAATATGCACGTTTTGGCTTCATTTTACAAAATACCGTATAAATTTAAAAAAGAATCAGCTTTTAGATTCTTTCATGAGAGGAGCAGAATGTACACCTTTAGAGTGTAAAATACAAGTGTCTACACGTTCTGGCTTCTCTTGATGAAAGGCCCTGTAAATTAAAAAAAGGAAACGAAATGAAAGAAAAGAAGCGCATATATTTAGAATGCATTAAAAGTGCATGTTCTGCTTCACTTGGCAGAAGACATGATAAATTAACGAAAAATCACCTTTTAGATCCCTTCATTAGAGGAGAATAGACATTTAAATATGAACGGTGTTGGCTTCATTTTACAAAGGACCCTATAAATTAAATATAATCAGATTATAGATTCTTTCATCAGAGGATATATATAGTAATAATATATCCTCTATAAATAATATAATAAATAAATAAATAAATAAATAAATAAATACATAAATAAATAAATAAATAAAAAATAAATAAATAGATCATTTTTTTTTCAAAGGAGTAATACGTGAATATACATTTTTAGAATTCATTAGAAATGCATGTTCTGCTTCACTTGACAGAAGACATGATAAATTAACGAAAAATCACCTTTTAGATCCCTTCATTAGAGGAGAATAGACATCTAAATATGAACGGTGTTGGCTTCATTTTACAAAGGACCGTATAAATTAAAAAAGAATCAGCTTATAGATTCTTTCGTCAGAGGAGCTGAATGTTCATACACCTTTAGAGTGTACAATACAAGTGTCTACACCTTCTGGCTTCTCTTGATGAAAGACCCTGTAAATTAAAAAAAGGAAACGAAATGAAAGAAAAGAAGCGCATATATTTAGAATGCATTAAAAGTGCATGTTCTGCTTCACTTGGCAGAAGACATGATAAATTAACGAAAAATCACCTTTTAGATCCCTTCATTAGAGGAGAATAGACATTTAAATATGAACGGTGTTGGCTTCATTTTACAAAGGACCCTATAAATTAAATATAATCAGATTATAGATTCTTTCATCAGAGGAGCAGACTGTGCATACACATTTAGAGTATTCTACACGTTCTGGTATCATTTGATGAAAGACCCCAATGAATTAAAGAAAAATCAGTTAACATTAGACACTTTCATCAGAGGCGAAGAACATGTATAGCCGTTAGAGTACATTAAAAACGTATACACGTTCAGTCTCACTTGATGAAGGACCTTATGAATTAAAGAAGAATCACTTTATATTAGATGTATGCATGTTCCTTAGAATACATTCAACGTGTCTGCGCATTCAGATTCATTTGACAAAAGTTTTTTCTCTAAGTTAAGGCTGTTCTTAACTGCTCTGCTCAACAAGCGCAAAACGTTTTGACATATTTACACATTCATTTTTTAACCGAAAGATATAAAATTGGAAAGCCTGGCCATGGAATCGATTTGGAATTGAACTGTTTTTTCCATTTTTCGACCTACTGAGTTATTAGCGAATTCGATCACGTGACAAACCCGTTTTTCACCCGCTCTTGAGTGCTCTTTCTTCCTTCGCGCGGAAATTCGGTTCAAAACGCCCACTTTGATACTCTTTTCTGAAAGATCTATTGCGTTTGCAAAAAAAAAAAAATAGAAAAAACAGCTCAATTACATAGTTTCTGGACAACAACACCAGCTAGTTTCATGCATTTTCGATCAAAAATAAATTAAAACTTATGTCAGAAAGTTGCCCTTTGGGATTTGATAACACCCTTAAAGAAGAATCAGCTTATGTCTCTTCAATAGATGAGCAGAACATGCATTTGCTTTTAGAACATAGATTAGCTTTAGATCACAAAGTGTTCGAATGTTCTGCTTGACATTACAGTCGGGTGTCTATCTTTTTTTTTTTTTTTTGCTCTCTTTGTATGTGCGTATATTTTGCTAAAATTTCACTAAAGTTTTGTTGAGTTATCGAACTAATATTCAAACTGAAACGCCAAATGCATGTATGTTTAATTATTAGTACAAAAAATACAAACAGAAAGAACAGAAAGTGCAACAATAAAGGTCACGGCATTTCTTTTTCATTATAATAAGCTTTTACACATTGGATAAATAGAATAGCTGACTAATATTCTATAATGAGTTTTATACACGAGTAAATAATTCAGTATAAAGTATAAAAAATCATGCGTATATCATGACAGGTCTTGAAATTCTCATATTTCATACATGAAAAGGAAAACAAGGGAAGGGGGTAAAATGTTTAAAACAATGTAGTGCATCATTAAAAACCTGGGAAAAAATAAAAATCTACTTTATGTTTTTATTTTGGTCAGTTCTAACGGCTAGATGTTTTCCACTTTCCATGTGATAAAATGAATTTTTTTTAAAATTTTTAACACATGCTTTGTAGGCAAAATAACAACAACAAGAATAATTCTTAGTCTTCATATATATTTTTTCGCTTTGTCTCTTTACATAAGTTAAAGTTATCTTATTACACGCTTACACCGGTTTTATTTCAGCCATCACTTGTACCAAAAATGGGCTATCATGCACATCTGTGCTATTCTCGTTAAACAGCCATAATATAGTTACTTAGAAACATTTTAATCTTATATTTGAAAGTACATTTATTATTGTTTTATAGAAAAAACATGTCATTTTATATTTTATTTGCAAAAAAAAAAATCACTTTTGTGTTTAATAAAAATCCAATATATTTCCAAAAACACAACTCATATATGCATCTGTGCTAAAAAAATCTCCTTATTTTTTTTTTCGGAATATCTCCAAAGTTCATTAAATGTATATATATATATATATATATATATAATCTGTGTTCTTTGAAACCATTAGAATTCATTAAAAAAAAAAAAAAAATCCTATTCACCATGGTCGCGAACACATCAAACAGCATTCTGCTCGCCATTTTTGGAATAACATTTTCACCTCTTCACCGATGCATCTTCAGTTCCGAATAAAACTAATTTTATGTTTTTGTGAAATCTCTTGATTTTATCTTTGAAATTATTTTTATCTTTTTATGATACCTCATTTTTTGGTACAAGTAATGGCCTGATAAAAAAAAAAAAAAATCCGTATAAATGTAAACGTATACTATAACACAAGCATTAGCTAAGCAACTTTTGTCTAAGCAACTTTTGTTTATTATTATTTTGGATTCAAAGTTATCTTCCTATAAAACATGCTGGTTTATTATTTCTTAGATTTCACTCAGATATTTATAAACAAGTAATATCATGTTATAGAATTTTCATAAATGAAAAAATCGCGTATAAACAATATCGTTGATGCAGAATGAAGATAGCGGAACATTCTACAGATTTGAGAATACAAATGGTGATTAATACCATAATATGATCATACACGGAATTACATTCTCTAAAAATCCCGAATAAAATATATAGTAGATATTATCTAAACACAGGAACATTCTGCAGATTTGAGAAAAAAAATCTAATGGTCGATTCCCAGTTCTGAAAACCGTTCCACGTTTGCACGGTTATACTAAACGGTCTGGGTCTTTGATGGCTTGGCGATCAACGCGTTATACAACAATGAATCGTGATGTATGGTATATGGTAAAAGCTGCTGCCCGCGTGTGTGTGGGAGGGGGTTGTCCTCAACGTTCCGATTGTTCTGGTCAAACGCGGAAGTGAACTGCTAGAAGGGGAGGTGAACCCCCGAAAGCAGGTCAATGGCTCCTGCGTCGAGTGCAGAGGGTGCTTGTGCATATCAGACAGACGGTGATGGATTAAAAAAAGGGTAAAGTGATGACGTGGAGCACGCGTATGAGGGTTTTCCCCTAAAATTTTCTCCAGTTACCCAGAATTTGAAATACTCGAATAACTGTGTTTTCTGTTTGTTGTTTTAGTGCAATGCGTCACACTGACAGATGATGTTGTGCACTTATTCGTAAAGTGCAATAATTCGAAAAGTGTTATTTTTGAATATTAACCACTTAATAGTCTCTATTTAGGGCTATGATGCCAAGCGTATGGGGGGGGGGGGGCTATATTTTTTTCCAGTTACCCAGAATTTGAAATACTTGAATAACTGTGCTTTCTGTTTGCTGTTTTAGTGCAGCGCGTCACACTGACAGACGATGTTGTGCACTTATTCGTAAAGTGCAATAACTCGAAAAGTGTCATTTTTGAATATTAACCACTTAATAGTCTCTATTTAGGGCTATGATGCCAAGCGTATGGGGGGGGGGGGCTATATTTTTTTCCAGTTACCCAGAATTTGAAATGCTCGAATAACTGTGCTTTCTGTTTGCTGTTTTAGTGCAATGCGTCACGCTGGCAGATAATGCTGTGCACACTTATTCGTAAAGTACAGTAACTCGAAAAGTATTATTTTTGAATATTAACTACTTAACAGTTTCAATTTAGGACTATGAGGCCAAGCGTATGGGGGATTTTCCCCTATATCTTTTTTCCAGCTTCCCAGAATTTGAAATACTCAAATAATTGTGCTTTCTGTTTGCTGTTTTAGTGTAGCGCGTCACACTGACAGATGATGTTGTGCACTTATTCGTAAAGTGCAATAACTCGAAAAGTGTTATTTTTGAATATTAAACACTTAACTGTGTCAATTTAGGGCTAAGAGGCCAAGCGTATTGGGCATTTTCCCCTGCATAATTTTTCCAGTTTTCCAGAATTTGAAATACTCAAATAACTGTGCTTTCTGTTTGTTGTTTTAGTGCAATGCGTCACACTGGCAGATGATGTTGTGCGCTTATTCGTAAAGTGCAGTAACTTGAAAAGTATTATTTTTGAATATTAACCACTTAACAGTCTCAATTTAGGGTTATTAGGCCAAGCGTATGGGGGGCTTTCCCCCCGTATATTTTTTCCAGCTACCCAAAATATGAAATACTCAAATCATGTGCTTTCTGTTTGTTGTTTTAGTGCAATGCGTCACACTAGCAAATAATGTTGCGCACTTATTCGTAAAGTGCAATAACTCGAAAAGTATTATTTTTGAATATTAACTACTTAACAGTCTTATTTTAAGACTATTTTAGTGAATAAAAAAGTCTTCTTTACGAATTCTTCATGACGCACAAAGAAAATGTGTGACCTCTTTGGAGGCAGAAGCAATGCATCTTCTGCTTAATCCCGAGTTTCTTGATTTTGAGTCTTTTTTCTGCCTTCAGAGTGGTAGCGCATGTTCTTTGCACCTGATGAAGAAAGACAACGCTCTTTCAAAAGGCCTTGTGCACTTTTTTTTATTTTTATGGCATCATTAAGAAAATTTTTGCCTTTATTTAACATCTTAGTAAATAAAAGTGTTTAACATTAACAAAATTACAGGAAAGTGCTCTAAAGAAAGAAAAAAAAATTCTGAAATCTTTCGTAACAATACTTATGAAATCTTATGTAACCATATAACTCTATAACATTCAACAAAAATATAGTAAAATAAAATTTCCTGTATCTTGATTTCAAAGGTTATAAATGTATTCAACAAACTATTGTGATTTAAAAATGTTTTTGATCAAACAGAAACCAGATACTTTTCGCATCAACGAACTTCTGTGCAAACGCTTTTATATTTCTATACTTTCTATTAAAGTGCATTGCTCTCTCCACAGTTGAAGCAAGCCTACGTATATATGTAATGATATACCTTAATGTTAAATCAATTCTCAGTAACCCATACGAATGTATACGCAAGCTACCCAGATAGCGTTCTTTCACCCATGGATAAAAAGAAAAAAAAAGAAGGGGGAGGGGGGGGGGGAGAATTGAAATAGCTGGAAAGAATAACAAGATGTTTCTCGATTTCTTTACAGGGAATGTCCGCCCCCTCAACTCCATAAAAAAAATTCCCTCTAGTTGCCGACTGTGGTCTCCATGACAACTAGGCGAATCGATTTTACCTGTCTCCCCGAAATCTCCCAGACGTGGTACAAAAATAAACAGAATTCTGTGTAAACGGACACATTGTAACTATGAGCTCAAAGACTCAAGAGACGCAAAGAGATCAGAATAGGTTCTGGATTTTACCCGGGAAATTTCTTTTATTCATTAGAAAAACAGTATATCTCTTTCTCTAATTGAAATTTTAGGAGTATATATTGAATAATTTCAACTGACACCGAGTCAATATCTGATAAATGTTAAATAATAAAATCCATTTAATGTTTCCCTAAAATTAAGGTTATCATGATTTAGAAATACAGTTATACCTTGACTACCGAATACTTGTGCTAACGAATATTTCTGCTAACGAATATTCTACTAACGAATTGACTAACAAAGTTTTCTTTTATTGCTGCTTTTCTGGTTCAGTTAATGAATATGGATAAGGCGGCAGTTAAAAAATAGTATGCTACTGTTGATGATTTATTAGTAAGAAGAAAATTTAATGACTTGGCTCTCTTTAAGAATCATAGAGTATAAATGCTATAATTAGTATGTATATTCTATAGTGATAACAATAACATGTATATCTCATAACAACTCAATTCGTAACTTTGTAATTCGTTTACTTGTAAGTTATTTCCATTTTAAAAATTTACGTTAAAAAAAGTTGTTCGAATCTACTTTTTCCTATTTTATTTTAAACAAGTTGGAAATTGCTCGTCAAACGTGGCAAATGAGGTGCGTTCGTACTATAACTAGTTTTATAAATATTTTTTGCACCCCATATTGTACTGAATGTATATTTTTTTGCAATTCATAAGTGCATAGTCATTAAAATGCACTTGCAATAATTTTTTCCCATTGGCCGTCATGTAACGGAAAACTTTTGGCTGTCCCTGTAATTAAACTATACATCCGATTTTCATAAAATTTGAAATGATTCGACAAAATTTTGCAACAATTATATATTTAAAATTTCCGACCATTCGGAAGGCTGCAACATCATTAAAATGCACTTGCAATATTTTTTTTCCCATTGGCCGTAATGTAACGGAAAATGTTTGGCTGTCCCTGTAACTAAACTATACATCCGATTTTCATAAAATTTGAAATGACTCGACAAAATTTTACAACAATTATACATTTAAAATTTCAGACCATTCGGTTGGGTAGTTTTTGCTCTGTTATATGAGGGCGGACAGACAGACAGACGGACGGACTGAACGACGACTGTAGGTGCTACGTATTTATATAATTACGAACGCACCTAAAAAGGGACCCACAACGGGCCCTCTAAGAAAGCAGAGCCCCGATAATTTGTACAGCCTCTAAAACCTTCGCTGCGGCCCTGATGACATATTTACTATATAGAAAAATTCTCAAAAATATTAAAAGTTCTACTAAAATGCCGATTATCGTAAATCTGCCTTAGAATTTGAACTAATACTATAACAAATTTGCATTACTTTAGCAAAACTTGCATTATGGTTTAATTGGTTTCATAAGTATGGGTAGGAAGAGAGGAAGGGGGAGGGGGTGTCTTTTTGATAACGTCATAATTTTTTATCCAACCGAACTTTTCTTTTTTCTGTAACTTTTTCTTTACATCAGGATATAATCTAGTATTACACCTTGTTTTTTATTCTTATATGTTTCTATGAAAAAACAAAAGTATTATTAAATTCATTAAATGTTTATAAAATTATTTCATTCTAAAATAAGGAATACTTTAATATTCGGCATTCCTGTTCTTCTGCATTATGAGCATATAATTCGCTGTTGGAGAAACCAGGAGCAAAAATTGTTTGAATTGATACTTGCGTTTACCAGTAAAAAAGAGAAAGAATGTTGTCCACTGTTTTGTTGATAAGAAGTTCTGATTTTATCCTTCTAGGGCAGAGGGCAAGGGCAAGAAGACAATATTACTGCTGAATGCATTATGTAACATTAAGTTATTATTAAATACTTTGAAATAGCAACCGTCTCTTTAAGATATTATTCGATGTAAATTTATTTCATGTATAATATTGATATTTTATTGACTTTATCTCTTCATTTGAATTGAATCCGTAAAGTATGTGACTAATAAATGTATAACCATATCTGTATGTAACTGAAAACATAGAAAAAGGAAAAAAAAAAAACCTTTGTAAAAATAAAAAGAATATTTAGACACTGTTAATGATATCATCAGGGGGGGAGGGGGTCGAATGGTAACGTATGATATCGTAAGAGGGGGAGGGGGTCGAAAATTAGCAAAATGTTGATAACGTTTTTATGATTGTAAAAATAAAAAGAATATTTAAACACTGTTAACGATATCATCAAGGGAGGGGGGGGGGGCGGGGTCGATCGATACCGTATGATATCGTAAGGGGGGTAGGGGGTCCAAAATTAGGAAAATGTTGATAACGTTTTTATGTACATCCCCTAAAACGTTTTCCTAGTTATCAGAACTGAATGCAATTATATTTTTCGATTTTGTACTTGACATTTTGTGCCAATTAAACTGTATTCCATCATTATTATACCATTATTGTTAGTAACATGAACATTTAATTCCAGACTGCATACAGTTTACAAATGCTAATAAAGCTTTCGTGACTATTGACAAAATTTGCTAAATATTTCGTTAATATTGGTTGTTCACTAGACCTATGGGAGGTTAACCCTTCGTCGGTCGCAATAGGTCTGACAGGCACAGCATAATTATTTCCGTTCTTCTCTCCGCCGCTAAGAGCGCGCAGGGTTAGTTACTTTGAGCGTAATAAACGAAAGTTTTTCATTCAAATTTGAAATATTTTCTCTTTTTATTTACTAATGCAGGTCACTGATCACTTTAAGAGACTTAGAATTGCGTCAATTAATTGCTAATGTCGACTTTCTTATAACAGGCGCCTGTCAGCTCCATTGCGCCCGAACTCTGAAGTCCCAGCGTTGCGGCCGACGGAGCATTAAATATAGTTTTAAGAAGTTTTATCCATAAGAATATTGCTGCATCTATGCACATTTCTTCCCTTTTTTTATATAAATAACCCAGCGTTTGTTAATTTTTAAACATTAACATCTTTCATTAATCTCCACATCCTTCTCGAATATTAAAAGAGAAAGTTTTATAATTAAGACAAATCGGGGTATTCAACATTTTTGACATTAAATCATCTACGAATTGTACCCTGGTTAATTTTGCCCTCGCTCCGCCTCCTCTAAAATTGCCTCCACGTGCAGTCTAAACACCAAAAATGGGCCTCCAATCAAGGCCAACTCCTGGAGATCCTTCAACTCTAGGGTTAATGAGACACTGAAAGAATGTAGGGGGCCCTATGGGCAAAAAGCCATAGATAAGGAGGGCCTCCTCTCTAGAATCGTCTGCGTCTCAAGCATCTGCCAACAGATGTAATGATTTTCACTTTTAGTTTTTCTCGATTTGGTATTTTTAACGACAGACGATTCTAGAGTTCACAAGGTTATTTTATAAATAGGTCTTTTTAGAAGTATATTTTTAGATTTCAGATAAATTTATATGAATAGGTGTGACATTTTGAGTAAAGAAAACTAAAAAAGTTGTGATTTAATAATTGTTTTATGTTAGCTTGCTGTAAGGACTGGATAAGGGCAAAATAGGACGTTGACCTCTTGTTAGATAGAAGAGGCCCCCGTAAATATATTTAAGAACTAGTTTATAAAAAAGTCGTCCTAATTATGTTATATATGTCACAACGATAAAATTTTGAGTGTCTGAAGGAACATTTAAGTTTACACAGCGCATCCTCTCTTATATTTATCCAATAATTAACCCATTTGTGCCTGAATTTTTGTTTTCTCAAATTTCTTGGGAAAATCGCTTTAAAATGTCGCAAAATAAGATAGAAAAATACGAAAAAAAAAAAAAAAAAAAAAAAAAGCTAAAATTTTTTGTATTTATTTGATAAAATGTAAGTATACTGAATATGGGAATATGCATAATATTTATAATAGTATACGATGCATAATTATATGTTTTATCTAAATTGATATAAAATAAGCTTTTAAATTATATATTACATACTATAATTAGTATTTTTATGAATTATTAAATAAAAATATATTTATTTCTTTACAGAGACTAATAACATTATAAGTATTATTAATAATAAACCAAGAATAATCACATTTGAGGCTTAAAAACAATTTATTTCGTAATCATCTTGAACAGGACTTTACATAAATAACTGTCCCCTAAATGGCTAATAAATATACGTACACATTCCTACCTAGCGCCCTATATTTTATAAGTTACAAAAATGCATAAAAAATAGGCTTGAACGTATAATTTCACAATCTAAAAAAATACGTATTTCAAAGAAGTCGACAAGCTAAGGTTTTGACTTATTTATTTGAATCCTTGATAGCAAAAAATACAAATAAACTCACCTTTTACATTTTGCCATCTTGAAAAATGAAAAATCTATAAACACAGAAAAACGCCTTTATTTTAGGCAAATAAATATCCATCTTATGCTGTCGTCTCTCGATAACAGATAAAGACATTTATAGATAATTATTTCATACAATTTTCATGTTTTAAAGAAGAAGAAAATTATACAATTTTATTGAAACTCGAAGCCTCCCAAAAATGGGACGCTAGGCATAAATGAGTTAATTCATCAATAGGATCACATATAGCAGCTCAATATTGCTTGATTTTAACACAATATTAAAAAGTTTTGGAGCGGTAAATATTTCTTCAAATTACATTTTTTTTTTTTTTTGAGTAATTTGTACAAATCTTTGTTTACGTATTCCTTTAAATACTTTTAATGAAAAATGATTAGAATTTAGTTTAACTAAAACATACTAATTTAGGATTAAAAAAAAAATGATTTGACATACATGTGTTACGCGCAATATTATAAAAAATATATTCAATATATCTATTTAATATTACATATGTTCTTAAAATATTGTACATGAACTTCAACCTAAAATAATAATCATGTTTCCAGATGAAAATATTTTTTTCAGGCAATTAAACCATAAAAATACAAAATTTTATGAAAAAAATTCAATAAAAATTTAAAAAATAAATAAATATATTACAGATACTTACTTAAAAATAGATACAGGTTATAAAGATATATAAAATACAATATAATACAAAATATTAAATTTCTGTGTCACTTAGTTTTGGAAATACGATACGCGCAATGTCAAAAATATCTGTTTTGAGAAAAATGATTTTAAAGTTCAAATTTACCTTGGTTTGGATAGATATATCTCCACATATTTTATAATAAAACCAGTTCTAATTGGAGTATCATCATATTTTTAAGTTTGATAACATGTAATTCTTTAATAATAGGCAACATTTTTTTTTTTTTTTTTGTAACTTTTTAAAACGTTTTAAGGTAATCTCTCCCCTTAAAGAGTACACTAATTTTGTTTATTACTGACGCGCCGCTTCTGGTTTTCAAGAGATTAATTCAAAATCTGAATGAAATGTTAGATTATCGATAATTCAATTCTTTAAAGAAATAGCTGAGTTCAGTTATTTAAAAAGACAATTCTTTTTATTATCAATAGTGTAATTAGTTCAGGAGTAATAGTTTTACTCATTCTGCTTCATTAAAGAGAAAAATTGAAAAAAGTTGGATTACAGAATATAACTCAATTGTAATTCCATAAATGCGGCATAAGTAATTAAAATAAGTCGGAAATTGTACGTCATACGTCGAAAATGAGGTGCGTTCGTATTCTAACTAGTTTTATAAATATTCAGATCTTGGTGCAATAGCTGTTGCAATCTTATTAAAAAATGCATGAATACAAAATTTATTACGATTATGCAGATTAAATTCAGTAATACGGAAATGATAGGACTCCATCTTAAATACGACGTCATCACCATGGCAACCCAGAATCATTACCTATCATGGGATATCATTAAATTAATTACGTATGATACGATTTAATAGAATGCAGAAAACTTTATTCATTTCTTTTTAAATTTTGATTCGATTTTCAGAAAATTTCAAATGACTCGACAAAATTCTGCAACGGTTGTATATATTAAATTTCAAACCATTCGGTTGGGTGGTTTTGCGCTGTTATATGCGGACAGACGGACAGACCAGACGACGACTATAGGTGCTACGTATTTATATAATTACGAACGCACCTAAAACAAAGGGGGAAGATATATTGAATTTGTTCATTTTTGTATCAAAGTATTTCGTTATCAAGAGATTAATTGAAAAACAGAATGAAATATTATATTATCCAATTTAATTCAGTTCTTTAAAAAAGTAGTTAAGTTACTTAAAAAGTCCTTCCGGCCTGTGCCGGGAGGAAGAGGTAGCTTTCATATTCCTTATTTAAAAAAAGCCAACTTATATTATTCAAACAAACGAAGCTCAATTAAGTGGAAACCGAATGTAGGAGATTCAATACTAATTTTTATCAATACTACATCATTATGAATGAGAATTTCGCGAAATTAGTCAGCTTTATCCAAGCTGCTTTTATTTAAAGTAACTTATATTTGGCTGCATAATTCGGCGATTTCTTAAAGTGCCAGTCATTTTAAGACAACATGGTGGATGAGGCTAAGCAGTGAACTTGGTCGAGACCTTAGTAATTGCTGTGCACATGCTCACTCACATCGGAATCGGTTGATATATACGAGTGCTGTCGCAGGCAAAAAATCAGATTTTTCAAAATGTCACCCACGTTAGAAATTGAAACTGCTATATCTGAGCCATTTTTTAAGATAAAGACAAACAAAAAATGCTCCTGAATCCTTATATCAAGGTTAAATACTTAAGAAAGAAACCCTTTTCAATTTCTAATTTTTTTGCACCTCACTTTAAATATAATTTTTTTTTAATTTAATGACCGCCATTTTGAAACAAGATGGCTGATGAAGCTGACAAGCGAAATTGGTCGAGATATTGATGTATACTATCCACATGCCTTTTTACATCGAAATAGGTGAATACGTGTGGTATCGCGAGACAAATACAAGATTGTTTCAAAGTGTTATCCATGATAGAAATTCAAAGTGCTATAATTCAACCACTTTTTAAGATATAAGCAAAAGAACAAATTTTCAGAAACAAAAACTGCTCCAGAATCTTTGTATCAAGGCCAAACATATAAAAAAAATCTTTTTCATTTTCCAATTTTTTAATACCTCATTTTAAATTTTAAATTACATTTTTTTAATAGCAACCCTTTTGAAACAAGATGGCGAATGAAGCTGGCCAACGAACTCGGTCGAGACATTGGTATGTACTATGTACAGACCAAGTTACATTCAAATCGGTTCATAAATACGCCTGTTATCGCGTGACAATTATCAGGTCGTTTTAAAATGTCAGCCACAATAGAAATTCAAAATGTTATAACTCAGCCATTTTTTAGATATAGACGAAACAAAACCTGTTCCGGAATCTTTGTATTAAGGTCAAACACATACGAAAAAACTCTTTTCCATTTTCCAATTTTTTGGTATCTCATTTTAAATTTAATTTTTTTTAATTTTTTTAAATGGCCGCCATTTTGAAACAAGATGGCGGATGAAGCTGGCCAACGAACTCGTTTGAGTTATTTGTATGTACTATGTACACACCAAGGTACATCCAAATCGGTTCATAAATACGTCTGTTATCACGTGGCAAAAATCAGGGCGTTTCAAAATGCCAGCCACACTAGAAATTCAAAATGCTATAACTCAGCCATTTTTTAAGGTATAGACGAAACAAAAACTGCTCCCGAATCTTTTTATCGAGGTAAAACACATAAGAAAAAAATATGTTTTCAATTTTCAATTTTTTGATACCACATTTCAAATTTAAATTTTTCTTAAAATTTTAAATGGCCGCCATTTTTAAACAAAATGGCGGATGAAGCTGGCCAACGAACTCGGTCGAGACATTGGTCTGTACTATGTATAAACGAAGTTACATCCAAATCGGTTCATAAATACGCCTTTTATCGCGTGACAAAATTCAGGACGTTTCAAAATGTCAACTTCGTCAGAAATTCAAAATGCTATAACTCAGCCATTTTTTAAGATATAGACGAAACAAAAACTGCTACGGAGTCTTTGTATAAAGGTCAAATACATAAGAAAAAAATATTTTTCCATTTTCAATTTTTTGGTACCACATTTCAAATTTTAAGTTTTTTTAAAAAATTTAAATGGCCGCCATTTTGAAACAAAATGGCGGATGAAGCTGGCCAACGAACTCGGTCGAGACATTGGTATGTACTATGTACACACCGAATTACATCCAAATCGGTTCATAAATACGAGAGTTACAGTGTGACATAGGTCAGATATATATATATATATATATATATATTGATATATATATATATATATATATATATATCAATTTTGAACGGAGGGTGGTTTCGGGGTCTGGGGGTCATGATCGATGAAAATATACCAAAATTTTTTGATATCGCTTTCCTCCGAACGGCTGCAATAGGTAGCTTTTTGTAAAGAAAGCTACCTAAAAGTCAATTCTTTTTTGTTATGAATGGTATAATTAGTTAAGGAATCTCAGTTTTTCTTTTTACTTCTTTAAAGAGAGAGAGAAAAAAATAAAAACATTGGACTAACGGATATAACTGAATTATAATTCCCTAAAGGGATTATTATATGTAAAGGAATCAATTATAATTCCCTAATATAATTTAATAATAAAAATAACAATATTTTAAAATAATTTGAATTAAGCTCAATCTTTAAAGAATTCAGTTATAATCATTATTCTAATATCTCATTCCGCTTTTCAAATAATATCCTGATATTTAGAAACCCTGTTACAACAATAGGAAAAACTAACACACTTTAACCTATTACAAAACTCAACACAAAACTAATAGCTTTTAGAAATATTTTAAATTAAGCGCCGCCTTTGAGGAATTATAATTGAATTAACTTCAGTAATCCAACATTAGCTCCAGCTTATAAACTCAAGTGAATAAGCAAAGAGAATAAAGCTAAAGCGACTTCTCCTGGAGTAAGCAGGCATCTTTTAGAGCCATAAACTGGCTGTCTACTGTTGCTATGACTACAAACCAATCGATATTTAGTGGATAACAGTGGATTTAGGGATGTTGCAGACATATAATGGGGAGGGAGAGAAATCTAAAGAACGTTTGCTTTACTCCCAAGAAAATAATGTGGCATCCCACGTAAAAGGGCTTTGTCGAGACATTGAACTAGACGAAAATTATTTTCAATTTAAATTCTGGTAACGCTTTACAAAAGTGGAGTGTTACCATGTTACTGAATTCGCTACAGTCTAGCTTGGAAGGAAAATTTAAAAGTTCGTAAAACTTTGTGATGATTTTGAATAATTTTATAAGTGGTTTTGAATTTTATTTCAAATAGACTTGAAAACGTTTTTCTTAATAAGTTAATTAAAAGTATTTTGTTTATATAAGTTATTGAAAATAGATGAATTTTACAAAGTTTGAAAATAATGTCTGAAGTTGACAGTTAAATTTGAGAAAGAGATTTAAAGAAGTTTATTTATTTCCATAGAAAATAATGTTTTTCATATTTTCCATAGACTGGAAAAAAATTTTCGTTTTAGAGATGTTCTGAAAGTACAAAACATTGATTATATTAAGTGCAAGATCAAAACAGATTTAAAGTATCAGCTTTAAGAAAATTGCAAGCCAAATGTCGGGGACCCAGGGCCATGGCCCAATTGACCTAAGCGTTAATCAGACCCTGGGTCTATAAAATTGCGGTTTTGGAAAAGGGCAAAACGGTCCCAAAAGTAATTAGATGTAGTTGTGGCTATGGAGTGGCGCATTCAGAAAATACCATGCACGCAGCACCATGTCAAATGTAGGTAGATTAATAAGTACAATATGCTAATACGGTTATACTATTATGTAATTTCAATTGACTTCTCAATGTCAGTTTCGTGGTCGTTATTTTAGGTCAGTAACTATGGTAACGCCGCGTTTGGCTGACTGACCACTCTATACTTTTCCCCATGAGAACGAAGGAATGAAGTGGGGAGGACAGGTATCCTTGAGAAGCCAATTGAAATTGCATAAACGAAAGGAATGGAAAGGAATCATAGAGATGAAATAGAGTAATTCCTTTGTATCTATTGTGTACTATTATGTACTAGAGTATTAGACAGCTATCTATATAGTAATAGCGATTGATTATGGAGCACTAAATAGCTTTACTTTCTTGACTCAATTCTATCCCTAAAATTAATTTCTGACACCGAGTTTGGACGTAATACTACACCGCATTTGGCTGAATGACCGCTATACCTTTTTACATGACAACGAAGGGATGAAGTGAGAGTATGGATGTCCTTGGGAAGCCAATTAAAATTACTTAGAGTATAACCATGGAAAGAACCATACAGATCAATTAGAGTACTTCCTTTGTGTCTTTCTATACTATCATGTGCTAGAGTATTAGACAACTATCGATATAGCAATAGCGATCGATTATAGAATACTAAATAGCTTTAATTCTTGACTGAATTATATCTCTAAAATTAATTTTTATCACTTCGTTTGGGCGGAAGCTTTTGGTATCTTCGCAGTTGGTCAACTTTTGTACGAAAGGGAGTATGATCAACCATGGCTGTAAACAAATATTATAGACGTACCATCTGCAATTTTTTTTTATCCGTTCACTATCATCTCTTCTTCCCCGAAGAAAACAATACAAACCTTCCTACATATGCCCCTAAAGTAGAGGGGGTGGTGCTTGTGGCACATCACAAACGACTATATACGAAGCGTGATCCCGATTTCTCTACAATCTTATACCCTTTCTATTTTGTGGATTTATTATTACGACTACGGAAAAGAAGCGTGGTCTAACGGTAAACAGCATTCCCCTTTATGGTGGAGGAATATAAGTCACAAAACAAGCAACAATACTTTCCTCTGCTTACCTCTCTCACTCTACTTTTTCACATGACAACGAATGGATGAAGTGAGGGGTGTGGATTGTGGATTTCCCTGGGAAGATAATTAAAATTAGATAGAGTATAACCATGGAAAGAACCGTACAGATCAATTAGAGTACTACTTCCTTTGTGTCTTTTTATACTATCAAGTGCTAGAGTATTAGACAGCTATCGATACAGTAATGGCGACCAATTATAGGGTATTAAATAGTTTTAATTTCTTGACTGAATTCTGTCTTTAAAATTTATTTCTAACACCGCGTTTAGACGGAAGCTTTTAGTATTTTCGCATTTGCTCACATTTTGTACCACAGGGCGTATGGTCAACCAGGATTGTAAACAAATATTATAGCCCTAACATCTGCAATTTTTTTTATCGGTTCACTATCATCTATTCCCTCAAGAAAACAATACAAGCCTTCCTACACATACCCCTAAAGAAGAGGGGGTGGTGCTTGCGGCACACCACAAAAGACGATATACGAAGCGTGATCCCGGTTTCTCAACAATCTTACCCTTTCTATTTTGTGGATTTATTATTACGACTACGGAAAAGAAGCGTGGTCTAACGGTAAACAGAATTCCCCTTTATGGTGGAGGAATAAGTCACAAAACAAGCAACAATACTTTCCCCTGTTTACCTCTCTCACTCTCGGTATAAGCTTTTGTAACCTGGCTGCACGTGCCCCGCGCGTGCGAAATTATGTTTTTGTACCTTGATATATATATTTTTTCTTTTTTTTTTTCTGGGGATTTTTAGTGTATCTGGAAAAATATGGAAAATGTTTTTTAAAGGTGATATTGCGTAACATGATATATAGTTTTGTTTGTTTGCATGAATTCTCTTATATCAAGGTTAAAAACGTTCCTGATGCAGACCAGCGATGTTTGAGTGGCAAACTTTGCCACTTTTGGCACAAAGCGACTCGCTGTGACTCTATAAACTAAGTTCTTTTAGGTAATTTTCCAGTTAGTCATTTAATTTTAAAATCAGTTAAATCCAATAAACGCGGTTTTGGTAAACATATATAAAGTTATTCATGTGCTGCATTAAATCAGGTCTAGGAGGTAGATGAATATCATACAAAACATGAAGTCATCCAATTTCTATTCTCCTTTAAATACTTTTAAGATAAACACGACATGCAAATGAAACGCGCTATACAATCCAGTTGCATGTGCTCTGTGCGTGTGAAATAATGTTTTTGTATTTTGATTTTTTCCTTCTTTCTTCTGAGGTTTTTTGCAGTGTCTCTGAGGAAATATGGGAAATGCTGCTTTAAGACGATATTGCATATCATTTTGTTTCCATACGTTCTTTTATATGAATGTCATAAATCGTCTATTTTGAGACCTGTAATCTTTGTAACATTTATTTGAATGATTTTTAGGTAACACAAGCTTTGCGTATAATGGCAAAATACTTGTTTGACGTCGATAATAGCTTTTGAGAATTTATTTTAGTTTAAAATTTTGATCGTACTTTTAACTTGCACATAGAGTTTATTTTACAAGTACACAAATAATAAGATTAAAAACTGACAATGTATGACTTGTTGTTTTGAATCATGTTAACGTAGCTTTTAAATCTGATTTTTCTTATCTGGATAACTTTAAAACTGGTTTACTGAAAGTATATTTGTCAAAATTAATTTGTTTTAAATGAACTGGATTATTGTCTAATTAATTAGACTAATCATTGTCTAATTCAGATTCAGTTCATCAGCTATCAAATTAGAAATTTATTTTAAACATGTCCAATTTTATCTATATTATTTACACATTTAATTAATTGAATTTTATTTTATTTTAATTTGTGTTCACAACTTTAATAGCAAATTAATATTAGTAAAATATTTAGAGAATATCATATATTGCTCCAATACAGGGATGTTCATAATTTGGAAATCAATCCCCAATATTACCTATGTATTAGAATTATTTCTCATTTAATTCAATGTAATAACTACATTGTTTGAAATGTGTAAATATCGTAGTATTCAAGTACGTTTCTTCCTGTTTCCTTTAAAATGAAAAATTGCCCCTTATGTTCTTTTTCTTCCTCTTTACTGTTTATAAACTTAGGTATTTTACGAAGATGTAAGACGTTTTTAATAGACAAAAAAAAAAAAAAAAAAAATTGTTTTTAATTATATTTTAAGCATCACCAGTCAAAAGTTTTCAGTCTTTATTTAAAAATGACTATTTTTTCAAAATGAAAAATTGCTCCTTATGTTCTCTCCCCCCCCCCCCCCATTTACTGTTTATAAACTTATGTATTTTACGAACATGTGAGACGTTTTTAGTAGGCAGAAAAATTTTGTTTTAATTGCATTTTAAGCATCACCAGCCAAACGTTTTCAGTCTTTATTTAAAAATGGCTGATTTTGCAAAATGAAAAATTACTCCTTATAATATTTTTTCCCCTTTACTGTTTACAAACTTAGGTATTTTACGAAGATATGAGACGTTTTTAGTAGACAAAAAAATTTATTTTGTTTTTAATTACATTCTAAGCATCACCAGTCAAAAGTTTTCAGTCTTTATTTAAAAATGGTTGATTTTTCAAAAATATAAGAGGCCAGCCAAGTTTTAGCGAGGGCTTACTTCCGTTTATCTTCTTACCGGACATTTATAGACGGACAGGCTAACAATAAGTTGGCCCTCCGTACAATCTGTCATTTGAAAAAAAAACAAAAAAAAACACCCACAAACAAAGTTTTTTTTTAGTAAATTTTTCCGTAAAATTTTACGACTTTATTCAACCGCGTAAAAGGCAGATTTGGCTAACGATAAATCCATTTATTTTTTGACAAAGCGTGAAAAAAAATAATAAGATGAAAATATAGCCATTCGTTCTGAATGTTCATTTAATTGACTCATATAAAAAATATCAACTCAGCCAACTTTTGGTTAGGGCTTTTTCCGTTTTCCACCTTAGCAAAAATTTTCTCACGGATAGGCATACAATAAGTTGACCCTTTCGTATAATATATCGTTTGATAACATGCTGTCAATTCTAGATTTTGGTAATCCATGCAATTACTGACTAAAAGAAAAAAAAAGAAAGAAAAGGAAAAGGAAAAATGAGGCTCAATGATATGTAGCCAATATTCATTAGACTGATTTTTCCGAATTTTAGCTAGGGCTTCTTTCTGTTTGACCTTTTATCCAGTAAGTTGACCCTCTCTACAATAACGTGACCACCTCCTCCCACCCGTGCAATATATCATTTGCAAACAACAACAAACGAGAAGAGTTTTTCTTTATAGAGGCTTTTATAAATTCTTCCTCAAAATTTTACGACTATATTCTCTCGCCGTTAAAATGCTGATTCGAGTAACGGTAAATCCATGCATTTTCTGACCAAAAGCGGGAAGAGGAAAAAAAAAAAAAAGCAAGATGAGGATAAAAAGTCCTTTCCATATGTCGAGTTTAGAGTCAAATCTTGTTTTTCCCAGCTTCCTGTTTTACAATTCCGCTTGCACGTGCCCGGCGCGCGCGCAATCTTGTTTATATTTTTGGAAAAGTCCAGCTGCTTTTGACAATAAAAAGTTGTTTTTACTTTTACTGGCGTAAAGCATCAGCTTTCACCGGTAGCTGCAAAAAAAAAATCTGTTGTTTACTTCTTTAGGTATGGCCTACCCTACACAGGGACACCTGAAGTATATTTTTACCTTTAACGGTTGTTTTCCGTTCAATATAAACTGTAAGAACATCTTTTTGTTATCGGACGCGTGTATGCAGGAAATACAGAAATAAAATTGGTACTTTCTTCGTTCAAGAAGAGAATGAAATATCAAACCAAAAGGAAAGTTTCAATTAGACTGGAAGTAAAAATAAACTTTTGGTTTCTTTGGGAAAGGAAACTTACATAAGATTACCTATGACGTATGGAAGACTGGGAATATAGATATTTTTGTTATTATCATTGTTATTTTTTTTTGTTGTTGTTGTTACAAGAAATCGTGGTATTATCATCCGTTTCTGAAATAAGGACTTTTTAAAGGTATTATTATAGATAATGAAGGCCTGATTCTACGTTCACGAAAGTTATTTGTTGTTATTTTCTACTGTTAAGTATTTTTTTTTTTTTTTACATAAATTATTTTAATTTTTGTTATTCATTTAAAAAAGTAAATTATTATAATTGCAAATGAATCTACAAGAAAACGTGGAATTTACAATTCAATTGCTGAAATAAGAATATATATTTTGTAAATATACTTTTACAGATAATGATAATTAGCCAAAGTAATTTTAATTCAGGAAAATTATTTTTATTGTTTATTTTCAAAACAAATTGTTATCATTACAACTGATTTTTTTTAGCATGCTAGCTAATATACTTCTATTAATGTACCTTTTAATACAATTATTTAATTGCAAAATAAAGATTTTTAATACTATGGAAAAGCTTGGAAAAAGTAGTAAAAAGCCTAAAAGTTATTAAGATTCTAAAAAAAAATTCTTTTACATACAGGTTTGTCTGTGTAGGTGTTTTGTATTAAATTAGTTTGATTGCTTAAAATTTTCAATGTATTTATAATATACTTTAATACAATAATTATTTTTATATAATCAAATACTACTTTAAATATTGTTGTTCCTGCTTTTATAATGATAATTGCTATTGTAATGTGTTATTTAAATTTAAGAAAAAAATAATCCCTTCTACCAAAACGTGTGTGGCTTACCTGAAATAAAATGTGAGTTTTTTAATTTAAGCTTCGTAATACTAAATTATGATTAGTCATATTGGTTATATTGGTTATATTAGGTTAAAATATTGAGACAATATTCAATTAATCTAAAGTAACGACCATACTAATCAAATACCACTTTACATTGTGAATATTGGTGGAAAAAAAAAATGTGATTTTTTTTGCCAATATTGATGCAATATTTGCAAAATGTACACCATAAATGTTCTTCAAGATATAAAAAATATAAACAATGTTAATTAATATATTTTGCGTCCAGGGCTTTGCAGTGTAACAAGCATAAACTGGGTAATTAATATATTAAACCAAACGAAATACAACGTACAAAAAAATTTCTCTACTGCTGTTATACATAATTGCATAAACTTACTGTACAATAAAACATATCGCGATGGAAGCAAAACAAAACAAAACACATAAAACAGAACTTCTATTTAAAAACAAGCTTGCTGAACAAATATGTGTTCATTCATTCAGCGGAAAAAGAAGAGGTGAACGTCCTGGTCGATCACTAAAACGAGCTAGTGAAACATTTTTTCTCGAAATTTACGTGCTGCAAATTTTGCTTTCAAAACCATCCGTGGTATTGTTTGAAGTAGTGAGGAACGGGTTGCATAATGACCAATGTCACCTCTCCTGTAGACAATGAGTGATCCGTTAAACAAGAGTTGAGTTGCGTTATAGACTGATCTTTCGTGGGGCGAGTTCATAATGCCGATGTCCTGTTGATTTTCAGTATTGCGATGGTAGAATTTTAACTAGTTATTGGTGACATTAGGTTCGTTGTACGTGGTTGGTGTGAATTGATGTCTTTCTTTGTATAGTGATTTGTGGAAAATTTCTGTAACCCTCTTGAAAAGATGTATTTTGAATGTACGTATTCAAAATTAAGGGGACCTTGTACATTAGAAGAAAAAAAAAAGCCCTTTTTATGATTTTTTTTTTTTTTTTTTGTAAGAAAACTGCATGATGGATCTCTTTGAAATTTTAACAGTTTATTGTACATATCTTACAGGTATACACAAGCATTTTTTATTAGATTTTGTTGCTTCTACTCTAAGGTATAGACAAATATGTTCAACCACATTTTTTGACACGGTGGGCAAGATTAAAAAAAAAAAAATACTACTTCATGGATCCTCTTGATTTTTTTTAATTAAAGCTTATTTAATTGCCTTCGATATGAATTAAAGCTTTTACTAAAATTATTTAAAAAAAAGTTATTAACAAATAAAAACAATTTTTTTTTTTTTTTTTTTTTTTTTTTAAATCAGCCATTACATAACTTTTTAAAAATAAATTTATGGGTTCCTTTAATTTAACTAGAAGCTATACTCACGAAGTTTACGAAAAAAAAAATTATTTTTGTGTTTCAGATAATTCTACAAGACGCTATCATGACTACCGTCCAAACGAAATTTTCCAAAGCAGTTGAACATATTTGTTTATAACTTAGAGTAGAAGCAACAAAATCTAATACAAAAATTCTCGTGTATACCTTAAGATATGTACAATAAACTGTTAAAATTTCAAAAAGATCCATCATGCAGTTTTTTTTACAAAAAAATCATAAAAAAGTGCTTTTTTTTGGTCTCTTAATGTAGAAGGTCCCCTTAATTTGAATGCAAAATTTAATAAGTTGTACATCGTTTTAAATATAATTTTTTACGCAATTCAAATTTTTCATTACTTTCTAGTTAAAACACTATTTAAAAAGTTATGCAAAGTAGAATAATTAATTAAAAGTTACTAACCAATAGAAAATTAAAAAATATACTATAGAATATAATATTTGGCATCCTGTAGTTTTAGTTTACAGTATCATTTTAAAATAAATAAATAATAATAATAATAATAATATTATTATTATTTTGTGTGTTTGTGTGTGTGTGTGTTCGACGACAATTATTTTTTCTTGGGATAGAGTATTAAAAATTATATGCCTTGATATAATTTTGATAGAAGATATATTTTATAATTAATAAATTTTATTTAATTAAAATATTATTAAAAGGCGGTAGTAAAATGAAATTATCTCTACAAAATTCTTTAATTAAATATGTCAATTTAGATTTGCACTTTCTAAAAATCATTTAAAAATATATTTAACTTATAATTTATATATTTTAAATGTATGTTTATTGATTAAACATAATATTAAGCATTTTAAACTATAGTTGGTTTTTAAAACCTTATGATAAAATTAGGGTTAAGAAGGATATTTTCAAAATTTTAAAATCAATAATGAAATATCTTTACCTTTTAACTAAGGCATAAAGCTCTAATTAATCTCTTAATTAAATAGCATACTTGTCATTAAAAAATTCTGTTTTAAATTAATAAAGTTTATTTTAATTGTATCTTCTATTAAAAATTCAAATTGCTAAGTGCAAGTAAAATTTATTTATTGACAAATATCGAAATTTCCAAGTTTTATTTTCACTTAAAATTGTATTTTATACAATTAATCAATTTTATTTATTTTGTAAAATGAAGATAAAATTTATCGAAAAGTAAAATAATAAATAAACAAATAAATAAATAATGCTGTACGGAAAGAAAAACAAGTAATGCACACACATACATGCACAAAATAAAATAAAATAAATGCGCATCCTTTAGCTTACATCTGTAAATTCTACAGGGGTCACGAATTCTTTGAAATTTAACGAATTTTTCGTCAACATAAAGTTTGCTTCATGAACGCAAGTATCATTCGAATGGGAAACCAGATTTACAGGTGATGAAAAAATACTTTGCAGACTGTTTTATTTTATTTATTTTTTATTTTTTTTTTTAACCAGTCTTATTATTTAAATTATATTAACGAATAAAATAAATGAAAATACTACAGTTAAAAAAAGGCAAGCATTCTATGACTTATACATTCAAAATCCATAACAGTTAAGAGTTCATTGAAATATTGAGCAACTTCGAAGGAAAGTAGTGCTCTCTTCACGCGTTCAATTATCACTCGAATGTGAAACAACATTTACAGTTGATGAAAGCACAAAATGAAAATACTACAGTTAAAAAAAGGCACACATTCTGTGACTTATACATTCAAAATCCATAACAGTTAAGAGTTCACTGAAATATTCAGCAACTTCGAAGGAAAGTAGTGTTCGCTTCACGAACTCAAATATCACTCGAATGTGAAACAACATTTACAGTTGATGAAAGCACATCTTGCGTAGGCTAAAATTTTAAATACTTTGTGTATTTTTTTAATATATCCATCTTTATTACCAAGTATTATTATTTTAATTTAATAAAATATATTACAAAATGAAATAAATGAAAATATTAGATTAAAAAAAGGCACGCATTATATGGCTTATGCATGCAAAATCCATAGCAGTTACGATTTCATTGAAACATTCAGCAACTTCGAAGAAAAGTAATCTTGGCATCACGCACTCAATTATCACTCGAATGGGAAACAACCTTTACAGTTGATGAAAGCACATCTTGCATAGGCTAAAGTTTTTTAAATCTTTGTGTATTTTTAATTTATTCTTATATATACGTTATTCTTCTTTTTTTCTCCCATATTCAGGGCTTGAATTTCAGGGCGGGATGGCGGGATTCGCGCCCAAAATTTTGAAATCCCGCCCAAAAGAATGTCGTGGGCGGGACGCTCCCGTCCAAAAAATCTTACCATTTTCCTGAAAATTTTGCATTTTGAAATGCGATCAACTCCCGCAAATGCCTTGCGAATTTCCCGATATTTTCACGCTACCGATTGACACATTTTGCGGGTTTTTTTTTTTTTTACCGCGAAAGATCGTTGAAATTCACGAATTTTTCACGCGACCTATAGACAAATTTCGTTATTTTTTTCTCGAGATCGGTTGACAAGTGTCCGCGACCGATTGGCGAATTCAGGAGCGATTCTGTTACGAATTTTTCCGAAAATTTAAGACATTAGGTTCCGAAAATTATGAAAATTCGGTCATCAGTTTAACAGAAAAATATCGCGAATTTCGACAAATAATCGCCGAAAAAATCAATTTCGTCTATCGTTCGAGGAAAAAATCGCCAATTTCGTCGCAAAGAATTGCGAATAAAAAGCAAATTTTGTCAAAGGATCGCGGAAAAACGTAATTTCGTCAGATCGCGAGAAAAAAAAACCTCTAAATTCATCAAAGGATTGCAAAAAAACGCAAATTGCATCAAAGGATAGCAAAACATTTGTAAATTTCGGCAAAAGAACGCGGAAAAAACCGAGTTTCGGTAAAGGGTCGCGAAACAGGCGAATTTCGTCAAAGGATTGCGGAAAATGGAAATTTCGTCAAAGGGTCGCGAAAAAACTCGAATTTCGACAAAAGATCGCGGATAAAACGCGAATTTCGTCAAAAGCAGGGGGTGATTCAGAGTGAAAAAAAATATATTCTGAAATTCGCAGCAAATTTTCTGGAAGGTTACAACAGAGGGGGGGGGGGGATCCACTCCTGGCACTAACTGTGGTTTTTTATGCGCCCCTTTGTCGAAATTTGCGGTATTTTTCTCAATCTTTTGACAAAACTTGTCGTTTTTTCGCGATCATTTGACGAAATTTGCCGTTTTTCGCGATCATTTGAGAAATTTTGCCGTTTTTTCGCGATCTTTTGCGGAAATTTGCCGTTTTTTCGCGATCTTTTGACGAAATTTGCCGTTTTTTCGCGATCCTTTCACGAAATTGGCATTTTTTCGCGATTCTCTGGCGTTTTCCCCACGATCCTTTGACAAAATTGGTTTCTTTTGGCGAACATTTGTCGAAATTCGCGATATAGTTTATGTCCGAATTTTCGGGTTTATGAATGATTTTTTTTAATTTTCGCAAATGACTGCCTTAATTTTTCGGAAAATTCGGAACAGAATCACTCCTGGTCAAAAGATAGCGGATAAAACGCGAATTTAGTAAAAGGGCTGCAGAAAAAAATAGCCTGAAATCAAACCGAACCAAAAAAAGAGAGTTTACCCGACCTGCAACAAAAAATAATTAGCGCCTGGAGAGGATTTCCCAATCCTTTCCCATCCCCTGCTGTAATCTTTCAGAAAATTTGCTGTGACTTTTTTTTTTTTTTTTTTTTTTACTCAGAAACACCCTGACAGTCTGTATTAATACAGACATGACAAAATAATTATTGTAAATCTTTAAGTAACACTTAAAATAACAGTGGGTTTTAGATTTTTTTTCTCCCTCCCAAATAGCTCAACTCCCCTCCATTTATAAATGTTGGTAGGGAGACTCCCCTCCTAGGAAAAATTGAATTTCAAGCCCTGATATTAATTCTTGTAATTAAGTATAAGGCACTTTATTTTATACATACAGTTGTATATTATAGGTTTGTGGCATCTATTTTTATTGTCATTTCATTCACAATAATGCGGTTTTTGATGATGGTCGGTAATGTTTAATTAATGGTTATCACACTGAATGGATACCAAAAACATAATATACAAGCTGCTATGTATAAAATAAAGTCCTTTGTACTATATAACAAGAATTAATAAGGAAGAAAAAAAGAATATGGATTTCGATAAAAATTAATTGAAAAGCTTATATATTGAATTACATTATCAAGAGTACAGAATTCAATTATATAAGCAAAATTAGTCGTCTTCTGTGAGAAAAAAGCTAAAAGCTGAAATTTTTTTTTCTCCTGTACTCTAACGACCAATATAACCAAAAGAATAGTTTCAAATGAAAACAGAATAATATTAAATGTTATGAAATGGAAAAAGCAATAAAAGTAATACAACCTTTAAAAATATTTATTTTATAGCAAAGGAAAAATAGTAATATTACACAAAATACCTAATAAAATCCCAGTTATTTTATCCAAATACACATTAGCACATGGTATCCAAAAGCTCGATAAGTTTAAAGTTATTTTTGCAGTTAAGTTAACACATATTTTAAAATCTCATGGATACAGTTAATCTATTTTGAAATACCGTGATAAATGCAATTAAAATAATAGAAATAGAAATAGAAAATAATTACATAATATATATATACATATATATATATATCCATCTTTATTAACCACTCTTATTATTTTAATAAAATATATTACAAAATGAGAATAAAAAATCGCATTCTATGACATGTGCATCCAAAATCCATAAAATATTAAGAGTTCTCATTGAAATATACATCAACTTCGAAGTAACGTAATGTTTGCTTCACGGGATAAAATATAGCTCGAATATGAATATTTACAGTTGATGAGAGCACATCTTGCATAGATTAAAGTTTTTAAAATTTCTCTCTCTTTTTTAATATCTATTTTTATTTACCACTGTTATTATTTTAATAAAATATATTACAGAATGAAATAAATGAAAATACTAGCTTAAGAAAAAGGCACCCATTCTATGACTTATGAATCCAAAATCCGTAACAATTAAGAATTCATTGAAATACCCACCAATTTCAAAGAAACCTAATGTTCACTTCAAGAACTCAAATATCACACGAATGTAAAACAACATTTACAGTTGATGAAAGCACATCTTGCATAGAATAAAGTTTTGAAATTCTTTGCGTTTTTTTTTCTTTCTTTCTTTTTCTTTATTCTTTTTTTGTTTTGTAATATCCATCTTTATTAAACATTCTTAGTATTTAAAAAATATATACTATACATCCAAAATCCATAACAGTTAACTTTTCTCATTGAAATATTCATTAACTTCAAAGTAACGTAATGTTCGCTTCACAAGATTAAACGTCATTCGAATGTGAAACAACATTTACAGTTGATGAAAGCACATGTTGCACAGACTAGAGTTTTAAAATGCTTTGTGCATTTTTTATTTTTTAATATCCATCTTATTAACCACTCTTATTATTTTAATAAAATATATTACAAAACGAAATAAATAAAAATACTAGCTTATAAAAGAAACCCATTCTATGACTTATGAATCCAAAATCCATAACAATTAAGAGTCCATTGAAATATTCAGCAACTTTGAAGAAAAGTAATGTTCGCTTCACGAACTGAAATATCCCTCGAATGTGAAACAATATCTGCAGTTGATGCAAGCATATCTTGCATAGGCTGAAGTTTTAAAACCTTTGAGTATTTTTTATTTATTTATTTATTTTTTAATATATCCATCTTTATTATCCACTCTTAAAATATATTACAAAATAAAATAAATAAAAATACAACAAGAAAACTACAGCGCTGTCCAGACTATATAGCAGAGAATCTTTGAAAAAAGATTTTTAAAAATAGTAGAATAATTTATCCATCAAGATTTTATTTGCTATCCATCATCAGAGAATCAGTAGAGATCTTCTTTCGCAATGGAAATATTTGCAATGATTCAGCCTCCATGGAGGTCCCTAAAATTTGGAAAGAAATGCTATTCAGGATAATAAAATAATAATATAAAATAATTCACGTTCATAAATTTTCATTTTTAATATTGTGGTTAATTTCATTGTGCTTGCGTTCGCGTGGTTTTTGTTTTTGTTTGCTAGTTTTTCAACTTGAATTGCGTTTTAAAATTTATGTTTATCATTTATAGCAATTAATGAGTACTTTGATTTAAAAATACTAGGTTTAAAAAAGAAGAACCCCCCCGCTTTTTATGACTTTTGCATCCAAATTTCATAACAATTGAAAGTTCTCATTGAAATACTTCTACTACTAGTTACTACTTCGAAGTAACGTAGTAACGTAATGTTTGGTTCACGGGATCAAATATAACTCGAATGTAAAGCAACATTTACCGTTGATGAAAACACATCTTGCATCGACTAAAGTTTTAAAATCTCTCTCTGTCTCTCTCTTGTTTAAATCTATTTTTATTCATTACTCTTATTATTTTAATAAAATAAATTGAAAAATTAAATAAATAAAAATACTAGCTTAAAAAAAGACACCCATTCTATGACTGATGCATGCAAATCGATAGAAGTTAAGAGTTCATTGAAATATTCAGCAACTTTCGAAGAAAGGTAATGTTCGCTTCACGAACTCAAATATCACTCGAACGTGAAACAACATTTACAGTTGATGAAAGGAGAAGGGACGTTGAAAACGCAAGAGCTTTTGAATTTTGTTATTTTTTATTTCAAATTTCATATATACATAGTTTAAGTTAAAGGCAGTGGAATATTTATATTAAATATGTTATATCACTTTCTTTATTTGTGAATTAAGCTATTACGCGCATTTAGTTTATATTATGCATATTTAGTATATAAGATAAGTGGAAGTATTTATTCTTTAAATGAAAAAAGTGAAAAAATATTTTATTTAAAAAATATTTTTGAGGGTCTTACTATATATTTTTTTTACACTATAAAATATTATATTATACATTTTTCATACTAATTAAACATTTTAATAGAAAAATCGATTTTATTAGTCGAAATGCACGTTTAATTATTAAAATTTCGAAACATTTTTATTAATAAATTTAATTTACAATAAAAACAATTAATAATATTATTTTATTTTATGATTTTTAACTTTTGGTATAAAATTTATATTTTCTATATAAATTTTTTTTTAATTAAAAAGTACCTTTTATCGATTTTGATTTTTTTTCTTTTGTTCACTTCAACTTTATAAAAACCTTAACATTGTATACAGACATAAACTGGATTTTTTTTAAATAAATTATTTTGCTTAACATAAAATTAATTTCTAAATTTACATTCCTTTATTTTTTCAATTTTTTTTCTCTCTCTCTAAAAATAAAAGTACTGAAAAGCTTATTTTCTATTTTTTTATATTAGAAAACTACTTATTTTTACTTTTTCTCATCCTTCTTTTTTTAATATACCACATATACTGTATTTTATTAAATTATATTATATACTCGTTGTACTATATTGCTTTTATATTAATATTACAAAAATTGTGAACTTTTTTGTTCATACAAATTGTTAATAATTTTTTAATATAAAATTTTAATGAATTATTATTATTATTATTTTACTTATTTTATTTATTATTTTATTTTATTTTGCTTTATTTTGGTTTGATTTGTTTTACTTTATTTATTTATTTATTTTTAGGGCGAAGTATATACTTTATTCATTTTAATTTACAAAGACAACTTTCTGCAACAAAAGAAAGAATTATCGATATATTGCAAAAGAAAATTGTCGTGCTCATTCAAAAAATTACTTTAAAAAATTCTCTAAAGCTTTGAATGATGTTTTTTTCACATTTTCGGAAAATTCAATATTGGTTAGTAAATAATAATAATAATAATAATAATAATAATAAATAATAATAATAAAATATTTTGTTTATTGATTTGACAAATTCAGCTAATAAAAAGTTAAATTATACTGAAAAAAACCCACTTATGTGTCTTATCAGAAAATATCTGTTTAAAAACAATAAAGAATTATTTTATATTTATCAGGGATATAAAAAAAAACTTTCAAAAAATGGAAAAAAGTCAAATAAAAAAAAAGGAGAAAAAAATACGCACACGCGCTAGTCAAATGCTGTTTACTTTCTCGAACCCAGCACCTCAGTTCACTCTGCCAAGGGGCACGTGAGCATGGTAAGGTACACAAAGAGTTTGAGAAAAACAACTCTCTCCCTCCAATTTTGAAAACAATTTTTTTTGCCCTTCACTTTCGCCCTAATGGCACGAGCAGGGGTTACATGGCACAAGTGACCGTTAAATGGGCAAACCGTCTGCAAATTGTTATTTACACGCGTGCCAGATGGGATAGGGCTTTTGGGGCAAAAAGTGGTAAACATGGTTTGTGTTATCAGTGTTAGATGCCTCTCTGCACCGGTTCTTTATTTAAGATGCGTGCAGCTGATGTATTTTTACGACTTTTTCATCGACAATTCACCGTTATATTGTTATATTTATTTTTATCATACGGTTATTTTCTATAAATTATTGTGGAAAAGTTTTATGGGATCAACCAGATTCACGGTTATAGTCCTGTATTTATTTATTATTATCATTATTATTATTATTATGTTTGTGATAAACATGTTGGCTGTGAATTCTTGTGGAAAGTTTCAATTGAAATTATGGTATGCCAGAACAATGACATAATATTTTTCACAAAAAAAAAAAGAAAAAAAAATATTTACAACTTCCTTTAAAAAAGATACTGGATATAATAAAAAACTTTTTATAAACCTGTATAATTTTGTAAGCAATTTTTAATTACAGAATTATTTTATAAATAAGAATGCATTCATAAAAACACATAAAATTGCTAAATGGTATACACAAAACAAGAAATTTTATATGTACTTGTATAAATAAATATGATGATAAAAACATAATAGCTACGTTTCGAACTGCATCTGCAGTCGTCCTTAGGGTAAAGTATGATGTTGAAGAGATTTAAAAATCTAGAAACGAAAGCGTCCTGTATGGGAGACAATTTGTTGAGTGCCATACAGGACGCTTTCGCTTATAAGCATCGATGAATTCAGAATAATATATAAATATTCATTAAAAATAAAGAAGTACTGGAGTTGTGTTCCGGTGAACTCTTGCGTAAATTAAGTACGAATTGTAGTTATATAATACACAATCCTCTTATCAGTACAAATTTATTATCATAAGATGATTAGAAGTTAAAAGTTTTTTGGGTTTTTCTTTCATTTAGTGAAATGTATTGTGAGTCAAAAGCGTATCATGTCATAAAACGACCTGATACGTAGAACTTATAATATCCGATGGACTCTTATTAATATTTAAATATTCATTAAAAATAAATAAGCACCGGAGCACAAATTAAGCACAGGCTATAGTTATTTAATACACAAGCCTGTTATCATTACACTGTAAATAATAATAAAAAAAAATAAATAAAGTGTAATTGTTAAAAAAAAGTTTGAATAGAAAAAAAAAGTTTTTTCTGTAAAAAATATGGATTTTGTAATTTTTACAGAAAAATCTATCTTTTTTACCGAAAAAACTTTTTCCTGTAATTCATTACAGATATTTTCTGTAAATTAAACAGTTTTCCACTGGCATCAAAGTTGACAGTTTTTAACTGTCAATTTGAGAGGTTTTTTTTACAGTGTACAAATTATATTACCTATCATAAGATGATTAAAATTTAAAAGGTGTTTTCTTTTTACTTTTTCTCTCGTCTTTCTTTCTTCTTTCTTTCTTTTTTTATTTATTTATGATTATTATTATTATTATTATTATTATTTTCTGGCGTTTAATGAAATGTATAAGGGATCAAAATCATATCATGTCGTAAAACGACTTCATCTTCTGGCGACCTAACTAAATTCTATGTGCTACATCGCATTCTTCTTTGGTAATTCAATTTAAGGTTAAATCGCCTTCGAAATATTTTGAGGTTTTTACTTATTTCTTTAAGTAGAATAATAAATAAAATAGCCATAACTTTATCCAAGGATTAAATCAAGTAATTTTATACGACATCGGAAGAAATTTATTGCCTTATTATTCAATGCAGATTTTTTCTTACCTTAATCTTTTGACCAATGCTCTTATATTCACGAGAGCTTGCTTGAGAAATATATATAAGCCACTTTTCATAAAAGAATGGGTAACTTAACCGTTTAATTTATCACCCCGTGTAATAATTTCACAATTTCCACTCTTATTTTTATGTCCTTCCAAGATGACATTTATAGCGTAACCCACTAGGTGTCGCCGAAATTCTTGCACAAAATCCTTACATACTGAAATTGCTCATTGATTGTTCAATGTGAATTGCAACGGAGGCTATAAAATATAACAACACGAGAGACCTTGCCTCATGGCCAGGGTAGGTCATTGACTCTTATGCCATTACCTAATGCTTCTTTAGACAATGACCAGAAAACCCCCTCCGCAATGCCTTGCAGAATCAGAAATCGTGGCACATTACGAAAAAAAGAATGAAAAAAAGTAATAAAGGCAATAAAGAACCGGCATATCATCTCATCCTCATCCTTCACCTTGCTCTGTATGGTGGTTAGAGGTTTTTGAACTCGAGGATTGGCATCACCATTATCATCACTTCGGCAAGTGAAAGCAAACTGCCGGTAAAACAAAAACCGAGTCACTGACAGGTCACGTGTGACGTCACGCGTTTGTGTATGCAAATGCCGGAAAAAATATTGTGATGATGCACATTTTTTTCGTAATCTATTTTTTTTTCAAGGTCAACAGCGATCGTTGACTTTGGTATGGTGGGCTAGCGAAAGTGTGTTTTTAATGTGAAACAAAGCTGCTGGAGTAACAACAACGAAAGGATGGCAATGAACCCTGGAATGGTGGGGTTGTTATAACATATTTTGAGCTCTACCGGGTTTGGGATGGTGTCAATAACCTGGATTTTAGCTCTGAAGGAACTCGGGAACTTCCGAAGTTGGAGAATGATACTTCAGGTCCGTCAGCTGCCCATTACGGATTCTAAGTTTAAGAAAGCATGTACTAATTTAAATAGCTTTCTGTAAGATGAAACACTAGACAGCTGTTAATCCCTAAAATATTTTTAAATATTTTTTCTGCGTCATTGTCATCGATGACTACATACTTAGAAAATTAATTTTGATATTATTTTGTAGAAAATCTACAAATAGCAAATCGATATTAGCACACAATATTTGATCAATCATGTACAATATTTGCAGATTAGTATATAAAAAACCTGTCTAATAACAAATAGATGTTAGCGTACAGGGTTGGTAAAAAACCCGTTTTTTTTTTCAAAAAACCCCCCAAAACCAAGTTTTTTTTGCTTTAAACCGGGTTTTTTAAAATATATTTACCTATTACATATACATGCATATTTATTGGTAAAAATAAACATTGTTGGATATATAAGTAATATAGCCCCATTTAAAAATAATTTAAATTAAATAATTACAATCAATTATGTAGAAAATTGAAATCATTTAAAATTTACTAAACATTTTTAGTAAAAGCTATGCCTTATGTTCTATGAATAAAATACTCTACATAGTGAAACATTGATACCTTGAAAATCTTAATAAATAATATTTTGATTACTAGTACTATAAATAAATATATGGTGTACTTTCATAAATATAATTTCCCATGACTATTCAAAATAATTTCTTTGAAATATTTGCAATCTGAGATATCTGATTTTTCTGTTAGATATGAAAGACATGAAGAATTACATGAAAAATTATTATCTTTTATTGGAAATAAAGTTTTTTATAAATAATTCCTGGAATGATTTGGATTTAGCAGTAGAGTCTTTACACGTTTCAAGAAGTATTGTGCATTGTTATTTGACACTTCTTCTCTGAAACTGCCAGGTAAAAAAGGCGACAGTATATACAGAAATATTTATTTACCGGCTTTTTAGACAACTGAAAACATTGATCTTAAAATGGAAAGTAGATTTATAAAAGTTGTCATCCACTAAAACATTTAAACAACCATGAGACTTAATACACAGGCTTTTTTACTAAGCTGTGTAGAAAGTAGATTTATAAAAGTTGTCATCCACTAAAACATTTAAACAACCATGAGACTTAATACACAGGCTTTTTTACTAAGCTATGTTATAATACGTATTACTTTTAAATGTCTAAACTAAAAATTAATAATATATCTTTTTAGGCATTTTTATGAGACATTTTTTTATTATGTCTCAAGCGAACCTTATCTCGATTTCCCGCCCCCCCCCTTTTTTTTGTCAGATCTAAATAGTGGATTCGATTATGCAATAGACGATTTAAATATCTCTTATTGCATATTTTAGTTGAAAGTAAACAGGTGCTTCGCAAGGACTCAATTTTTCAATGTCCTCTTATTCGACTTCATATCTTGAGTTTCTTTTTTATTTATAAGGCTGTTCTCAAATCCGAAAGGGCAACTTTATGACATAAGTTTTAATTTATTTTTGTTCAGAAATGCATGAGACTAGGAGATACTGTTGTTCAGAAACTATGCAATCGAATTGTGTTTTCTGTTTTTCTGCAAACGCAATAGATCTTTCAGAAAATAGTGTCAAAGTGAGCGTTTTGAACCGAATTTCCACGCGAAAGAAGATTTGGTTTGGTTTGTGTTTATGACGGCCGATTATCAACACGTGGGATATAGGCCCTGGGGGAGTGGCCTTCGTGGGGGTCTTTCTAAGGGAACCTAACCCGTATTTACGCATGGGAATCCACGGTTTCGAAGAAAACCACGAAAACTCCGAAACGGTTAGGCCGACGGGCGCGATTGGGTTCGAACCCAGCACCTCCCGTCTACCAGCTTCGAGAGCAGAACCTCTCCGCCACTGGTGGGGCCGCGAAAGAAGAATAACCACTCAAGGAAGGTTAAAAACATCTTTGTCACGTGACCAAAATCGCTTATAACTCAATAGGTAATTTATTTACAAAAAATGGAAAACACAATTCAATTCCAAATCGCTTCCATAGTCAGGCCTTCTAATTTTATATTTTTCTGTTAAAAAAAGAATTTGTTGTGTCAAAGCGTTTTGCGCTTGTTGAGTAGAGCAGTTGAGAACAGCCTTAATAGATAATCTTCTCAATGAAGAAAATTTTCTTTTACAGCTTGACTGAAACCTTAAAGGTCATTTTATGTTATTAATTGTAAATAATTTGCGTTTTCTCAAGAGAAAATATTTTATTCAAAATATTGAATATTTTTAATCTATTTTATCTTTGCTAAATTCACGTTTTTAATTTTCTCTTTAGAGCTTCAGATATGTTCATCAACACATGCAATTTCCATTCTACATGCATACAAATATAACCTAGAGTCACCATGTCTCATGGTGACTGCTGTGATAAGACTGTTAAAAGTAGAAAATATTTATATCCAATAATTTGAAACACTTAAATTACAAAAATGAGAAAATATTATATTAGATTTTTTTCAAAAAAAAAAAACAAAAAAAAAAACAGTTAATTAACCAATTGATTTAAACCGTGCCAACCCTGCTGGTAGCAGAATAAAATCATAATGCAAAACCCCAATCCCAATATAGGAATGCAAGAAAAACAAAGGCTTACTAAAACCCAATAGCCATACAGCAAAAAAAAAACTCACAGCCAATCATTCATTAGTATACAGAACAAAGAGTAACCAATGGAATGAATCATGATTATGTCACCATTGAGGCATAATGTAATCCTTAGTAAATCTTAACTAATCAAGCAATCTAAGTAGTAAAAGTGTATTTTTAGCTCAAATCTGCCATTTTGGCTATTTTTAAAAATAAAAGGCCTAAAAAAAAAATAAAAAAAATAAAAAAAAATAACTACTTGTTGTTTCTTTCCAGCTAATTTTAGAAAAATTAGTTAATCTGCCATGTAGATTTAAAGCTTATAAAAAAAGTTTGATTAAAAATGTTTGTCACTTTATAAATTTATTAATTCAACATTTTTCTAAAGCTTTGCTTGTAGCTTCTGCATAACTTGGATTTTTCATTTTTCAATAATGTGTAAAATAAATGAAAACATTAGGGAAAAAGAGAAAAAAAAAACAGATGAAAAAAAACCAGCATGGTTTAAAAAAAAAACATTTGGTTTAAACCATGGTTTAAACCAAAAAACCCTGTGGCGTAATATGTGGTAGGTCATTTACAATATTGGTGGACTAGTTTTTTTAGCTTTACCGGGTTTGGGATGGTGTCAATGACCTGGATTTTAACTCTGAAGGAACTCGGGAACTTCAGAATTTAGAAAATGTTACTCTAGGTCCGTAAGCTGCCCATTACAGATTCTAAGTTTAAGAAAACGTGTAATAATTTAAATAACCTTCTGCAATATGACAAATTGAATAGCAGTTATTTGCTAAAATATCCTTATCTGAGAATATTTTTTTCCACATCGTTGTCATCGATGACTACTTACAAAGTCGATTTTGATGTGACTTTATAGGAAACATATCTAATAACAAATCGATATTGACATAATATTTGGTCAGTCATGTAAAAATATTGGTGGACTAGCGAAAATGTGTTTTCAATGTGTAGCAAAGCTGCTTGAGTAACAACAACGAAACGATGGCAATGAATCCTAGAATGGTGAGGATTTTATAACATATTTTCGGCACTACCGGGTTTGGGATGGTGTCAATAACCTGGATTATAACTTTACTGGAACTCGAGGACTTCCGAAGTTAGTGAATAGTACTTCAGGATTGTCAGCAAATTATCAAGGATTGCGTGTTTAGGAAGGCATGTAAGAATTTAAATATCCTTATGATAAGATAACAAAGTAGACAGTTGTTATTCCTTAAGATATCTTCATCTAAGAGTAATTGTTCTGCATCACTTACGTCGGTGATCACTTATTACGCCTATTTTGACATTAGTTTAAATTAAACATGAGTAGTAGTATTTCGATATTGGCACGGTATTTGGTCTGTCATGTATACTATTGTGCAAGTATTCGTGTATAAAACTTATAATTCGGACTATTTTTCGTTCAAATGGTCTATCTTAAACATTCGATAAAAATATTATTTCTAAAGCAACGGGCTAAAATAATAGGTATCGCCAAATAGCACCATTTATTTATCCAATTCTGATCTTGCATTATTAGAGCTGATGTAAGAATTTAAAATTAAATACTGATTAATATTATATTATTTTAATAGTTTTTTACTTACTTGGCACCCTTAATCCCATAGATAGATTTTTAAAAAGGTACAAGTTAAGGAAAAAATATAATAATAGTGCAATAACATTATTTGCACAGTAAATCATCAGGAAATAAAAAACTCAAATGTATGTTAAAACATTGATTCATAAATTGAAAATTTTTTTATTGTGTAGGAATATTTTTCAGATCCCGTTTTCAATAAAATTTATATTCTGACTCTAGAGTTAGAAACTTACAGGTCAACAATATTTTCTCGTAATATTCTCCAAAGATATAATAATTTTATTTCAGTAAGAAACTTGTAAATGGCGAAACATAATGTATAAAAATATTGCTGTACAAATAAAATTGCTTTTTAACAAAAAATAAATTAATCGATGTCTTCCTTCATTTAAGAGTAACATTTCTCCAATCTTGCTTTATAAAGCTATTTTGACGGTCCACTCCTAACCAAATTATAAAGTAGAAATGTATAAAAACATTGATGCATAAATTTAACCCATTTATGTCTAGCGTTTCATTTTTGGGACGCTTCGAGTTTTAATAAATTTGTATAATATTCTTCTTCTTTATAACATGAAAATTGTATGAAATAAATATCTATAAATGTCTTTATCTGTTACCGAAAGATGACAGCATAAGATGAATATTTACTTGGTTAAAATGAAGTTTTTTTTTCGAAGTTTATAGATTTTTCATTTTTCAAGACGGCGAAATGTGAAAAGTAAGTTTATTGATGTTTTTTCTACCAATTATAAAAATGAATAAGTCATAATCTTAGCTTGTCTTTCTCCTGGCTTTCTTTGAAATATGTATTTTTTTAAATTGTAAAATTATATGTTCAAGCCTACTTTTTATGCATTTTTGTAACGTACAAAATATAGAGCGCTAGGTACGAATAGGTACATATTTTTATTAGCCATTTAGAGGACAGTTATTTATGTAAAGTCCTTTTCAAGTTGATTATGAAATAAATTGTTTTTAAGCCTCAAATACGATTATTCTTAATTTATTATTACTAATACGTATAATGTAATTAGTCTCTGAAAAGAAATAAATGTATTTTTTAATAATTCATAAAAATACTAATTATAGTACATAATATACAACTTAAAAGCTTCTTTTATGTAAATTTAGGCAAGACACATAATTATGCATATTATACTATTACAAATATTATGCATATTCCCATATTTAGTACATTTACATTTTATCAAATAAATACAAAAAAAAAAGCATAATTTTTTTAGTATTTTTTCAGTTCATTTTGCAACATTTTAAAGTGATTTTACCAAGAAATTTGAGAAAAAAAAATTCAGGCACAAATGGGTTAAAAATTCTGCAGTAAACAGAAACGTTACACAGATTTTGTTTGCTAAAGCTATTTCAAGGGTGGTGTCAATTTTTGATGAACCAGAGATATAAAAATTAAATGTATACTATGCAATATTATTTAACAAATAAATTATTAAATTTAAATGATAAAGGGTGTGTATATATATATATATATCTGTATACAAATAATTACACATAAATTATTTTTTTTTTCAATAAAGAGGGTTTTTACTCAGGTCCTACTTCGTAAAGGTAGTTTGGAGTTGATGTCAACAGCTGATTAACCAGGGATACATCTAAAACTCAAATGTTTAATATCAATAAATAATATCAATGTGATCTAGACATGTAATATCAGTCGGTGGAATCTGTAAATGACTAAGGATGAATGTTATGAATATTGATATAACAATTCAAAATTTTTGGATAAAGGAAAGATTCTGTTTTATTAAACTATTTCACGGGTGGCCGTGAGCTGTTGGTTGACGTTACCGTGCTGTTATAACCTCATAGATCCTTCATTGACCAATAATATATTTCAGACTCATAAATGCAATATGCATTATTTCTAAAAAAACAATTAGTGTCTAAAGATGAATGTATGAAAACAATAATCAGGGTGTAATGGAGGGTAAAAGTACGTATATTTCCGAGATTTTTTTTTTAAAAAATAAGCTCTGTACATTTTATGTTTCTCAAATAAAGCTATAGCGTATACCCCCCTCCCCTGGTTTGATTACGACTACAGGACTGATAATAATACATATATAAGGAGAAAAGTTACTTAGGTCCTTTTTTATAAATTGTTTTTGTTCTGGTGTCAATAGTTGACCGACCAGAGTCAACTCAAAAATATTATACCAAACGGAAAAATTTAATATCTTAAACTCGAAAATATAATATGCAATATTATTTCAGAAATAAACTAATAAATAATAAAGGTAGGATAAATGTATAAAAAGAGTGATACGTAAATTCAAAATCCTTCAGTAGAGGTAGAATCTGCTTTATAGATACCAAAATCAAAAATACAATACGTAATATTATTTAAGAAATAAATTAATAAATGATTAATGAAGGTAAAATGTATAAAAAGATTGGTAGATAAATTTAAAATTCTTTAATAGAGGAAAACTAGATAGAATCTTCTTTATAGATACCAAACACAAAAATATAATATGTAATATTATTTAAGAAATAAATTAATAAATACTAAAAATAGCATAAATGAATGAAAAGATTGGTACATAAATTCAAAATTATTCAATAGAGGAAAAGTAGATAGAATCTGCTTTATAAAAACCAAATTCAAAAATATAATATGTAATATTATTTAAGAAATAAATTAATAAATACTAAAAATAACATAAATGAGTAAAAAGATTGGTACACAAATTCAAAGTTCTTAAATATAGGGGGGGGGGGACTACATAGAAAATGCTTTATAGACACCAAACTCAGAAATCTAATATGTAACATTTTTTTTAAGAAATAAATTAATGATTAAGGAAGGCTAAATGTACAAAAAGATTGGTACATAAATTCAAAATTCTTAAATTGAGGAAAACTAGATAGTAGCTGCTTTATAGATACCAAACACAAAAATATAATATGTAATATTATTTGTGAAATAAATTAATAAATACTAAAAATAGCATAAATGAATAAAAAGATTTGTACATTCAAAAATCTTCAATGGAGAAAAACTACATTGAATCTGCTTTATAGATACCAAACTCAATGTATGTATTATAATACGTAATATTTTTAAAGAAACAAATTAATAAATGATTAAAGAAGGATAAATGTATAAAAAGATTGGTACATAAATTCAAAATCTTTCAATAGAGGGAAAACTACACAGCATCTGCTTTTAGATACGAAACTCAAAAATGTTATGTTATTTAAGAAATAAATTAATAAATGAGTAACGAAGGATAAATTCATAAAAAGATTGGAACAGAAATTCAAAATCCTTCCATAGAAGGAAACTGCATAGAATCTGCTTTATAGATACCATACTCAAAAATAATATATGTAATATTATTTAATAAATAAATAATAAAAGTAGGATATAAAAAGACTGATACATAAATTCAAAACTCTTCAATGGAGAAGAACTAAATAGAATCTGCTTTAGAAAGATATTTCGGGGGTGGCGTCAACAGCTGTCCGATCGGGATTATTCCCAAATTCTAAGTCCAGGTGTCAACGTTCGCTGTTGCACCTTTCCCGGCGATCGTTGACTTTCCGAGCGAAGCGAAAGTGTGTTATCGTGAAACAAAACCAGATGCATCACCATGAGAGTCGCGACGGAGCGAATATTTTGGATGTGGCAATGAACTTAAGTGTGCATCTAATGGCTTCTTCTTATTTCTTACTTTGCATGCCCAGAGTACAGGGTGTCCCAAAATAAAGTACACTGAAAAAAGCGAAGTACTCAAAAATGAGTAAATCGATGCACTCATATCAAATTGAGTATGTGTAGATCAAAAATGAACATATGCTTTCTCAATTCTGAAACATCACATGTTATCAAACCCAAACAAAACGATAATTTTGTACGCAGCTTATTTCATTTATGGCGGCATAAAAGATGTTTATTAATGTAAAAATTAAATTATGCACAACATTTTAAAATAATTAAAAAAGTGCTTGCAAATAATGCTCTTGTCATAAAATATTCGATTTGGGTACCTGTACCTTTTTAATAATTTTGCAATTTTTCTTAATAAATAATCAATTAAGGCTGTTCTTAACTGATCTGCTCAACAAGCGTAAAACGTTTTTACACATTTACAAATTCATTTTTTAAAGGAAAGAAATAAAACTGCAAAGCCTGGCAATGGAAGCGATGTGGAATTGAACTGTTTTTTCCATTTTTTGATCAATCAATTACCTATTGAGTTATAAGCCATTTCGATCACGTGACAAACCCGTTTTCCGCCCGCTCTTGAGTGCTTTTTCTTCCTTCGCGTGGAAATTCGGTTCAAAACGCCCACTTTCACACTCTTTTCTGAAAGATCTATTGCGTTTGCAAAAAAAATAAAAAAAAAACAGCTCAATGACATAGTTTCTGAACAAAAACACCAGCTAGTTTCATGCATTTTCAAACAAAAATAAATTAAAACTTATGTCAGAAAGTTGCCCTTTTGGGTTTGAGAACACCCTTAAACGTTTCTTGTTAACAACTTTGAACGGAAAATAAATGTCAGTACATTTTTACTTTAATTTGTATGTTCAGGGGAGCAGTACATAACGAATCATATTTGAACACAACCATGCAATAAAAAATGAGTACATGTGTTTCTCAATTTTGAGTACATTTGGATTGGAGCTATTCTGAGTATGTGACGTATTTAAAATTGAGTACTTTTTACTCAATTTTGAGTACCCATTTTTTTTTCAATGTAGGGGGTGTGAAAAGTTACTAACTACTGACTTACACTGTAAACAAGAACGAAAAATGTGTCCAGTGTAGATTATGAAACACTTTCCAACACATTTCGAATACTGTAATATTAATAGTCGGAAAAACATCATAATTTTTTGTTCATCCCTGTATAGGATCTACAGATTGGTATTTATACCACATCGTATGCTAAAAATTAGTTCAATTAAACGCATAGCCCAGTTTAACCCATTTGTGCCTGAATTTTTGTTTTCTCAAATTTTTTGGTAAAATCACTTTAAAATGTTGCAAAATGAACTGGAAAAATACTAAAAAAAATTAAGCTTAATTTTTTTTGTATTTATTTGATAAAATGTAAAAGAACTAAATATGAGTATTTCTAGTAAAATAATATGCATAATTACATATTTTGCCTATATTTATAGTTAAAATGTTTTTAAATTGTATATTATGCACTATAATTAGTATTTTAATGAACTACAAAAAAATATATTTATTTCTTTGCAGAGACTAATAACGTTAAAACTATTATTAGTAATAAAATAAGAATAATCGTATTGCAGACTTAATAACAATTTATTTCATAAATATCTTCGAAAGGAGATTGTATAAATAACTGTCTCCTATATTTCTAACAAAAATATGTGCCCATTTGTGCCTAGAACCCTATATTCTGTACATTGCAAAAATGCATAAAAAATAGGCTTGAACATTTAATTTCGCAATTTAAAAAAATACGTATTTCAAAAAAGTTCACAAGCTAAGATTATAACTTGCGATTCTGGGTCCATGATAGAAAAATACAAATAAACTTACTTTCTACATTTCGCCCTCTTGAAAAATTAAAAATCTATAAACACCGAAAAAAGCCTTAATTTAAGCAAATAAATATCCACCTTGTGCTGTCATCTCTCGCTTATAGATAAAGACATTTATAAATAATGATTTCATGCAATTTTCATGTTATAAAGAAGAAGAAAATTATACAAATGCATTAAAATTTGAAACGTCCCAAAAATGGGACGCTAGGCATAAATGCGTTAAATTCCCATTCAGTAATTTCTGTCAATAAACGGAAATGTAAACTATATTCTTTGTTCATATTCATTTGTATATTCCCTGTATATGATCTATAAAATTTATACACACCAAGTAATATGCAAAAAAAAGTTGAATTTTAAAACGCATACCACAACTGAAAACCACTGCCAGCAATTATATCCTTATAGGCAGTACTATAGAAAAATACTTTTGTGTATCCCTGTAAATGAAAGATAAATTATATGCACACCAGATTCTACTGTAAGCGCCTATAGTACATCTCAGTGATGTATATAATTTTGAAATAGAACTAATTACAATTATTAATATATTAGTATCCAAAGTACATTGTTCAGCTAAAAAGTATATTATAACAAGAATTATGTCTATCACGTAAGTAGGATTTGAAAAAAATAATACATAAGACGCTAAAATATGATAATTTATTTGATAGCTTTCGACTGCAGCAATTACTATGGCATTGTAGACAAATTTATTGAAAAAAAAAAGTTAAAACCCTACAGGCATTAATACAAAAACATTTAATGTCAAATCCTTAGGCATACAACACACACTCGTGTATACATCACGTGTAAAAATATTGAGCGCGGAACTCCCGAAAGGAGGTCATTGACACAAAAGGATTCACAAGCGAGATTTGCACACCTGAAAACACGTGATCTTTTTAAAAGCTGATATTGCATCCTCATAGAAAAGAATGTACTTATGTACTTTTTAATGGGGCTGTCAGACGCACATTCACAGGTAATTCACACGTGCGTTTTATGCACGTACATATAGCTACATTGTACAAAAAAAAAAAAAAAAATTAAAAAAAGCGTCTGTGAAAAACCGTTCAATTTACAGAAAATATCTTTAATTTTTCATTAAAACAGTTTTTTTCTGTAAAAATTACAAAATCCACATTTGTTTACCGAAAAAAACTGTTTTTCTTTAAAAACAGTTTTTTTTTTCTGTAAAAAATACAATTTTTTAATGTAAAAATTACAGATTTTTTTTTACAGTGTACTTGCAAATGATCATAGTGTTATACTCAAGCACAAGCGTTACTGCAATCACGCCAAACAGTTTCTTTTATTAAAAACCTATGTTCTTGAAAATACACATTTACACTATATGTACATTCTTTATGTAGTTTAACGCAAACATATTACGTGAATGTGCCAAAATTTAATCAGAACTAATTACAATTATTCATATACTATTAGTATCCGAAGTACATTATTCAACTAAAAAGTATATTATAACAAGAATAATGTCTATTACTTAAGGAGGGTTTGAAAAAAAAAAAAAAAAAAAAAAAAAAAAAAAAAAAAAAAAGAATATATAAGACGCTGAAATATGATAGCTTATAGCTTTATATGATAGGTTATGATAGCTTTATAAGATAAAATTTGATAGCTTCCAATCGCAGCAATTACTATGGCATCATAGACAAATTCATTAAAAAAAAAAAAACGTTTAAACCTTACAAGCATTAATACAAAAACATTTAATGTCAAATCCTTAGGTATACAACACACACTCGTGTGTACATCACGTGTAAAAACATTAAGCGCGGAACTCGTGAAAGGAGGTCATTGACACAAAAGGACTCACAGGCGAGATTTGCACACTTGAAAACACGTGATCTCTTTAAAAGCCGATATTGCATCCTCATATAGAAGAATATACTTTTTTAATGGGCTTATGTCAGACATACATTCACAGGTAATTCACAGGAGTGCATTTTATGCACATAGATATATCTACTTGCAAATGATCATAGTGTTATGCTCGAGTAAAAGCGTTACTACACTCACGCCAAACAGCTCCATTTATTAAAATCCTATGTTCTTGGAAATACACATTTGCACTATATGTGCATTCTTTATTTATTTTCACGCAAACATTTACATCAATGTGCCGAAATTAAATAAGTCTATCTTAACCCTTTCAGGGGCAAGGTACTTCTTAAAATTCTGAAATGAGTCAATGACACCAGAATTTACAAACGAATTTATTTCAAAATAAGCAAAAGCTTTTGTTCACGTACTTAATAAGAGGGAAATTTTCATCCTAATATTCTGTTGCCAATGTGGCACTTAGAAATTAAAATTAGGTGGTCCAAAAATGAACCACCGCCCTTGAAGGGGTTAAATGACATATCCAAATATGATATTAGTGTCATTGCCCTATTGAAAAAGGTGTATGAAAACTAACAGTAATGTTACTATATCATACAAATATCATTGCATACGTTTGCAATCAAATATCGTGAATAATGTAGCGATGTACACATCCCTATGTGAAAGCACTTTTTTTTGGATCTAACATAAGTCATAGACAGCGATTGCTTTGGTAGCCACGGCGTCCTGGGCGAGATATTTTTCAAATTTCCCCTACAAATGATATCTGCTTAAAAAAAACTGTTTAGTTTTGTTCACGCATTCCCGCCCTTTAGCTTTCAGCGCCGCCGTGAATGAGTCCCCTAAAGCTAGGCCTGTTCATCGGCATCTCAACAAATAATTCTCATGAATCACAATTATATACCTAGAAGGAACCATACATTCTCCCACATACTATTAATTAACCCCATACTATACAGTATTTGCTAATCGAGATCTAGATATATACTCCAACATGCAAATGAAAACTGTACGCATGAAAGAATACGGGTCATTGACACCACAACATAAAATTATCAAGAATCACAGTAATATATATATATGTCAGCACACATATTCTTTTTCATAATATTCACACACTTATGAATAGTACATACATACGTTAGTACACTATGACGCAAAAGTTTAGACAATGACGTCATTCAGCTTTAAAATGTAGAATTATGACGTCAGAATTACAAAAACCTGTAAATATATTCAAAAACTGATTTAAAATGCTATGTACAAAAGACAGTCGTTTTATTTGCTATAATACTAATTTTTTTCATAAAAATTTAAATGTGCTTGTCGCAAAAGTTTAGACACTATTCTAAATTTCTTTGAATATTCGCTGGCATATGCAAATTTAGAATCGATGATGTCACAAATTTGGAGTACTTAAGTTCTGCAAACGATTGCGCTTCATAGTCGACATGCCGAGAGCTAAAGAAATTCAAGTGAATGAGGTTTCAAGGATTTGGCAGTTGAAAGGTGAAGGGAAGAGCGTTTCTGAAATTTCTGCTATTATTAATAGGTCAAAAAAATCTATTTATCGAGTTTTATCGAGTGGTTCCGAATATAAAGCAAAATGTCGGTCTGGGAGGCCACGTGTGACAAATGTACGAGAGGATCGCCTGATACAAAGACTAGCGAATACTCAACAAATGAGCGTACGTGGAGTTCAAAGCTCATCGGGACTCTCTGTATCAAAGGATACGATTCGTAGACGAATTTTGGAAAAAGGAACAATCGTTTATAGCAAAATGCAGAAGAAACCAGCTCTGAAACCATATCATAAGTTACAAAGACTTATGTGGGCTCGAAAGCATATGTCATATGGAGAGAAATGACAGTCAGTCATATTTAGCGATGAAAAAAAGTGGAATCTGGATGGTCCAGATGGTTGTTTATCGTATTGGCATGACTTACGGAAGGAATCTCGACGTTTTTTTAGTCGCAGACAAGGAGGGGGCTCGGTGATGGTTTGGGCAGCCTTTTGCTGTAATGGACAAGTATCTCTGACCTTCACCAGTGGTCGTCAAACTTCACAGCATTATACACAGACATTAGAAGAAAACCTACTGCCATTTGCTGAGCTTCTAGGGGGTCCTCAGTGGGAATTTCAGCAAGACAATGCTTCAATTCACACTGCAAAACATTCAAAATCTTGGTTTAATTCCCATAATATAAGAGTTCTCGACTGGCCAGCATGTAGCCCAGATCTTAACCCTACAGAAAACCTTTGGAGCATCATGTGTCGCAAAGTTTATAGCAACGCTAGACAATACTCTTCTGAAAAGGAACTTAAGACATCTATTGAGAATGCATGGTACGATATCGATCCACAAACTATGCAAGATTTAGTTTCTTCCATGCAATCTCGTGTATATGACGTAATACATAAGCATGGATGCGCAACCAGGTTTTAAAAATTGTTTATTTCGATTTTATTTAATTTGTGTCTAAACTTTTGAGACAGCAGTTTATTTTTGTTACCATTTAATTTATTGCAATATGCACAATTCCACTTTTCTTTGTTATAAATATTGTTTATATGTACAGCACATTAATTTCAAGCAGTGATTTGAAAATTGAATAAATATTTTTCAAAGTATGTAAGAATTTCTTCATTGTCTAAACTTTTGCGTCATAGTGTATGTATATTAACATTATGTGAATATGCGAATAGAGGTCAATGACATCATGTAAATTTCGAAAAACGTAATTATACATCTATCAGCATAGGACAGTCTCCCATGTAGTATTCGTACAACTGCAAATACATAGGAATACGTCAATATGCATACAACATGTCACGTGCATATGTGAATACAGGTCATTGACATCAGAATATATAGACCTACAAAATTTCAATTACAGATCTTTCAGCGGATAGACATTCTAGTATTCGTAAATTTGAGAATGAGTTTATATATATATTAATGTATATAAACATCATGTGCATGTGCGAATACAGGTCATTGCCATCACTACAGATAATTCTAAATATTTACAATTACGTATATATCAGACTGCAGACTTTCCCTTATACACTATTTGGACTTTTACAAACTGTTGTACTTACTTTAACGTGTACAAACATCATGTGCATGTGCGAATACAGGTCAATGACATTAAAACAACTAATAAAAAAAATATAATATATATATATATCAGCATACAGACATGTTGATACATTAGTTGCACATTTACAAAAAATTATATATACGTTAATGTGTACGTTAATGTGCACAAACACCATGTGATTG